>CM038142.1:58092260-58692260 GCA_021437245.1 Aegilops speltoides
ATATACTAGTGGGAATTTTTCATTATAGAACTTGGCTTGTATATTCGTATGATGGGCTTCCTCAAATGCCCGAGGTAGTCATGAGCAAGCAAGTTGGATGTACACCCACTTAGTTTTCAGTTTGAGCTTTCATACACTTATATCTCTAGTGCATCCGTTGCATGGCAATCCCTACTCACACACATTGATATCTATTGATGGGCATCTCCATAGCCCGTTGATACGCCTAGTTGATCTGAGACTATCTCCTTATTTTTTGTCTTCTCCACAACCAGAATATTCTATTCCACCCATAGTGCTATGTCCATGGCTCACGCTCATGTATTGCGTGGAAGTTGAAAAGGTTTGAGAATACTAAAGTATGAAACAATTGCTTGGCTGAAACTGGGGTTGTACATGATTTGCATATTTTGTGTGATAAAGATGGAGCATAGCCAGACTATATGATTTTGTAGGGATAACTTTCTTTGGCCATGTTATTTTGAAAAGACATGATTGCTTTATTAGTATGCTTGAAGTATTATTGTCTTAATGTCAAATGATAGACTATTGCTTTGAATCACTCATGTCTTAATATTCATGCCATGATTAGATTACATGATCAAGATTGTGCTAGGTAGCATTCCACATCAAAAATTATCTTTTTTATCATTTACCTACTCGAGGACGAGCAGGAATTAAGTTTGGGGATGTTGATACGTATCTGTCGTATCTATAATTTTTGATTGTTCCATGCCAATATTCTACAACTTTTACATACTTTTGGCAACTTTTATACTATTTTTTGGACTAACATATTGATCCAGTGCCCAATGCCCGTTCCTGTTTGTTGCATGTTTTTTGTTTCGTAGAAAATCCATATCAAACAGAGTCAAAGGCGATAAAAACTTACGGAGATTTTTTGGAATATATATGATTTTTGGGAAAAAGAATCAACGCGAGATGATGCCCGAGGAGTCCACGAGACAGGGGGTGCACCCCAGGGGGTACGGCGCGCCCTGACCCTCGTGGACACTCTGTAAGAAGGTTGGGGCCCTTTTTTCGCCGCAAGAAAGCTAATATCCGGATAGAAATCGTGTTAAAATTTCAGCCCAATAGGAGTTACAGATCTCCGGGAATTTAAGAAACGGTGAAAGGACAGAATCAGGGAGCACAGAAACAGAAGGAAACAGAGAGAGAGAGAGAGAGAGATAGATAGATAGATAGATAGATAGATAGAGAGAGATAGATAGATAGATAGATAGATAGATAGAGAGAGAGAGAGAGAGAGAGAGAGAGAGAGTCTCCTATGTTGTCACTTTCATATACTAGTGGGAATTTTTCATTATAGAACTTGGCTTGTATATTCCTATGATGGGCTTCCTCAAATGCCCGAGGTCTTCATGAGCAAGCAAGTTGGATGTACACCCACTTAGTTTTCAGTTTGAGCTTTCATACACTTATATCTCTATTGCATCCGTTGCATGGCAATCCCTACTCACACACATTGATATCTATCGATGGGCATCTCCATAGCCCGTTGATACGCCTAGTTGATATGAGACTATCTCCTTATTTTTTGTCTTCTCCACAACCAGAATATTCTATTCCACCCATAGTGCTATGTCCATGGCTCACGCTCATGTATTGCGTGGAAGTTGAAAAGGTTTGAGAATACTAAAGTATGAAACAATTGCTTGGCTGAAACTGGGGTTGTACATGATTTGCATATTTTGTGTGATAAAGATGGAGCATAGCCGGACTATATGATTTTGTAGGATAACTTTCTTTGGCCATGTTATTTTGAAAAGACATGATTGCTTTATTAGTATGCTTGAAGTATTATTGTCTTAATGTCAAATGATAGACTATTGCTTTGAATCACTCATGTCTTAATATTCATGCCATGATTAGATTACATGATCAAGATTGTGCTAGGTAGCATTCCACATCAAAAATTATCTTTTTTATCATTAACCTACTCGAGGACGAGCAGGAATTAAGTTTGGGGATGTTGATACGTATCTGTCGTATCTATAATTTTTGATTGTTCCATGCCAATATTCTACAACTTTTACATACTTTTGGCAACTTTTATACTATTTTTTGGACTAACATATTGATCCAGTGCCCAGTGCCCGTTCCTGTTTGTTGCATGTTTTTTGTTTCGTAGAAAATCCATATCAAACAGAGTCCAAAGGCGATAAAAACTTACAGAGATTTTTTTGGAATATATATGATTTTTGGGAAAAAGAATCAACGCGAGATGATGCCCGAGGAGTCCACGAGACAGGGGGTGCACCCCAGGGGGTACGGCGCGCCCTGACCCTCGTGGACACTCCGTAAGAAGGTTGGGGCCCTTTTTTCGCCGCAAGAAAGCTAATATCCGGATAGAAATCGTGTTAAAATTTCAGCCCAATAGGAGTTACAGATCTCCGGGAATTTAAGAAACGGTGAAAGGACAGAATCAGGGAGCACAGAAACAGAAGGAAACAGAGAGAGAGAGAGAGAGAGAGAGAGAGAGAGATAGATAGATAGATAGATAGAGAGAGAGAGAGATAGATAGATAGATAGATAGATAGATAGATAGATAGATAGATAGATAGATAGATAGAGAGAGAGAGAGAGAGAGAGTCTCCTATGTTGTCACTTTCATATACTAGTGGGAATTTTTCATTATAGAACTTGGCTTGTATATTCCTATGATGGGCTTCCTCAAATGCCCGAGGTCTTCATGAGCAAGCAAGTTGGATGTACACCCACTTAGTTTTCAGTTTGAGCTTTCATACACTTATATCTCTATTGCATCCGTTGCATGGCAATCCCTACTCACACACATTGATATCTATCGATGGGCATCTCCATAGCCCGTTGATACGCCTAGTCTATATGAGACTATCTCCTTATTTTTTGTCTTCTCCACAACCAGAATATTCTATTCCACCCATAGTGCTATGTCCATGGCTCACGCTCATGTATTGCGTGGAAGTTGAAAAGGTTTGAGAATACTAAAGTATGAAACAATTGCTTGGCTGAAACTGGGGTTGTACATGATTTGCATATTTTGTGTGATAAAGATGGAGCATAGCCAGACTATATGATTTTGTAGGGATAACTTTCTTTGGCCATGTTATTTTGAAAAGACATGATTGCTTTATTAGTATGCTTGAAGTATTATTGTCTTAATGTCAAATGATAGACTATTGCTTTGAATCACTCATGTCTTAATATTCATGCCATGATTAGATTACATGATTAAGATTGTGCTAGGTAGCATTCCACATCAAAAATTATCTTTTTTATCATTTACCTACTCGAGGACGAGCAGGAATTAAGTTTGGGGATGCTGATACGTATCTGTCATATCTATAATTTTTGATTGTTCCATGCCAATATTCTACAACTTTTACATACTTTTGGCAACTTTTATACTATTTTTTGGACTAACATATTGATCCAGTGCGCAGTGCCCGTTCCTGTTTGTTGCATGTTTTTTGTTTCGTAGAAAATCCATATCAAACAGAGTCCAAAGGCGATAAAAACTTACGGATATTTTTTGGAATATATATGATTTTTGGGAAAAAGAATCAATGCGAGACGATGCCCGAGGAGTCCACGAGACAGGGGGTGCACCCAGGGGGTACGGCGCGCCCTGACCCTCGTGGACACTCCGTAAGAAGGTTGGGGCCCTTTTTCACCGCAAGAAAGCTAATATCCGGATAGAAATCGTGTTAAAATTTCAGATCTCAAATTTAAGAAACGGTTCTGGATCTCCGGAATTTAAGAAAGAGAGAGAAGAGAGAGATAGATAGATAGATAGAGAGAGAGAGATAGATAGATAGATAGATAGATAGATAGATAGAGAGATAGATAGATAGAGAGAGAGAGAGAGAGAGAGTCTCCTAGACTTTCAGAATTTTTCAGAACTTGGCTTGTAGATGGGCTTCCTCAAATGCCCGAGGTCTTCATGAGCAAGCAAGTTGGATGTACACCCACTTAGTTTTCAGTTTGAGCTTTCATACACTTATATCTCTATTGCATCCGATTGCATGGCAATCCCTACTCACACACATTGATATCTATCGATGGGCATCTCCATAGCCCGCTGATCGATAACTTTCTTTGGCCATGTTATTTTGAAAAGACATGATTGCTTTATTAGTATGCTTGAAGTATTATTGTCTTAATGTCAAATGATAGACTATTGCTTTGAATCACTCATGTCTTAATATTCATGCCATGATTAGATTACATGATTAAGATTGTGCTAGGTAGCATTCCACATCAAAAATTATCTTTTTTATCATTTACCTACTCGAGGACGAGCAGGAATTAAGTTTGGGGATGCTGATACGTATCATCATATCTATAATTTTGATTGTTCCATGCCAATATTCTACAACTTTTACATACTTTTGGCAACTTTTATACTATTTTTGGACTAACATATTGATCCAAAGTCTTGTGATGCTGTTCTGTTTGTTGCATGTTTTTGTTTCAGAGAAAATCCATATCAAACAGAGTCCAAAGGCGATAAAACTTACGGATATTTTTTGGAATATATATGATTTTTGGGAAAAAGAATCAATGCGAGACGATGCCCGAGGAGTCCACGAGACAGGGGGTGCACCCAGGGGGTACGGCGCGCCCTGACCCTCGTGGACACTCCGTAAGAAGGTTGGGGCCCTTTTTTCACCGCAAGAAAGCTAATATCCGGATAGAAATCGTGTTAAAATTTCAGCCCAATCGGAGTTACAGATCTCCGGGAATTTAAGAAACGGTGAAAGGAAATCGTGGAGCCTTAAATGTATGAAAAGCAGAGAGAGAGAGAGAGAGAGAGAGAGAGAGAGAGAGAGAGAGAGAGAGAGAGAGAGAGAGAGAGATAGATAGATAGATAGATAGATAGATAGATAGAGAGAGAGAGAGATATCCAATTTCGGAGGGGCTCCCGCCCCTCCGCCACCATGGAACCCAAGGACCAGAGGGGAAACCCTCCTCCCATCTAGGGGGGAGGTCAAGGAAGAAGAAGAGGAAGAAGAAGGGGCTCTCTCCCCCTCCCTCCCGGTGGCGTTGGAATACCACCAGGGCCATCATCGCAATGACAATCTACAACAACAACTTCGCCGCCGTCGTCACCAACTCTCTTCCCCTCTATGCATCGGTGTAACACCTCTTCTCCCCGCTGTAATCCCTACTTGAACATGGTGCTCAATGCTATTTTTTATTTACCAATGATGTATGGCTATCCTATGATATTTGAGTAGATCCGTTTTGTCCTATGGGTTAATTGATGATCGTGATTGATTTGAGTTGCTTGTTTTATTATTGGTGATGTCCTATGGTGCTCTCCGTGTCGCGCAAGCATGAGGGATCCCCGATGTAGGGTTTGCAATATGTTCATGATTTTCTTATGGTGGGTGGCGTGAGTGAGAAAATCACAAACCCGAGTAAGTAGGTTGTTTGCGTATGGGAATAAATAGGACTTGATACTTTAATGTTATGGTTGGGTTTTACCTTAATGATCTTTAGTAGTTACGGATGTTTGCTAGAGTTCCAATCATAAGTGCATATTGACGGTGTCCTAGACTAGGGGGTACTCATCACGTCGTCTCCTGATCTAGGGGTCGGGCCAAGGGCCCCCGTGGCGGTTCACTTATGGGCCACTTCGGGCAGTCCATGCTGCATACAAGGAGGATTCCACAAGACTTGGCGTCCAAGCCAAGGACTCTCCTAAAACCCTAGGCCTCCGGTGTGTTGTATAAACCGAGGCCAGGCTAGTCAATAGATAATCTAATGTTCATTAGAATAATCTCGTGGTTGATATTTGTACTCTCTACTATCCCTCATATGAATACAATCAAAAGCAGGATGTAGGGTATTATCTCTTCGAGAGAGTCTGAACCTGGGTAAAACTCGGTGTCCATGTTATCATCACTCCAAGACGCCTAGCTTAGGACCCCTACTACGAGATATGCCAGATATAGAACCAACATTGGTGCTTTCATTGAGAGTCTGCTGGCAGTCACCACGGTGCGATGGGAATTCAGATCGTCTCCGGCGCGGTCTACGTGTCAGAACTGAGCTTTATTGTCGATGTCGGCATCTTCGTCGCCGGCTCGATTATTCACCTTGGCTCGACTGAGGACTACGCTCTGTCTCAGATCATTATGTACGGATGAGGGCCTTCATTATCAACTCCGATCTCTATCAAGCTCATGGAGGAATAATCAATGGAACTCGAGGGCTCAACGTCAACATTGCCCTCAGGTGACCGTGCTGTTTTTCTAGACAGCAAACCTGTATCGGCTGCCACCGCCTCCTCGATTGTCGCTTTGATGATTGCTCAGGTGGAATTGTGTGGAATTGAGTGTACAAGAACCCTGTAAAATTTCGTCGTGTTCCGATGGAGGAATCTCCAGCGATCTATGATGTAATGGAGGCCTGTCGAGTCTGGACGGGAATCTGGACGAGTTTAGGGCGTGGTCTCCAGAGCCTAGCGTGGAGGTTATTTGGAAGATCCAACCATTCATCTTCTATGGAATTTCCATATCTATCACCTCTCAAAATTTCAGCTCGATCCGACCGTTCAAACTCCGGGAACCTTCCGATTAGTGCATCACTTTTCAGATATGTTTTCTGCGCGAATACGAATCCGACCTGAGTTCATTTTTCTTCATGGACGGGATATTGGACAAACTTTTTGGAAGAATCTCTTTCTAGGGTATTGTGTTTTGTTTCCGAAAACATGCTCGCAAATTTTGCTCCTTTTCGGAGGTAATCTTCACCGTTGCGCCGGTGTCAAACCAACCCTTGCTCCACGTCTGCCGACCTGCGCTAGACAGATCATCGCTTCATCGAGCCGAGCCCAACCTTATCGGACCATCAGCTCGGCAAGCTGAACAAGAGTTCGGCATGGCGAAGGCTAAATTATCACCAACACCATTGCACCACGGGTTGTGATAACCCACAAGTGTAGGGGATCGCAACAGCTTTCGAGGGTAAAGTATTCAACCCAAATTTATTGATTCGACACAAGGGGAGCCAAAGCATATTCTTGAGTATTAGCAGTAGAGTTATCAATTCAACCACACCTGCATAACTTAGTATCTGCAGCAAAGTATTTGGTAGCAAAGTAATATGATAATAAAGGTAATGATAGCAAAAGTAATGTTTTTGGGTTTTGTAGTGATTGTAACAGCAGCAACGGAAAAGTAAATAAGCGAAACACAAGACGTGAAAAGCTCGTAGGCAATGGATCAGTGATGGATAATTATACCGAATGCGATTCCTCATGTAATAGCTATAACATAGGGTGGCACAGAACTAGCTCCAGTTCATCAATGTAATGTAGGCATGTATTCCGTAAATAGTCATACATGCTTATGGAAAAGAACTTGCAAGACATCTTTTTTTCTACCCTCCCATGGCAGCGGGGTCCTAGTGGAAACTAAGTGATATTATGGCCTCCTTTTAATAGAGAACCGGAACAAAGCATTAGCACATAGTGAATACATGACTCCTCAAACTATGGTCATCACCGAGAAGTATCCCGATTATTGTCACTTCGGGGTTGTCGGATCATAACACATAATAGGTGACTATAGACTTGCAAGATAGGATCAAGAACACACATATATTCATGCAAACATAATAGGTTCAGATCTGAAATCATGGCACTCAGGCCCTAGTGACAAGCATTAAGCATAGCAAAGTCATAGCAATATCAATCTCAGAACATACTGGATACTAGGGATCAAACCCTAACAAAACTAACTTGATTACATGGTAAATCTCATCCAACACATCACCGTCCAGCAAGCCTACGATGGAATTACTCACGCACGGCGGTGAGCATCATGAAATTGGTGATGGAGGATGGTTGATGATGACGACGACGATGAATCCCCCTCTCCGGAGCCCCGAACGGACTCCAGATCAGCCCTCCCGAGAGAGATTAGGGCTTGGCGGCAGCTCTGTATCATAAAACGTGATGAAACTTTCTCTCTGATTTTTTTCTCCCCGAACGTGAATATATGGAGTTGGAGTTGAGGTCGATGGAGGTCCAGGGGGCCCACGAGACAGGGGGGCGCGCCCCCACCCTCGTGAACAGGGTGTGGGCCCCCTGGTCTTGATTCTTTCGCCAGTATTTTTTATATTTTCCAAAAAGTGCCTCCGTGGATTTTTAGGACATTCTGAGAACTTTTCTTTTCTACACATAAAACAACATCATGGCAGTTCTGCTAAAAACAACGTCAGTCCGGGTTAGTTTCATTCAAATCATGCAAGTTAGAGTCCAAAACAAGGCAAAAGTGTTTGGAAAAGTAGATACGTTGGAGACGTATCAACTCCCCCAAGCTTAAACCTTTGCTTGTCCTCAAGCAATTCAGTTGATAAACTGAAAGTGATAAAGAAAATCTTTACAAACTCTGTTTGCTCTTGTTGTTGTAAACATGCAAAGCGATCATTCAGGTTTCAGCAAATATTATGAACTAACCATACTCACAATAACACTTAGGTCTCACAATTACTCATATCAATAGCATAATCAGCTAGCGAGCCATAATAATAAAACTCGGATGACAACACTTTCTCAAAACAATCATAACATGATATAACAAAATGGTATCTCGCTAGCCCTTTCTAAAGACCGCAAAACATAAATGCAGAGCACCTTTAAAGATCAAGGACTGACTAAACATTGTAATTCATGGTAAAAGAGATCCAATCAAGTCATACCCAATATAAACCAATAGTAATGAATGCAAATGACGATGTGCTCTCAAATGGTGCTTTTTAATAAGAAGGGTGATGACTCAACATAAAAGTAAATAGATAGGCCCTTTGCAGAGGGAAGCAGGGATTTGTAGAGGTGCCAGAGCTTGATTTTAAAATAGAGATTGAATAACATTTTGAGCGGCATACTTTTGCTGTCAACACAACAACTATGAGATGGCTGTATCTTCCATACTACATACATTATAGGCAGTTCCCAAACAGAATGGTAAAGGTTTATACTCCCCCAACCACCAACAAGCATCAATCCATGGCTTGCTCAAAACAACGAGTGCCTTCAACTAACAACAACCCTGGGGGAGTTTTGTTTAATTATTTTGATTTGCTTTGATCTTTTTGGATCATGGGACTGGGCATCCCGGTTACGGGCCCTTTCTCGTGAATGAGGAGCGGAGTCCACCCCTCTTGAGAATAACCCACCCAGCATGGAAGATATAGGCAGCCCTAGTTGAAACATGTGCTGCTCGAGCATACAAAACAGAATTTCATTTGAAGGTTTGGAGTTTGGCACATACAAATTTACTTGGAATGGCAGGTAAATACCGCATATAGGAAGGTATGGTGGACTCATATGGAACAACTTTGGGGTTTAAGGAGTTTGGATGCACAAGCAGTATTCCCGCTTAGTACAGGTGAAGGCTAGCAAAAGACTGGGAAGCGACCAACTAAGAGAGCGACAACAGTCATAAACATGCATTAAAATTAATTCACACTGAGTACAAGCATGAGTAGGATATAATCTACCATGAACATAAATATCATGAAGGCTATGTTGATTTGTTTCAACTACATTAGTGAACATGTGCCAAGTCGAGTCACTCAATTCATTCAAAGGAGGATACCATCCCACCATACCACATCATAATCATTCTAATAGCATGTTGGCACGCAAGGTAAACCATTATAACTCATAGCTAATCAAGTATGGCACAAGCAACTATAATCTCTAAATGTCATTGCAAATATGTTTACCTCATAATAAGCTGAATCAGAAATGATGAACCCATCATATTTACAAAAACAAAAGAGGTTGAGTTCATACCAGCTTTTCTCATCTCAATAAGTCCATCATCTATTGTAATTATTGCCTTTCACTTGCACGACCGAACAATGTGTATAATAATAAGAGTGCACGTGCGTTGGACTAAGCTGGAATCTGCAAGCAACTCAAAAGAGAAGACAAGTAATATGGGCTCTAAGTTAAATAAACAATCATGCATATGAGAGCCACTAAGCATTTTCAATATGGTCTTCTCGACCCCCAAAGGAAAGAAAAGAAAATAAAACTATTTACACGGGAAATCTCCCAACAAGTAAGAAGAACAAGAAATATTTTTGGGTTTTCATTTTAATTTCTACTACAGGCAAAGAAATTAAACTAACTATTTTTTTGGTTTTTCTTAAGGTTTATCAAACACACAAGAAGAAAACTAGAAAAAGAAATTTAAACTAACATGGATAATACAATGAAAGAGTATGAGCACCGACGACTAGTGTGTGAACATGAATGTAAAGTCGGTGAGAAATACATACTCCCCCAAGCTTAGGCTTTTGGCCTAAGTTGGTCTAGTACCAAGGACCGCTGCTACTCTCCCCGGTGTACTAGGAGGTGTAATCAGGATACCCCTGGCTGGTCATCTCCGGATCCCACTGAAAAGATGATGCACGATAAGGGTCCAGTTCAGGTTCCGGCTCAGGTTCAGGTTCTGGAGTGAAAGCTTGGGCTCAATGAGTGTACACCGTGATTGATCTGGTCGTTGATGAAACCGGTGAGGCCTGCATTCTCGATCAAAGAATAAAAATCTTCATGAATTCCAGCTTCTTTCAAGAAATCATCGCATGGCCATTCACGACCGCACTTCCGCTAAGCGAGGAAGATTATACTTGGCTTTTTCCTTCTCTTTAGCTTGTTTTTCCTGAGAGCCTTGGCTAGAAGAGCCCCTCAAAAGTTTCCTTAACATTTTCTGAAAATTTCTGAAATTTTAGTAACTTCAAAATAAAAGTGAATAAAACTAAACAATATTGATAGGAACTACTCCTACAAGTGCCTAGAGCCTATATCATGCATTAGAATTGCTTGGGACCTCATAAATTTAACATGCAAGCTCAAGAACATGGTCACCTATGTAGTAAAAATTTGCAATGAATAAAGCACTAGAACAAAAACTAATTGGACCAATGGAGGAGTCACATACCAAGCAACAATCTCCCAAAGCAGTTTTGTAAATGGAGCTTTGAGCAAGGAGATCGAAAATCGCAGCAAAATGAGCTAGAACTCGTGCTTGAGCTGGATGGGGATTTTTTGGGTAGAAGATGAAGTGTGTGGTCTTTGGCATAAGTGGAGGGGGGGGTGAGGAGTCTGGACTAGGGGTGTCCGGATAGCGGACTATCATTATCGGCGGACTCCAAGACTATGAAGATACAAGATTGAAGACTTCGTCCCGTTTCGATGGGACTTTCCTTGGCGTGGAAGGCAGGCTTGGCGATACGGATATGTAGATCTCCTACCATTGTAACCGACTCTGTGTAACCCTAGCCCTCTCCGGTGTCTATATAAACCGGAAGGTTTTAGTCCGTAGGACAACACAACCATTACAACAATCATACCATAGGCTAGCTTCTAGGGTTTAGCCTCTTTGATCTCGTGGTAGATCCACTCTTGTACTACCCATGTCATCAATATCAATCAAGCAGGAGTAGGGTTTTACCTCCATCGAGAGGGCCCGAACCTGGGTAAAAACATTGTGTCCCTTGTCTCCTGTTACCATCCACCTAGACGCACAGTTCGGGACCCCCTACCCGAGATCCGCGGTTTGACACCAACATTGGTGCTTTCATTGAGAGTTCCTCCGTGTCGTCACCGATAGGCTTGATGGCTTCTTCAATCAAAACGACACAGTCCAGTGAGACTTTTCTCCCGGACAGATCTTCGTAGATTCGGGGCCGCCTGCGGGCAATTCACTTGGCCATCTGAGCAGATCGAAGCTACGCCCCTGGCCATCAGGTCAGATTTGGAAGCCTAAACTTCACGGCGGACATCCGTGGAGACTTGATCTTTGATGGATCCGAGCCGCAGCCGAGCGTGCCGCACTGCCACGATGGGCATGATCTAAGTCTGCCGTCGGACAGTACGTTGGAGGCCGCACACGAATTCGCTCCGACCCATAGTTCGGAGCCGATCACGCAGATCGAGGATGGGTGGCTGGACACCGCCTCAGGAGCTGCAACCGCTACGGCGATGGAGCCGAATACCGACCTTGTCCCCTATAAAGCCCGTGACTCCGAGGCGCCGGACTCCGAACCTCCTACGCCCCTGCCAATCGAATCCTATTGGGCGCTGATCATGGAGTTCACCGCTGCGGACATCTTCCAGCACTCACCCTTTGGCAACATCCTAAATTCGCTAAAGCATCTCTCGCTATCAGGAGAGCCCTGGCCGGACTGCGGTCAGGATGGTTGGGATGCAGACGATGAAGAAATTCAAAGCCCACCCACCACCCACTTTGTAGCCACCGCCGATTTATCTAACCGACATGCTAGACTACGATTCGAAGACATCGGCGGTATGGACGACGATGCGGAGGCGATCAAGAACCAGCGCCTACAGGGCACTGGAAGACCACCTCGTCATACGACATATACATGGTGGACACCCCAAAAGATGGGGACGACGAAGAAGCAGCGGAGGCAGATTCCTTAAAGAAACAGCCCAAGCGCTGACGTCAGCGGTGCCGCTCTAAATCCCGCCACAGCAAGAATGGAGATTCCGGCATAGGAGATAATAACACCCCAGAAAGTGCCGAAGACAACCCCCTCCAGCAAGACTCAGCGCAGGAGGACGCAGAAGCCAGCCCTCACAAGAGAGCGGCAGACGAAGAGGTCGAGGATGATAATTACATACCTCCCTCCGGAGACGAGGCAAGCCTCGACGACGACGAATTCGTCGTGCCTGAGGATCCCGTCGAACAAGAGCGTTTCAAACGCAGGCTAATGGCCACGACAAATAGCCTAAAGAAAAAACAGCAATAGATTCAAGCTGATCAAGACCTGCTGGCCGACAGATGGACCGAGGTCCTCGCGGCCGAAGAGTATGAACTCGAACGCCCCTCCAAAAGCTACCCAAAACGCAAGTTGCTCCCCCGATTAGAGGAGGAGGCATACAAACCTTCATCACCAGCGCACAATACGGCAGACCGACCACCTCGTGGCCGCGACAGAGAGGCATCTAGGCCCTCCACCAGGACCGTACCCCGGCACCGCTCGAAAAGTACGAAGCCACGAGGGAACGCGCCGAACTTGCAGGATATATTGGAGGACAAGGCAAGACAATCCAGATCTATCTATGGATCACGTGAGCGCCCCACGACCCACGATGAATACCGTCGCGCCGAATACAGCAACTCCGGCCGGGCCGAACATAGCAGACAACGCTCTCTTGAGCTACGACGTGATATTGCTCAATATAGAGGCGCCGCACACCCACTATGCTTCACAGACGAAGTAATGGATCATCAAATCCCTGAAGGGTTTAAACCCGTCAACATTGAATCCTACGATGGCACAACAGACCCCGCGGTTTGGATCGAGGATTATCTCCTTCATATCCATATGGCCCGCGGCGACGATCTCCACGCCATCAAATATCTCCCGCTCAAGCTTAAAGGACCAGCTCGGCATTGGCTTAACAGCCTGCCCGCAGAGTCAATTGGGTGTTGGGAGGACCTGGAAGCCGCATTCCTCGACAACTTCCAGGGCACATATGTGCGACCACCAGACGCCGATGACCTAAGCCACATAATTCAGCAGCCAGACGAATCGGCCAGACAATTCTGGACACGGTTCTTAGCAAAGAAAAATCAAATCGTCGACTGTCCAGATGCAGAGGCCCTCGCAGCCTTCAAACATAACATCCGCGACGAGTGGCTGGCCCAGCACCTAGGACAGGAAAAGTCGAAATCCATGGCAGTCCTCACATCACTAATGACCCGCTTCTATGCGGGAGAAGACAGTTGGCTAGCCCGCAGCAACAACCTTAGCAAAAATGCTGGCAGTCCGGATACTAAGGACCACAATGGCAGGTCGCGTCGAAACAAAAACAAACGTCGCGTTAACAGCGATAACAATGAGGATCTGGCGATCGGCGCGGATTCGAGGCTCTAAACCGGTCGTGGAAGAAGCCATTCAAAAGAACAACTCGGGTCCGTCAATTTGGACCGAATACTCGACCGCTCTTGCGGATACATGGCACCCGAAAAGCCAGCTAACCACACCAACAGGATTGTTGGGTATTCAAGCGGCAGAGCAAGTTAATCGCGAAAACAATGACAAGGGGCTGCTGGCGACGACGAGGAAGAGACCCGGCCGCGAGCGATGAGAGGACGAAGGTTTCCCCCACAAGTGCGGACGGTAAACATGATATACACAACCCATATACCCAAGAGGGAGCGAAGCGTGCACTTAGGGACGTATATGCGATGGAGCCATCGCCCAGTTCAACCCATGGTCCTCTTGCCTGAGCACTTTCGATCGAAGAGACCACCCGACCAGTATCCGCCATGGCGGATTCGCCGCATTGGTTTTAGACCCAATTGTCGATGGATTTCACCTCACTAGAGTCCTGATGGATGGTGGCGGCAGCTGAACTGCTTTATCGGGATACGGTCGCAAGATGGGCATAGACCCTCAAGGATTAAACCTACAAAGGCGACCTTCAAAGGCGTCATACCAGATGTTGAGGCCAATTATGCAGGCTCGGTCACACCGAAGTGGTCTTGGATCCCGGATAATTTCAAGCGAGGAGTTAATCTTGACATAGTCCCGTTCATGCGGCTATCATGCTCTGCTCGGACGAACCGTGTTCACAAAGTTCAACGTGGTGCCGCATTATGCATAACTCAAGCTCAAGAAGCCAGGCCCTCGTGGAGCCATCACGGTCAACGGAAATATGGAACGCTCCCTCCGAACAGAGGAACACACAGCGGCTCTCGCGGCAGAAGTACAGAGCAGCCTTTTTAGGCAATTTTCGAGTCCGGCCGTTAAACGACCGGACACGGCCAAATGCGCCCGGAGCAACATCAATCAAGACCACCTGGCACATTCCGAGCACGCGTAGCAATGCGGTCCCAACCCCAGCCCTCGCATGATGGCAAGACCAGCTCTCCGCGTACATCATTACGCTCTGGAGATACCATGGGCATAGGGGGAGGGGCACGACCACAACAGGCCCAGAGTGCGGCTCAACCACACCAGGGGCTCCCAAGTGTGTCGCTCTTTTTATTTTTTATTTTTCTTCTTTTTATACACAGGACTCCGTTCACCAGAGGCCCTGCTCGGCGGCGAACCTGCCGAACTCACGATGCAACAGCCAGGGAGGGACAAAGGCTGTGACGAACACTCAGGTGGTCTCCATTATGAGCATTAAATTTGTTAAATACATCAGTCCGCAGCCCACCCCTGGAGGGGGACATGTTTAATGAGTCCAATCCCTCGCTTACCGCACTATTTGTATCGTTCTGCACTCATAGCAGAATTCCTTGAATAAACAATGCATCACTTTTTTGCCTATAATTGCATTACCTTTTTTACATATATGTTCATTAATGACATCTCGCACCCGTATATTTTGGTACGGCCGAATACACCAGGGGCTTATGTTCCCCGCATTATGCGCCCCGGTTGAGCTGGGCGAGCGCCTCAGTGGAGAAAGCTAAAACTGACTGTCATGATAAGGCGAGAGACTGGTCGCTGTTCGAGAGGTCTTTTCGAGTCCTTAAAGACTTATGCCGCTTAGAGCGAGGAACCGGATAGTGTCCGGCCCAGGCGTGGATAGTGCTCTGAACTCGGTCTTCCGAATACTAGGGCCTTCGCCGAAATTTAAATTATAGAATTCTATGGCTAAGTGAGAGTATTCAAGCATTATAAGTTCGGTTGCCTTGTTATTTGTGTTGGCGCCTCCTAGATGGACCCAAAATGGGAACAAGAGTGCTCAAGTTTATCCCAACACCCCAAAGACTTTCGTGGCATGGGGGCTGAAGCCGACGACTTGCCATCTCTCAGATTTAATAAATGGCCGCACAGAAGGTAATATTTTAAATCAATAAGCGTTGCTTAGCGCATATGAACAAAGTTTCCAGCGCACAGGATAACATATTGCGAGTTTACTCAATAATTACATCTTTGGGGCACTCATCCGCAATCTTGCGAGCACCCTTCAGGACACTCTTATAGTACATTTCGGGCGTACGATACTCCTTGCCCGCCGGCGGCGCGTCCGTGATAAGCCTCTCAGCATCCGGCCCGCCCCAGCGCACCTTTGCGCGGGCAAGGGCCCGACGGGCACCTTCAATGCAGGCGGAGCGCTTGATGACTTCCACCCAGGGGCACGCATCCACCAGCCACCGCACGAGGCCGAAGTAGCTCCTGTGCATGGCCTCTCGGGCCACACCGGACTATGAGGCCCTTCATGGCCTGCTCGGCTACCTTGTGGAGCTCGACCAGCTGCTTTAGCTAGTCGCTAGGGGGCACCGGGTGTCCGGCCTCAGCGTACTGAGACCAGAAGACCTTTTCCGTTGAGCTCCCCTCCTCGGCCCGATAGAATGCGGCGGCATCGGACACGCTGCGAGGCAGATCTGCAAACGCCCCTGGAGAGCTCCGAATTCGGGTAAGTAACAGGTAATTTACATTCACATGCTTGCTTTGCATGAAAAATGCCTTACCCGCCGCTATTTTCTTCACTTCCTCAATCTCCTGGAGGGCCTTATGGGCCTCGACCTTAGCGGCTTTGGCACTTTCAAGAGCCGAGGCAAGCTCGGACTCTCGAGTCTTCGAGTCACGCTCCAAACTCTCATGCTTTTCCATGAGAGCTTGGAGCTCTTGCCGCACGTCCACCACCCGCCTCTCTGCTTCTCTCGCTCCGTCCGTTCGCGGCGCATGCGTTGACGCGGACACGGCCTCCTTCAGGGTTGCCACCTCGTTCGTGGCCCCTGCAGTACCCACGTTATCCCTGTTATTTCCATTACAACCAAAATCCTTTTCTGTAAGGTACAAATTTAAAGGTGGTGTTACTCACCTTCTTTGTCCTCGAGCTGCTTCTTGGCAAGGCCGAGCTCTTGCTCAGACCGCTCGAGGTCCTGCTTCAACGCACCGACCTCCACAGTTAGTGCAGCAGAGGTCAGCAGTGCAGCCTGCAAACCCATATTGACATAATTTTTAGCACTCCTGCGTATATCTTTTTAAAGATCCTCAATCCGGTTTTTCTTCCCGAACACCGAACCGAGCATCAGGGGCTACTGTCTATGCGGTACTACATTACATATTTTAATTTTTTTACCTCAAAGCCTGTTAGAAGGCTACTGCAGGCTTCGGTCAGCCCGCTGTTGGCGAGCTAAACCTTCTGAATCACCACACTCATGATAGTGCGGTGTTCTTCCTCGATGGAAGCGCCTTTGAGCGCCTCCAACAAGTTGTCTGGCGCCTCCGGTTGGACGGAGGCCGCCGGCATCAAGGTCTTGCCCTTCTTGTGAAGGGGCCGCCTGCCGGACTCCGGAACCACTGCGGGTTCCGGCATGGAGTCCGGTGCAAAGTCCGGGAGGCTGCCTTGTGGCACCTCCGGAGCCTCCTCCTGATGGGTCCCTCCGGGATCCCACCTCGGCGTCCTCAGCGTCGCGAGGGGTGGAGGCAGTCGGGATGGAATCTACATCCGACGGAGCCAACGACCCGCTCGATGAAGCAGGGAGATCATCATCGGCCGGACTACAGGTAGTGTGCGGCATTAGAAGGACACTATGTGACACAAAAGAGAAATTATAAATCATTCAGGAATCCGGATACTTACGATCTTGCCGGAGGCCTGGCCCTTGAGGGCCACTCTTCGTCGCCAACGTTGGCGTTGGCGGAGCTATCCAGGGGAGTAGTCCTTCCCCTCTTGGACCCTTCGGCCTCCCCCATTGGGGAAGCCTTCCTCTTCCTCTCTCCCTCCTCTGGGAGAGAGTCCTCTTTCTCCTTCTCGTCTTCGGGGGACGAGTCCGCCTTGGAGCCATCGGTCGATGAGTCTGATATCACCTGGCGCCGGGAACTTCTTCGAGTTTCCGTGGAATTCTTCTTGGCCTTCTTCTCCGGCACCACATAAAGTGCCGGGACCAGCAGCCCCGTTAAACGGGCGTCCACTGGGTCTTCGGGAAGGGGAGCCGGACAGTCTACCTGTCCGGACGTCCTCTGCCAGTCCTGTCAAAGGCGTTGGTAGTTTCAAATCCCGCATAGAATTAAACTATGAAAGAAAATAAATGTCCCATAGAGGATAACAAAGCTTACCTCGCCAGCCGGGCGCTTGGTGCTGAATCCACGGTCTTCCGTCGCGGATGCGGGGGCTTCTCCGCCCTTGAACAGCACCCTCCAGGGAGCTTCGTACGTCGTGTCGAAGAGCCCGCTCAAGGCCTGGTGCTGTGCCGAATCGAACTCCCACAAATTGAAGGCCCGTTGTTGGCAGGGGAGAATCCGGCGGACAAGCATGACCTGGATCACGTTGACAAGCTTGAGCTTCTTGTTCACCAAGGTCTGGAGACAGGACTGGAGTCCGGTCAGCTCCTCTGAACTGCCCCATAGCAAGCCCTTCTTTTTCCAGGAGGTGAGCTGCATAGGGGCACCAGATCTGAACTCGGGGGCCGCTGCCCATTTAGGGTCCTGCGACTCGGTGATATAGAACCACCCCGATTGCCACCCTTTGATGGTTTCGAAAAGGCGCCCTCGAGCGGAGGGCGTTGGGCATCTTGCCCACCATGGCGCTGCGCGCCGGCTTGGCGCCCTTCACTACCTTCGGCTTGACATTGAAGGTCTTGAGCCACAAGCCGAAGTGGGGCTGGATGCAGAGGAAGGCCTCGCACACGACGATGAACGCCGAGATGTTGAGGATGAAGTTTGGCGCCAGATCGTGGAAGTCCAGGCCGTAGTAAGACATGAGCCCCCGGATGAAGGGATGAAGTGGGAAGCCCAGTCCGCGGAGGAAGTGGGGAAGGAACACAACCCTCTCATGGGGCCTGGGGGTGGGGATGAGCTGCCCCTCGTCGGGCAGCCGGTGCGCGATGTCGCTTGGAAAGGTATCCGGCACCGCGCAGCTTTTCGATGTGCCCACTTGCCTCCCGCTCCGGACATGGTTGGAGAAGGTTGAGGCGAGATGTGCGAACTTGGGCGCTGGAGCTTGAGTGCGCGGAGATGGATAAGCAAAGGAGGAAGAAGGCGTAGGTAAAAAAGGTGGATCCTTATCCCCTTATATATGGGCGGACGAAGACTATGCATCCCCACAAGCTTGGTAAAACTCGCTTATCTCCCAAAGCGCCACCATCAATGGCGCGGTTGGGTTACCCATGTCCGTATTGATGGGAATCCCGGAATAAGGGGAACACGATCTCTGCTTTGACAAGACGTGCCAAGGAAACCGCTTCGCTAAACGCGCTGAGGTGGTATAATAAAAAACGATTCCAGTAAAGGCTTGGTAGTGGCGTGACGTCATGCCACAAAATACATCAGCAGATTGAACTTGTGTACATATTATTCTCTCTACGGTGGTATGTGGAATTTATTTTGCAGAGCCGGACACTATCCTGGTGTTCACAATCTTCTATGAGTTATTCGGAGGAGGAACCCGCCTTGCAATGCCGAACATTATGCGCGCCGAACTCATCGTCATTGAAGCCTGGTTCAGGGGCTACTGAGGGAGTCCTAAACTAGGGGGTGTCCGGATAGCCGGACTATCATTATCGGCCGGACTCCAAGACTATGAAGATACAAGATTGAAGACTTCGTCCCGTGTCCGGATGGGACTTTCCTTGGCATGGAAGGCAAGCTTGGCGATACGGATATGTAGATCTCCTACCATTTTAACCAACTCTGTGTAACCCTAGCCCTCTCCGGTGTCTATATAAACCGGAAGGTTTTAGTCCGTAGGACAACACAACCATTACAACAATCATACCATAGGCTAGCTTCTAGGGTTTAGCCTCTTTGATCTCGTGGTAGATCCACTCTTGTACTACCCATATCATCAATATCAATCAAGCAGGAGTAGGGTTTTACCTCCATCGAGAGGGCCCGAACCTGGGTAAAACCATCGTGTCCCTTGTCTCCTGTTACCATCCGCCTAGACACACAGTTCGGGACCCCCTACCCGAGATCCGCCGGTTTTGACACCGACAGGGGGCCACCATGGGCCCACGAGACAGGGGGGCGCGCCCGGGAGGGTGGGCACGCCCTCCACTCTCGTGGCCTGGTGCTTGCCCCTCCTGCAGTGATTTCAGTGCCTAAAATCCTCAAATATTCCATAAAAAATCATACTAAATTTGCAGGGCATTAGGAGCACTTTTATTTTCGAGATATTTTTTTAATGCACAGATAATTCAGAAAACAGACAGATAATACTATTTTTGATTTATTTATTCTAAATAATAGAAAGTAAAAAGTGGGTACAGAAGGTTATGCCTTCTAGTTTCATCCATCTCATGATCATCAAAATGAATCCACTAACAAGGTTGATCAAGTCTTGTTAACAAACTCATTCCGAATAACACGGAATCGGAGAAATTTCAAATAACACTAAGTTACCTCAAAGGGGATATGAAAATCCCAACAATAAGAATATCATACTTTTTCTTGACAGTAGGGAGAGGAAATTCAAAACCTCCAATAATGATAGTTGGAACTTTTCCAATAGAATTGATGCTATGAAGTTGAGATTGTTTCCTCGGAAAGTGTACCGTATGCTCATTACCATTAACATGAAAAGTGACATTGCCTTTGTTGCAATCAATAACAACCCTTGCAGTATTCAGAAAAGGTCTACCAAGGATAATCGACATACTATCATCCTCGGGAATATCAATAATAACAAAGTCCGTTAAGATAGTGACATTTGCAACCACAACAGGCACATCCTCACAAATGCCGATAGGTATAGCAGTTGACTTATCAGCCATTTGCAAAGATATTTCAGTAGGTGTCAATTTATTCAATTCAAGTCTACGATATAAAGAGAGAGGCATAACACTAACACCGACTACAAGATCACATAAAGCAGTTCTAACATTTTGTTTAATGGAGCAAGGTATAGTTGGCACACCTGGATCTCCAAGTTTCTATGGTATTCCACCCTTAAAAGTATAATTAGCAAGCATGATGGAAATTTCAGCTTCCGGTATCTTTCTTTTGTTTGTGATGATATCCTTCATATACTTAGCATAAGGATTTACTTTAAGCATATCAGTTAAGCGCATACGTAAGAAAATAGGTATAATCATTTCAGCAAAGCGCTCAAAAATCCTCATCATCCTTTGTCTTGGATGGTTTAGGAGGAAAGGGCATGGGTTTCTGAACCCATGGTTCTCTTTCTCTACCGCGCTTCCTAGCAACAAAATCTCTCTTATCATAACATTGATTCTTTGATTGTGGGTTATCAAGATCAACAGCAGGTTCAATCTCTACTTCATTGTTTTTGGTAGCTTGAGCATCAACATTAACATTATCATTAACATTATCACTAGGTTCATGTTCATCACCTGACTGTGTTTCAGCATCAGAGATATAAATATCATTGGGATTCTCAGGTGTCTACAACAGGTTCACTAGAAGCATGCAAAGTTCTATCATTTTTCTTTTTCTTCTTTTTAGAAGAACTAGGTGACTCTAAATTATTTCTCTGAGAATCCTGCTCGATTCTCTTAGGGTGGCCTTCAGGATACAAAGGTTCCTGAGTCATTCTACCAGTTCTAGTAGCCACTCTAACCGCATAGTCATTTTTATTATTTAATTCATCAAGCAAATCATTTTGAGCTTTAAGTACTTGCTCAGCTTGAGTAGCAACCATAGAAGCATATTTGCTAATGAGTTTGAGTTCACCTTTAACTCTAGCCATATTATCGCTCACACGTCCTATCTCGAAAGCATTATTCTCTAGGTCTCTACCAACATAAGCATTAAAACTTTCTGTCTAGCCATAAAGTCATCAAATTCATCTAAGCATGGGCTATGAAATTTAGTAGAGGGGATTTCAACTTTATCATATCTATAGAGAATTTACCTTTACTACGTGTCGGGTTATCAAGACAAGGTGGTTCTTCAACAAAGTATATTAAGACCATGTATTTCTTCAATAGGAGGTAAATTCTTAACATCTTTAGCTTTAATACCTTTTTCTTTCATTGATTTCTTTGCCTCTTGCATATCTTCAGGACTGAGAAATAAAACACCTCTCTTCTTGAATTGGGTTTAGGAATAGGCTCGGGAGTTTCCTCAATTGTTTCAGAAATTGCCTCGAGAATTGGCTCAGAAGAGTCAATTATTTTCATTAGTCAACATATTATTCAATAGTAATTCAGCTTCACGATCGTTCTTTCCTGAAAACACAACCAGCACAACTATCCAAGTAGTCCTTGGAAGCATCGGTTAGTCCATTATAAAAGATATCAAGTATTTCATTTTTCTTAAGAGGATGATCGGGCAAGTCATTAAGTAATCGGAGAAGCCTCCCCCAAGCTTGTGGGAGACTCTCTTCTTTGATTTGCACAAAATTATATATTTCCCGCAAGGCAGCTTGTTTCTTATGAGTAGGGAAATATTTAGCGAGAAGTAATAAATCATATCACGGGACTACGCACACAACCAGGAGCAAGAGAATTATACCAAGTCTTAGCATCACCCTTTAATGAGAACGGAAATATCTTAAGGATATAAAAATAGTGAGATTTATCATCATGAGTAAACAGGGTGGCTATATCATTCAACTTGGTAAGATGTGCCAAAACAGTTTCAGATTCAAGGCCATAAAAAGGATCAGATTCAACTAAAGTAATAATTTCAGGATCAATAGAGAATTCATAATCCTTATCAGTAACACAAATAGGTGAAGTAGAAAAAGCAGGGTCTAGTTTCATTCTAGCATTAAGAGACTGCTGCTTCCATTTAGCTAATAATTTCTTAAGATCATATCTATCATTGCAAGCAAAGCTATCTCTCGCAGCTTCTTCATTCATAACATAACCCTCAGGAACAACAGGCAATTCATAATCATTGGGGGAATTTTCATCATCACTATCATCAATAATAGCATCTTCAATAATTTCATTCCCCTAACTCTAGCAAGTTTTTCATCAAGAAATTCACCTAATGGCAAAGTAGTATCACGCACATAAGTAGTTTCATCATAAGTATCATGCATAGCAGAAGTGGCATCATCAATAACATGCGACATATCAGAATTGATAGTAGTAGCATGTTTAGGTGTCGCAAGCTTACTCAAAACAGAAGGAGAATCTAGTGCAGAGCTAGATGGCAATTCCTTACCTCCCCTCGTAGTTGAGGGATAGATTGTAGTTTTCGCGTCTTTCAAGTTCTTCATAATGATCAACAGATATAAATCCCAAGTGACTCAGAGAATAGAGCTATGCTCCCCGGCAACGGCGCCAGAAATTAGTCTTGATAACCCACAAGTGTAGGGGATCGCAACAGCTTTCGAGGGTAAAGTGTTCAACCCAAATTTATTGATTCGACACAAGGGGAGCCAAAGAATATTCTTGAGTATTAGCAGTTGAGTTGTCGATTCAACCACACCTGGATAACTTAGTATCTGCAGCAAAGTATTTAGTAGCAAAGTAATATGATAATAAAGGTAACGATAGCAAAAGTAATGTTTTTGGGTTTTGTAGTGATTGTAACAGTAGCAACGGGAAAAGTAAATAAGCGAAACACAAGATGTGAAAAGCTCGTAGGCAATGGATTAGTGATGGATAATTATGCCGGATCCAATTCCTCATGTAATAGCTATAACATAGGGTGACACAGAACTAGCTCCAGTTCATCAATGTAATGTAGACATGTATTCCGTAAATAGTCATACATGCTTATGGAAAAGAACTTGCATGACATCTTTTGTCCTACCCTCCCGTGGCAGCAGGGTCCTAGTGGAAACTAAGGGATATTAAGGCCTCCTTTTAATAGAGAACCAGAACAAAGCATTAGCACATAGTGAATACATGAACTCCTCAAACTATGGTCATCACCGAGAAGTATCCCGATTATTGTCACTTCGGGATTGTCGGATCATAACACATAATAGGTGACTATAGACTTGCAAGATAGGATCAAGAACACACATATATTCATGAAAACATAATAGGTTCATATCTGAAATCATGGCACTCAGGCCCTAGTGACAAGCATTAAGCATAGCAAAGTCATAGCAACATCAATCTCAGAAGATAGTGGATACTAGGGATCAATCCCTAACAAAACTAACTTGATTACATGGTAAATCTCATCCAACCCATCACCGTCCAGCAAGCCTACGATGGAATTATTCACGCACGGCGGTGAGCATCATGAAATTGGTGATGGAGGATGGTTGATGATGACGATGACGACGAATCCCCCTCTCCGGAGCCCCGAACAGACTCCAGATCAGCCCTCTCGAGAGAGATAGGGCTTGGCGGCGGCTCCGTATCGTAAAACGCGATGAAACTTTCTCTCTGATTTTTTCTCCCTGAACGTGAATATATGGAGTTGGAGTTGAGGCCGGTGGAGGTCCAAGGGGCCCACGAGACAGGGGGCGCGCCTAGGGATTGGGGGCGCGCCCCCCACCCTCGTGGATAGGGTGTGTGCCCCTGGTCTTGATTCTTTCGCCAGTATTTTGTATATTTATCAAAAAGTGCCTCCGTGGATTTTCAGGATATTCCGAGAACTTTTCTTTTCTACACATAAAACAACATCATGACAGTTCTGCTGAAAACAGCGTCAGTCCGGGTTAGTTTCATTCAAATCATGCAAGTAAGAGTCCAAAACAAGGGCAAAAGTGTTTGGAATACGTTGGAGACGTTTCAGATTGCACCGGTCAGTCGCGCCGACATCACCGCACGGTTACTTCATCAATTCGGCACTGCCCGCGTCACAAGTTGTAACGCCCCGGATTCGTTGCGCCAGGTGTCCGCCAGTTATTCGCTGTTGTTGCCATGTCATTTACTTGCGTGTTGTACTTTGCCATGTCATCATCTGCATTTCAAATCTTGTCATCTTGTGCATTTCATTTTGCATACATGTTCGTCTCATGCATCCGAGCATTTTCCCCGTTGTCCGTTTTGCAATCCGGAACTCCTATGTCCCCCGGCGTCCCCTTTTTGTCTCTCGTTGTGAGCGGGTGATAAACGTTCTCGCAATGGACCGAGGTTCGCCAAGCGGCCTTGGTATAGCACCGGTAGACCGCCTGTCAAGTTTCGTGCCATTTGGAGTTCGTTTGATACTCCAACGGTTAACCGGGTAACCGTAAAGGCCTCTTTTGTTTGCAGCCCAGCACCCCTTCCAAAGTGGCCCAAAACCCATCTAACTCCCCTCCATGCTCTTGGTCGTTCGATCACGATCGCGTGGCCGAAAACCGCTCCTCATTTGGACTCTCCTAGCTCCCTCTACCTATATATATGTGTGCCTCCCCGAAATTTGCGGTCTAACCCTAGCCTTCCCCGAAATTCGTGGCTTCATCTTCTTCATGGACTCGTTCTTCTTCCTTGCGGGATTTCAGGCAAGATGACCGCTACCCTGGATCTCACTACTATCATTGCTATGCTAGTTGTTTCGTTCTATCGCTATGTTGCGCTTCCTATCACTTGTTCTTCAAGCCTCCCAAATTGCCATGAACCTCTAACCTTTGACACCCTTCCTAGCAAACCGTTGTTTGGCTATGTTACCGCTTTGCTCAGCCCCTCTTATAGCGTTGCTAGTTGCAGGTGAAGTTGAAGATTGCTCCATGATGGACAGGGTTTTGTTGGGATATCACAATATCTCTTATATTATTAATGCATCTATATATTTGGTAAAGGGTGGAAGGCTCGGCCTTATGCCTGGTGTTTTGTTCCACTCTTGTCGCCCTAGTTTCCGTCATACCGGTGTTATATTCCCGGATTTTGCGTTCCTAACGCGGTCGGGTGATTTATGGGACCCCCCTGACAGTTCGCTTTGAATAAAACTTGTCCACCAAGGCCCAACCTTGGTTTTACCATTTGCCTCACCTAGCCCTTTTTCCCTTGGGAGTCGCACTCTCGAGGGTCATCTTATTTTTTACCCCCCCCAGGCCAGTGCTCGTCGTGAGTGTTGGTCCAAACCGTCAGCCGTCGGTGGCCACCAGGGGCAACTCTGGGCTCGCCTACCGGAAGTTTGGACAATCCGGTGTGCCCTGAGAACGAGATATGTGCAGCACCTATCAGGATTTTTTGGCACATTCGGGCGGCTTTGCTGGTCTTGTTTTACCATTGTTGAAATGTCTTGTAAACCGGGATTCCGAGACTGATCGGGTCTTCCTGGGAGAAGGTCTATTCCTTCGTTGATCGCGTGAGCTTGTCATGGGCTAAGTTGGGACACCCCTGCAGGGTTTAAACTTTCGAGAGCTGTGCCCGCGGTTATGTGGCAGATGGGAATTTGTTAATGCCCGCGTCACAAGTTGTAACGCCCCGGATTCGTTGCACCAGGTGTCCGCCAGTTATTCGCCGTCGTTGCCATGTCATTTGCTTGCGTGTTGCACTTTGCCATGTCATCATCTGCATTTTATATCATGTCATCTTGTGCATTTCATTTTGCATACATGTTCGTCTCATGCATCCGAGCATTTTCCCTGTTGTCCGTTTTGCAATCTGGAACTCCTATGTCCCCCGGCGCCCCCTTTTTGTCTCTCGTTGTGAGCGGGTGTTAAACGTTCTCGGAATGGACCGAGGTTCGCCAAGCGGCCTTGGTATAGCACCGTGAACCGCTGTCAAGTTTAAGTGCCATTTGGAGGTCGTTTGATACTCCAACAGTTAGCAAGGTAACCGTAAAGGCCTCTTTTGTTTGCAGCCCAGCACCCCTTCCAAAGTGGCCCAAAACCCATCTAACTCCCCTCCATGCTCTTGGTCGTTCGATCACGATCGCGTGGCCGAAAACCGCTCCTCATTTCGACTCTCCTAGCTCCCTCTACCTATATATATGTGTGCCTCCCCGAAATTTGCGGTGTAACCCTAGCCTTCCCCTACCTCGCGCCGCCGGACGCTTTCTCCCCGGCTGCCCGGACATGTCCGCCGCTCCCCTCCATGTCGTCCGACCAATGGCACGCCGCCACCTCAGCTCCCGCCGCCGCCTCAGCCAACCAGAAGGCGACACGTCAGCATGCCCATGCCCACCGCCGCCAGCCCGCCCGGCCAGCGCGCCTCGCGTGGCTCCTCCGGCGCCGCCGAGCCGCCGCCGCCCTTCGCCGCCTCTCGCCCGCCCAGCGACCCAGCCCGGGCGCCTCGTCACTTCTTGCGCCGCCCGAGGTCGTCGCCCGAAACCTCCCAGCGCCTCTCGCTCGCCCAAGCCACCTCCCGCCGGCGACCGCCCTAAGCGCCGCCGCCCGGTGTCTCGATCGCCGGATCCGGCGCCCGCCTTCGTCGGAGCCCCGGCCCCGCGCCTCCTCGCCGCTCCGCGCCGGATCCGCCGAGATCCGGCCGGAGGAGGTCTTCCCGGCCCCGGATCCGCCATCTCCCTCCTCTCCTGTGGCAACTCCGGCGAGTTCTTCGTCCATCCTCGTAATCCGTGCCCGCAGGTTGACCCCAAAATGCCTAAGTCCCGAAATATTTGACATAATCATGCCATGTTCATGCCATTGTATCTCTGCATCCGTAGCTCCGTTTCGTGCGTGTAATATGTCAAATTGTTCGTCTCGATGAGTACTTCGTTTGATTCCATTGCATGATTTTCATTTGAGCTCATCTTGATGCCCGAAATGCTGTTGGAAGAGTGCATGTTGATGTTAATCTGCTGAAACTGTTATAACTTGCTCATTTGTCATTTTTGCCATGATTGATGTGTGCATCCTATGAGGTTGATGTCTACATGTGTTTTGATCTATGATATGCCATCTTTCCAGGGGTGTATGCCATGTATTTTTGTGATCAATGTGGTGACTAGCACAAGCATGCAAACTAGGCTTCGTGATATTGCTGATTTTAGTCCCTGTTCTGCTGTTATTTTGATGCCATGTAAACTTGATGCTACAGAGAGATCCATGCATATTTTGAGATACTTTAGTAAGGGTGTTTTGAACATATGGTTATTGTCTATCTATTCATGCCCTTGTTTGCAATTATGGAGTAGCCTATCATGTCATTTTGGTGCTCTACTTTTGCTTCAAAATGTTTCCTGGCAGATTGTTTACTTGTTATTCAATTTAGCCAAGGTTGCTATAGTTGATCCTTGCATGCTATGGACTTGTTCTTGCCTTGGTTTGATTCACAAACATGTCTTCTTGATGATGCTATGCTTATCTTGTCATGCAATGACTTGTGGTGAGTGAATCGAGCTTGTTAAGTAGTGTACTTGCTGTTGCTGTTTTGCTAGACAGATTTTGTTATATTTTGTTGCTATATAAACATGTTGCTACTAATCATTCTATGCATAATCTGGAGATGTTCTATAAACATGTTTTGATATACATGTCATGTTCTATCCATTAATGCCCTTGGTTGCAATTATAGCCTGCTGGAACATGTTGTAATCTTACTCTAAAGTTGCTTGAAAATGTTGCTGTCAGCATGTTAACATTAAGTTCCATGTTTCCATGATTGTTTGCTAGTGATCCATGCATCCTATGACCTTGATCTTGCCATGCTTAGCTTCATAAACATGTCTTCTTACTGTTGGTTGCCTTTCCATGCCATGTATTGCTCTGTGGTGAGTGGTTCAAGCTCACCAACATGCCTACTTATTGTTGTTTCTGCCATGTTTGAATCTGTAATATAACTTGCCATGTTTACATGGGTGCCATCATATTTTTCGTGCCCTTTTGGCTCATGGTTAGTAAGGGACTTTTGATCTATGAAATTAGTAGAGACATGCCATGCCTTTGTTTGCCATGATATGTTCCTGTAACATGTTGTTTGATAGCTCTAAACATTGCAACCTGATGTTATTTCTGCTAAAGTCTGGAACTGTTATTACTTGCAATCTTCCCATGTCCTTTTGAGTATGATCTAGTGATTTCTGGAGATAGCTCAGTGTTCATGTTTTGTTATGCTTTACCAGTACTTCATGCCCATGCCTTTTGTTATTATGTTGGGGTGCTGTAGCATGTTGTTTTGATGCTTGCAATATGCCTAGTTGCTGTTTTGGACAGATTGTTGTTATGACTTGTTTAGTGTGCATGTGTTGAACCGTTGCTCCGTTTTGAGTGTGCTCTATATGAAACTTGCTTGATTTTGCATGTAGTTTCATATTACCATGTTGAATCCTTGTTTTGGTGTGTTTGCTTGATGTTTGTATGCATTTTGCATCAATGCCATGTTTAACTTGTTTTGCTCATATCTTCTAGGCCGTAGCTCCGAATCTAATGAACTTTATATGTAACTTGACTAGAATTTCGTGTAGATCCTCTTGGTGCTCTTTAACTTGATGTTTAACAACTTGAACATAAGGTTTATTCAGTTCTGGACCAATTTCGAAATTTGCATATGAGGACTTACCGGAATTGTTATATGTTGTTTCCGGCCTCATTTAAACTTGCTTTGATGTGTTGTTCTTGTTTGCATCATCTCTTGCCATGAGTAGCTTCATGTAGCCTTTTCATGCATCATGCTTGTTGTGCATCATGTCTTGTTCATGTGTGGTGTGTTTACCATGTTGTGTGCTTCTTCTCGATAGTTCCCGTTTCGTTGCGATCGTGAGGATTCGTTCGTCTTCGTGTGGTTCGTCTTCGTGGCTTCATCTTCTTCATGGACTCGTTCTTCTTCCTTGCGGGATTTCAGGCAAGATGACCGCTACCCTGGATCTCACTACTATCATTGCTATGCTAGTTGTTTCGTTCTATCGCTATGCTGCGCTTCCTATCACTTGTTCTTCAAGCCTCCCAAATTGCCATGAACCTCTAACCTTTGACACCCTTCCTAGCAAACCGTTGTTTGGCTATGTTACCACTTTGCTCAGCCCCTCTTATAGCGTTGCTAGTTGCAGGTGAAGTTGAAGATTGCTCCATGATGGACAGGTTTTTTTTGGGATATCACAATATCTCTTATATCATTAATGCATCTACATATTTGGTAAAGGGTGGAAGGCTCGGCCTTATGCCTGGTGTTTTGTTCCACTCTTGCCGCCCTAGTTTCCGTCATACCGGTGTTATGTTCCTGGATTTTGCGTTCCTAACGCGGTCGGGTGATTTATGGGACCCCCCTGACAGTTCGCTTTGAATAAAACTTGTCCAGCAAGGCCCAACCTTGGTTTTACCATTTGCCTCACCTAACCCTTTTTCCCTTGGGAGTCGCGCTCTCGAGGGTCATCTTATTTTACCCCGGGCGGTGCTCGTCGTGAGTGTTGGTCCAAACCGTCGGCCGCCGGTGTACCGAGGGCAACTCTGGGCTCGCCTACCGAAGTTTGGACAATCCGGTGTGCCACGAGAACGAGATATGTGCAGCTCCTATCGGATTTGTCGGCACATTTAGGCTTCTTTGCTGGTCTTGTTTTACCATTGTCGAAATGTCTTGTAAACCGGGATTCCGAGACTGATCGGGTCTTCTGGGAGAAGGTCTATCCTTCGTTGATCGCGAGAGCTTGTCATGGGCTAAGTTGGGACACCCTGCAGGGTTTAAACTTTCGAGAGCCGTGCCCGGTTATGTGGCAGATGGGAATTTGTTAATGTCTGGTTGTAGATAACTTGACACTAGATCCAAATTAAAACGCATCAACCGTGTGTGTAGCCGTGATGGTCTCTTCTCGGCGGAGTCCGGGAAGTGAACACGGTTTCTGGGTTATGATTGACGTAAGTAGGTGTTCAGGATCACCTCTTGATCATTGCTAGTTGACGACCGTTCCTTTGTTTCTCTTCTCACTCTCATTTGCGTATGTTAGCCACCATATATGCTTAGTCGCTGCTGCAACCTCACCACTTTACCCCTTCCTTTCCCATTAAGCTTTGCTAGTCTTGATACCCATGGTAATGGGATTGCTGAGTCCTCGTGGCTCACAGATTACTATAACAACAGTTGCAGGTACAGGTTATGCGATGATCATGACGCGAGAGCGATGCTTGCTTGCGTTGAGTTCTTTTTCTGCTTCTTCGATCAGGGGATAGGTTCCAGGTCGGCAGCCTGGGCTAGCAGGGTGGATATTGTTTGAGTTTCTATTTATGATTCATCCATAGACGGATGTTTTTCTTGTATGTTTTATTGTTGTATTCATGTGACATTGTATGTATTGGATGTATCCCCACTTTTATGTAATGTTGATGTAATGATATCCACCTTGCAAAAGCGTTCCAATATGCGGGTCTATCCTTGGTGGGACCTTCGAGTTCCTTTTGGATAGGGTCGCATCTTGGGCGTGACACAAGTCACGACCAGCGTCGGCATGGCCGAGCCATAGCTTCTTCAAACCAATGTCTGCCAGATCGAACCACTTCAACACCTCGGCTGGCACGGCGGCTGCAACGTCACCTTACCGACCTGCTCCGTCACCTCGTCTGGACTGGGGGCTTCACCATCTCTTCATCAACCTACTCTGGAGACTTCGGCTTCACCAGCCGATCAGCTTCGTCACATTAGCTGGATTGGGGGCTTTGCCTCGGCGAGCCAACCTTTGCCAGCATCACCATGCCGTCGCTTCATCACCCATCAAGCAATGGGTGTGTCGGTCGAGTCCCAATTTTGGGAGTAACCTTTCTTCAGATTGCTACAACAGATAAACCAGGTGCTATTAATCCTAGTAATTTTTTCTTGCTTGGGTTTATTTTTTTCGAGGAACTTTACTCTGGTTTGTTCCATCATCTATACACAGGTCTGCCAAATAATGGCCGCATTAACAATGGTTGCGTGATGGCTCGATCAGTTTTCCATCCGCAGTTCGGCGAACGCCTCATCAGGGACTCGAACCGCCCTGTGAATACAGACTTTGTCACGCCGGCGCCCTGCACCGACATTGGCTTCGACGCCGGGCCACATGTCTTTAAAAAAATTGCATAAATTAATTATGCGAGTTTTTTCTATACTTATATTATTATTTTTTGGACTGCACTATTTTACATGTGTAGGTAATCGACTTCGATTGCGTCACGCGGTCACTTTGGCAAGCCGACGTCGTTGTCCCAACCGGCATAAATCGGCTCACGTGATCACCTTGTTGGTCGAATTGCCATACCAACATGTTCGGTTGCCGTGGAGACTTTGGCATCGTTGAGAGAGCTCTACCTCATCGAGTGTTCAGCACACGGGCCATATTTCTTTTATTATTCACTTTTCATAAATTATTAATTATGCAACAATTTTTTAATTTTTTATTATTACCATTATCTTCGGCTTGCACTATTTTCCGTGCACAGGTAAATGACCCGGGTTGGGCAGCGCGGTCACCTCTGTGTACACCATGTCACCTCGGCTGGACCGGGGCTTCGTTATCACTTCATTAACCCACACCGGGGACTTCGGCGTCATACTGTCGGCCTGCTCCGTTGCCTCAGTCGGTCTGGGGGTTCCACCTCGCCACATTAGTCATTCTATGTCGCCACTTCGGAGTGTCGAGCTCACCGCTCAGCCACCTCGGGACCAGCCTGGGGGCTGGAACGCTATCCCGCACCAAGCTCGGACCGCGTCATCAATACCGAACACATTAACCAACTAAGTTGCTTTCATGCTCAAAGTTTTAAAATTTTAATTTGTGTTCGGTTCAACCATGCTCACATACGTTGTTTGTTAAAAGAAACTCCCTTTACCCATGTTAACTGGGGGCTCTTAAAATTTATATGAGTCGTTGAGGGAGTCCTGGATTAGGGGGTATCCGGACAGCCGGACTATATACTTTGTCCGGACTATTGGAGCGTGAAGATACAAGACTCTGTCCCGTGTCCGGATGGGACTCTCCTTTGCATGGAAGACAAGCTTGGCGATCCGGATATTATATTTCCTTCTTTGTAACCGACTCCATGTAAACCATAGCCCTCTCATGTGTCTATATAAACCGGAGAGTTTAGTCCTTAGAGGGAGAATCATAATCATCATAGGCTAGCTTCTAGGGGTTTAGCCTCTATGATCTCGTGGTAGATCGACTCTTGTACTACTCATATCGTCAATATTAATCAAGTAGGAAGTAGGGTTTTACCTTCATCGAGAGGGCCCGAACCTGGGTAAACATTGTGTCCCTTGCTTCCTGTAACCATCAGCTTAAGACGCACAGATTGGGACCCCCTACCCGAGATCTGCTGGTTTTGACACCGACATTGGTGCTTTCATTGAGAGTTCCTCTGTTTCGTCGCTGCAAGGCTTGATGGATCCTTTAATCATCAACAACAACACGGTCCAGGGTGAGACTTTTCTCCCCGGATAGATCTTCGTGTTGGGCGACCGCCTTGATCGCGGGCAATTAAGCAGCCATCCGGAGCAGATCGACAGCTACGCCCCTCGCCACTAGGTCAGGTTCGGAAACCTGAACTACACGGCCGATATCCGCGGAGACTTGATCTTCAACGGATTTGGGCCTGCGCCAGGAGCACCGGACAGTCACGATGAGCATGGCTTAGACCTGCTATCGGATAATGCTCGGGATATCGCCCCTGCTGGAGCCCCGGACCTGAATCTGGAGCAGATTGCGTCGCCCAAGGACGGGTGGATGGACCCCGCCCCGGAGGCCGCATGCTCATCGGCGGTAGAGCCGAACACAGGCCTCACCCCCAAGGAAGCTCAGGACGCCGGACCCCGGACTCGTATCCGGTGTAGGTTCGATCTGCGCACTCCGAGCCCGCCAATCTGGTTGGGCTCCGTAATGGAGTTCAACTGCTGCGGATATCTTCGGCACTTCGCCCTTTGGCGGCGTCTTGAACTCATTAAAGTCTCTCTCTTTGTCAGGAGACTCTTGGCCAAACTATGTCCGGCTCGAGTGGGAAGTAGGCGACGAAGGAATTCGTTGCCCACCCACCACCCACTTCATTGCCACGGTCCATGATTTAACCGACGTGCTTGACTTCGATTCCAAATACATCGACGGTGTGGACGACGATGCAGGAGAAGAACAGGAACCACCGCCCACGGGGCGGTGGACAGCCACCTCCTCATATGATATATATATATGGTGGACACTCCAAAAGAAACCAATGGCGATGAGGCAATGTAGGATAACCCCTCAAGGAAGAAAACGAAGCATGGGCGTCGTCGGCGCCGCTCCAAGCCCCGCCACAGCAATACTGGCACAGGTGACGAAAACAGTCCGGATGGTGCCGAAGATGAATACAACCCCGATCAGCCCGCCTTCGAGCAGGCCGAACAAGAAGATGGGTAGGACAGCCCAGACAAACAGGCAAAGGATGGATATCCGGAGGAGGACAACTACATGCCCCCTCCGAGTACGAGATTAGCCTCGGCGACGACGAGTTCGGCGTACCCGAGGACCCCGTGGAGCAAGAGCGCTTCAAGCGCCGGCTTATGGCCACTGCAAGAAGCCTGAAAAAGAAGCAGCAGCAGCTCCAAGCTGATCAAGACCTGCTCACAGACAGATGGACTGAAGTCCTGGCAGCTGAGGAATACGGACTCGAGCACCAGACGGCTGACAGGCCACCTCGTGGCCTGGATAAAACGGAATACCAGCCGACACCCCCACGCCAATACACTACGGCCCGGGGCAATAGGCAGGACCTGCAAGATATACTGGAAAACAAGGCAGGGCAGCCAAGATCTATCTACGGATTGCGGGGGCGCACCCCAACACGTGACGATGATCGTCACGTCGGATACACTACGAACAAGTCCGGCCGGGCCGAACATAGCCACCCGGACTCATTCGAACTGTGTAGCCACATAGCCCGGCATAGAGGCGCTGCACACCTCCTCTGCTTCACTGACGAAGTGATGGATCATGAATTCCCAGAAGGGTTTAAACCCGTAAACATCGAATCATACGATGGCACAACAGACCCTGCAGTATGGATCGAAGATTTCCTTCTCCACATTCACATGGCCCGCGGAGACGATCTACATTCCATCAAGTATCTCCCCCTCAAACTCAAAGGACCAGCCCGACATTGGCTAAATAGCCTGCCGCCAAATTCCATTGGCAGTTGGGAAAACTGGAGGACACGTTCCTCGACAACTTCCAGGGCACATATGTGCGACCACCGGATGCCGATGACCTGAGCCACATTACCCAAGAGCCCGGAGAGTCAGCCAGGAAATTCTAGACTCGGTTCCTAACCAAAAAGAACCAAATAGTCGACTGTCCGAACGCTGAAGCCCTGGCAGCCTTTAAGCATAATATCCGTGACGAGTGGCTCACCCGACACCTCAGCCAGGAAAAACCAAAGTCCATGGCAGCCCTCATGACACTCATGACCCGTTTTCGTGCGGGCGAGGATAGCTGGTTGGCTCGTAGTAGCACCACGCCGATAAATTCAGGCACCTCAGATGTCTGCGACAATAACGGCAAGCCACGGTGCAGCAGACATAAGCAACGGAACAATGGCGACAACATTGAAGACACGATAGTCAACACCAGATTCAGTGGCTCGAAATCCGGTCAGCGGAAAAAGCCATTCAAAAGAAACAATTAGAGACCGTCCAGTCTGGGCCGCATACTTGAACGCTCGTGCCAAATTCATGGCACACCGGATTAGCCAGCCAACCACACTAGTAGAGACTGCTGGGTGTTCAAACAGGACGGTAAAATAAACACCGAGAACAAGGACAAGGGGCTGCACAACGACAATTACGAAGAGCCCCGGCATCCGAACACAGGAGGACAGAAGAAATTTCCTCCCCAAGTGAAAACGGTCAACATGATCTATGCCAGCCATATTCCCAAACGGGAACGGAAGAGAGCACTACGAGACGTCTATGCGATGGAGCCAGTCGCCCCAAAATTCAACCCATGGTCAGCCTGTCCGATCACCTTTGATCGCAGGGATCACCCTACCAGCATCCGTCACGATGGTTCAGCCGCATTGGTTCTAGACCCAATCATCCACGGATTCCACCTCACGCGAGTCCTTATGGATGGCGGCAGCAGCCTGAACCTGCTTTATCAGGACACAATGCGCAAAATGGGCATCGACCCTTCAAGGATCAAGCCTACCAAAACCACCTTCAAAGGTGTAATTCCAGGAGTAGAGGCTCGTTGCACGGGCTCCATAACACTGGAAGTGGTCTTGGGATCTCCGAATAACTTCCGAAGTGAGGAGTTGATCTTTGATAGCGTCCCTTTCCGCAGTGGTTATCACACACTGCTTGGACGAACCGCATTCGCTCGATTCAATGCGGTACCACACTATGCATACCTCAAGCTCAAGATGCCAGGACCTCGCGGGGTCATAACAGTCAACGGAAACATGGACCACTCTCTCTGTATAGAAGAGCACACTGCAGCCCTCGCAGCAGAAGTACAATGCAGCCTTCTCCGGCAAACCATCAATGATGTGACAACAACCCCGAACACTGTCAAGCGAGTCCGGAGTACCCCGCAACAGGATCGCCAGGCATGCCAAGAGCGCGACTAGCAGTCCGACCTTCGCTCAAGCCCCATTAAAGCAGCATTCGTGCCGCGCGTACACAATTACACACTTAAAATACCATGGGCATAGGCGGAGGCGCAACAGTGACTCAATCAACAGTGCGGTATAACTGCAACATACTTTAATAACCCTCCTTTACCTTTCAGGACACTGCTTTTGGGCAGCCTCTTCAGAAGAGCTGGATTGACGGACTTACACAGGAGAGAAAACCAAGGAGGCAACAGGCTTTGCGCAGAAAGGGAATACCGAGGTGGAATCTGTTCACGATCGTTATACCTGTTTTATATACCTACATGCAGCCTGCCCTTGGATAGGACATTTTAAATAGTCCTATTTACTTCTTCTTAAACGCATTCATTGTAAACATATGCTTAAACGTATTATTCATCAATGGGAGATAATATATAGCATCAGCTTTCCTATTCGCACATTTTTCCTATAAATGTTTATTTAATATTGCATCCGTACCCCTTGGTACGTTCAGTTTGCCAGGGGCTTCTTATGGCACCCCATAATACGGCAAGACAAGTCCGAACACTTTCAACAGTGCGGCACCCCGAACTTATAGCATTATATGCATCAGCTCCGAATCATGTCTTGGGCCAATAGTTGGGTTTGCCCAACTCCCTTGTTTTGGTACCTTACGTTCCGTTATATCGGCTAAGGTAGCGCAGGGAGAACTACTGCGATTATGTCCCGGTTCTTCCAGACGAGCACCTCCGTAGAGAAAACCAAAAACTGACCGACATGATATGGTGAGAGCTGGTCGCTGTTCGAGAGGTCTTAAAATCCTTAAAGATTTTTTTCGCTTTATGCAAGGAATCGGCCTCGTCCGATTTAGGCGTATATAGCGCCCCAATTCGGCTTTCCGAATTCTAGGGGCTTCGCCGAAATTTAAAATTGTAGACTTATATGGCTAAGTGGAAGTTATAAAGCCGCATAGTCTGATTGCCTTGTTCGCTGCGCCAAACACCTCCTTCATGGACCAAAAATTTGGATAAAAGAGTGTTTTGGGTTTTCCGTGAACACCCCAGTACTGGTTACGTGGGGGTGGAAGCCGACGACTGGCCTACATTCAGAATTTTATAAACAGCCGCACAGAAGGTAATATTTTAAATCAAAACAAAGCGCTACATAGCACAAATAACTTCATCTTTATATTACAAAAATGACAGAAGTACATTCATTCAAAGATCGTGTTCTTGGTACATTCTTCGGCCACGAGACGAGCTCCCTTCATAATGCCATCATAATATTTTTCGGGACAACGATGCGCCTTGCCATCCGGCGGCCCGTCCTTCACCAGCTTCTCCGCATCTAGCTTGCCCCAATGCACCTTCGCACGGGCAAAAGCCCGACGGGCACCCTCAATGCAAACGGATCGCTTGATCACTTCAAGCCGCGGACAGACATTTACCATCCGCTTGATCAGGCTTAAGTAGCTAGTGTGCGGGGGCTCACCATGCCACATCCGGACTATGAAATCTTTCATAGCCACTTCGGCCGCCCTGTGGAGTTCAACCAACTGCTTCAGTTGGTCACTCAGAGGCATTGGGTGTTCGGCTCCAGCATACTGGGACCAGAACAGCTTCTCCGTTGAGCACCCCTCCTCGGCATGGTAGAACTCTGCGGCATCTGATAGGTTGCGTGGCAGATTTGTGAATGCCCCTAGAGAGCTCCGAATTCGGGTAAGTAAAAGAAACGCCTCCTCCACATGCTTGCTTTGCATAAAGAATGTGTTACCCGCCGCTATCTTCTTGGCCGCCTGGATTTCCTGCTGGGCCTTTTTGGCTTCGACCTTGGCGTCTTTCATACTCGCAAGGGCCTTCGCAAGCTCAGACTCGTTCGTCTTGAGGTCACGCTCCAAGGACTCGAACTTCTTGCCAAGATCCTGGAGCTCTTGCTGTACCTCGCCCACCCTAGCATTCTGCTTTTCGCGCTCAATGCGCTCACGGGCTGCCTTGTCTTCGGCCTCGGACAGCGCTTTCTTCAAGGACGCCACTTCAGTTGTGGCCCTATTTCAAAGTCACGACAATTTACCGTTAGAATCACCAATTTTGCCTATTCTTTATGATACACGAACGGGGTACCACAAACCTTTGTTCTCTTCGAGCTGCCTCTTCATGAGGCCGAGCTCTCCGTGTGCCTGCTCCAAGTCCCATTTAAGTCCGGCGACCTCGGCCGTGTGAGCAGCAGCGGCAAGCAGCACCGCCTGCTTAGTCACATGCAAAATTACTATTAGACTCCTGCGGATTTAAATTGACCCTCCGTTTGGCTTTTCTTTCCGAACACCAAACGAAGTATCAGGGGATACTACCTATCGGGTGGTAATTTCACACATTTTTTTTATTACTTACCTCAAAGCCTGTCAGGAGGCTGGTGCAGGCTTTGGTTAGTCCGCTCTTGGCGGACAGAGCCTTCTGAATCACCGCACTCATAAGAGTACGGTGCTCCTCATCCATGGAGCGCCGCGAAGCGCTTCCAGCAGACTATCCGCGGGGATCTTATACCCCGTACGCCCGGCGTCTGGAATCTCGCCTTGGGGCGTCTCCAGAGTCACCTCCCCCTGCTCGGGGAGCCTTTGGGACAACACCTCCGTGTCATCCAGAGGCCGGGGAGTAGTGGCCATCGGGAGCGAGTTCATTGCCGAATCACTCAAGGACCCATCTAAAGACGATACCTCGGGATGGACCCTGGCCGGACTGCATGTATGAGTTCAGCGTTATAACAAACTATGAAACGAAGTCGCACTAAAGTATAACAGAGTGCGGATACTTACAATCTCACCAGGGGTTTCCCCCTGGGCAGCCACTCCTCCTCTCTATAGGCGGCTGTGGTGGAGTAATCCGGAAGGGACGCCTTTCCTTTCTTGGGCGTCCTGGCCTCCCCCTCCGGGGCGGCTTTCGTCTTCTTCTCCTCCCCAGTGCGGGGAGGCAGAGTTTCCTCGTGTTTCCCCCCGCCTCCGCGGGAGGAATCCGCCTCGTCGTCTTTGGACGACGAGGGTATGACGGCCTTGCACCGGGGACCTTTCCTGGCCCCCTCGGCCGCCTTTTCAGGCCCCTCGTCCTCTCTGGATGGGGCGGCCCTTTCCTCTTCCTGCTCCCCCTTCCTCCTCCCCTTCGGGGGAGGAGTGTGCCTCGTCATCTTCGGACGAGGCGTCCGGTACGACCTTACGCCGGAGACCCTTCCTGGTCCCCGGCCTTCTTTTCGGCCTTCTTTTCTGGCGCCTTGTAGGGCGCCGGGACAAGCATCTCCGCCAAGAGAGCATCTGCTGGACCTTCTGGCAGTGGAGCCGGACAGTCGATCCGCTCCGCCGTCTGCACATACTCCTGATCAAATACACACAATAACTTAAGATTCCCCCATGAGTACATTGGGAAAAACTACATCCGGTGATAGTTAGAAAACTCACCGGACAGGGGGGGCGTGGCGTGAAGTCCATGGTCCTCGGATGTGGGAGGAGGTATTTCGGAGGCCTTGAACAACGCCTTCCATGCGTCCTTGTGCGTCATGCCGTAGAGCTTTCGAAGCATCTGGTGTTCGGCCGGGGTGAACTCCCACAGATTAAATACCCGTCTTTGGCACGGAAGAATCCGGCGGACAAGCATGACCTGGACCATGATGACAAGCTTGATTTTGTTGTCCTTCATGTTCTTGATACAGTTTTGAAGTCTGGTCGGCTCCGCAGGCTCGCCCCACGCCAGGCCCTTCTCTTCCCAGGAGATGAGCCGCATGGGGATTCCGGATCGGAATTCGGGGCCGCTGCCCAGTTGGCGTCGCGCGGCTCGGTGATGTAGAACCACCCCAATTGCCACCCTTTCACGGTCTCCGCGAAGGAGCTGTCAAGCCAGGTGACGTTGGGCATCTTGCCCACCATGGCACCTCCGCACTTCGCTTGCTGGCCGCTCACGATCTTCGGCTTCACGCAGAAGATTCGTAGCCACAAGCCAAAGTGAGGCTTGATGCGGAGGAAGGCCTCGCACACGACGATAAACGCCGAGATGTTGAGGACGAAATTTCGGGCTAGATCATGGAAATCTAGCCCGTAGTAGAACATGAGCCCGCGGACAAAGGGATGAAGTGGAAATCCCAGTCCACGGACAAAGTGGGCGAGAAACACGACCCTCTCGTGGGGTTCCGGAGTTGGAATGATCTGCCCCTTGTCCGGTAGCCGGTGCGCGATGTCTGCAGCCAAGTATCCGGCCGCCCGGAGCTTCGCAATATACTCCTCCTTCACGGTGGAGGTGTTGGAAATATGCCCTAGAGGCAATAATAAAAGTATTATTGTATTTCCTTGTTCATGATAATTGTCTTTTATTCATGCTATAACTGTATTATCCGGAAATCGTAATACACGTGTGAATACATAGACCACAATATGTCCCTAGTGAGCCTCTAGTTGACTAGCTCGTTGTGATCAGCAGATAGTCATGGTTTCTGACTATGGACATTGGATGTCGTTGATAACGGGATCACATCATTAGGAGAATGATGTGATGGACAAGACCCAATCCTAAGCATAGCACAAAGATCGTGTAGTTCGTTTGCTAGAGCTTTTCCAATGTCAAGTATCTCTTCCTTAGACCATGAGATCGTGTAACTCCGGATACCGTAGGAGTGCTTTGGGTATATCAAGCGTCACAACGTAATCGGGTGACTATAAAGGTGCATTACGGTATCTCCGAAAGTGTCTTTTGGGTTGACACGGATCGAGGCTGGGATTTGTCACTCCGTGCAAGCGGAGAGGTATCTCTGGGCCCACTCGGTAGGACATCATCATAATGTGCACAATGTGACCAAGGGGTTGATCACGGGATGATGTGTTGCGGAACGAGTAAAGAGACTTGCGGTAACGAGATTGAACAAGGTATCGGTATACCGACGATCGAATCTCGGGCAAGTAAAATACCGCTAGACAAAGGGAATTGTATACGGGATCGATGAGTCCTTGACATCGTGGTTCATCCGATGAGATCATCGTGGAACATGTAGGAGCCAACATGGGTATCCAGATCCGCTGTTGGTTATTGACCGGAGAACGTCTCGGTCATGTCTACATGTCTCCCGAACCCGTAGGGTCTACACATAAGGTTCGATGGCGCTAGGGTTATAAAGGAAGCTTGTATGTGGTTACGAATGTTGTTGAGTCCGGATGAGATCCGGACATCACGAGGAGTTCGGAATGGTCCGGAGGTAAAGATTTATATATGGGAAGTCTGTTTTGGTCACCGGAAAAGTTTGGGGTTTATCGATAACGTCTGGGACCACCGGAGGGTCCCGGGGTCCACCAAGTGGGGCCACCTGCCCCGAAGGCTGCGTGGGCCAAGTGTGGGAGGGACCAGCCCCTAGGTGGGCTGGGCGCCCCACCAAGGCCCAAGGCGTGGGAAGTGGGGAAGGGGGCAAACCCTAGGGCGATGGGCCTAAGGCCCACCAGGTGCGCCTCCCCTCTCTCCCCTCGCCGCCACCAGTTGGAGCTGCAGGCTGGCCGCACCCCTTGGGGTGGGAAACCCTAAAGGGGCGCAGCCCCTCTCCCCTATAAATAGTGAGGCATAGGGCTGCCCAGTACACACAGAATACACGTGATTCGATCTACGCCTTTGGTTGCAGCCCCTCCTCTCTCCCAAGTACTCCTCCTCTCCGTGGTGCTTAGCGAAGCCTGCTGGATTGCCACACTCATCCACCACCACCACGTCGTTGTGCTGCTGCTGGATGGAGTCTTCCTCAACCTCTCCCTCTCTCCTTGCTGGATCAAGGCGTGGGAGACATCGTCGGGCTGTACGTGTGTTGAGCGGAGGTGCCGTGCGTTGACACTTGATCATCGGTGATTTGAATCACGGCGATGCGACTCCATCAACCCGTTCACTTGAGCGCTTCGCTTAGCGATCTACAAGGGTGCGTAGATGCACTCTCTTACTACTCGTTGTTGGTCTCTCCATAGATAGATCTTGGTGACACGTAGGAAAATTTTGAATTTCTGCTACGTTCCCCAACAGTGGTATCAGAGCCAGGTTTATTGCGTAGATTCTTTGCACGAGTAGAACACAAAGTAGTTGTGGGCGTTGATGTTGTTCAATATGCTTACCGTTACTAGTCAATCTTGTTTCGACGGTATTGTGGGATGAAGCGGCCGGACCGACCTTACGTACTCTTCGTGAGGCAGGTTCCACCGATTGACATGCACCGTGCATAAGGTGGCTAGCGGGTGCCGCCTCTCCACTTTAGTCAAACGGATTCGATGAAAAGGGTCCTTATGAAGGGTAAATAGCAATTGGCAAATCACGTTTTGGTTTTGCGTAGGTAAGAAACGTTCTTGCTAGAAACCCATAGCAGCCACGTAAAACATGCAAACAACAATTAGAGGACGTCTAACTTGTTTTTGCGGGTATGCTATGTGATGTGATATGGCCAAGATGAATGTGATGAATGATATGTGATGTATGAGATTGATCATGTTCTTGTAATAGGATTCACGACTTGCATGTCGATGAGTATGACAACCGGCAGGAGCCATAGGAGTTGTCTTTATTTATTGTATGACCTGCGTGTCATTGAACAACGCCATGTAATTACTTTACTTTATTGCTAACGGTAGCCATAGTAGTAGAAGTAATAAGTTGGCGAGACGACTTCATGGAACACGATGATGGAGATCATGATGATGGAGATCATGGTGTCATGCGGTGACGATGATGATCATGGAGCCCGAAGATGGAGATCAAAGGAGCAAAATGATATTGGCCATATCATGTCACTATTTGATTGCATGTGATGTTTATCATGTTTATGCATCTTGTTTACTTAGGACGACGGTAGTAAATAAGATGATCCTTACAAAATTTCAAGAAGTGTTCTCCTCGACCGTGCACCGTTGCTACAGTTCGTCGCTTCTAAGCACCACGTGATGATCGGGTGTGATGGATTCTTACGTTCACATACAACGGGTGTAAGACAGTTTTACAGCGAAAACACTTGGGGTTAACTTGACGAGCCTAGCATGTGCGGACATGGCCTCGGAACACGGAGACCGAAAGGTCGAGCATGAGTCGTATGGAAGATCGATCAACATGAAGATGTTCACCGATGATGACTAGTCCGTCTCACGTGATGATCGGACACGGGCTAGTTGACTTGGATCATGTAATCACTTAGATGACCAGAGGATGTCTATCTGAGTGGGAGTTCATAAGATGAACTTAATTATCCCGAACATAGTCAAAAGATCTTTGCAAATTATGTCGAAGCTCGCGCTTTAGTTCCTTTGTTTAGATATGTTCCTAGAGAAAATATAGTTGAAAGTTGACGATGGCGATTATGCGGACGATGAAAGCTCATGTCCTTAATGCACCGCTCGGTGTCTGAACCCCAAACGTCGTTTGTGGATGTTGCGAACATCAAACATACACGTTTTGATAACTACGTGATAGTTCAGTAAAACGGTTTAGAGTGGAGGCACCAAAGACGTTTTCGAAACGTCGCGGAACATATGAGATGTTTCGAGGGCTGAAATTGAGATTTCAGGGTCGTGCCCACGTCAAGAGGTATGAAACCTCCGACGATTTTCTTAGCCTGCAAACTAAGGGAGAAAAGCTCAATCGTTGAGCTTGTGCTCAGATTGTCTGAGTACAACAATCACTTGAATCGAATGGGAGTCAATCTTCCAGATGAGATAGTGATGTTTCTCCAAAGTCATTACCACAAAGCTACTAGAGCTTCGTGATGAGCTATAACACATCAGGGATAGATATGATGATCCTTGAGGTATTCGCGATGTTTGACACCGCGAAAGTAGAAATCAAGAAGGAGCATCAATTGTTGATGGTTGGTGAAACCACTAGTTTCAAGAAGGGCAAGGGCAAAAAGGGATACTTCATGAAACGGCAAATCAGCTGCTGCTCTAGTGAAGAAACCCAAGTTGAACCCAAACCCGAGACTAAGTGCTTCTGGGAAACAACCACTGGAGCGGAATTACCCTAGATACTTGGTAGATGAGAAGGCTGGCAAGGTCTATAGAAGTATATTGGATATGCATTATGTTAATGTGTACTTTACTAGTACTCCTAGTAGCACCAGGGTATTAGATACCGGTTCGGTTGCTAAGTGTTAGTAACTCGAAATAAAAAGCTACGGAATAAACGGATACTAGCTAAAGGTGAGATGACGATATGTGTTGGAAGTATTTCCAAGGTTGATGTGATCAAGCATCGCACGCTCCCTCTACCATCGAGATTTGGTGTTTGCGTTGAGCATAGACATGATTGGATTATGTCTATCGCAATACGGTTATTCATTTAAGGAGAATAATGGTTACTCTGTTCATTTGAATAATACCTTCAATGGTCTTGCACCTAAAGGAATGGTTTATTGAATCTCGATCGTAGTGATACACATTTTCATGCCAAAAAGATATAAGATAGTAATGATAGTACCACTTACTTGTGGCAATCGCCATGTAAGTCATATTGGTATAAAATGCATGAAGAAGCTCCATATTGATGGATCTTTGGACTCACTCGTTTTGAAAAGTTTGAGACATGCGAACCATGTCTATTGGTGTATCGCATGAAGAAACTCCATGCAGATGGATCGTTTGGACTCACTTGATTTTGAATCACTTGAGATATGCAAATCATACCACATGGGCAAGATGACCGAAAAGCCTCGTTTTGATAAGATGGAACAAGATAGCAACTTGTTGGAAGTAACGCATTTTGATGTGTGCAGTCCAATGAGTCTTTGAGGCATCTGATGAATTTCGTTATGTTCTTACTTCACAGATGATTCGAGTAGATGTAGAGTATATTTACTTGATGAAGCACAAGTCTGAATTATTGAATGATTCAAGTAATTTCAGAGTGAAGTTGAAGATCATCGTGACAAGAGGATGAAATGTCTATGATATGATCATAGAGATGAGTATCTGAGTTACGAGCTTTGGCACGCAATTAAGACATTGTGGAAATTGTTTCACAATTAATAACGCCTGGAACACCATAGTTTGATGGTGTGCCTGAACATCATAGTTGCACCCTATTGGATATGGTGCGTACCATGAAGTCTCTTATCGAATTACCACTATCGTTCATGGGTTAGGCATTAGAGACAACCACATTCACTTTAAATACGGCACCACGTAATTCCGTTGAGATGACACCGTATGAACTATGGTTTAGAGAAACCTAAGCTGTCATTTCTTAAATGTTTGGGGCTGCGACGCTTATGTGAAAAAGGTTCAGGTTGATAAGCTCGAACCCAAAGCGGATAAAATGCATCTTCATAGGACACCCAAAACAGTTGGGTATACCTCCTTATTCTGATCCGAAAGCAATATGGATTGTTTCTTGAATCGGGTCCTTTCTCGAGGAAAAGTATGTCTCGGAAAGTTGAGTGGGAGGATGGTGGAGACTTGATATGGTTATTGAACCGTCACTACAACTAGTGTGTAGCAGGGCACAGGAAGTTGTTCCTGTGGCACCTACACCAGTTGAAGTAGAAGCTTATGATAGTGATCATGAAACTTCAGATCAAGTCACTACCGTACCTCGTAGGGTGACAAGGATGCGTACTGCTTCAGAGTGGTACAGTAATCCTGTCTTGAAGGACATGTTGCTAGGCAACGATGAACCTACGAGCTATGAAGAAGCGATGGTGGGCCCAAATTCCGATAGATGGTTAGAAGCCATGAAATCCGAGATAGGATCCATGTATCAGAACAAAGCATGGACTTTGGTGGACTTGCCCGATGATCGGCAAGCCATTGAGATAAATGGATCTTTAAGAAGAAGACGGACGTGGACGGTAATGTCACCATCCATGATGCTCGACTTGTGGCGAAGAGTTCTTCACAAGTTCAAGGAGTTGACTACAATGAAATTTTCTCATTCGTAGCGATGCTTAAGTCCGTCGGAATCATGTTAGCATTAGCTGCATTTATGAAATCTGGCAAATGGATGTCAAAATGAGTTTCCTTACTAGTCTTCGTAAGGAAAGGTTGTATGTGATACAATCCGAAAGGTTTTGTCGATCCTAAGGATGCTAAAAGGTATGCTAGCTCCAGCGATCCTTCTAAGGACTGGAGTAAGCATCTCGGAGTTGGAATATGTACTTTCATAAGATGATCAAAGATTTTGGGTTTATATAAATTTATGAGAAATTTGTATTTACAAAGAAGTGAGTGGGAGCACTATAGAATTTCTGATGAGTATATGTTGTTGACATATTGTTGATCAAAAATGATGTAGAATTTCTGGAAAGCATATAGGGTTATTTGAAAGGTGTTTTTCAATGGAAAACCTGAATTAGGCTACTTGAATAATAAGCATCAAGATCTATAAGATAGATCAAAATGCTTAATAGTACTTTCAAATGAGCACGTACCTCGACATGATCTTGAAGGAGTTCAAGATGGATCAGTCAAAGAAGAAGTTCTTGCCTGAGATGTAAGGTATGAAGTTAAGACTTAAAATCTCAACCACGGCGAGAATAGAGAAAAGGGCGAATGTCGTCCCTATGCTTCGAGCGTAGGCTCAGAGTATGCTATCTTTGTGTACCGCACCGGAAGTGTGCCTTGCCATGAGTCAGTCAAGGGGTACAAGAATGATCCAGGAATGGATCATTGGACAGCGGTCAAAATTGTCCTTGGAGTAAATAAGGACAAGTTTCTCGATTATGGAGGTGATAAAGAGTTCGGCGTAAAGGGTTACGTCGATGCAAGCTTTAACACCTATCCGAGTGACTCTGAGTAGCAAACCGGATACGTATAGTGGAGCAACCATTTGGAATAGCTCCAAGTGGAGCGTGAAAGCAGCATTTACAATATGACCTAGAAATTTGCAAAGCACACACGGACTGAAAGGTTCGGACCGTTGACTAAAACCTCTCTCACAAGCAAAACTTGATCAAACCCCAGAACTCATTTGATGATGTTGGTCACATGGCGATGTGACCTGTCAATGTTAAATCACATGGCGATGTGAACTAGATTATTGACTCTAGTGCAAGTGGGAGACTGTTGGAAATATGCCCTAGAGGCAATAATAAAAGTATTATTGTATTTCCTTGTTCATGATAATTGTCTTTTATTCATGCTATAAGCGTATTATCCGGAAATCGTAATACACGTGTGAATACATAGACCACAATATGTCCCTAGTGAGCCTCTAGTTGACTAGCTCGTTGTGATCAGCAGATAGTCATGGTTTCTGACTATGGACATTGGATGTCGTTGATAACGGGATCACATCATTAGGAGAATGATGTGATGGACAAGACAATCCTAAGCATAGCACAAAGATCGTGTAGTTCGTTTGCTAGAGCTTTTCCAATGTCAAGTATCTCTTCCTTAGACCATGAGATCGTGTAACTCCGGATACCGTAGGAGTGCTTTGGGTGTATCAAACGTCACAACGTAATCGGGTGACTATAAAGGTGCATTACGGTATCTCCGAAAGTGTCTTTTGGGTTGACACGGATCGAGACTGGGATTTGTCACTCCGTGCAAACGGAGAGGTATCTCTGGGCCCACTCGGTAGGACATCATCATAATGTGCACAATGTGACCAAGGGGTTGATCACGGGATGATGTGTTGCGGAGCGAGTAAAGAGACTTGCCGGTAACGAGATTGAACAAGGTATCGGTATACCGACGATCGAATCTCGGGCAAGTAAAATACCGCTAGACAAAGGGAATTGTATACGGGATCGACTGAGTCCTTGACATCGTGGTTCATCCGATGAGATCATCGTGGAACATGTAGGAGCCAACATGGGTATCCAGATCCGCTGTTGGTTATTGACCGGAGAACGTCTCGGTCATGTCTACATGTCTCCGAACCCGTAGGGTCTACACATAAGGTTCGATGGCGCTAGGGTTATAAAGGAAGCTTGTATGTGGTTACGAATGTTGTTCGAGTCCGGATGAGATCCCGGACGTCACGAGGAGTTCCGGAATGGTCCGGAGGTAAAGATTTATATATGGGAAGTCTGTTTTGGTCACCGAAAAGTTTGGGGTTTATCGATAACGTCTGGGACCACCGGAGGGTCCCGGGTCCACCAAGTGGGGCCACCTGCCCTGAAGGCTGCGTGGGCCAAGTGTGGGAGGGACCAGCCCCTAGGTGGGCTGGGCGCCCCACCAAGGCCCAAGGCGTGGGAAGTGGGGAAGGGGGCAAACCCTAGGCGAGATGGGCCCTAAGGCCCACCAGGTGCGCCTCCCCTCTCTCCCCTCGCCGCCACCAGTTGGATCTGGAGGCTGGCCGCACCCCTGGGGGTGGGAAACCCTAAAGGGGCGCAGCCCCCTCTCCCCTATAAATAGTGAGGCATAGGGCTGCCCAGAGTACACACAGAATACACGTGATTCGATCTCGCCTTTGGTTGCAGCCCTCCTCTCTCCCAAGTACTCCTCCTCTCCGTGGTGCTTAGCGAAGCCTGCTGGATTGCCACACTCATCCACCACCACCACGCCGTTGTGCTGCTGCTGGATGGAGTCTTCCTCAACCTCTCCCTCTCTCCTTGCTGGATCAAGGCGTGGGAGACATCGTCGGGCTGTACGTGTGTTGAACGCGGAGGTGCCGTGCGTTCGGCACTTGATCATCGGTGATTTGAATCACGACGAGTACGACTCCATCAACCCCGTTCACTTGAACGCTTCCGCTTAGCGATCTACAAGGGTACGTAGATGCACTCTCTTACTACTCGTTGTTGGTCTCTCCATAGATAGATCTTGGTGACACGTAGGAAAATTTTGAATTTCTGCTACGTTCCCCAACAGGAGGCCACCCACTTGCCTCCTGCTCCGGACATGTTTGGCTGTGCGGAGAAAGCGTGAACTAGGGTGCTGGAGCTCGAGGGTGTGAGAATGGATAAGCAGAGGAGGAAGAAGGCGTGTGTGAAAATGGGGAATCCTTGTCCCTTTATAAAGGCGACAAAGGTGGTGCACGCTGTCTAAAAGTTGTCAGCAGATTACATTTGTGAAATATCATTCTCTCTACGGTGGTATGTGAAGATCATCTTGCAAATCCGGACACGATCTAAGTGTTCGATAATTACTATGGAGTATTCGGAGATGGAACCCGCCTTGCAATGCCGAAGACAAAACTGCGCACCGGACACATCGTCATTGAAGCCTGGTTCAGGGGCTACTGAGGGAGTCCTGGGTTAGGGGGTATCCGGACAGCCGGACTATATACTTTTTCCGGACTATTGGAGCGTGAAGATACAAGACTCAAGACTCCGTCCCGTGTCCGGATGGGACTCTCCTTTGCGTGGAAGACAAGCTTGGCGGTCCAGATATTATATTTCCTTCTTTCTAACCGACTCCATGTAAACCCTAGCCCTCTCCGGTGTCTATATAAACCGGAGAGTTTAGTCCTTAGAGGGAGAATCATAATCATCATAGGCTAGCTTCTAGGGTTTAGCCTCTACGATCTCGTGGTAGATCAACTCTTGTACTACTCATATCATCAATATCAATCGAGCAGGAAGTAAGGTTTTACTTCCATCGAGAGGGCCCGAACCTGGGTAAACATTGTGTCCCTTGCCTCCTGTTACCATCATCCTTAGACGCACAGATCGGGACCCCCTACCTGAGATCCGCCTGTTTTGACACCGACAGTCGTTTTATAGTAAATGTGTTTTCTTCTTGGTCGTTGTAAAGTCTTTTTTTATCACTCCTTTTTCGACTCGAGTGTATGGTCAATAGCTGGATAGCCTGGCTTCACTCTAAATCCGCTCGAGTTTAGTTCGCTCAGTATTTTTCATTAATTCTAAAAATAACTTCCGTGAAGTTTCAGGACTTTTGGAGTTGTGCAGAACAGGTATCTAATGTTTGCTCCTTTTCCAGCCCAGAATTCCAGCTGCCGGCATTCTCCCTCTTCATGTAAACCTTGTAAAATAAGAGAGCATAGGCATAAGTATTGTGACATAACATGTAATAACAGCCCCTAATGCAATAAATATCGATATAAAAGCATGATGCAAAATGGACGTATCAACTCCCCCAAGCTTAGGCCTCGCTTGTCAAGCGGAAGCCAAAATCGAAGAATATGTTCACATGTTTAGAGATAGAGGTGTCGATAAAATAAAATACGGACGTGAGGGCATCATGATTATTCTTATAATAACAACATATATATTTTTTGTCATATGATTTCCTATGCTCAAATAATAATCTATCTACAATGTCAAGTATGAATCAGAAACTTCATTGAAAACTAATAAACTATAATCTCGGTCATTGAAGCCATTGCAATTTATCATAACATTGGAAAGAGTCAATATAAGAGCTTTTCAGCAAGTCCACATACTCAACTATCATTTAGTCTTTCACAATTGCTAACGTTCACGCAATACTTATGGGTATGAAGTTTTAATCGGACACAGAGAAAGATAGGGGCTTATAATGTTGCCTCCCAACCTTTTACCTCAAGGGTAATGTCAATAATAATAGTTCATGCTAACTTACATCCAATTTGATATATATATCAAGATCTTTCCAACACAATCTGCTTGCCAAAGGATAAAATATAAAAAAGGAAAGGTGAAGATCACCATGACTCTTGCATAATGTATAAGACAAGAATAAAAGATAGGCCCTTCGCAGAGGGAAGCAGAGGTTGTCATGTGCTTTTATGGTTGGATGCACGAAATCTTAATGCAAAAGAACGTCACTTTATATTGCCACTTGTGATATGGACCTTTATTATGCAGTCCATCGCTTTTATTGCTTACATATCACAAGATCGTATAAAGCTTATTTTCTCCACACCAATAAGTCATACATATTTAGAGAGCAATTTTTATTGCATACAACAATGACAACTTACTTGAAGGATCTTACTCAATCCATAGGTAGGTATGGTGGACTCTCATGGCAAAACTGGGTTTAAGGATATTCGGAAGCACAAGTAGTATCTCTACTTGGTGCAAAGAATTTGGCTAGCATGATGGTGAAAGGCAAGCTCAACATGTTGGATGATCCATGACAATATACTTTATTTCGGATATAAGAAAACATAACCCATTACATTGTCTTCCTTGTCCCACATCAACTCTTTAGCATGTCATATTTTAATGAGTGCTCACAATCATCAAAGATGTCCAAGATAGTATATTTATATGTGAAAACCTCTCTTTCTTTATTACTTCCTATTAATTGCAACGATGACCAAAACTATGTTTGTCAACTCTCAACAACTTTTATTCATCATACTCTTTATATGGAGTCATTACTCTCCATAAGGTCCATATGATCTCATATTTCTTTTTGTTCTTTCTTTTTCTTTTACTCCCTCAAGATCATAGCAAGATAGCAAAGCCCTTGAATCAACACTAATCTTTATTATATATAGCACACAGACTCGATTACATAGAGGAATCATAAAGCAAAACTCAAAACTAAATCATACTAAAGCTTTATTCTACTTGATCAAGATATTACCAAAAGGATCAAACTAAGAAAAAGGTAAAGATAGGAGTGTGATGGTGATACGATACCAAGGCACCTCCCCCAAGCTTGGCAGTTGCCAAGGGGAGTGCCCATACCCATGTGTTCAGTTCTCCTTTGCTGGTGAAGAAGGTGGTGGTGATGATGGATAGTCGCACATCGAGTGTAGGAGCTCCTCCAGTTTGGGGATAATGCCCTTGAATGCGGTGATATGCTCCTTCAACAAAATATTTTCACATGTGAGATACTTGTTTTGTATGTGAGTTAACTCAATCATCTTGAAATCTTCAATCTCAGTTGGGGTAAGAATGTTCTGATGAGGTTGAAGGATGCCTTCTTCTTCTGTCGTGGAAGCTATATCCTCCATGACCTTCTTGATCCTCTCATCCTTGTTGATCTCCCCGGGTTCTTCTCTCTTCAGCTCTATCTTCATTAGCCAAGCATTGTTGCCTTCATTGTTGGAGGATGGTGACGACATGATGCCTGGCGTTGACAACTCTGACAGAAAATAGCTCGAAATAAAGACAGAGGATATTTGCATGATACGGTGCTCAAAACCTTCGGGAGATTATATAATGAATTTTTACCGACCAAAAGAAGTGTTGTGCAAGAAAACGGAGTCCGGAGGGCACACGAGGTGCCCACGAGGCAGGGGGCGCACCCAGGGGGGTACGGCGCGCCCTCCACCCTCGTGGATGCCTTGTGTCCTTCCCGGACTACTTCTTATTTTCCTATTTTCTTAAATATTCCAAAATGGAGAAAAATTGCTCTTAGAATTGTTTTGGAGTCGGTTTACTTACCGTACCACATACCTATTCCTTTTCATAGTCTGAAACGTTCTGGAAAGTGTCCCTTATGTATTCCTCCGGGGTTACGGTTTCAATAACATTGGTTTCAACATTTATGGGATTACCTGAGATATAATGTTTGATTCTTTGACCGTTCACCACCTTCAAATGTGTACCTTCAAAATTGTTGATTTTTTATGGCACCGGAATGATAGACCTGCTCGGTAACGTAAGGGCCTTCCCTTTTGGAGAGGAGTTTTCCTGCAAAAAATCTTAAACGAGAGTTGAAAAGCAACACATAATCACCTACATTAAACTCACACCTTTGTACCCTTTTGTCATGCCATCTTTTAACTTTTTCTTTAAACAGTTTGGCATTCTCATAGGCTTGGGTTCTCCACTCATCAAGTGAGCTAATGTCAAATAACCTCTTCTCACCGGCAAGTTTGAAATCATAATTGAGCTCTTTAATGGCCCAATATGCCTTATGTTCTAGTTCGAGAGGTAAGTGAAATGCTTTTCCATAAACCATTTTATATGGAGACATACCCATAGGATTTTATATGCAGTACTACAAGCCCATAATGCATCATCAAGTTTCATGGACCAATTCTTTCTAGATCTATTAACAGTCTTTTGCAAAATCAATTTAATCTCTTTGTTACTCAGTTCTACTTGGCCACTAGACTGTGGGTGATATGGAGATGCAATTCTATGATTAACATCATACTTAGCAAGCATTTTACGAAAAGCACCATGAATAAAATGTGAACCACCATCGGTCATTAGGTATCTAGGGACTCCAAACCTTGGAAAAATAACTTCTTTAAGCATTTTAATAGAGGTGTTATGATCAACACTACTAGTTGGAATAGCTTCTACCCACTTAGTAACGTAATCAACAGCAACTAAAATATGTGTATACCCATTATAGGAAGGAAACGGTCCCATATAATCAAAGCCCCAAACATCAAATGGTTCAATAACAAGATAATAATTCATAGGCATTTCTTGACGTCAACTAATATTACCAAATCTTTGACATTCATCGCAAGACAAGACAAACTTACGGGCATCCTTGAAGAGAGTAGGCCAATAAAAACCAGATTGAAATAACTTATGCGCAATTCTATCTCCAGCGTGGTGTCCTCCATAAGCCTCGGAGTGACACTTGCATAGGATCTGTTCCTGTTCATGCTCAGGTACACAATGTCTAATAACACCATCTACTCCTTCTTTATAAAGGTGTGGGTCATCCCAGAAGTAATGTCTTAAATCATAGAAAAACTTTTTCTTTTGCTGGTATGTGAAACTAGGTGGTATAAATTTAGCAACAGTGTAATTAGCATAATCAGCATACCATGGAGCAGTACGAGAAGCATTTATGACAGCTAATTGTTCATCAGGGAAGCTATCATCAATAGGTAGTGGGTCATCAAGAACATTCTCTAACCTAGACAAGTTGTCTGCAACGGGGTTCTCAACTCCCTTTCTATCAATAATATGCAAATCAAATTCTTGTAGCAAGAGAACCCATCTAATAAGTCTAGGTTTAGCATCTTTCTTTTCCATAAGATATTTGATAGCAGCATGATTAGTGTGAACAGTTACTTTACAATCAACGATATAAGGTCTAAACTTATCACAAGCAAATACAACTGCTAAAAATTCTTTTTCAGTAGTACATAATTTCTCCGGGCACTGTCTAGAGTTTTACTAGCATATTGAATGACATTTAGTTTCTTATCAACTCTTTGTCCTAGAACAGCACCTACGGCATAATCACTAGCATCGCACATAGTTTCAAAGGGTAAATTCCAATCAGGTGGTTGAACAATAGGTGCAGAAGTCAAGGCTTCCTTAAGTATTTCAAATGCTTCTACACAATCATCATCGAAGACAAAAGGAATATCTTTTTGTAAGAGATTAGTCAGAGGCCTGGAGTTTTAGAGGAGTCCTTAATGAACCTCCTATAAAAACCGGCATGACCAAGGAAACTTCTTATACCTTTAATGTCCTTAGGACAGAACATCTTTTCAATCGCATCAACTTTAGCTTTATCAACCTCAATACCTCTTTCAGAAATTTTATGCCCCAAGACAATACCTTCATTAACCATAAAGTGGCACTTCTCCCAATTCAGGACAAGCTTAGTTTCTTCACATCTCTGCAAAACTCGATCAAGGTTGCTCAAGCAATCGTCAAAAGAAGATCCATAAACGGATAAATCATCCATGAAAACCTCAACAATCTTTTCACAAAAGTCAAAGAATATAGCCATCATGCATCTTTGAAAGGTAGCAGGTGCATTACATAAACCAAAATTCATACGTCTATAAGCAAAAGTACCGAAAGGGCAAGTAAAAGTGGTCTTTTCTTGATCCTCTTTTGACACATGCATTTGAGAGAAACCAGAGTAACCATCTAGAAAGCAAAAATGTGTATGTTTGGATTATCATTCTAGCATTTGATCAATAAAAGGCAAAGGGTAATGATCCTTTTTAGTAACTTTATTTAATTTGCGGAAATCAATTACCATCCTATAGCCTGTAACAATTCTTTGCGGGATCAATTCATCTTTATCATTAGGAATGACAATAATACCTCCCTTCTTAGGGACACAATGGACAAGACTTACCCACTGACTATCAGCAACGGGATAAATTATACCTGCTTCCAGGAGCTTTAGTATATCTTTTCTTACCACTTCTTTCATCTTAGGATTTAACCGTCGTTGGTCAACAACTGGTTTGGCGTCTTTCTCCAATTTTATTTTGTGTTGGCATAGAGTGGGACTAATGCCCTTAAGATCATCAAGAGTATATCCAATAGTAGCATGGTGCTTCTTCAGAGTTTTCATTAGTTTCTCTTCTTCCTGCTCTGAAAGGTTAGCACTAATAATAACCGAATATATCTTCTTTTCATCAAGATAAGCATATTTAAGAGTATCAGGTAGTGGTTTAAGCTCAAACACGGGGTCACCCTTGGGTGGAGGAGGATCCCCTAAGATTTCAACAGGCAAGTTGTATTTCAAAATAGGTCCCTGTTTAAAGAATACTTCATCTATCTCCCTTCTTTCATTCATAAACATATCATTTTCATGGTCTAGCAAATATTGTTCTAAAGGATCATTAGGAGGCACGGCAATAGAAGCAAGACCAATAATTTCATCCTTACTAGGCAATTCTTTATCATGGGGTTGTCTACAAAATTTAGCAAAATTAAAGTCATGAGACATATCCCCTAAACCAATCGTAACAATATCCTTTTGGCAATCTATCTTAGCATTAACAGTATTGCTACCTCTTCAGCACTGCGTTGGTTTTCCCTTGAAGAGGAAAGGGTGATGCAGCAAAGTAGCGTAAGTATTTCCCTCAGTTTTTGAGAACCAAGGTATCAATCCAGTAGGAGGCTCCTAAAAAGTCCCACGCACCTACACGAACAAACAAGAACCTCGCAACCAACGCGATAAAGGGGTTGTCAATCCCTTCACGGTAACTTGCAAAAGTGAGATCTGATAGAGATAATAAGATAAGATAAATCTTTTTGGTATTTTTATGATATAGATTGGAAAAATAAAGATGCAAATAAAAGTAGATGGGAAACTTATATGATAAAAGATAGACCCGGGGCCATAGGTTTCACTAGTTGCTTCTCTCAAGATAGCATAAGTATTATGGTGGGTGAACAAATTACTGTCGAGCAATTGATATAAAAGTGCATAGTTATGAGAATATCTAGGCATGATCATGTATATAGGCATCACGTCCGTGACAAGTAGATCGACTCCTGCCTGCATCTACTACTATTACTCCACACATCGACCGACTCCTGCCTGCATCTAGAGTATTAAGTTCATGAAGAACAGAGTAACGCATTAAGAAAGATGACATGATGTAGAGGAATAAACTCATGCAATATGATATAAACCCCATCTTTTTTATCCTCGATGGCAACAATACAATACGTGCCTTGCTGCCCCTGCTGTCACTGGGAAAGGACACCGCAAGATTGAACCCAAAGCTAAGCACTTCTCCCATTGCAAGAAAGATCAATCTAGTATACCAAACCAAACTGATTATTCGAAGAGACTTGCAAAGATAACCAATCACACATAAAAGAATTCAGAGAAGATTTAATTATTTTTCATAGATAAACTTGATCATAGACCCACAATTCATCGGATCTCGACAAACACACTGTGAAAAGAGTTACATCGAATAGATCTCCAAGAAGATCAAAGAGAACTTTGTATTAAGATTCAAAGAGAGAGAAGAAGCCATCTAGCTAATAACTATGGACCCGAAGGTCTGTGGTAAACTACTCACAACTCATCAGAGAGGCCTTGGAGATGATGTAGAGGCCCTCCATGGTCGATTCCCCCTCCGGTGCAGCGCCGACGAAGGCTCCAAGATGGGATCTCGTGAATACAGAAGGTTGTGGCGGTGGAAATAGTTTTTCGTGGTGCTCTTGGATGTTTTCGGGGTACGTGGATATATATAGGAGGAAGAAGTATGTCGGTTGAGCCACGAGGGTGGGGGGCGCGCCCACCCCCTTAGGGCGCGCCGGGCGCCCTCGTGACCGCCTCGTTTGCAGCTTGACGTCCACTCCTAGTCTCCTGGATTGCGTTTGTTCCAAAAAGATCGCTCCCAAAGGTTTCATTCCGTTTGGACTCTGTTTGATATTCCTTTTCTTTGAAACACTAAAATAGGCACAAAAAACAGCAATTCGGGCTGGGCCTCCAGTTAGTTGGTTAGTCCCAAAAAATGATATAAAAGTGTAGAGTAAAGCCCATAAACATCCAAAACGGGTAATATAATAGCATGGAACAATGAAAAATTATAGATACGTTGGAGACGTATCAAGCATCTCCAAGCTTAATTCCTGCTCGTCCTCGAGTAGGTAAACGATAAAAACAGAATTTTTGATGTGGAATGCTACCTAGCATATTTCTCAATGTAATTTTATTTATTGTGGCATGAATGTTCAGATCCAAATGATTCAAAATGAAAGTTCATATTGACATAAGAAATAGTAATAATTCAAGCATACTAACTAAGCAATCATGTCTTCTCAAAATAACATGGCTAAAGAAAGTTCATCCCTACAAAATCATATAGTTAGCCTATGTTTCATTTTCATCACACAAAATACTCCCATCAAGAACAACCCCGGTTTCAGCCAAGCAATTGGTTCATACTTTTTAACGCGCTTCAGCTTTTTTGAACTCTCATGCAATACATGAGCGTGAGCCATGGATATAGCACTATGGGTGGAATATATTATGATGATGGAGGTTGTGTGGAGAAGACAAAAAAAGGAGAAAGTCTCACATTGACGAGGCTAATCAACAGGCTATGGAGATGCCCATAAATTGATGTCAACATGAGGAGTAGGGATTTCCATGCAACGGATGCACTAGAGCTATAAATGTATGAAAGCTCAACAAAAGAAACTAAGTGGGTGTGCATCCAACTTGCTTGCTCACGAAGACCTAGGGCATTTGTGGAAGCCCATCGTTGGAATATACAAGCCAAGTTCTATAATGAAAAATTCCCACTATTATATGAAAGTGACAACAAATGAGACTCTCTATATGAAGAACATGGTGCTACTTTGAAGCACAACTGTGGAAAAAGATAGTAACATTGTCCCCTTTCTTACTTTCTTTTCTTTCTTTTCTTCTTCTTTTTTCTCTTTTTTGGGCTTTCTTTTTTCTGTGGCCTTTCTTTTTCTTTCTTTGGCCTTTTTTTTTATTTTTGGCCTTTCTTTTTTTATTTGGGGACAATGCTCTAATAATGATGATCATCACACTTTTATTGATTTACAACTCATGAATTACAACTCAAAACTAGAACAAGATATGACTATATATGAATGCCTCTGGCGGTGTACCGGGATGGGCAATGAATCAAGAGTGACATGTATGAAAAATTATGAAGGTGACTTTGCCACCAATACGATGTCAACTACATGATCATGCAAGGCAATATGACAATGATGATGCGTGTCATGATAAACGGAACGGTGGAAAGTTGCATGGCAATATATCTCAGAATGGCTATGGAAATGCCATAATAGGTAGGTATGGTGGCTGTTTTGAGAAAGATATAAGGAGGTTTATGCGTGATAGAGCGTATCGTATCACGGGGTTTGGATGCACCGGCGAAGTTTGCACCAACTCTCAAGGTGAGAAAGGGCAATGCACGGTATCGAAGAGGCTAGCAATGATGGAAGGGTAAAAGTGTGTATAATCCATGGGCTCACATTAGTCATAAAGAACTCATATACTTATTGCAAAAGTTTTATTAGCCCTCGAAGCAAAGTACTACTACGCATGCTCCTAGGGCGGAGGTTTGTAGGAGTTAACCATCACGCGCCCCCGACCTCCACACAAGGGAAGGCAACCAAAAGAGCACCCCATGCAATAAATTTGTTACACAACTTTTACCATACGTGCATGCTACGAGACTTGCCAACTTCAACACAAGTATTCTGTAAATTCACAATTACCCAACTAGCATGATTCTAATATCACCACCTCTATATCTCAAAACAATTATCAAGCATCAAATTGATCATAGGATCCAGTTCACTTCCTATGATAGTTTTTATTATACCCAACTTGGATGCCCATCATTCTAGGACCAATTTTATAACCATAGAAAATACCATGCTGTTCTAAAAGACTCTCAAAATGATATAAGTGAAGCATGAGAGATCAACAATTTCTACAAAATCAAGCCACCGTTGTGCTCTAAAAGATATAAGTGAAGCACTAGAGCAAAAACTATCTAGCTCAAAAGATATAAGTGAAGCACATAGAGTATTCCAATAAATTCCAAATCATGTGAGTCTCTCCCAAAAGCTGTGTACAGCAAGGATGATTGTGGTAAACTAAAAAGCAAAGATTAATATCATACAAAACGCTCCAAGCAAAACACATATCATGTGGTGAATAAAAATATAGCTCCAAGTAAAGTTACCGATAAACCAAGACGAAAGAGGGGATGCCTTCCGGGGCATCCCCAAGCTTAGGCTTTTGGTTGTCCTTGGATTATCTTGGGGTTCCATGGGCATCCCCAAGCTTAGGCTCTTGCCACTCCTTATTCCATAGTCCATCAAATCTTCACCCAAAACTTGAAAACTTCACAACACAAAACTCAATAGGAAATCTCATGAGCTCCGTTAGTGCAAGAAAGAAAAACCACCACATAAGGTACTGTAATGAACTCATTATTTATTTATATTGGTGTTAAACCTAATGTATTACAACTTCTCTATGGTTCACACCCCCCGATACTAGCCATAGATGCATCAAAGTAAGCAAACAACACCTGAAAAACAGAATCTGTCAAAAACAGAACAGTCTGTAGAAATCTATAACTTTAGAGTACTTATGGAACTCTAAAACTCCTAAAAAAATAGGAAGTCCTGGGAAATTTGTCTATTGATATATAGAAAAATGAATCATGGAAAAATCACGTTTCTGTGATTTACTAAAATTATTTTGGTGCGCACAAAAGTTTCTGTTTTTCAGCAGAATCAAATTAACTATCACCGTAGGTTATCCTATAGGTTCTACTTGGCACAAACACTAATTAAAACATAAAAACACATCTAAACATGAGCTAGATGAAATATTTGTTACTAAGCAGAAGCAAAAAGCAAGAAACAAAAATAAAATTAGGTTGCTTCCCATCAAGCGCTATCGTCTAACGCCTCTAGCTAGGCATAAAAGCGAGAATAGATCTAAGTAGTACCATAATAATAAGATAGATCACGAAAACTCATCTCATATTCTCTACGTTCAGCAGCAAGTTTTCTTTGTGATAAGAAAAAGTAATCAAAAGGGCTAAATTTAATGGGACAAAAGTCCCCAAGATCAATCTCGGGAGGTATGGGTTCCTCCTTTGGCCCTTCATATTGCACAACCAATTCATCATTATAGGCATTCTTTTGACAGAACTTCATGAGTCCATACTGGAGGGAATATCCTAACTCATTATTTCGAATAGCAAAATCATTATTAAGTTTGGAAATTCTATCAACTAGAACAGTGGTAGGAACCTTTTTTCTAAGGTTTTCATTAAAAGCAACATAGTCCAAAGATTGGAAACAAATTATTTCCTCTTGATCGAAGAGGATTGCCTCTATGGGAGGACGGCCAGCGTCCACCCTATAGTGCGCTAAAATTTCTTTGGCTTATTTTATTATAAATCTAAACTCATGAGCCAAAAAGATAGTAGCTGCACGCTTAACAGAAGAATACTCAATATTGGAAAATTCTAGGAAAATCCTTTGAATGCAAGGATGCATATGCATAAATTGTCTTTCAAGTTCAACTATAAGCATGATGATAGCATCCGCAAGACTAGTAGTTCTATGAAGAATAGAACCACCCATAGAAGGTAAAGCATCGGCACAAGTAAAGAAATCTTGAATAACCCCTTTTCCAATAATATTACCGCTACCGATGCGGAATTTTTTTGTATGTAAGATAGGTGGTTCTTCAGCAGGATCAACAAAAGCATCAAAATTTTCCATGTTATTACTATCGTTCTTATCAGCGATATCCTCCCCGTTTTCAGACATAGCGGCAGAAAATACGAGGAGCAAGCGAAAAAGAGAGGCGAACGGGAAAGAGAGGGCGAATAAAACGGCAAGGGTGAAGTGGGGGAGAGGAAAACGAGAGGCAAATGGAAAATAATGTAATGCGAGGGAGATGAGTTTGTGATGGGTACTTGGTATGTCTTGACTTGAGCGAAGACCTCCCCGACAACAACACCAGAAATCCTTCTTGCTACCTCTTAAGCACTGCGTTGGTTTTCCCTTGAAGAGGAAAGGGTGATGCAGCAAAGTAGCGTAAGTATTTCCCTCAGTTTTTGAAAACCAAGGTATCAATCCAGTAGGAGGCTCCTCAAAAGTCCCATGCACCTACACAAACAAACAAGAACCTCGCAACCAACGCGATAAAGGGGTTGTCAATCCCTTCACGGTAACTTGCAAAAGTGAGATCTGATAGAGATAATAAGATAAGATAAATATTTTTGGTATTTTTTATGATATAGATCGAAAAAGTAAAGATGCAAATAAAAGTAGATGGGAAACTTATATGATAAAAGATAGACCCGGGGGCCACAGGTTTCACTAGTTGCTTCTCTCAAGAGAGCATACGTATTACGGTGGGTGAACAAATTACTGTCGAGCAATTGATAGAAAAGTGCATAGTTATCTAGGCATGATCATGTATATAGGCATCACGTCCGTGACAAGTAGATCGACCCTTGCATGCATCTACTACTATTACTCCACACATCGACCGACTCCTGCCTGCATCTAGAGTATTAAGTTCATGAAGAACAAAGTAACGCATTAAGAAAGATGACATGATGTAGAGGGATAAACTCATGCAATATGATATAAACCCCATCTTTTTATCCTCGATGGCAACAATACAATACGTGCCTTGTTTCCCCTGCTGTCACTGGGAAAGGACTCCGCAAGATTGAACCCAAAGCTAAGCACGTCTTCCATTGCAAGAAAGATCAATCTAGTAGGCCAAACCGAACTGATAATTCGAAGAGACTTGCAAAGATAACCAACCACACATAAAAGAATTCAGAGAAGATTCAATTATTTCTCATAGATAAACTTGATCATAAACCCACAATTCATCAGATCTCGACAAACACACCGCAAAAAGATTTACATCGAATAGATCTCCAAGAAGATCGAGGAGAACTTTGTATTGAGATTCAAAGAGAGAGAAGAAGCCATCTAGCTAATAACTATGGACTCAAAGGTCTGTGGTAAACTGCTCACAACTCATCGGAGAGGCCTTTGAGATGATGTAGAGGCCCTCCATGGTCGATTCCCCCTCCGGTGGAGCACCGGCAAAGGCTCCAAGATGGGATCTCGCGGATACAGAAGGTTGCGGTGGTGGAAATAGTTTTTTGTGGTGCTCTTGGATGGTTTCGGGGTACGTGGATATATATAGGAGGAAGAAGTATGTCGGTTGAGCCACAAGGGGCCCATGAGGGTGGGAGGCATGCCCACCCCCTTAGGGCGCGCCGGGCGCGCTCGTGGCCACCTTGTTTGCAGCTTGACATCCACTCCAAGTCTCTTGGATTGCGTTTGTTCCAAAAAGATCGCTCCCGAAGGTTTCGTTCCGTTTGGACCCCGTTTGATATTCCTTTTCTTCGAAACACTGAAATAGGCAAAAAAACAGCAATCCGGGTTGGGCCTCCAGTTAGTACGTTAGTCCCAAAAAATGATATAAAAGTGTAGGGTAAAGCCCATAAACATCCAAAACGGGTAATATAATAGCATGGAACAATCAAAAATTATAGATACGTTGGAGACGTATCAAGTATTCAAGAAGGGTCTACCAAATATAATGGGACAAAAGATTTGTGGGGAGCTAAGAACAAGAAAATCAGCAGGTTATTTAACTTTCCACACAAGACTTCAACATCTCTAACAATCCCAACTAGTGAAATAGTATCTCTATTTGCAAGCTTAATTGTAAAATCAATTTCTTCTATCTCAGCAGGTGCAATATCATGCATAATTTCTTTGTATAAGGAATGAGGTATTGCACTTGCACTAGCACCCATATCACATAAGCCATGATAATAATGATCTCCTATTTTAACAGAAATAACAGGCATGCCTACAACAGGTCTATGTTTATTTTTAGTATCGGGTCTAGAAATTCTAGCAGCTTCATCACAGAAGTAAATAACATGCCCATCAATATTATCAGCCAAGAGATCTTTAACCATAGCAATACTAGGTTCAACATTAATTTGCTCAGGTGGTGTAGGTGTTCTAGTATTACTCTTACGAACCACAATTGAAGCTTTAGCATGATCCTTTAACCTAACAGGGAAAGGTGGTTTCTCAATATAAGTAGTAGGGACAATAGGATCATTATAAGTGATAGTCTTTTCTTCAACTTTAATAGGTGCAACTACTTTTACTTCAATGGGAGGATTATATTTAAACCACTTCTCCTTAGGAAGGTCAACATGAGTAGCAAATGATTCATAGAAAGAAGCTACTATCTCAGAGTCAAGTCCATATTTAGTGCAAAATTCACAAAAAGCATCGGTATCCATAAAAGATTTAACACAATCAAACTTAGGTGTTATACCTGACTCCTTACCTTCTCGAGATCCCAGGCTTCAGACTTGCGCTTAATTCTTTCCAATAAATCCCATCTGAACTCAATAGTCTCCATCTTAAAAGAACCATTACAAGAAGTATCGAGCATGGAGAGATTGTTGAGAGAAAGTCGAGCATAAAATTTTTGAATATTCATTTCTCTTGAGAGCTCATGATTGGGCATGAATATAACATTGACTTAAGCCTCCCCAAGCTTGAGCGATGCTTTCTCTTTCGCGAGGCCAAAAATTATATATGTAATTACGATCACGATGAACAAGATGCATAGGATAAAACTTCTGATGAAATTCCAATTTCAATCGGTTGTAGTTCCATGATCACATATCATCACATAGCCTAAACCATGTCAATTCCTCTCCCTTCAAAGATAAAGGGAAGACCTTCTTCTTGATAACATCCCTGGCATACCTGCAAGCTTAAATAATAAACAAACTTCATCCACATAGATTAGGTGCAAATCGGGATGCAATGTTCCATCTCCTGTAAAAGGATTAGCTAGCAGTTTCTCTATCATACCCGAAGGAATTTCAAAGTAAACATTTTTAGTAGGTTCAGTAGGTTGAGGAGAAACTCTTTGGTCTACTGGTTGGGGTGAAGATACCCCGAAAAAGCTCCTCAAAGGATTATGTTCCATAGTAACAAGTGATAGTAACTTTCAGCACACTATATAAATTTTTCCTTACCAAGTTCCACTTACCAAAGGCGCTTCACTCCCCGGCAACGGTGCCACAAAAGAGTCTTGATGAGCCACAAGCATAGGGGATCTATCGTAGTCCTTTCGATAAGTAAGAGTGTCGAACCCAACAAGGAGCAGAGGGAAATGACAAGCGGTTTTCAGTAAGGTATTCTCTACAAGCACTGAAATTATCGGTAACAGATAGTTTTGTGACAAGGTAATTCGTACCGGGTAACAAGTAACAAAAGTAAATAAGGTGCAGCAAGGTGGCCCAATCCTTTTTGTAGCAAAGGACAAGCCTGGACAAATTCTTATATGAAGGAAAATGCTCCCGAGGACACATGGGAATTATCGTCAAGCTAGTTTTCATCACGCTCATATGATTCGCGTTCGTTACTTTGATAATTTGATATGTGGGTGGACCGGTGCTTGGGTACTGCCCTTTATTGGAAAAACATCCCACTTATGATTAACCCCTATTGCAAGCATCCGCAACTACAAAAGAAGTATTAAGGTAAACCTAACCATAGCATGAAACATATGGATCCAAATCAGCCCCTTATGAAGCAACACATAAACTAGGGTTTAAGCTTATGTCACTCTAGCAACCCATTATCTACTTATTACTTCCCAATGCCTTCCTCTAGGACCAAATAATGGTGAAGTGTCATGTAGTCTACGTTCACATAACACCACTAGAGGAAACACAACATACATCTCATCAAAATATCGAACGAATACCAAATTCACATGACTACTAATAGCAAGACTTCTCCCATGTCCTCAGGAACAAACGTAACTACTCACAAATCATATTCATGTTCATAATCAGAGGGGTATTAATATGCATAAAGGATCTGAACATATGATCTTCAACTGAATAAACCAACTAGCATCAACTACAAGGAGTAATGAACACTACTAGCAACCCACATGTACCATGAGGTTTTGGGACAAAGATTGGATACAGGAGATGGACTAGGGTTTGAGAGGAGATGGTGTTGGTGAAGATGTTGATGGAGATTGACCCACTCCTGATGAGAGGATCGATGGTGACGATTTCCCCCTCCCGGAGGGATGTTTCCCCGGTAGAACAACTCCACCAGAGCCCTAGATTGGTTCCGCCAAGGTTCCACCTCGTGGCGGCGATGTTTCGTCCCGAAATCTTGCTTATGATTTTTTCTAGGGTATAGACTTCATATAGCAGAAGATGGGCACCGGAGGCCTGCCAGGTGGCCCACGAGGCAGGGGGGCGCGCCCAGGGGGTAGGGCGCGCCCCTACCCTCGTGGACGGTAGGTGGCCCCCCTTTGGTATTTTCTTCGCTCAGTATTTTTTATTAATTCCAAAAATAACTTCCATGGAGTTTCAGGACTTTTGGAGTTGTGCAGAATAGGTGTCTAATATTTGCTCCTTTTCCAGCCCAGAATTCCAGCTGAACCTTGTAAAATAAGAGAGAATGGGCATAATTATTGTGACATAACTAGTAATAACAGCCCATAATGCAATAAATATCGATATAAAAGCATGATGCAAAATGGACGTATCATCCCTCAAGTTTTTCGAACCAAGGTGATCTATGACACCTCGAATACAGTCCGGCATTGGAGCTCGGACGCGAGAGGGCACCGCCGCACGGGAAACACTTCAATCCTGAGGTGTGGCATAAAAATAACAAGGCATTGATAAAGGCCGGGAACTTAAAGGGGCTCCTCGGATACCCAATGTGTAAACCCTTCGGATTCACTTCGGCGATCCTCAGGATCGAAGATGAGAAGATTTGTTGAACCAGTTTTCAAGACCAATGACCGAAGATGAAGAACAGTTTGGAAGAATCGAGGAGCGTCCCCAACTTGTAGACCGGTTCAGGGGGATACTGACGGTGTCCTGGACTAGGGGGTACTCATCACGTCGTCTCCCGACCTGTGGGTTGGGTCGAGGACCCCCGTAGTGGTTCACTTATGGGCCACTTTGGGCAGCCCATGCCGCATACAAGGAAGATTCCACAAGACTTGGCGCCCAAGCCAAGGACTCTCCTAACACCCTAGGCCTTCAGTGTGTTATATAAACCGAGGCCAGGCTAGTCAATAGATAATCTAATATTCATTAGAACAATCTCGTGGTAGATATTTGTACTCTGTACTATCCCTCATATGAATACAATCAAAAGGAGGATGTAGTGTAGTATCTCTTCAAGAGAGCCCGAACCTGGGTAAAACCCTGTGTCCATGTTACCATCGCTCCAAGACGCCTAGCTTAGAACCCCTACTACGAGATATGCCAGATATAGAACCGACACATATGATCCAAGAAGAGAAAGTATGTTAGCTTATGACTCTCCCTCATATAAAATTGCAATAATGATTACCGGACTAGTTATCGATTGCCTAGGGACAAATAACTTTGTCGTGACAAAAAGCTCTCTACTAAAACTAACTTAGTTGTGTATCTATCTAAACAGCCCTTACTTTTTAATTACGTGCTCTTTATTATCTTGCAAACCTATCCAACAAAACCAACAAACTACTTCTAGTTTCATACTTGTTCTAGGTAAAGCGGACGTTAAGCGTGCGTAGAGTTGTATTGGTGGTCGATAGAACTTGAGGGAATATTTGTTCTACCTTTAGCTCCTCGTTGGGTTCGACACTCTTACTTATCAAAAGAGGCTATAATTGACCCCCTATACTTGTGGGTTATCAGCAAAACAAATGGAGCAAGAAAACCAGAACTGTCATAATTTCTGCATATGAGATCCGAATTGAGCAAACTCAAGCTTGTTGGATAGATGACGACGAGTACTATCCAAACATCAAACTGTTATAGTAAGAAGTGGTAGAGAGAGTATGCCTAAGATATAGATATGCGAAACCTCTATGAATGAAGAACCAACAAAAACTCCAACATCGAAAACATCATAGAAGATGCACATGAACTCCGTTTTCGATGAACTCGAGCTTGTGAAGAAGATGACCATAAGCTCTAAGTTCGCAAATAGAAACACCAAACAAGAACCAAGAAATATGATGCAATGATGCAATGGTTTGAGGTCTCTACGAATGATACAGTCAAGCTACTAACTTGAAAGCCCCCCTTGATTGTACGGCAATCGATCCTATAATCCGGTCTCCCAACTAGCACCATGAGACCGGTAAAATAGAAAACCTATCAAGGGAAAACCTTTGCCTTGCACATAGTCCACTTGAGCTAGATGATGGAGATCTTGTCTTCCTTAAGTTGGACCACCTTTCTTGATTGTGTTGGCTCAATGAAGACTAGTTGATTGCTCCCCATACCCCACTATGGGTGAGCCACTCTTCGGCACATCTTCACAAGTCCATGCCACCACAAAGGGCGGCAACCTTCAAGAACTTGATCTCTTCGTGATGCACCACTTGAACTTGCACATCGCAATCTTGATGACGATCACCACTTGATGTCATCCTCCATGGGTTGTATGAGATCTTCATCTTGATGCAAACCCTTGGAAACATACCTAACCCCACATAGAACTCTCACGTAGTCCATGGGTGAGTACACAAAGCATAATGGACAATGCTTACCATACCATGGGATCACTTGATGCCTCTCGGTACATCTTGTATGCTTTGTGTGTTGATCAACTTGATGATGATCACCAATTGATGCCATCCTCCATGGGTTGTATGAGATCTTCCTCTTGATGCAAACCCATGGAAACATACCTAACCCCACATAGAACTCTCACGTAGACCATGGCTTAGTACACAAAGCGTAATGGACAAAGCTTTCCATACCATGGGATCACTTGATCCCTCTAAGTACATCTTGTACGCTTTGTGTGTTGATCAACTTGATTCACTCTTTGACTTAGTCTTGATCAATCTCTCACATGATCAATCTTTCGATCATTCCTTGAATAGCACCTTGTTCATCACATACTATCCTTGAGACCAATAAATGGACTTCAAGAAAAACCTATGGACAAACCCTTCAAATATAACTAAAGGCAACCATTAGTCCTTAGAGATTGTCATCAATTAACAAAACCAAACATCAGGGCATCGCATGTTCTTTCACCACATATTTCAAAACTAAAATATATCATGTGGGTAGTGGGAATATTATTGGGAAGAATATCATTCAAGAATTCTATAATTGCTCGGGAGTTGTCGTGGAATTGTCACGTCAGATGTCCTCGTGAGAGGACCTAGTTGTGGAGCCATCACAACTAGGAAGCTTGAAGGGGTTAAATCGGGACAAAGGACACGAGAGGTTTTATACTAGTTCGGCCCCTTACGGTGAAGGTAAGGCCTACGTCTAGTTGGGTTGGTATTGATGTTTCGATGACCAGGGAGCAAGATTTGCTATGCTTGCCCTAAGCCGCCAGCAGGTCGTCCCCTTATATACACGGGTTGACGCCCTGTGGCTTATAGAGTCCCGGCCGGCTTATAACAGTATCCGGCTCGGTGACTAGTTAAATCTACCTTATGATACAAGTCATGCCATTACGGCAGTTTACTACAACGGGCCTTAAGTCGCCTGCGGGCCTTAAGCCCTTTATTGAACCGCCATCTTCATGCTTGGTCTTGGGCTTCTCTCTGGTGAATCCTCTTTGCGTAACCCGGCCCCTCCTGGGCGGCTTACACAAATAGTTATATCCCCAACATTAGGCCCCAGATTGATTTGAACCTGTTCATGTCAATCTTTAAAATACCTTTAAGGAATAAATCTTCAGTTTTCTGACTGTGCCAAAGGTTTTCTTTAACCCGCCATGACGTCATCTTCTGGATCCGTGTTAACCCGGCGTGACGTCATCCTTTCTTAAATTCCTTTTCTATTCCACCATATCCTTCAACGGATCTCTGCTTTTATTGACTGTTCTGAAAATCGAGGCGTCAGGGCCGCTGGATAATAACTCTTATCTCCTTGTTTCCTGCGCCGTCTCAGTTATCCTCTCCTTATAAATAGGCGCGACCTAGGTCTTCCATTCTTCCCTCTTACAGTCGTCTTCTTCCTCCTGCCTCCTCTCGAGCTCCGCCGCCGCCGCTGTCGAGCTTCCTGTCTTCACCGTCCCAGGCCGCTGCATCGACCTGGTTGGACCAGAGAAACGCGACGAACCTCCGCAGCCCATCCAGATTCGTAAGTTCCCTTCCCTTCCTTGCTTAGATCCACATTAGAGCTTCCTTGAGTTCGTCGGAGTTCATCACCATTAGAGCCAAACCCTTGTTAGTTTTCCTCTTAGACGCCTCTTCTGATCTGAGAATGATATAAAATGGCTGTAGTAGTTGTTTTCGCACTTGTTTTGGATAGAACACAGATCCCTTTCTCTGCATAAGAGCCTTATTCGAACCTATGAACACATCTGCATCAGCTTTAGGTCTAGAAAATTTTCTTGTCAGAACTGCCTTCTGATCTAAAATAATAGTAGCAGTTTATGAAACCTGTTTGTATCACCCGGGAAACCGCTTCTGTCAAATACGCTTAAACTCAACCCTCTATGTAGCCGGCTTAAATAGATAACATTGATCTGTTAACCTTACTTGCTTCTCATGACCTTAAGAAGTTTGAACTGCTTTTGATACATGTGGCGGCTTAGATACTGTTGCACAGTTATCCTTATATCATTAGGCCCCTCATTAAGCTGCCACATTGAATAATTAGGATATTTCTCCCGGGTTAAAATTGAACCGGATCTTCTTATTTTGTAATAGGCCAACTGTTGTCATGGCACCTAAGGCGGCCAAGGCCCCTGTAACCTGCAATTGGGTCCCATCCATAGTTACTAAGAGTAAACTTGTTGAGTTCGTGAAGTCTGGTTACCTGCCAAAAAAGGAGGTCATGTCTTATCGTGCCCCTGACCCGTCTGAAGAGAGGCCTCAACCCAAAGACGGGGAGGTGATAGTTTTCACGGATCACATGAACCGGGGATTTGCCCCTCCCGGCTCAAAATTCTTCAGGGAAGTTTTGAATTTCTTTTATCTCAGACCTCAAGACATTGGACCCAATTCTGTGTCAAATCTTTGCAATTTCCAAGTCTTCTGCGAGGTGTACCCGGGAGAGGAGCCAAGTCTGCTTTTGTTCAGAGAACTTTTTTACTTGAACCGGCAGAATTAACGTGCCAACGGGCCTAGTCTTGATCTTGGCGGCATCTCAATCCAGCGGTGGAGAGATTGTCTTTTTCCTTATGCTGAGCTGCCGAGTCACCCAAAAGATTGGAACCAGACGTGGTTCTACTGTCAAGACACTTCACTGGCTGATGAGAAGCCTCTGCCCGGCTTCCGCGCCCTGCGCCTGCCTCTCAATCCCACCATCAAGAAGATCAAAGCTCTTTTAGGAAACAGGTTAAACGGCATCGATCTGGTCCGAGTCTGGGTCACCTGGCGAATACTACCATTAAGCCGCCGCTCTGGCTTAATGTGTACTTACACAGGCGAGAAGGATGATCCAATGCGTCATAGTCCTGACGACTTACCAGATGATGTGGTAGATGCTACAACCCAGTCACTGCTGAAGGAGGGCACTGTAACTAGCAATGCCTTCGGCTTACTTCCCTTCTGCAAGAAGAACCCGGCCCTTCCAGTGAGTTATCAATCTTTGTAAATGCTTGCTAACATGTTATACCTTATTTGTACTTATAATTCCTTGTCTTTTTCCACAGGCCGGTGATAATTTCTGGAATGTCAAGTATGACCACGAGGCTGCCAAACAAGCTAGGGCAGCCAAGAAAAACGAAAGGAAAGCCGCCAAGACGGGAACCTCAAAGAAGAAGAAACCCAGCGCCTCCGATATGTTTAAATTGGATGACTCTTCTTCGGATGATGAAGAGGTAATCCTTTGATTTTCTTAACTCCTTTGTCGTTATTTTACTGACATTCTATCCTTTCAGGAGGATACAGGGAACAGTCAAGCAATTGACGAAGAGGTAACTATAATCTCCTCCGACTCAGAGCCTTTGCCAAAGCAAAAAATCCGAAGGGTGACCCGGAAAGTAAGATTTTCACATCCTCTAGCTTACCAAGATCCTCAATTTCTTTTGAAGCAACAACAGCTTGAAAACCGGAGGCAGACTCGGGCCAATCAAGACGCAGAACTCTCCTCCGGCTTACCCGATGTAATTAGGAAGCGTCGGACCGAGGTTATCTCTGATTTACGTTATGTTTTGGCGGGTTTGATTCGCCAACCTCTCAATTCATCTGACTCTAATTATCAGGATACCTCTCCTTCTTCTAACGAGTCTATGCAATCAAACATGTCGGCTTTCAAAACGGCTCCCGGTAATGTAACCTTTCTTACTTTAAGTTTTTCCGTACTTATGCTTTAATAGTCATCCTTCTACCTTTATTGACAGCCTGCAAGTGAAGCCCAGCAAGAGGGCAAGGAAAAATAAGCCGTCCCAAGACCCGGTTGTCACTGAACCGGCGCTTGACTTGTCCGCTCCTGACAGCTCCACCCATCAACCGCCGAAGCGAATCAAGCTTCAAATTCGGTGCCAACTTCGACCCTTTGTTGAGGATGTTATCCACAACTCTGATAACCCGGAAGCTCCTAGTCCGGCCAAGACGACTGACCCGGAAGTTGAATATCTGAAGAGTCAATTTGTTGAACCGGGCCGGCCTACTGTTCTTGCCCAATGCACTGCCAAGGAAGAATTTGCCCAACGTCGAAAAGCCAAACAAGACATCACTGACTATACTCACTTAAGCATGGGTGATATAGTCTCGGGCTATCTGAACCAAGTGCATAATAGTCGTGACCTGGAAATTGACATGGTGAAACAAATACAACACAAATCTGAGGTATAACTTATGCTATTCCTGAATCTTACTTACTGTTGGTTTGTCCGGTTTAAAGAGAATATATTTAACCCGGTGATAGCATGATACTTTGAACTTGTATTACACATTAGCCCCCAAGTGTCAAGTATCTTTACTTGTAAAGTGCTTGAGACTTAATATGTATAACTCGGCAGGGTAGGTTAAAAATTCTTTAAGCATACATTAGCCCCCAAGTGCAAAATATCTTGACTTGTAAAATATTTGGGACTTGAATGTTACCTTACTATGATTCTTACCATAATCTGGTATCAATACAGGCCACCATAAGTCAATTTGAGTCGGAGCTTGCTGACCTGAAGAGCCAGCTGAAAATTCAAGAGCTTGAAACTCAGAAAGCCAACTCCAAGTTTGAATTCAGCGTCTCTGAACAAGAGAAGTTGAAGCAAAATTTTGAGTCAGAGAAGAAAATCTGGGCTGATGAGAAGACTTCACTGGTGACTCGTGCCGAGACGGCAGAAACAGCTCTTGCAGAGGCAACAACTGAGTTATCTGACTTGAAACGGCAGATATCCCAAATGGTCTTAGCCATCTTCGGTAAGTTACTATGCAAAACCTCAAGCCTTGTAATCTTCCAATGACTATTGTAATAGTTACCTCCGGCTCATTGTTATGCTTGTGAACATACAGGCCCCAGGAGTACCAACTTGAAGCAAAACATGCTAATCAAGCTTAAGGCGGTTTACACCTTAGTGGAACAGCTGTACTCCGGGTCACAACGTGCCTTGGCCGTTGTGGCCTTATCAAATACCACTCCCCACCTCCTACAAGATGTGTTGAAGCATCTCGCAGTGCTGATTCAACGAATTCAGGATTTAAGGATGGCATCTTCAAGAGCCGGAGCTGTGGCCGAATTAAGCCGGGCAAAGGCATGGATGCCAAAGCTTGACTTGGCTGACCTCTCTCTTGGATATCCAAGCCTGAAGGAGGACGGTACTACATTTGATGATCACGATTTCACCGCCTGTGTCAAAGTCGTACGTCCCTTGGCTACCCTTATTGGGAATGATACTGATCTTACTAAGTATTCGCCGGGCTATGATAGCGAGAACCAGAGGATTCCAAACATTCCATATGACCAAGTCAGCCTGATCCCTCCAACGCGTAAGCATACCTTTGCCCCTGAAGTGGACCCGGCCGGTTTAATAGATGATGAGGCTAAATTTGAATCCTTGAGTGGCATTGACTGGGCCTCGTCCACCTTCCAGGACAAAGCAACCGATGGAGAGGCGGAGAAGGATAACCCGGAGTCTTCAAGCCCGCCGAAGGAATGAACCGCCAGGCGTTTTATAACTTTGCCAAAACAATGCTTCACTTATTCAGACTCGGGGAGTCTTGTAATAGGATAGAAAAAACCTCTTAATGTTTGTCATGCCCTCGCGCATGTTTATGTTGCTTATTATTTTCATAAGCCGCCATCACTATATTTCTCTGGCTTACGTTAACCGTGTATTTCCTTGATGTTTAACTTGCTTTGCCTTATCCTGCACATAAAACAAGCAAAATTTTCTGGGCGGTTTATTGCGCCAGGGGTTTATAGAGAGTATTGATAACCCGGAACACGACCCAAAGACATCATATACAGGCCGGTTTATGATTATTTATTAAATATAATCACAATAGCATACCTGCGATCCCTTTAATATTCTTCCCGGCTCATATGATGCTTTACCTGGCACTTAAGAACCTGGGGTAGTCAATATTAAATCGGAAGAATCAAGAACCATCTCATAATGCTTGCAAGAAGGTTTCAAGATAGTTGAAGTAATTATATTTATAACGGATAATAAGCAATGTTCACAGGCTCCTGATTCGAATACGATCAAAAAACCGTCCCAAAGGGGTTAAGCTAAGATTCGGATACGATCATATAGCCCCCAGTGGCTTTGGCGATGCCGATCAAGTGGGTATCGACAGCTATGTTCTCTTTGGTTCGAATACGACCTATGTTTGAATAGGAAGCCCCCAAGTGAACATAAGAGTTGTTTAATGACGCTGATTCGAATACGATCCACGTCAGACCCAAAGGGGTTAAGCTATGATTCAAATATGATCAAGAAGCCCCCAAGTGGGTTTGGCAGTATGCCGATCAAGTGAGTATCGACAGCTATGTTCTCTTTGGTTCGAATACGACCTATGTTTGAACAGGAAGCCCCCAAGTGACCATGGCTAGATTCAGATATGATCATAAGCCAGTCCAAAGGGAAAGCCGGATTCAGATGTGATCAGCTCCCTGTTGGTTATCTCCACTACCTGATAAAGAAGACACATAGATTTTTGAGGGTAAAAAGGACGGAGGCCCTGCTTTATTTCTTTATAATATATACATTATCAAAAAATATATACATCTTGAAAGCCGGTGGCTTAAGTATAATAAGGCCGGAGATGAGCAATATTCCACGGCCGGCGGGTCTCCTCCTTCGACTTACGTGAGTCTTTGTGCTCTCGAACATCGATGAGGTAGTATGACCCATTGTGCAGATTCTTGCTGACCACAAAGGGCCCTTCCCAAGGCGGGGATAGCTTGTGCATATCAGACTGATCCTGGATGAGCCGGAGCACCAAGTCGCCTTCCTGAAAGGTTCTGCTCCTAACCCGGCGGCTGTGATAGCGGCGCAGGTCTTGTTGATAAATCGTCGAGCGGGCTATTGCCAAGTCTCGCTCCTCATCTAATAAGTCAAGTGCATTTTGACGAGCTTCTTCATTGTCACCTCAACGAAGCCGCCACGGGGTGAATCGTGCGGATGTCACTTGGCAGACCGCCTCGCACCATACACCATAAAGAAAGGCGTAGCACAGAGATCTGTTAGGCGTAGTGTTGATGCTCCATAACACAGAAGGTAACTCCTCCACCCAACAACCCGGAGTCCGCTGTAAGGGGACTAAGAGCCGGGGCTTGATACCTTTCAGGATATCTTGATTAGCTCTTTCTGCTTGACCATTGGATTGAGGATGAGCAACAGCCGAAACATCAAGCCGGATATGTTCTCGTTGACAGAACTCTTCCATCGCACCCTTGGAGAGATTAGTGCCATTATCAGTTATGGTGCTATGTGGGAAACCAAAATGAAAGATCACCTTTTTCATGAATTGAACCGATGTGGCTGCATCACACTTACTGACCGGCTCTGGCTCAACCCACTTTGTAAACTTATCCACTGCCACCAAGAGATGTGTCTTTTTATCCTTAGACCTCTTTAAAGGCCCAACCATGTCAAGCCCCCAGACTGCAAACGGCCAAGTGATTGGGATCATCCTCAATTCTTGAAACGGCACATGAGCTTGTCGTGAGAACTTTTGACAACCGTCACATTTGCTGACCAGATCTTCCGCATCAGCATGAGCCGTCAGCCAGTTGAAACCATGATGGAAAGCTTTTACTACCAGAGATTTTGACCCGGCATGATGGCCACAATCCCCTTCATGGATCTCATGAAGTATTTCTTGGCCTTCTGTAGGGAATAACATGAAGAGCCGCCACCAGCTGTGACTCCGGGTCTAGCACCGCTAGCTCTTCCTCGGCAGGCACCTTGACAGAAGGGTTATGCAAAATATTGAGAAAGGTGTTAGGCGGTAACGGTTTATGTTGAGATCCCAACCGGCTTAAAGCATCAGCCGCCTCATTCTTCCTTCGATCAATGTGCTCCACTTGATAACCCTTGAAGTGACCAGCCACATCATCTACTTCACAACGATAAGCCGCCATAAGGGGATCCTTGGAATCCCACTTGCCTGACACCTGTTGAGCCACGAGATCTGAGTCGCCCAAGCATCTTACCCGGCTTAAGTTCATCTCCTTAGCCATCCGGAGACCATGGAGTAAGGCCTCGTACTCAGCTGCATTGTTAGTACACGGAAACATAAGCCGGAGTACATAACAAAATTTGTCACCTCAAGGGGAAGTTAAAACCACTCCAGCCCCCGAGCCTTATAGCTGCCTGGACCCGTCAAAATGAATAGTCCAATATGTGTTATCCGGCTTCTCCTCAGGCGCCTGTAACTCTGTCCAATCATTGATAAAATCCACCAAGGCCTGAGACTTAATAGCAGTACATGGCATGTACTTTAAATCATGAGGCCCAAGCTCGATGGCCCACTTGGGGACTCGTCCTGTGGCCTCCCTATTTTGGATGATATCTCCCAAAGGGGCAGAACTTACCACAGTTATAGGATGATTTTGAAAGTATTGCTTCAACTTCCAGTTGGCCATAAACACTCCGTAAACGAGTTTCTGCCAATGTGGATACCTTTGTTTAGACTCAATGAGCACCTCACTGATGTAATAAACCGGCTGTTGAACCGGATGCTCCTTGCTAGCTTCCTTACGCTCCACCACGATGGCAACGCTGACGGCTCGTGAATTAGCAGCCACGTATAACAGCAATGGCTCTTTATCAATGGGAGCCGCAAGAACCGGCGGTTCAGACAATTGTCTCTTCAAGTTTTCAAAGGCAGCATCAGCGGCCTCACTCCAAACAAAAGTGTTTGTTTTCTTCATCATCTGATACAGTGGTAGGGCCTTCTCACCTAACCGACTTATGAACAGGCTTAAAGCGGCAACACGACCCGCCAATCGCTGAACATCATTGATGCACGCCGGTTTAGCCAGAGAGGTAATTGCCTTGATCTTCTCTGGATTAGCTTCAATGCCTCTGTTTGATACCAGAAAACCCAAAAGCTTGCCTGAAGGTACACCAAATACACACTTGGCCGGGTTAAGCATCATTTTATAAACCCGAAGATTATCAAAGGTCTCCTTTAAATCGGATATTAAGGTTTCCTTTTCTCTGGACTTGACCACGATGTCATTACGCCCGATTTGAACGTGTAGACAGTTCTGCACACATCGCTGATAAGTCGCCTGAGCACTCTTGAGTCCAAACGACATAGATACATAACAGAAAGCCCCAAACGGAGTGATGAAAGCCGTCTTCTCCTGGTCCTTAACTGCCATTTTGATCTGATGATAACCAGAGTAAGCATCCAAAAAACTCAAACGTTCACAACCCGCCGTAGCATCAATGGTTTGATCAATACGGGGGAGAGCAAAGGGATCAGCCGGACAACACATCCGCCAAGTGTCGTTCTTCTTGAGGACAAGCACCGGGTTAGCCAACCACTCCGGGTGAAAAACTTCAATGATAAACCCGGCCGGTAAGAGCCGGGCGACTTCCTCTCCAATAGCTTTCCGTCTCTCTTCGTTAAAACGCCGAAGAAACTGCCTGACCGGCTTATACTTCGGATCAATATTGAGAGTGTGCTCAGCGAGTTCCCTCGGTACACCCGGCATGTCAGAAGGTTTCCATGCAAAGATGTCCCGGTTCTAACGGATGAACTCGATGAGCGCGCTTTCCTATTTGGGATCCAAATGTTGCTGATGCTGAACTGCTTAGAAGGGTCACCCGGGGTAAAGTCAACAAGCTTTGTCTCAGCAGCCGATTTAAACTTCAATGCCGGGTCGTGCTCTGTAGTTGGTTTGATAACCCGACTGCTGTTGCTGCTGCTCTCCTTGACTAGACTACTGTTGATTATAGCCTCCTTGACGTCCCTGAATGCCGGAACCTGAGCCGCCACCCGGGCCATGGAAACCGCTAGCCCCTGAACCGCTACCAGACCCATTATGGCCATCATAGGTGTTGGAATTCTTAAACGCCTTCATGATCGCGCAATCTTTCCATAGGTGTGTGGCGGGCCGCTCCCTGGTGCCGTGTCTTGGGCAGGGCTCATTGAGTAGCTGTTCAAGAGATGGGCCTGACCCGCCGGATCGAGGCGGTTTACCCTTACGTCTCTGATTGTTACCTTGCGCATTGGCGTTGGCCACAAACTCCGGGTTACCGTCCGCCTTACGCTTATTGCCTCCTTGATTCATCAGGTTATGCTACTGACCCTTTCCATTGTCGTTCTTCTTTCCCTTCCCGGTCTTTTCCTCATCAGACGCAGGATCCTTGGTACTATCAGAATCGGCAAATTTGACTAAAGCCGCCATCAGCGTACCCATATCATTGCAATCATGCTTAAGGCGCCCCAGTTTCTGCCTTATTGGCTCAAAATGGCAATTCTTCTCCAACATGAGGACTGCAGAACCAGCATCCATCTTGTCAGATGAATGTATTATCTCCTTGACATGGCGTACCCAATGAGTCGTAGACTCACCTTCCTCCTGTTTACAATTAGTCAAGTCCACAATTGACATAGACTGCTTACAGGTGTCTTTGAAATTCTGGATGAAACGGGCTTTCAGTTCTGCCCATGAACCAATGGAATTGGGCGGCAAACCCTTCAACCATGACCGGGCTGTTCCATCTAACATCATGGTGAAGTACTTAGCCATCACCGCATCGCTGACTTCTAATAACTCCATAGCCATCTCGTAACTTTCGATCCAAGCTCCAGGCTGTAAATCGGCCGTGTAATTCCGCACCTTTCGAGGTCCCTTGAAGTCCTTGGGCAACCGCACATTACGCAAATCCAGTACCAGGCAAGGAACACCACCGGTTCTAGTGGCTACTCCCGCCTCAACGGAAGTCGTTGGGTACTCTGGAAAATCTTGATGTGCCGTCTGTTGAGTCGCTAGCTGAGCCGCCCGCTCGTTCTCCTGACGTATTCGGTCTTGAACTGGATTATAGCCACCGGGCTGGTTACGGCGTTGGGTGTTGCTTGACAAAGCTTCAGACTCCATGTGCCTGCTATAACTCGGGCTCCGGTTCTGGCGAGGCGGCGCTAACCAAGGCGGGGGAGTTGAATGAATTCTGTCCCAGCTGTAAGAATAGGTCTCTTGCTGAGCTAAGGCCGTCTGGAGAAGTTCTCTGACCCGCCGGGTCTCCACTGCTGCCGGGTCATCACCGTCCATAGGAAGAGCCGCCAAACGTGTTGAGGCTGCGATTAAGTTCTCCATGGGGTTGGAAAAGTGACCCAGTGGAATCGGCACATAACGCGGTGGTGCCATGCTCACGTGAGGTGGAGCCATCTCCCGAGGCTGAGCCGGCCCTCCTGTTCCGGCTGTCATAAGCTGATTAGCCTCTGGCGGGTTACTTGGGCCAGCTCCGGGTGTAGCAAAAAGAACCCGAGGGTCGTAATTTGGAGGTAAACGGGACTGGGTTTTCTGATGTCTCCTCCTCATCACCTCATTGGATGCGTTTAAGCTCATTGTGAGCTGGTAAGCTTCCGACTGCAGCCGCTGTGCCAGGGCATCTAGAGCCGCCCTCTCTGTAGCTAACCTAATGTCCTCAGCTGCCAAGGCCTCCTTGGCCTGAGCTATTTCCTCACGCACCTGTGCCACCTCCGCTTCATGCTCATCTTTATCTGCGGAGTAACCGTTGCAGTTAACAGGGTCGTAAGCTTGTCCATGAGGTCTATCAGCACCTGAGCCGGTGGGCGCACGGGACCACCTGCCCCGGCTGTTCCTAACCTGAACATTACTTCTGCAGCAGCTGTAGAGTTTGAGCCGGGCTGAGTCCCAGCCATAAAGACTCCTGCCCATCTTGGCGGCTCACAGGGGTCCGGAATACTGACGCCATCGGAACAGCCCCCGAGCACGCCGTCTTGCACTTGGTACAACGAATCTGTTGAACCGGTGGACGAATCACCGTCTGAGAGGACGGCCGTCTCACCCCTATCTTCAGATCCTTCAGAGAGTTCATCTCCATGGATGTAGCCCACGAAGGCACGCTTCATAATAGGTTGAGTTCGGGTCTTCCTCGCACGCTGAGCCGTCTCGACGAGGTCGGTGCAGTTGTCCGGCTCAGGGCCCGGCTCACCGATCTGGCCGATGAAGACGTGGATTCCGCCGAAGGGGACCCGGTATCCGTACTCAATTGAGCCGGCGTCTGGACCCCAGCCTTCGTCGTCGATGTAGATCTTGCCGCGAGGACTCTTGGTCATCCGGCCCACTACGTATCCCTTGAGCCCTTCGAAGTTGCCCTTCAAGAACTCAAATCCACCATGCGCTGGCCCCACGGTGGGCGCCAACTGTCGTGGAATTGTCACGTCAGATGTCCTCGTGAAAGGACTTAGTTGTGGAGCCATCGCAACTAGGAAGCTTGACAAATCGGGATAAAGGACACGAGAGGTTTTATACTAGTTCGCCCCCTTACGGTGAAGGTAAGGCCTACGTCTAGTTGGCTTGGTATTGATGTTTCGATGACCAGGGAGCAAGATATGCTATGCCCGGCTCTCGATGAGTTGTTTCTTGCCCTAAGCCGCCAGCAGGTCATTCCCTTATATACATGGGTTGACGCCCTGTGGCTTATAGAGTCCCGGCCGGCTTATAACAGTATCCGGCTCGGTGACTAGTTAAATCTACCTTATGATACAAGTCATGCCATTACGGCGGTTTACTACAACGGGCCTTAAGTCGCCTGCGGGCCTTAAGCCCTTTACTGAACCGCCATCTTCATGCTTGGTCTTGGGCTTCTCTCTGGTGAATCCTCTTTGCGTAACCCGGCCCCTCCTGGGCGGCTTACACAAATAATTATATCCCCAATAGGAGTCATATCAATAATTAAAGGATCTATTCTTGACAAAAAAATTGTTATGTGGTTAAGTTAAAAGTAAGTTTTTTGCATATTCATCTGGCCTTACGAAAGATATTCTATGAACTTCCCAATATCCAAAATCCTAAGGCTAAAAAGATTACCACTATTATCCTTATGCATGAATTTGGCTATATAATTCGAGAAGCTAGGGACATCATTGCCTTTTATAAGATAGATTTTGAGCATCCTCCAATAGAAGAAATCCTCCATTATAAGGACACTATATAGAAGTTGTAATCTAAGGATTATTTTGCGTATGGTGAAAATATTAGGAGAAGACTTCCTTATATTGAAGTTATCAAAACTTTGTACCACCATGCTTGTGGTAAATTTGAGTGGATCAATAAGGGAATTGATGAGGGATATAGTGAGGAATGGTTTGAAGGTACAACATCATACTGATGATGAAATGCATGTTTTATATGAGGATCTTTATGGTGATGATTCGGAGTTTGAAGTAATGAATGTTAAAATTAGCGAACAAAGTCCCTTCAATTATTTAAGTTCTCCTACCAGAAAAGTAGAACATGAGAGTAGAGAACTAATGAATTTTTTTTGAATATTTGATTAAAAATTATTTGGAAACTAAGGATGACAATACTTGAAACCTTGCCTTACGCCTACTAGGGGCGTAAAACAGTAGTGCTTGTTGGGAGGCAACCCAATAGTTATGTTAAATTTTAGCTTTTACTTTCTATTTTGGTGTGTTGACACAATTATTGCTACTTTTATGATTGTGTTTTTATTTTTTTTTCACTAGTGTTTGTGCCAAGTAAGGCCTTTGAGATGATTTTGTTGATAGTTGACTTGATTCTGTGAAAAAATAGAAACTTTTGCCCTCGGTCCAGGAATTTCTAAAAATCCTTGGAAAGTGATTTTTATCTGAATTGTTTACACATGATGGATATACAAATTCCCCACTTTGTTCTAATTTTCCATTTTTTGGATTTAGAGAAGTATGTTTTTTATTCATACCATTACGGACTGTTCTGTTTTAGACAGATTTTGTTTTCTATTGCATAGTTGCTTATTTTTATGATGTTATGGATTATATCGATGGGTATAAGTCATGGAGAAGTTGGAATACATTAGGTATTATGCAAGAATAAAATATTAATGGGTTTACAGCAGTACCTAAAGTTTATGATTTAGTTATTATACTAACGGATCTCACGAGGTTTGTGATCAGTTTTGTGTACTAAAATTTTCATGTTTTGGGTGAGATAACGATGGATGAAGGAATAAGGAGCGGAAAGACCCTAAGCTTGGGGATGCGCAAGGCATACCCAATGTAATATTCAAGGAAGACCCAAGTGTCTAAGCTTGGGGATGCCCCAGATGACATCCCCTCTTTCATCTACAATCTATCGGTATGTTACTTGGAGCTAAATTTTTATTCATCACATGATATGAGTTTTGCTTGGAGCGTCTTGTACCATAGTTTTGCTTTGTTTGCATTTTAGTCTCCCACAATCATTGTTTGCTGGACACACCTTTTGATAGGGACACACATTTATTGTGCTTTGTTATAATACTCTATGTGCTTCACTTATATCTTTTGATATAGATAGTTGCTCTAGTGCTTCACTTATAGCTTAGCATGGTGGTGGTTACATTTTATAGAAATTGTTCCACCCTCATGCTTCACTTAAATCTTTTTGATAGTCTAATAAATATTAATGGCAATATGTAGGGGTTATAAGACTAGTCCAATAAGAATAGGTATTCAAGGGGGATATAATAAAAACTTTCATGTAGATCACTAAATATGAAATGTATGGTTTAATGATAATGATATCGCAATATCGAAGGATATAGGTTCATGATAATTGGATAGTAGAAATATCAGTATTAAAGCTTGTTATTAACTTCTTATCTAAGTGTTGGACATGACATGGTGGGGAGGTATGAGCATTTGTATTTCTGATTGAAATCCTTGAGTGTTGTTATAATCGGAAGCGTGCAATGGTTAACTCCTACCAACCAATTCCCTAGGGGTATGCAAGCAGTACTTTGCTTTGAGGGCTAACAGGCTTTGACAATAAGTATGTGAGTTCTTTATGACTAATGTGAGTCCATGGATTATATGCACTCCTACCTTTCCGCAATTTGCTAGCCTCTTCGGTACCATGCATTGCCCTTTCTCACCTCAAGAGTTGGTGCAAACTTCACAAGTGCATCCAAACCCCGTGGTATGATACACTCTATCAACATAAGCCTCCTTATATCTTCTTCAAAACAGCCATCATATCTACCTATTATGGCATTTCCATAGCCATTCTGAGATATATTGTCATGCAACCACCACCTTCCCATTTTCATGGCATACATATTCATTGTCATATTGCTTTGCATGATCATAGAGCTGACATGATATTTGTAGCTCAGCCACCATTCATCATTATTATACACGTTACGCTAGATCATTGCACATCCTGGTACACTACTAGAGGCATTCATAGAGAGTCATATTGTTCTAGTTATCGAGTTATAAAATCGAGTTGTAAGTAAATAAAAGTGTGATGATCATCATCATTAGAGCATTGTCCAAGTGAGGAAAAGATGATAGAGACTATGATTCCCCCACAAGTCGGGATGAGACTCCATACGAAAAATAAAGTAAGGAGAATAAATAGACCAAAAAGAGCCCAACAAAAAAAATGAGAGAAAAAGAGAGAAGGGGCAATGTTACTATCCTTTTTCCAGCTTATGCTTTAGAGTAGCACCATGTTTTTCATATAGAGAGTCTCCTAAGCTATCTCTTGCATATACTAGTGGGAATTTTTCGTTATAGAACTTGGCTTGCATATTCCGATGATGGGATTCCTCAAATGCCGGAGGTCTTCATGATCAAGCAAGTTGGATGCACACCCACTTAGTTTCCGTTGAGCTTTCATACACTTATAGCTCTTAGTGCATCCGTTGCATGGCAATCCCTACTCCTCACATTGATATCCATTGATGGGCATCTCCATATCCCGTTGATATTAAGCCGCGTCGATGCAAGACTTTCTTCCTTTTTTGACTTTCCTTATAGATCTCTATCACCGCATTCTATTCCACCTATAGTGTTATATCCATGGCTCTTGCTCATGTATTACATGGGGTTGAAAATGCTGAAGCGCTTTAGAAGTATGATCCAATTGCCTAGTTTGACACCGGGGTGCTCCTGATATATATTTCTGTAGTGAAGGCGGAGTCATGCCATGCTAACATGATAAAATGAGTGGGGATAACATTCGTTAAGGATCGTATATTTTGAAAAAGTAATGATTATGTTTCTTATATTCATGGATACTATTATGTTGATATTGTTTACTTCATCGTTTCTCAGTGATTATACCGTAAAGAGATTACATGATACACATGTTAGGTAGCATTTCTCATCAAAAATATTGTTTTTATCATTTACCTACTAGAGAACGAGCATGAATTAAGCTTGGGAATGCTGATACGTCTCCAATGTATCTATAATTTTTGATGGTTTCATGCTACTATATTATCAATCTTGGATACTTTATATACATTTTCATGCTATTTTATACTCCCTCCATTCCATAATGTAGTGCGCCCGCGCTTCTTGAGATTTAAGTTTGACCATAAATTTAACCAACGTGGGCGACTGCGCGTGAGCAAAAATTATGCCCAGTGTGTTAATTACCCACCAAGCGGAGTTCCAAATTCTTTTTTGCTAATTCAAAGGTTGAACTCAGAGAAAAACTCTTGAGAGTGAGAAAATTTTGAAACCACAATGTGCGTGCAAAGGCTACAATCATTTATGCCATACATTTAAAATCTCCCTCGCTCAAAAATCAGATCTCATATTAAATAATTCCATTGTGTGTGTAGATCTTGATCAAATCTAGATGTGAAAACTAGTATGGAACTATACACAAGTGCCACTCTTTGTATAAAGTGATTCTGATTTTTTTTCATGAAACATATATTTTTCAATTTTCAATTTTCGTATGAGCTGTATCCTTTTTACAAATATAAGTTGTGCCAAAAACCTAGAAATATTTCTGCACATGGTAGTACTTGTGTGATGTTGATCTGCAAAGTTTCGAGTTCAAATATTCTTTTATTTGGGAGAGACTAAAATAGAAGTTTGCTTGAACCAACTTTGATGCAAAAATGAACCATGAGGACAGAAGGTACAGTTGTATGGTAGATTGGTAGTACAATCAATTTTATTACGAGAAACTTATTGTAGATAGTTTTCTTTTTGGACTCATATTTATGTACTCCTTTCATTCTAAAATAGGTTTTATATTAGTTTTGTCTTAAGTTAAAAAAAACACAGGAACAATCAGAATATCACATCAATATATTTTTGTATTATATTTATTTGGTATTGTAGATGTTCATATTCTTTTGTATAAAGTTGGTCAAACTTTACAATGTTTGACTTGAAATAAACTAGTATGAAATGTGTTTTGGAATGAAGGGACTACTTCAGAAGATACTTTGATTTATTAGAAAGCACATTTTTAACCATATTATATGCCTGATAGTTTTTGAAACAGACTATGCTTTGCATGTCACTAACACAAGTTTGTACAAACTAATTACACACTTTTACCCAAATGTTTTTGCTCATTGAATGTGCAGTCTATGCGATAGGTTATTGTTTTAGAGAACTAAGTGTTGGCTTGGTGGCTACCCATACACTCTCCCACTTTCCTTCGATCCGCTTGGTGGTATCTGCATTTAATCCGCGGAGAGGTCTCATTTCTACCAAAAAAATGTAAAACTCAAGTGGGCTATTCCCCCCTCGACCAAGATTATTTGATAGTCCTCTATTCTAGTTAAAGTTTTGCATTGTTCTTGGTTATACTATGTCCAATATAAAAAATAATTCTCTGATATGTTTTCATGGTAGTTTGCATTATATCTTAAGATTGAAGCAGCGATAGCACCTGGGGAGTGCCGATACACATGTGTTCCATATATCAAGCATAACTTCACCGTAGTAATTCCGTATGGAAAAACATTTGAAGGACTGTTTAAATCAAACCACATTAAAAAGTATTCGCTCTTCAACCAAAGCATATTTCGCAAAAAAAAAAGCATGTACAGAAAAAATCTGAGTTTTGTTAAAAAAAACAATTCATGTGTACAAACAAAAGTCGGCCCAATCCCATTTGTCAAAACAAACTAATCTACAATACGTGTGTGTGCGCGCACACATACAGACAGACAATTCTCTATTTTTTGGCATGTGCAACGCACGTTAATATCTAGGAAATATATTAATTGTATGCAGATATTAAGTTATGTTATTATTTGTGTGTTAATCCTGTGATTAGTGCAATATTTGATATGATATTAATTGCATGTTAAACACGTTTAACGCTCGCCATTGGAGTAGTATAGGTCATTGGATTGACTTAGTTCAATGGCTGAGATCAGTTGGATCTACCCCTTTGGGTCTTTTTATATTGGTATAGATATAGATATAGATGTAGAACAAAGCGTGCACATATAACAAACTTTACAGTATGCAACACACACCTGTGAGCACAGTTCTACCTAAATAACACACAACTAAAGGAAGCTTCAAAAAAAACACACAACTAAAGGAGGGGGTCATCCCCCTTTAACCATGTTTTTTTTGTAGTTTCTAGGTTTTGGTTGCATTTTTTTCATTTGCTTGGTTATACTATGTCCCATATAACCATTTTTTTTCTCAGATAATTTTCATTATCGTTTGCAAAGTCTCTTGAGATTGAAACACCATAGCGCCTGGAGAGTGACAATACGCATGTCTTCCATATACCCAAAATAATTTCATAGTATTATTTAGGCATTGCTTTTGAAAGAAACATTTCAAGGGATGCTTAGATCGGACCACACTAAAAAGTCAGAGAGCCTGATCTTTCCACATCCAAAGGATAGTCTGCATTTTGTTAAAAGAAGAACAATGCACATGTACAAACAAAAGTCGGTGCAGTCCCATTTTCTAAACAAATTACTCTATAATATGCACACACACACACACACACACACACACACACACACACACACACACACACACACACACACACACACAAAAGTCGGTGCAGTCCCATATAATCATTTTTGTCAGAAGTTTTTTCATGATGACTTGAATGCCTGTTGTGATTGAAGCACCGATCGATAGCACCTGGAGAGTGACAGTACTGTTCCATATATCCAATATCATTTTGTAGTTTAGAATTTTTGGCATTGTGTAAAAAAGACATTTCAAGGGGATGCTTCCATAGGACCACACTAAAAAGACAGAGAGCATGCTCTTAATGCATCCAAAGGATATTCGCAAACAAAAATGCATGTACAACCAAAAATCAGGGCAGCCCAGTTTTTTCTTGCTCCAGAAAAGAAATACAATTTGCATGTACAAACAAAAGACCGTGCAGTCCAGTTTTTCTGAATAAATTATTATTATTATATTTAGTAAGCACATACAGTTTTCTCTAAGTTTTTTTTCACGTGTACCACAAATATGCACAAATGACAATTTTTTTTTTGTAAAGTATGCAATGCAATGACAGAGCATTTGTACTAGTTGATCCCGGTAAAAACGCCATTGCACCCGGGTCTCAGGGGAACTGAAATCAACTGCCGGCGTTACCCCTGAAAAGAAAAACTTTATACAGCATGGAACACAAATAAGAAATGGATTTGTACCTGCTGATCCAGGTAAAAAACGCCGTTGCAGCGGGGTCTCAGGGAAACCGAAATCATTTGCCGGCTGGCGTTACCCCTGAAAAGAATAACTTTATACATCATGCAACGCAATAACAAAGGGTCCGACTATACCACATCTAGATGTGAGATAATATCTCACATCTAATTATGAATCATCCCACATCAGCATGTAAATAAAGCCCACCTCTTTTTCATTGTTTGTTTATATCAATTTTCGTGTGTTTCTCGTCAGCTTGAGCGCCCAGCCAAGTTAGCGCCGTGCTCATGGGTCTCGGCCACGATTCAGCTCGTGGGTCTTCACTGGACATTTTTTAGCACGTGAGAAAAGCAGCGTTCATGCATCAATGTTTGTTTGGGATGGCACACATGTATGGACGAGATGATTTTTGTTTTGAAAATACACTATGAACATTTTATAAACACATGATGAAACTTTATAAATACTTGATGAGTTTTTAAAACGTGGTGAACATTTTAAAAGTCGCACTTGGAGAAAGTCCCTAGGTCGAGGGTGGACTTAAAACTGGGATAACCACGAAACTACGAGTCCAGTTGCGAGTCAAAGGTCAACTTGCAATTGGGACAACAACAAAACTATGGGCTCAGTTGCGAGTCGAGGGTGGACTTGCAACTGGGATGAAAAACAAAACACATGCCCCGTTGCGAGTCGAAGGTGGACTTGCGACTGGAACAGTATGAAACTACGAGCCTAGTTGCGAGTCGAGGGTGGACTTGCAACTACGGCGAAAGACAAAAATTGTAGCCCAGTTGCGAGTCAAGAGTGGACTGGCAACTAAGATGAAAATCAAAACATATCTCAGTTGTGAGTCGAGGATAAACTTGCAACTGGGACAACAACAACATATGGACGCAAATTGCGAGTCAAGGGTGAACCTGTAACTGGGATGAAAAACAAACACATGCCCAGTTGCGAGTCGAAGAAGGATTTGCAACTGAGGCACTATGAAACTACAAGCCCAGTTGCGAGTCAAAGGTCAACTTGCAACTGGGACAAAAGACAAAAACTCTAAATCCGATTGCGAGTTTAGGATGGACTTGCAACTGAGATGAAAATCAAAACATATCCTAGTTGTGAGTCGAGGATAAACTTGCAACTGGGACAACAACAACATATGGACGCAAATTGCGAGTCAAGGGTGAACCTGTAACTGGGATGAAAAACAAACACATGCCCAGTTGCGAGTCGAAGAAGGATTTGCAACTGAGGCACTATGAAACTACAAGCCCAGTTGCGAGTCAAAGGTCAACTTGCAACTGGGACAAAAGACAAAAACTCTAAATCCGATTGCGAGTTTAGGATGGACTTGCAACTGAGATGAAAAACAAAACACATGTCCAGTTACGAGTTGAGGAATGGACTTGTAACTAAGACAACTATATAAACCTATATGATATGAGTTGCAAGTTGTGGACCAACAACTCTATTGGGTGACAAAACGGGACAGTTCCTCCGTTGGACGATCCACTCACTTAGTCGGGGCTGTCAAAACACTCGTTGTGGACAAACAAAAAACAGCCCGCTCAACCAATAAAACCAAAAAAAAAGACAACGGCCCGCCACGCTGCTAAGGAGGTGTACGCGGCCGGCCACGCACGACAACCAGGAGCGAGCCAGCGCACAAACTAAAGCGCGAATCTTAATGACAATAAGGAACCAATGGTCTAGGATTTAGATGTGAGATAGTTATTTTGCATCTAGATGTGAAATAGCAAAACTGAATAACAAAATGTTGTACCCGTTGATCTGGGTAAAAACACCGTTGCACCCAGGTCCCAGGGGAACCGAAATCAACTGCCAGCGTTACCCCTGAAAAGAAAAACTTCATATAGCATGGGACGCAAATAAGAAAAGAATTTGTACGCATTGATCCAAGTAAAAACGCCGTTGCAGCGGGGTCGCAGGATACTGAAATCAACTGCCGGCCGGCGTTACCCCTGAAAAGAGTAACTTTATACATCATGCAACGCGATAACAAAATATTTGTACCCGTTGATTCGGGTTTAAACGGCGTTGCACCCGGGTCTCATGGGAACCGAAATCAACTGCCCGCGTTACCGGTGAAAAGATGAGTTGTTACTACCTTTTCACTGTGCCGCTTTCGCTGTGAAGAAGGCGCAATACGCTGCTGGCTGTCGCTTTCAGTTTCATGCGTCACCCAGTGCCGCCAGTGACAGTTCTGATCAGTTTTTATTTCAGAACAAGTTCCGATCAGGACCATCAGGTGGACAGGTCGTATGTAGGTTGTTTTTGGTGTATCCCTGTAAAAAAAAAGTTGTCTTTGGTGTAGTGTAGCACTGTGTACCGTGCAGCCCAGCAGCAAGCCTGCCGAAGTCCCAATCTAGGAAGACTGCTCAACGGCACAAAGCGGAGGAGACGATGCAGATGCAGCTGGCTGGCTTCACTATTTTGATTGATAAATTTTATTTGTTTGCTTTGAAGCGCTTCATGTTTACATGCACGAACGTCACAAAAAACACCACATAGCGGGCGCCCTAAACACGTCTCAAAAGCCCGGACGGGCTGATCGGTCACTGACCTGTCACGAAAAATCGACCCAACCACGCAACTCAAACGTGTCTCAAACGTCCGAACTAACCAGCACTTCTTATAAGTTATATCCAGCTCAAATATGGGATGTTCTAGGCGCGTCCGGACGTGCCCGCCACGTCGACTTGGCCCAACCTGGGCCACGCCTGCCCAGAAATATCGCCGTCCGGAAAACTCTAGACTGCAGTCAATCCGAACTCCACTTCACTCCTCCCTCCGTCCACTCCATCTGATCCCCTCCAAATGCATCCGATGGTTGGCGACCGAAGCAGCATTGCCTTCGGTGGAAACTCCGGCTCCGACGATGACTGGTCTAGCCTGCTGCGTGAAGCGGACCCTGACGATGTGGAGGAGGTCACCCTCCGCATCGCATTGAGGCGTTCGGTCGTCGAATCGTCAGGGCCCGGCGCCCATCGACGCAGCACTGGCAACGTCGCCGGGCCATCCCGTCCCGCGCATAGCTCCAGCCACTCCGGTCCGCTACTACAGGTACGCCGCCCACCACCAGCACCCTCTGCTCCGGAGGTGGTGGCAGGTCACCGCTGGGTCCTCGTGCCCAAGCCAGGGTTAGCACGCACTCAGACGCCCGAGCCGGAGGCACGAGCGGCAGCGGACGAGGGAGAGGGCAGTGGCGTCCGAGTCAATGTGTGCACCTTGTCCGCGCACGAGCGCGCCAGTCGATCCTGAGGCGGCGCTCCTCGCGTCTGTCCTCCGCCACTCCCTCACGACGGCGGAGATGGATGTGCGGCGCCTCAGCAGCAAGAATGGCAAGGCGCTCCGACTCGCCATCGAGTTGTCGGAGCGCGAGGCAACAAAGGAGGCGGCGGCGAAGACGAAGGCGGCCCGCCATGTGAAGGAGCAGGACCGCCTGCTCCATAGGCTGTCGGGCATGAGGTGCAGCCCCGACTCCGACCTGATGGATGACTCCACTTCCAGCTCCGACGACGACGCGCCTCTGCACGCCGACGCCTACACGGAGGAGGGCCACAGCCGCGCCGACGGCCGGAAGGGGAAGGGGCCGCCAAGAAAATGGTGATTTCCTCCGCCCTTCCTCGTTCTATTTATATTTTATCTATGTTTCATAAGTTTGTAGTATGGATTTGCACTGACCGCTGTTGAATTCCAATAAATGATGTTCTTTTGTCCGGCTAATCCGATGAACTGCGCATTGATCACGTGTTTTACATAGCGTTGTATGAATTACATGGTTTTGAGGTTTCAGATATGACAAATGCGAATGTGAAAGGCAAAATTTGAGGCGTGCCCAGTCAGTGCCTGTGGATGTGCCCGCGCGCGTCCGCGGACGTTTGAGGTATCGGATTTGCCAAGTCCGGTTGTAGATGCTCCAATTGCACCGTAGACCGGCGACCCAATTAACAAGCCTGGGCGGGAAACTACGGGCCAGGGAGACCCACATTTTCCAATGTTTTTCGTCATTGCAACCGATCCTATCCGTGAAACGTATCTTAAATCTCGCAAAAAGGTTAAGGACTCTCCAGCAATTGAGGGGTACCGTGCGACTGGTGGTATAAAGCCATGCATCTACTGCGCATAGAAAATTTATCAGTTCGGTCCCTTGCAAAAGAAATACCTAAGTAACAAAGCCCTCATTGCAACAACAAAAAACCCATCTCGATTTTTTACATTTTTTTCCTATTCTGTTTTGGCTTTTTTCTTCTTTAAAATAATTCGGGATTTTTAAAAAGTTGCAAATTTCAAAACATTGTGAATTTTGAAAAAATGTTCAAGAAATGATAAAAGTTTTGGGGATTTAAAAACTGTTCATCATACTGAAAAATAATCTCAGAGTAAAAGATGTTAGTGAATTTGAAGAAAATGTACAGAAATTCAAAATATTCTTGAATATTTTTAAGGTGTTAACAAAAATAAGAAATAATTGCGGATTACAAAAAAATTCATTAATTTAGGAAAATTCTCATGCATTTCAAAAACACGTTCGTCAAACAATTTTTTTATGAATTTCAAACAATGTGCCCAAATTTCAAAAAAATAGTTGATTCAAAAAGTTCCCCGGTTCATAAATATGTTCACAATTTAAAAAAAAATGTTTGTGAATACAAAAAATGTTCACGAGCAAACAAATGTTCCCAAATATGAAAAGTGTTCACAATTTCATAAAAACAATGTTCGCAACATTGAAAAATGTTAACGTACAAAAGTAAGTTCACCTCGAAATGATATTCACAAAATGAAAAAGGGGAAATAAGAAAAAAAATTGAAAAAGGGAAAATGAAATATAAAAAGAAAGGAAAAACTAACATGAAAAAAGTGGAAAACCAAAAAGAGGAAATTGTCAAAAATGAAAAAAGCAGGAAAAACCGAAAGGAAAAAAGGGAAACCGAAAAGGAGCTAGTTGGGCCGACCCAAAATGTGTACGTAATCGGAGCGGGGGGTACGCGCTAGGTCGCTAACCAGCGTCCTGCACGCCGAATAGGGATTGTCCGCCCAATGGCGGACGTCTACAGCAGCGGCACGTAATGACAAGGTTATCACCCATCGGGTGGTCCCATGGAGACACAAAACCCAACAAAGACTCAAGGAGGCCCAAGCCCATTACACCTATAAAGGATGTCAGAGTACCCACCTCCTCGGGGGTTTCAGCAGCAAGAGTGTCCTCCAAGCTGTTTGTTTTTAGGTGGCATGCCGTGGAGACCTCTCATGGGCTCTCCGTGTCGTTCGATCTTCCTGGACAACGAGCACCCGACGATCTGCCTCAGGAGTCCATGACGGGTGGACAGGCGCACGCGAGGCCACTATAATGTGGTGTTTTTGGTGCGCTCGCGTGTGGCGGCTTGTGCGCTGACCCACGCATGACAGCCCAGCCGGGCCCGCATGTCAGCGTCGTCGCGCCCACTGTGGGCTGGTTTCAGTCGTGATAGGCAGGCGTGCATCGCACCATCCGACTGGTGGCAGAGACCGGTTCTTCAAGGAGGCCCTTTGTGCCGTTTGTTTCGCGCTGGCCTCCCGCGGCTGCGTCCTTGGGGCTCTCCATGTTATCCGATCTACACGGACGGTGCGCACTTTGGTGGCCTGCCTTAGGGGTCCTTGATGGGTGGAAGAGGATGTGGTTGATGCCACCATCATGTGGTGATTTCGGCTGTGCCCGAATGTGCTGCCATGCATGGTGCCCTGCACATAATGGGGAGGCCGGGTCACCTTATCAGCAACGCATGCCCCCGACTATGCTTACTCTCTCGCGCGAGGCGAGCCAGGATGTGCGCGCCCCTGGACCTTCACCCGGGCTTTGAATGCCCAAATTTTTGCCTTCACGTGTCCCAGCCAACTAGTGTGTTTTCTTGTGCTCGGCTATTGTACGTTGCTAGGGCTAGCTGTTGGAAAACGTAGCATGCAATTTCAAAAAAAATCCTATGCTCACGCAAAATCTATCTAGGAGATGCATAGCAACTAGAGGGGGAGAGTGTGTCTATGTACCCTCGTAGACTGAAAGCGGAAGCGTTTGACAACGTGGTTGATGTAGTCGAACTTCTTCTAGCTCTGGCCGATCAAGCACCGAACATATGGCACCTTCGATTTTTGCACACGTTCAGTGCGATGACGTCCATCGCCTTCTTGATCTAGCAAGGTGTCGAGGAAGTAAATGAGTTTCGTCAGAACGATGGTGTGGTGACGGTGATGGTGAAGTGATTCTTGCAGGGCTTCGCCTAAGCACCACAAAACTATGACCGGGGGTGTAAACTGTGGAGGGGGCGCCGCACACGGCTAACGATGGTTGTTGTGTGTTCTAGGCTCCCCCTCCCCACGCATATATAGGTGGGAGGGGGAGGGGAGCAGCCATAGGGCGCCCCAAGTAGGGGGAATCCTACTTGGGGTCCTCTCCCAATTCGACCTCCCCCCTTTCCTTATTTCCGGAGGAGGGAAAAGGAAAGAGGACGGAGAGAAGGAAAGGGGGGGCAAACCCCCTCTTCCCCTTCCCCACTCGGCCTCCTTCCTTGGTGGGGGGAGCGCCACCCCTTGGGCTAGTGTGCTCCCCTCGTATGGCCCATATCTTCCCCCCTGGGGTTCCGGTAACTCCCCCGGTACTTCGATAAATACCCGATACTATCCGGAACACTTCCGGTGTCCGAATACTATCATCCTATATATCAATCTTTACCTCTCGACCATTTCTCGACCATGTCCGCGATCTCATCTGGGACTCCGAACAACATTCGTTCACCAAATCACATAACTCATATAATACTAAATCGTCATCGAACGTTAAGCGTGCGGACCCTACGGGTTCGATAACTATGTAGACATATTGGTTCCTGGATGCTCATATTGGTTCCTACATATTCTATGAAGATCTTTATCGGTCGAAACGTTATGACAACATACGTTATTCCCTTTGTCATCGGTATGTTACTTGCCCGAGATTCGATCATCGGTATCTTCATACCTAGTTCAATCTCGTTACCGACAAGTCTCTTTACTCGTTCTGTAATACATAATCCTGCAACTAACTCATTAGTCACTTTGCTTGCAAGGCTTCTTATGATGTGTATTACCGAGAGGGCCCAGAGATACCTCTCCGATACTCGAAGTGACAAATCCTCATCTCGATCTATGCCAACCCAACAAACACCTTCCGAGATAACTGTAGAGCATCTTTATAACCGCCCAGTTACATTGTGATGTTTGATAGCGCACAAGGTATTCCTCCGGTATCCGGGAGTTGCATAATCTCATAGTTGAAGGAATATGTATTTCACATGAAGAAAGCAATAGCAATAAAACTGAATGATCAATATGCTAAGCTAACGAATGGGTCATGTTCATCACATCAATCTCCTAATGATGGGATCCCGTTATCAAATGACAACTCATGTCCATGGTTAGGAAACTTTAACCATCTTTGATCAACAAGCTAGTCAAGTAGAGGCTCACTAGGGACACAATGTTTGTCTATGTATTCACACATGTATTAAGGTTTCCGACAATACAATTCTAGCATGAATAATAAACATTTATCATGAATAAGGAAATAGAAAATAACAACTTCATTATTGCCTCTAGGGCATATTTTCTTCACTAGCTAGTTGGCGGCTACTGCGATTTACTCCATGATGGTCTCTTTCTCTCGAGCATGCCAGGCACACAAGAGCGCCCGACATGGGGTGTACCGTGTTCGTGTTGGCGTCTAGGGTTGTCGGGGCTTGGTTGGCTAGGTTTGTTTGTGTATGCCTGCACTTTAAGACTTTGTCTGCTCGAACCATACATTGGTTTGCTCACCGTGGCATTTCTCTTTGGTCTTGTGGCTGTCCCTGCTTCGGTCCGGTCAATGAGTGTCTTGTTGGTGCCGTTTTGAGTATTTTTTTGTAGTTATCTCTTTAAGTCGGTTTGTTTTGTGCATAGGGTGTTGTCCAACGAGCTTCTTCGTCTTCTTATTACCAATGCATTCTGTTTGCATCCGTCGTCTCACATTGCACCCAAACGCTTTACGCGGCATGGGCTTCTTACATCCGTTTATTATGCGGGCTTCCTCTAGCTTATTGTTGCTACATGTCGTCTGCTCTTGTTGGCTTCGCTGGTGTCAATGATGTTGGTTTCTGTAGCTAACCAATGTTCATACCTTACTTCAATCTTGCTTTTTCTTGATCTATTGTTGTCGCTCGCCGTACCTCGTCTCTCTTCTTTGTATTTGCATCCTTTTGCGTCTTCTTCTTTTGTACTTTCCTGCCACGGTTGTTCCTGGCATAGTGTGTTGCACATTTGTCTCAATTCTTTGCAGTGGGTTTATGTTTGGTCTTGGTTCGGCTTAGCTACATGACGATTCGTCGCGTGTTGAAAGTAGTCGATTGTGGTAGGGATCCGACGTTATGGCACCGACATGGATGATGGTTGTGCCGGTGGAACTGATCGGTGTCATCATAAGAAGCCCAATAGGATATAGGCGCTCCGATGAGGAATGGCGGTGGGTTTTACATGCGCCAGTGGGAATCGGAGGAGATATTCACTGTTGTTCCTCCTAGTGGAGAGACTGTTGTGCCGATGGCATGGCCAGAGGCGATAGACATATGTGGTACAGTTGCAGGCCATCATCCCTCGATGAACGATGGCAATGCTGATGCCGATTACATAGTCCCACGATGCCTCCCACGGTGATTGCCATATTGATCGGACAATGTTGCGGGTGGAACGACCAAGTTGCATGGCCTGTGTGTGGGCATCCAGGCATGTTTCTCCCTTGCTCATTGTGAAGTCTTAGGATCACCACAGTTCCATTGTGGACATACTCGTCAATCTTGGGACCAGTGATGACTGATGACCCACAAGTATAGGTGACCGCAATAGTCTTTGAGGGTTGTATTTCATCCAAATTTATTGATTGAACACAAGGGGAGTGAAAGAATATTTATAAGCCTTAGCAGTTGAGTTATCAATTCAACCACCACCTGAGAATCACTTCCTTATAGCAATTTATTAGTTGCACAATAATATGACAGTAGTGATAATAAAAGTAATGTTAACAGTAATAGAAATAGCAGTTTTGTCGCAAGTAGAGCGGCATTAGCCATAGTAATTTAAGCAATAACAATAGTAGTAAAGCGTGGGCAATGGAGCAACGATTGATGTTTTTATGGAACTCAATATGTAACAGTCACAACCTAAAGCGACACACAATAGTTTCAATTCATCAATCACATGTAGTCATGTATTATGTATATAGTTATACGAGCTTGCAATAAATTTGCATAACATATTTTGTCCTACCCTCTTGTGGTAGCCTAGTCCTAATGGAAACTAAGGGTAATTAACACACTCCTTTTAAACAGAACAAAGCATTAACACATAATGCATCTTTGATGCGTCTCCGTCAGATCTACTTTTCCAAACACTTTTGCCCTTGTTTTGGACTCTAACTTGTATGATTTGAATGGAACTAACCCGATCGACGCTGTTTTCAGCAGAATTGCCATGGTGTTGTTTTATGTGCGAGAAAATAAAAGTTCTCTGAATGACCAAACTCCACGGAACACCTTAGAAAAACAATAAAAATCCTCGCCAAAGATGAAGACCAGGGGCCCACACCTGCTCACGAGGTGGGGCGCCCTCCCACAGGCGCGCCCCTACCTCGTGGGCCCCTGGTGGCCCTCCGACGCCAACTCCAACTCCATATATTGGCTTTCGGGGAGAAAAAATCAGAGAGAAGAAATCATCGCATTTTACGATACGGAACCGCCGCCAAGCCCTAATCTCTCTTGGGAGGGCTGATCTGGAGTCCGTTCGGGGCTCCGGAGAGGGGGATTCGTCGCCGTCGTCATCATCAACCATCCTCCATCACCAATTTCATGATGCTCACCGCCGTGCGTGAGTAATTCCATCGTAGGCTTGCTGGACGGTGAGGGTTGGATGAGATTTATCATGTAATCGAGTTAGTTTTGTTAGGGTTTGATCCCTAGTATCCATTATGTTCTGAGATTGATGTTGCCATGACTTTGCTATGCTTAATGCTTGTCACTAGGGCCCGAGTGCCATGATTTCAGATATGCACCTATTATGTTTTCATGAATATATGTGTGTTCTTGATCCTATCTTGCAAGTCTATAGTCACCTACTATGTGTTATGATCCGGCAACCCTGAAGTGACAATAATCGGGACCACTCCCGGTGATGACCATGGTTTGAGGAGTTCATGTATTCACTATGTGCTAATGCTTTGTTCCGGTTCTCTATTAAAAGGAGGCCTTAATATCCCTTAGTTTCCAATAGGACCCCACTGCCACGGAGAGTAGGACAAAAGATGTCATGCAAGTTCTTTTCCATAAGCAAGTATGACTATATACGGAATACATGCCTACATTACATTGATGAACTGGAGCTAGTTCTGTGTCACCCTATTTTATGACTGTTACATGACGAACCGCATCCGGCATAATTATCCATCTCTAATCCGGTGCCTACGAGTTTTCCATATACTCGTTCTCGCTTATTTACTTTTCCATTGCTACTGTTACTATCACTACAAAATACCAAAAACATTACTTTTGCTGTCTTTACTTTTGTTACCGTTACCACCACTATCATATTACTTTGCTACTAAACACTTTGTTGCAGATACTAACTTTCCAGGTGTGGTTGAATTGACAACTCAGCTACTAATACTTGAGAATATTCTTTGGCTCCCCTTGTGTCGAATCAATAAATTTGGGCTGAATACTCTACCCTCGAAAACTGTTGCAATCCCCTATACTTGTGGGTTATCAAGACCTTTTTTGGCGCCGTTGCCGGGGAGCATAGCTCTATTATTTGAGTCACTTGGGATTTATATCTGCTGGACACTATGAAGAACTTGAAAGATGATCGAACTACTATTTTGCCCTCAACTACGAGGGGAGGTAAGGAACTGCCATCTAGCCTTGCACTAGATTCTCCTTCTGTTATAAGTAAGCTTGCGACACCTAACCCTGCTACTGCTATGAATTCTGATATGTCGCATGTTATTGATGATGCCACTTTTGCTATGCATGATACTTATGATGAAACTACTTCTATGCTTGATAATACTGTGCCCCTTGGTGAATTTCTTGATGAGCAAATTGCTAGGTCTAGAGAAAGAGAAATTATTGAATCTGAATATGATGATGATAGTGATGATGAAAATATGCCTGCTATTCCTGAGGGTTATCTTTTTGATGCAGAATCTTCTGCAGCTATTTTTGCTTGCCAGAATAGATATGAACTTAAGAGGTTGCTAGTTAAATGGAGTAAAGAATCTTTTAGAGATAGAGTGAGACCCGACCCTGCTTTTGCGACTTCACCTATTTGTGTTCCTGACAAGGATTATTATGATTTTTCTGTTGATCCAGATATAATTACTTTGGTTGAATCTGGTCCTTTTTATGGCTATGAATCTGAAACTATTGTGGCACATCTTACTAAGTTAAATGATATAGCTGCCTTGTTTACTAATAATGAGAGATTGCGCTACCTTTATTTACTCAAAATATTAGGGTGATGCTAAGATATGGTTTAATTCTCTTGATCCTGGTTGTGTGCAAAGTCCCCAGGATATGATTTATTACTTCTCTGCTAAATATTTCCCTGCTCATAAGAAACAAGCTGCCTTGAGGGAAATATACAACTTTGTGCAAATTGAAGAAGAGAGTCTCCCACAAGCTTGGGGGAGGCTTCTCAAGTTACTTAATGCTTTGCCTGATCATCCTCTTAAGAAACCTGAAATATTTGATATCTTTTATAATAACCTAACTGATGCTTCCAGAGATTACCTGGATAGTTGTGCTGGTTCTCTTTTCAGGGAAAGAACACCGGATGAGGCTGAAATTCTATTGAATAATATGTTGGCAAATGAAAATAATTGGGCACCTCCTGAGCCAGTTCCAGAGCCAATTACTGAGCCTATTCCAAAACCAACTCCGAAGAAGAGAGGTGTTCTATTTCTCAGTCCCAAAGATATGCAAGAGGCAAAGAAATCTATGAAAGAAAAAGGTATTAAAGCTGAAGATGTTAAGAATTTACCTCCTATTGAAGAAATACATGGTCTTAATTTATCGCATGTTGAAGAAGTATATGATCTCAATTACTTATTTACTGAAGAACCTCCCGATATCCCGACACAGGTAGTAAAGGTAAATTCTCTCTATAGATATGATAAAGCTGAAGTCGCTCCTACTAAAATTGCTAGTCAGTGCTTGGATGAGTTTGATGACTTTATGTTTAAGCAAGATGACTTTAATGCTTATTTTGGTAGACAATTAAAACAGAATACCTTTATGATTAAACGCTTGGATGATTATATGGCTGATATTAGAGGTGAACTTAAACTTGTTAGCAAACATGCTTCTATGGTTACCACTCAAGTAGAACAAGTACTTAAAGCTCAGAAAGAAGCGCTTGATGAAATGAATAGTAAGAAAAATGATTATGCTGTTAGAGTGGCTACTAGAACTGGTAGAATGACTCAGGAACCTTTGTATCCTGAAGGCCACCCTAAGAGAATCGAGCAAGATTCTTAGAGAAACAATATTGATGTACCTAGTTCTTCCAAGAGGAAGAAAAAGAAAAATGATAGGACTTTGCAAACTTCTAGTGAACCTATTGTTGAACCACCTGAGAATCCAAATGATATCTCTATTTCTGATGCTGAAACAAAATCAGGTGATGAACATGAGCCTAGTGATAATGTTAATGTAATGTTCATGTTGATGCTCAACCTAGTAATGATAATGATGTAGAAGTTGAACCTGTAGTTGATCTTGATAACCCACAATCAAAGAATCAACGTTATGATAAAAGAGATTTTGTTGCTAGGAAACATGGTAAAGAAAGGGAACCATGGGTTCAGAAACCCATGCCTTTTCCTCTGAAACCATCCAAGAAGGATAATGAGGATTTTGAGCACTTTGCTGAAATGATTAGACCCATCTTTTTGCGTATGCCATTAACTGATGTGCTCAAAACAAATCCTTATGCTAAGTACATGAAGGATATTATTACTAATAAAAGAAAGATACCTGAATCTATAAATAGCTGGATTTGGAAATACTGATTAATGGATACAGAATACAGACATTTACAAAACAAAGGTATTCAGATTCACATGAACTCCATATAGGGTCATCTGCAAGTTTAGTTTGGACTGAAATCAAGGCAAAATAAAGTTTCAAGATAATGGCGAAAACATCATACATTTAGTTTGTGGAATGATAATGCCGAGTTCTAGGGCATCATTTATTTTGCTGCAGTACCCACATAATGCTGTGAAAACTCGACGATCATATGCTTGGGCCGACAGATGCTCTCTGCCGGACACACCACTCGACTCCTCTGAAAGGCCTTCTTCAAACTTTAGCTCAAGCACTTCAACCTTCGATAAACCGCTGGTTACAAAGGTCACCGATGGCAAGCTGCACCTTATCAAAAGCTTCTTAATACTACGAAATCCATCGCTCGAAAATGCGAATTGATTCTTATTCCCGATGTCCGAGTAACATTACAAAAATATTTTCAGTTCGCTCAAGCTTACCATTTCATCGAGCTCTTGAATGATGTTCGCCTCAGCGCTCTTCCCGATATTGCTGCACGAAAGTATCAACAATGAATTCATCTTGGTTATCCCACTCGGCAACTTGGCATTCCCGGCGAGTAAATGCATTGACTTTTCCACTTGACAATTCTAGGAGGTAGATCTTTCACCTTTGTGGATCTCACATCCAAAGTGTCTCCGAGCATCTTAGCTGTCCAATCTGTTCGGGAGCTCGCTAACATTTGTTCCCTTGAGGTTCAAGTACCTCAAAAGCAGCAATTTGTAGAGACCATCAAGGCACAATGGACCTTGACAGCCTTCGAGGTCAAGAAACTGCAGACACCGAGGTCATTCAGACGAGGCGTGCGACCAGTGTGAGAAAATACGGCAAAAGAGCGAGCACGAGATACTTTTGTGCCGTCGATTTGTGCAGCAGCCTGATCCGGCTTACCACTATTCAGCAAAGATAGCCGTTGTACAGTGCCATTGATAGGTGGACATCTTGCTGTTGAGCGTGTACCAGAGCAACAAAGTTGTCTTCCATGGACTTGCAAATGATGAAATCGTAACAAGATATCTATTTGATGACAAGAGGGAAATGAGTCAGAGCGTATACATGTATCATTTATCTCAACCAAGAGGGAGCGGGACTGAGTTTTATCGAAGATATGTGTAGCAAGTGGCACACAATATGGCACAGAAAGACAGTGTACTGAAGACAATTTTTCAGTATAAATGATGGTCGAGGATATGTGTAGCAAGTGAGACACAATATGGCACAGAAAGACAGTATATTGAAGACAAATTTTCAGTATAAATGATGGTCGACAGAATAACAGGCTTGTTGAGCAAAATAAAATTTTCAGCAAAAATGGTGGAACTAACTGTTTTGGTTAAAACTCTTGTCAGTAACAATTGAAATGGATTGATGGAATCAGCAAATAGAGTACCTCTTATATTGCAGATGCTGCTTCAGCCTCCCAATCGATTGAGCCACATCGCCCGCATCACCTCCTCCTCTGCTGTACTCGCTGTCCACTTGGGATAGCATATTGCCGAGCACCTTGGCGACGTCCTAGCTCCGCCCGACTGAAACCGACGCGCGGCACTTGAACCCCGTGTTGAGCAACCTATACACCTCCCTAGAAAGCGTCGTCTTCCCGGAGCCGGCCATCCCGACGATGAACACGACCTTGAGGCCGTCCGAGCCTGCTCTGGTCACCATCCCCGCCACCTCGTCCCGCGGCCCGTCCGAGCCCGCTCTGGTCACCATCCCCGCCACCTCGTCCCGCGGCCCGTCCGAGCCCGCTCTGGTCACCATCCCCGCCACCTCGTCCCGCGGCCCGTCCATGCCGCAGGCCGGCACTGTCGGCGTAGAGCGCGAAGAGCCGGGGGTCGACGGCGGGCGCGTGATGAGACAACATCTGCGGGTCGAGACTGTAGCACTTCCGCAGCTTGCTCACCGCGACGACGCGCGCTCGGAGCACCTTCAGCTCGGTGGCGAAGATGTGGCGGTCGGGGATGGTGGTGAGCCGGCGGATCCAGCGGGAGAACCGGTGGGAGGTGCCGGCGTCGGCGTTGTTGGTACCGGCGTCGACGCGGTGGGCGAAGAGGTCGACCCATTCCTCGATGTCGTAGGCGAGGTCGCGGACCTGGGCGATCCAGCTGGTGGCCTGGACATCGGGCTCCTCGAGGGCTTCGCACCGGAGGACGACGGCGTGCATGGTGCTCAGCTCGGCCTAGAAGAAGGTGACGTCCCGCGGGCACCGGAGAGCGGCTCGTACTCCTGCTGCAGCAGCTCGCCCAGCTTGCCTGGCAGCGCCTCCACCATGCCCGACAGCGCGCCCACCGCGTTCTCCATCTCGCCGTCCGGTTGAGAACAACCTTCTCTAGCTCTCTGGATCTGGATTTGTGGGTGTCGCCGGCGCACCTCATCGCCAACCTCCGTACCCGCCTCACCGCCAACCTCCGTATCCGCCTCCCCAGCCCCTCCCACGCACGAATCTAGCCCCTGCAAGCTCTAATCGCCGCCGCCGCCGTTCTGCATCGAGCCGCCGCGACAGCGTCGCTCGAGCCGCCGTGTGCTCACGTTGACCTGGTCCTTGGACATATGGACATATGTATCGTGGGTTGAATATATCAAACTATAGGGTCCTTTTTGCAAAATCGAAACGTTTTCTCTGGATGCCACTAAAACAGAGACTGCGGGTTGATTTCCTGTAAACTTAGGGCCTTTTGCAAAACAACCACGACGGACGACCAAAAGCAATAACTGGTTTATTAGAAGGTAGATAGATAGATAATGAATTTTGCACTGGTGAACTAACTGTATTAAAAATGTGATCAGGATGTCATTGCTCCATTGTTTTGTTAAATTGTTCTTTACACAGGGATCCAAAATTTCTGATAAATCACATAACCAGGAGACAGCAGATCTGCACAAGTGTATTTCCAGTATCCGCCATCGCACACCCAATCATGAAAAGCCTAATGTAAGTAGTGGTTGTACTTTCTTATTTGGTACTTTGTGTCATTGCTATCTTTTACCGGCTAATATGTTTATCAATATCAAAACACAAAGTTATGTGATGTTCAGGTATATTTGGTTCTAATTCTACTATTTAACTTACTTTTTGGGGGTTTTATGTAGCTTTGTGTTCTCGTTACTGGAGCACTCGGTGGAAGGTTTGATCATGAGGCTGCAAACATCAATGTTCTCTATGTGTTCTCGGACATGCGGATTGTCCTTGTGTCAGATGATTGATTGATCCAACTTCTTCCCAAAACGCATCACCATGAGATCTATATTGAGTCGTCTGTAGAAGGACCACATTGTGGAATTTTTCCTACTAGTAAGCTTGTACGTGCAACGCACGTCTATTTTTTATTATATATTTTTAAATATATATAATGTTTGTGATATCATTTAGTTTGTATTTTTAGGTAAACCGAACGCCACATTGTTAAACATATCGAGTCACTGTGCTTAAATCTACTAATTACTCTACTAATTAATCCTCCAAACCCCCATTGTTAAACATATCGAGTCACTGTGCTTAAATCTACTAATTAATCTTCGAAACCACATTGTTAAACATATCGAATCACTGGACAAGCTAATTCTAGCTTGATACTTCTTAGAACAACATGATTATAGTACAGAATATGATTTCAGTATACAACATGAATTGGTCCCAAAATAAAGATTTGTATGAAGAAGAAAATAGAACTACAATTTACACTCTTCGCATACCGGGTTGTTCCCTCTTTCTTCGTGATGGCATGTAGATTTCTCCAACGGACACTCGGTGAGCTCTCCATTTCATGTGATTCAAATTGAAGAGGAATCTATCAAACATTTCCCTAATGCTGAAATCAGTATACACTTATATTTAATTAATTTAAAAAGAACTGGTTATTATAAGTTGTAATTGTGTGGTGGCATCGGGTGAGCGTACAAAATAAAATCATATGCATTTTGGACACGGACAATTCAACTACGCCGAACAATAAAGTGAGTAGAAATCTATGAAATGGATGGCATATATTCAAATGAGATTAGTTTAGCTCAGATTATATTCCTACAATATCAGGATGAAACGAAAAATATAGTCTATACTATTGTTTATGTTTTGTAAAAAAAAGCTATATGAAGTATCAAGGCTGCCATATACCAACTAACAAAATACTCCCTCCGTTTTTATTTACTCTGCATATTAGAGTTGACTGAAGTCAAACTTCTTAAAGTTTGACCAAGTTTACAGAAACGAATATAAATAGATATCACAAAATATTTATATGATGTGAAAGTACATCCAATAATGAATCTAATGGTATTGAATTGTTATTGTATCAAAAAATATATTTTTGTCTATAAATTTAGTCAAAGTTTACAAAGCTTGACTTTGACCAAAACTAATATGCGGAGTAAATAAAAATGGAGGGAGTACCAGAGTATCAATTCCACTTGCATAGCATATTCTCCTATGCAACATCATAGCAGCACACCACTCCCCTGAAATTTAAAAACTTTATTACCTTTTTTTGGTCATAGCAGTTTCAACAAAAACACAAAACACTGAAACATGATGTGCAAAAAGAAACATGAAGTAGCACAAGCATGCAGGGAACTATCATGGGAAAAGGATCAAGAAGATTAGAACCAACATAAAAACAAGAATAGTAATACAAAGAGCACCGAGTGGACTCACATGTGCCCTATGGCATGTCCGTTCCTCGCATCATAGATCCCACTGGCTACAAGTAATTGAAGTTCCTGCCTCAAACGTGGCTATGTGGCTGAGATTTGAATAATACTTATAAGAGGGGATTGACAAGATGCATGCATATTGTAGGGATTCTTCTCATGGGACATGGAGGCAGGGCCACTGGGGACGATTTGCAGCTCGCTAGCATTCCAACCTGAAGGTGAAGATGAAGACACGAAGAGTACAACCTGAAGGTGCATATCGATCTTGACGACGATGCGCGCGTGCCACGCCGCCGACCTGGTGACCTCCTGCCCTCAGGAAAAATTCCGCGTGCCCTCGAAGGATCCGTACTCACGTGCGTTTATGGTGATTCCGGTGGTGATCCGAGTCGTCTGACCATCCAGGTTACTCTGCATGCGCGCTGGCCGACACCTACTATTCTTTTCGCCGGACAGACGGCGGCGCCTCGGGCACGAGTGGCATCCCGGATCTTGAGTGCTGCGATTGGAACCAATCATGATGGGAGACTGCGGCGGCGACGTAGGGGCCGGAGGAGAAGGTATCGCACGTATGGCTGAGCAGCTTGAAGACGCCCTCAGCGGCGACGTAGGGGTTGGAGGTTCTTGTCCGATTGGATGAAGATGTCGCTTTTGACGGCGTCGGCCGTGGAAGCCCAGTCCATGTCGAGAAGCCGTGCCAGTAGCCCAGGCGGCCTGGGCTCCCGCCCACGACAGCGTGGGCGTCGGCGGCGAGTACGTTCGCTATGCCGGTGAGCAACCTGATGAGCCGCTGGGCTAGGCCTTTGTTCGTATTAAGGCGTCGTATTTGTGGAAAGGATTTTTGGGAGGAATATCCAAGATGATTTTTCTTTAATTTTCTTTGTTTTCTACCTTGATTAGCGGGAGCAGTAACTACCTAATCTGATGCATGCTTTCACCGATCGAAACTGCTCCATGGACGACACTGGTGCCCGACGTGTGCACGATAGGTAAATCCAGCGTCCTGTGATGTTTCGCTCATACTCATGTACGGCTTGATTTAACCATCGTCTGTGAATCGTCCTGATTTTATCGTGTGCTCCTCCGCATGCATGGTTGTTATTTACTTCCCATTTACTTTTCCTTTTTGAACGGTGTTATTTATTCTTCACACGATGTTTGTTTCCTAGTTTATAGGAACAGGACGCGGTGCAGTGACGTTTCATCGTTGGATTACGGAAGCGGCAGAGTTTTCGTCCGCGACAAATTGCTAAACGCACATTTGCCTGAGGACTAGAATACACATAGCGATGAATATATTTGCTTGTTTAATAGTAGTATAAATTGAAGCACCATCTACAAGCACTACAACCCCTGGCCTCAAGTGGAACCTGAGTAAACACTTCTTCTGCTCGTTTGTGACCAGTTGTCTTGCAATCTGAGAGTTTGACTATGTGCAATTAATCCCACATCCAGTTTCCCTCCCAGCCCAAGTCTCCGGCCGGTCGCCGTCGCGGCCATATCCATCTTCGCTTCTGCCACGGCCAGCCGAGAAGTCGCGGCGTATCTGACCTCGGGAGTGCAAGAAAGTCCTGGGAAGCGAGAGCAAATGGCGGGCGACCTCGCGGAAGACGGGTGAGCGCGCGGCGGCGCTGCCCCGATCTCCCTTCTCCGACCTCCCCTTCAGCAGCTGCGACCAGATCCGGGATCCCCTCGACGTCCTCTCTCGGCGGCTGCTGTTCTCCCGCGGTGGCTCCCTCCGCTATGGCTCCTCCTCCACGCTCGAAGCCGGCTTCAGCGCCACCGTCGGCGGCGGCAGCCGCGGCCTCCCCAGCCCCGTCCGCCTCCCTCTCGGCCTCCTGCGCTCCACCATGCTCCGCACCCCCGTCGTCATCGGCGCCGGCTGCTGCTCCGGCCGCGCTGGGCGCGGATACCAATGGGCAGAGGATGCTTCCTTGGCCAAGCCGATGCCCGCGACCAGGCGGCTCCCCCGCGCCGGCAACGGCCCCTGCGGCCCCGTCGGACGCCGCCCCTCCAGCCACCTCCAAGCTCGTGGTGAAGCTGCGGCCGCTGCCCGCCGTCGTCCCCGGTGGTTCGACCCCGTTCGGCTTCTCCAGCAGCATTCCATCAAGTGAAGCATCCATTCTGGAACTGGAGTCCACGCCACAGTCTCTTCCGTGCGTCCACGCGACTGCCGTTGGCAACGTCGTCCCGGCGACAGCACCGGCCCTGCTCCAACAATCTGCGCCACAAATCCCGCGTCCGTCGCCGCCACACTCGCTCTCCCCCGAGCTTGCGACTGCGGATTCTTCGGCACCGCCGCCCACTGCTGCTGCGCTGGCTGCGACTGCCCTTGCTTCCCGCAGGTCAGACCCGACCATTGGGGGGCGGAAGGCAACGACATCCTCGGACGTTGGGCCCACTGCTGCGTCGCAGATCATTGCTGGAGGCGACCGATTCGTCCCGCCTGTGCGCCCTGGTTGGGGGGATTGGCGTGGATGCTTCCGTCGGGATGACGCACCTACCCTTGAGTGTTGTGCGGCCGCTCCGCGCGGGGATGAGCTGGAGGGCTGGCAGCTCGTCTCGAAGGGGCGTCGTTCGGCGTATCCTCCGGCTTTTCATCGCCCTACCTTCAATGCACGGCTGCCTCCTCCGACATGGCTGAGAGATAGATGTTTCCGGTGTTTGTGTCGGGGTCATCGAGCACACTCTTGCAGGGATCCAATCCGTTGCAGGAATTGCCTCCGTTTCGGCCACATTGCTCGCTTTTGTCGTGCGAAGCAACCCATCGACGAGGCTATGCCGCAACCATGTGTTGCTCCACCGCCTGCATCCGTCATCCAAGCTGATGTGCCATTACAACCTGTCCTTGAGCAGCAGGCTGAGCTACTTTGCGTTGAGCTTCGCGAATGTCTTGTGCGTGTTGAGAGTGTCTTGGCAAGGGCGGAGGTTGCTCTTGGTAAACTTCAGGTTGTGTCGATTGGGTCTCTACTTCCCGAGCTTCAGGTTGGTTCTGTAGATGGAGAGGAAGTCGACCTCTATGGAGGGTTCTCTCCTCGTGCTAGACCCTGCTCTATGGTGTCGACTGACGTTGGGGGTGAAGTGATTGTTGAGGATGTGGCTCCAATTCTACAGATTATGCCTGAGTTGACAGTGCTATGTGAGGAGTCCACTCCACCTCTTTCGGTGGCGATTCCGAAGGAGATGGGCTTGCTAGGGGCGTTGGCGGTGCCCATGACACCCTCACCACCGCCCTTGGAGTCTAGCCGGACAGACTTTATGGTGTGTGCAGGTTTGGATGCCTCGGTCACTCGCTTGCCTGTGAACGTTGGGCACGTGGTGCCCCCAGGTGGAGATGTTGTTGGGACAAATTCGTTGGCACCTTGTTCCGATGCTCTCTTTGCAAAAGAGCTTTGCAGCTTGCTCTCTAGCTTGGAGGTGGCTAGCCCTGGGTCTGGTAAAGTGGTTGCATGCATCCTGACCGAAAAGTTTAACAAAGACAAGATAAAAAGGTGAAGAAGTCTCTCAAAAGCAAAAATAAGAAGAGTGATGCCTTAGGGAAGGCGTCTGCGGTTGCTTAATGGCTGCTCCTTGGTCTTATGGGCCGTCCTCATGGTTTAGCTTATCATCGTGGTTTTTGGGGGGTCATTTGTCTACATCCGAGGTGTTCTTTTTGAGGATTCCTTTGCGATGTAGATGCGTGTGGGCTTGGGTCTGTTGCTTGTTGGAAATGTCTGTAGGGTCGACAGTGCGATCTTGGGGTTTTAGACTTTGGGAGTAGTCCGCATGTGATTTGTTTGTATTGGTTTTCGCCCGGTTTTCCATTAATTAACTGGACAACTCTCTTCTTCTTAATTAATCGATGAGGCAAATCTTTTGCCTCCGTTTAAAAAAACTATGTGCACTTAGTCATATTGAGGTCTCGGCATTCCCCAGGCCGGACCGGGCTTATAGAAGCCCGACCAGAAAATGCCAAGCCTTGCCTGGCCTGAAACCTGAAAAAACTTTCTTTTTCTTTATTTAAAAATGTTAAATAAATCATTTTCGGAATAAAAATGTAGTAATATACATATATTTCCCCAAAATCACAAAATATGCATTCTGGACTTTTTTGGGCTTTTGGGCTGGGCTTCTGGTGGGGAAATGAGGCCCGAGCCCAGCCCGGACACTAGGCTTCTGAGGCGGGCTGCCCATGTTTAGTCATATGTAATGTAGGTTGTCTGGCTGGATGAACCATGCCATTCATGGGCTAGGCTGGGCTGTACTGTGTCCATTTGAGCAACAAAAGTGTAATCAGGTCTAGCCTTGCAGCCGGTGTTTGGCAGGTGTGAGATGCTTAGGCGTGCCATAGTCAAAACAAACCAGCTTAGTTGTAGAGTTTTGTTAGCAGAATTTACTTCAGTTTGAACTAATTCTCACTTATGTGGGCTTATGTGGGATGCCGCCCTGCATCACTAGAGATGCTGTAGCTGTGCGTACTAATGGGGAGCTACAGTTATTGAAGAGTGTACCAACTTTGTGCACAATCTTGTTCTGGGGAATGCGAAGTGTGAGATAGTGTCCCCAGACAAAGGTTGTAATGGTGTCAACCACATCTTCCACCTAGTATGTCCCTAGTTAGTGTACAGTTGATGCTATAAGCATGCGAGTTTTGAACTATGTGTTACTATGTTTTTCTTTTGGTCTTGCCTTTCAATCTACTATGTTTGGTGACTGTGGCCCGTGTTGTTGTATTGCGTTGTTCCAGATGAGACCCTTCTCTGATGCTTAAGAGCAGTGGCGGAGCTTGACGAAGTTCATTGGGGGGCTAAGTAGAATATATGAGCTAGTGAGGGGGCCAAACACATAAATATTCATCATCTAATCTCTTTCTGAAAAATTTATGCATGCATGTGCAAATCCTTGGGGGGTAGCCCCAGCCATGCACTAAGCTCCGCCGTTGCTTAAGAGGGTGCTTGGATCCAAGGGACTTATTTTAGGCTGACTAAAAATAGTCTCTTTAAGAGGCTAAAGTTCCAAGCACCCCTGACGAAAAAGGGGCTAAAACTAGTCTTGAGACTAAAACTTTTTAGTCAGAGGTACCCCTACTAAAATGAGGATTAGTCCTCTCTCTCCTCATTTAATTTCTCTCCTTTAACACATGCGAGTTCTGGATTGAAGAGTTTGAAGGATAATAAATGCTCATTAACTGATTTTAGTCGCTTTAGTATTTGGATCCAAGCATGGGTGAGGCTAGCAAGTTTTAGTCCCACTACTTTTAGTCATGGGACTAAAACGTATCCAAACACCCTCTAAGATTATTAGCCAATGAAATCATTGAAGCAACTGCCAGAAAAATTAATGGCTGGACCTAAAGCACATAAACCGTGTCAAATTAAAGTAGAGGACAGGCAGATCCTTTTGATCAAAAATGAATATAGCGCGACTGCAAGTGAAACCCTTTTTTGCCATAATTATATACATTTCAGTGCACACGAAACCGTTAGTATTTGTTGTTGAAGTTTCGGTGCAAAGGCATGCGAGTCGTATAGAAGAAAGCAATGTGTTTTTTTATTCCATTTTCTGTTGTGAAGACCGTGCTACTCCTATCATGGGCTAATTTTGTGCAAACCTTTTCTGCTCCCAGGTGATGCAGAGATGAGATTTGGGAGCATGATAAGCACATCCAACATCGTGGATTCAGATAAAGTAACTGTGCAGTCAGATGCAGATCTTCTGTGGACAATTTCTCTTCGAAATCTGACCTGAAGAGCATGCACTTAACTGGAATCGACTGCTGTGTTTCCTTTTTTGTAAAATCTTTGTTGATCTTGTATGCTATCAGCTCAGCTCTTGTACAGTGCAGCTGTGTTTGTGCTCATAAGTTGTTTTGTATCTGATAAATATAAATGATATCTTGTGGCTCGTGGTTGAAACCTCTGTTATCAGATAGATGGAGACCCGACATATTATCATCTCCAATAGTACGTTTTTTGTGTCTAGGAGTGATGACGACCGACCATGTCTTTATATACCTACTTAAGCTGTTGAAATGGAGTCAAAGGTCGGCCCTGCATCTGTAGAAAAAATTGTAATTGTTGATTTCTTTTTACGTTTCATGGTGACTAGATGACCCGTCGTGCTAAATGGTAAGGTCATGGTTTGAGCTGTCGTCGGATTTTGACTTTTCGTAATGCTGACGTTCTAAGATATTTTGAATGGATTATTATCATAGGTATGAGAGTGGAAAAGCGTGGAGCACAGAGAGGATGAAGGAGATGATAGAAGGGAAGATTGGTTATTTACCCTTACTAGCATTGAATCATATACCTCAAGTCGAGTATCATTTGGTATTTAAAAGCAATTCATAATGGACTGACATTCGTGAAAACCGTGGAAAATGAAAAAAAATCACTCCAGAATGCTTTTGAAATTAACTTTTTTGGAGCATCATTTGTTTTGCCACATCCTCCGTGACTGTGAGTTCATAATGAAATTTTGCAAGCAATCAAAAAATTGATCAATAGTATTTGCTAAAAAAAAATTCAAATGTTTTGATTATTATTTTTCAATTTTTTTGAATCCCATTGTTTATCTGAGCTCATATGAGCTCGAGCTTAGTGAATCCGCTTAGTTTCTTAGGCACAATTTGGTACACAGTAACCTACCTAACTGTGACTTTTGACCCGAAAGACTCCTGTGTCCGGGAGGTTCTTCCTCCGGAACGAATCCGCTCTCCATCTTGCAACGTTGTTGCAGAGGTGGTCTGCCCAGAACTGCTTCCCGTGGTCAACGTGCATCTCCTCGAGAGCCATGGCGTTCTCCACGAGGAACTTGGCGAGCTGGACCTCCAAGCAGTTGAGCTCCTTTGGCGAGTTGAACTTCAACGTCACCTTCCGCAAGCAGCTGAGGGTGCAGCCGCTCAGGGCGGGGAGCTCTGAGATGTGGCGGGTATCTTCAATGCTGTCGCCACCTTGCACGGAGACGGAAGCCATGGAGGCAGCGAGTTGATTAAATCGATCCACGGTTGCGGCGAAGGAAGCCCCAGCCGGATCCTTCTCCCACGCCTTGTAGTGCGTCAGCCTAAGACAAAGCTCGGACATCACCGGGCATGAGCCGAGCAGCCTCGCCATTGCCAATGCCGCCGTGTCGTTGTTCTTGTACCGGTAGCTTCCTTGTACTTCAAGGAGCTCTAGGTTTGGGAACGTGGGCAGGATGGGGCCGCCTTCTTCCTCCTCGCCGGCGACAATATCCTCGATGCTGCCCAGGCGCAGCTTCAGGGCCCTCGTGGTGGAGAAGCTTGTGAGCATGCGTGACGGGTGCCTGCGCCCTTGGCCATAGTGGGAGACATCGAGTTCGACCCGTGCGAGTCCTGGTGCGGGCGATGTGAGGGAGAGCTTGATGCAGGATTCCCGGTAGCAGAAGGAGCGCAGGCTCGGCATGTCGAGCTCGATGCCGCTGTTGGCCAGAGCCTTGAGCTCCTCGCCGGAGTCGCTGTAGTTGAGGCGGCTGGTGTCGAGCTCCAAAGCGGTGAGCGTCGGGCACCGGAGACGGAAGGGCCGCCCGAAACTGTCGTCGGGATCGGCCTTCTCCGCCGTCCTGCGTCTGATGTTCACCAGCACGAGATTCGTGAGTGCCGGAGCGGCGTGAAGCACGACCTGGAGGTACCCCTCGGAGACGACGCATCCGCGCAGTTGCAGAGTGGTCAGGCGCGGGAGGGCCAGGACCGCGGACCGCGCCGGCCACGCCGACGGTGGGTCGAGCTTGCAGTGGGTGAGCTCCAGCAGCCGGAGCGTGGCGGCGCATGGCAGGGACTCGAGCCGCGGGCGGTGCTCGTATCCGTAACTCTGGCACACGAGGTGGAGCACTTCCAGTTGGGAGGCGGCAGGGTGGGCGAGGGCGAGGCCGTCCACCCTGTCGCCGTCGGGCTCCTGGTCGTCGTTGAAGTCGTCGTCCTTGGGTATCCAGTAGGGTTTGGCTCGGCGGTAGGTATCCTGGTCTAGCCTGAACGTGAGCCTCTTGAAGCGTGTGCCGCTGTTTAGCGGGCCGCTGCGGCGACCGCGGCCACGGAAGGCGGCGAGCGCGGTCTCGGCGGCGCTTAAGAACGCGTCGGACATGGTCGGAGAGTGCATTGTGCTTTCACCGGTGATGGGTGGCCGACTGGCCGCCATCGATGCGAACCAGGAGATTAGCAGATGTAAGCCTGTAGGATCTCGATCTGGAATCGGGTTTGGTTTTGGAAGCGGATACGCACGACGATGGTAGTTTTTTTTTTTAGACATACGCACGACGATGGTAGTTGGAGTCGGCTCGGATTATTCGCTTGTTTTCCAGGTTATTCTCGTTTGGGCCCAATATAACGTATACGGGCATTTTATGTTTTTTTTTAGAAAAACCGGGCATTTTATGTGTGTTGTGCTACTGTTTCCTAAGCATCTACGATACGGAGATATCTACCATGCACGTGATATCTCGTGCATGCAGCATCTATACGGAGATATCTACTCCTACCATGCACGTGGTATCTCGTGCATGCAGCAGCAGTAGGTTTGGTTACATGCATATGCGTCTCCACTCCTTCCATGCATGCTTATATTCTCACTACTGGAAAAATCTCCCTTTCAATTTTTTTTGTCTTTGCCGAGTATGAGAACACGGGATCAAGGCAAAAGTCATCTAAACTGAGTACGGGGTCTCCGTACACAGTAGGACACGACACATGAGAAGCTCTGCCGAGCCCCTCCGGTTACATACTTGGCAAACATAAAGGAAATCCGCTTATGCACAATATGCTGAGAGCCCTGTAGATGGCACCCGGCAAATAGGAGCCACGTGGCAGGGCCGCTTGCAGCTGTTGACCCCGTGACGGTGGGCAGCTTTTGCCGAGATCCGCGATGAAAGGTACTCGACATTGAAAATGAAATCATGTGTTCATTTCCGTGGCAGCTAAACAAGTTGGGTTCAAAATTCGGAAATGAAATCTGTGAATTTTTCGACCCAAATGAGAGGAGCCAAACGAGCTGTTACTAGCATTGAATCATAATACCTCAAGTCGAGTATCATTTGGTATTTAAGAGAGATTCATAATGGAACGAACATTCGTGAAAACCGTGGCAAAAAAAAAAAACAGCACTCCAAAATGCTTTTGAAACTAATTTTTTTGGAGCATCAATTTTTTTTGCCACATCTTCCGTGAGTATCATTTCATAATGGAATTTTGCAAGCAATCAAAATATATGACAATATTTGCTAAAAATATTCAGAATGTTTTGATTCTTTTTTTTTTCAAAATTTCCGAATTTAACTGTTTATCTGAGCTCATATGAGCTCCAGCTTAGTTAATCAGCATACTTTGTTAGGTACAATTCGGCGCACGGTAGCCTACCTAACTGTGACTTTTGACCTGAAAGACTCCTTTGTCCGGCAGGTTCTTACTCCGGAACGAATCCGCTCTCCATCTTGCAACATTGTTGCAGAGGTGGTCTGTCCAGAACTGCCTCCCGTCGTCAACATGCATCTCCTCGAGAGCCATGGCGTTCTCCACGAGGAACTTGGCGAGCTGGACCTCCAAGCAGTTGAGCTCCTCCGGCAAGTTGAACTTGAGCGTCGCCTTCCGCAAGCAGCAGAGCACGCAGCCGCTCAAGGCGGGGAGCTCTGAGATGTGGCAGGTACTCGTATGCCGTCACCACCTTGCATGGAGATGGAAGCCATGGAGGCGGCAAGTTTGTTGAATCGATCCACGGTTGCGGCGAATGACGCTCCAACCGGATCCTTCTTGCACGCCTCCTAAGCCAAAGCTCGGACATCATCGGGCATGAGCGGAGCAGCCTCGCCATTCCCAATGCCGCCGTGTCGTTGTTCTTGTACTGGTAGCTTCCGTCTACTTCGAGGAGCTCCAGGTTTGGGAACGTGGGCAGGATGGGGCCACCTTCTTCCTCCTCGCCGGCGATGATGTCCTCGATGCTGCCAAGGCGCAGCTTCAGGGCCCTCGTGGTGGAGAAACTTCTGAGCATGCGTGACAGGGGCTCGCGCCCTTGGCCATAGTGGGAGACATCGAGTTTGACCCGCGTGAGCCCTGGTGCGGGCGATGTGAGCGAGAGCTTGACAGAGAATCCCCGGTAGCAGAAGGAGCGCAGGCTTGGCATGTCGAGTTCGATGCCGCTATTGACCAGAACCTTGAGTGCCTCCTGGGTCTCCGAGTCGCTGTAGTAGAGGCCGCTGGTGTCGAGCTCCAGGGAGGTGAGCGTCGGGCACCGGAGACGAAAGGGCCGCCCGAAACTGTCGCCGGGATCCGCCTTCTCTAGTTGCCAAGTTTCCGGTTCGAGCGGGTCGAGGTACGGGAACGAGGGTCGAGGATCGCTGGTTGCCAAAACTAGGGATCGATTGGGGTATACATCTCTGGAAAGGCCGTTCGACAGCGGGAACGCGATCCTGTTAAATCAGGGACGATGAGCCCGGGTCGATCAGTTTGATCCTTCCAAGTATTGTACATGGAAACAAAAAAAAGATTAAGGAAAGAGTGCAATATCGTTCAAGGCAAGAGCAAATTAAGAAAGTCCATCCGGTATTAGAGGACCACTGTTATTTTACGTCCTTTTTGACCTTCTGTTCCTAAATTATCTCCCCTACAGTTAGGGCCACTGTGTGTTTTTTCATTCCTTCTATACCTGCAACGTCCGGTCATCATGGGAACGCGTACCGGCCGTCGAATCCTATCGACCCGCACTCGATCCCGACCCTCGATTGGGGTCGATGAACCCGGTACACGGGACGCGGCGTCGACCCGCGTTCCCGGCTACTCTCCACCGTCTTGCGTTTGACGTTTACCAGCACGAGGTTCGTGAGCGCCTGAGCGGCGTGAAGCACGACCTAGAGATACCCCTCTGAGACAACGCAGCAACGCAACTGCAGATTGGTGAGGCGCACGGCAGGGACACGAGCCACGGGCGGTGTTCGTAACTGTATCTCCGACACTCGAGGTGGAGCTCTTCCAGTTGGGACGCGGCGGGGTGGCCGAGGGCGAGGCCGTCGACCCTGTCGCTGTCTGGCTCTTCGCCGTAGTTGTCGTCCTTGAGTATCCAGTACGGCTTGGCGCGGCGGTAGACATCATAGTCCAGCCTGAACGTGAGCCTCTTGAAGCGTGTGCCAGGGCTTAGCGGGCCGCCACGATGTCCGCGGAAGACGGCGAGCGCGGTCTCGGCGGCGCATAAGAGCGTGTCGGACATGCATGGCGTCGGAGAGTGGACGTTGGCACGCTGTCACCTGCCGCCATCGATACGAGCCAGAAGTTATATGGGATAGGATCATGGGGTCGATGCCCGAGCCAGGTCGTGGAATCGGGTTTGATTTTGGAGCGGATACGCACGCGGCGGCCAATGGCAACTGGATTCAGTGTTACTACCTCCGTCCGGGTTTATTAGGCCTCTTAGCATCACAAGCATGTCCCTTTTTATAAGACCCCGCTTTGGAAAAATGCATGCATGCAACCATTTCATTGGTTGCGTTGAAAGTCATTGTTGTTGGTGTCATGGCTGGAAAATTAATACACTTCATGCGTGCTTTTTTATTGGCTGCATGCATGTGAGAGAGTGCATTGGGAGTGAAATAGAAGAATTAATGTGAGCAAATTACTATGCGTCTTGGTCTAAGAGAAGTTGTCTTTAGGCCTAATAAACCCGGACGGAGGGATTACTCTTCTTGTACTCCTTCTATTTTTTAGGCTGAATATAAGATTTGACCAAAGTCAAATTTCATAAAGTCTAACCAATTTTACAGAAAGGAATATCAACGTCCACAGTACCAAAGCTATATGGTATGAAAATTAATTTCATGATGCATCTAAAAATATTGATTTCATATTATGAATCTTGATATTTTTATAAACTTAGTCAAAGTTAACAAAGTTTGACTTTGACCAAGTTTTATATGCAGACTAAACTAAGTCTGTTGTTACTTACATTTTTTCCGACAAAAACTGCTGTTACTTACTGCTACTAGTAAGCGTGCACGTGCAACGCACGCCTCAATCAAACCATGTCAAATTCATGGGGGTATAAAATTTTCAATTCATACTCTAGGATGACCCATTCTCTATAAACAAAAGGAGAAGTACAAACCCATAAATTATCTTTTGACGATACCAAGCAAACCACAGAAATCATAACTGCACAAAAAATGTCACAAATCAGTGGCAAATCAACTGGGTGGACAACTTCTCCATGGAGAATGTAAGGACGTAGTCTATTTAGTCTATTCTTTAGTAAAAATGGAATCAAATATCCTATAAAGATTTCAGAATGTTTATTTTCTTGGTGAAAATCAAAGGAACACATAAACATTTTCCAAGTGATGTCAATGCAAAGTTGGAACAAAGATACCCAAAATATAGTAGTCTTGGCAGAACTGAATTAGTTTTCTTCTTGGATTCGGGCTACTTGTTATCTTCAAAATTTGAAGGCTCGATAATTGCGGTAATGCCATCCATAGGAGTCATAGCAGGCCCTGCCTGCGAGCAGGAAGAGTCGGAATTTCTTTGCCCCATTCTTAGTTTATCTCATCTTCTCAAGGAGTGGAACTATAGTTCAGGCAGACAGTATCTATTGTGTATATAGTTGCAGAACATCTAGACGATAAAAACAGATCAACAAAGCGTTAGATTCAAGGTAAGGAAAATGGAAGAGGGGATTTAACATTTTCTTTTTGACATGGATGGCATGCAAGCAACCCTTTCTCTACCATATGCTTAGTTCTGACAGTATTAAACATGTTGCCGTGCTTCAACATTTTAGCAAGGCAGAAACCAGAAAGGCTGTTATTATAGAATGGGAAATTGTACAATATAAGGAAATTGGGCATGTGCAGATCAAGGGCTATAATAATTATTATTTGGCAAACCTAAAAAAGACTGGAAAAAGAATCCACATAAAATTTAGGATGACCAAAGACACTCAGAGACCTTCCTAACTAAGATGAAGATACACTCAGTACAAGAAATCATACTAAATTAACACCAGATACATAAGTTTAATGGCTAAAATGAAGGAAATGTGTAATGCATGGTGCTTTTAGTTATTCATGTGCGAATCCAACAGTAAGCATGATCTGATGGAAGACACAAAGATTCAAAGTTAACAGTTGATATAAAATGTGCTGAAATATATATATATACAGAAGACGCAAAGATTCAAAGTTATCAATTGAGATTGTAAATGACTCAGGTCTGTCCCAGGTCATTTACAATCTCAAACGATGAAAGCTTGCTTTCTACAAGTTCACCAAAGGTTCTAATTTACTACTATTCACTCAAAGATCTGTTGTCTACTGATCTCTCAATCTTATGGTTGAGATTAACATAATTGTAGAAAGCGACATCAACTTAAATTTTAGTCTGCATTGGAAACCACCAAACAGTTTCCAGAAAGATGTTTTTTGAAGACCAGAGGGAGTATATGACTTCCATTTGTCTAGTAATAATGCAGGTAAACATATACAAAGAGCACACATATACACATCCGTGCTCGGTAATCTCTAACTACTCATGACTTGAAACCAGTGGCAGAGTATACAAGGTAGAATTCCATATCTGAATGAACTTCTCATCAAAGCCCAGTTTCAAAACTTGACTGCAAGAAAAAGGAAGTGATAAAAAATTAATACCAACTGAGCAACCAAGTGGAACATATATGTATATAATCGTCACAACAGTATTCTTCTTGTAGTGAGTTTCAAGTGATACTTGCTCTGTAGTGAGTTTCAAGTGATACTTGCTCTTTGTTGGCCATGAGTTAAACATGACAAGTGATACTTACTCTTACCACCACCTGTCCCTGCTCCGCGTTGTTGCTTGTCCGTCGTGGCCGTGCAGCAGCTGCCGCTGCCGCTGCCTGTGCACTACACATGCGTTGCTGTCCGTCGATATGATTATGTTAGATTAAAATTCTGTGGCAACCTGACTTGTCCATATATTATGTACACTATGTAAACTGATGGTAAATTCATCTAACTGTAGGCAAATCACAAGAAAGTTGGCATGTTAATCCAGGCCTGGTGTGTTACCTTAAATGACTTAGCTGCTCTGTCGCCCACTGTATTGACTTCGCGAAACTTCCTGGTTCCTTAAGAAGAAAATGAGATGGAAGACCAGTTAGATAACTTCCCTCTTGATTTAAGATTCAGTAATAGACTTCGAGTAGAAAAGCATTGTCCAATCTAGTATATAAAACAAACTACTTCTTTCTGAATTGGACTTCCACTTATTGCTCCATTAGTGCTTTACTTTTTCAAGCTGCACGTATTAAGTAATAAATATAATTTACAATAGATATTATGTACCTAGTATTTATTCCAGTTCATCTCCTTGTTAAACAGAGGACATATATGTGAGCCCTCTTTTTGTTTGACATCATATATGCAAGCCCTCTTAATAATACTAAGTGCAAGCTAGATTGTGTAGGGGGGTTACATCACCTACAGCAAATTTATTTTCCAAGCTAGTACGGGTAAGGACCAAGAATCTATCTATCGATTATTATATCCACTAATTGAGCACGTGTGTTGGTGCAACAATATTTTCATGATTCGTATCACGCAAAAATTTAGTCTTACTCTTAAGAGGCCGAGACATTAAGTCACTACATGATCAAGGTCTATTACAATCTGAGATGCACTAATCATCACTGACTCTGCCATCATCTGTTGTAAAATTTACAAAATAATTCATGAATAGATAATAAATTAATAATAAAATATATGTACAATAGTGCAGATGAATCTTGAAGTACAACAAGTGAAATGTATAGAATGGTGTATCGACTTACAGAAGGTACGCTTAAAATAGACGTCAAAGAGCATCAATTTTTTTTCCAAGCAGGTGCCCTCAAACTTCGTAAAGAAAGAAAATTGTACAAAAAATTCCTTGAATCAAAGAGACTGTTACATCACTTTACTCCTACAGAGCTCACCACATTTCTCTTGGTCTTTGCTTTCAGAAGTTGCTTAATGTGTAATCCGCATTACATTAATTGATTTTCTATTTCGAGCTTCCAAATCATCTTCTATATAAGAAGCCGGGACAAGTGCAATGGTGGGAAGGAACCAACCTATGATATGATAAGCATGTTGTGGCATTTGACAGAACTCCTCTGAACCTTGTACTCGTAACACAGTAAAAAAACATCAGGAAGGTACTCTCAAGAAAGTCAAAAGCAAAAATATCACCAATCTTACCTCACATTTATTGACAGCAGTGCATCCGTCTGTCTCAGAGCTCCATAATTCACTGGATGACATTCTGAAGCTATCAAATTTTCGCAACTCAATTGTGGAGCAAATTAGGCAAGAAAAATGCCCCTACAACGAAAAGGCTATCAAGTGAACTTCTAGGAAACATAGTACATATTCATGTCGTAGAAATTAGAATGGCATTCCGTTAACTCGTCCATAAGTAACATCTTACTTCCACCTTAGATGCTGCAGATACTGATGAGTTGCAATATTCTGTACCTGTAGAAATATGTGACAAAAAGGACATTAGAATGTTGAAACATATTAGATTGCACAAATGTCAGAAAAAAAAGAACTAAAATTCAAGAAATCGACTGGTGTGGCGGCGTGGTGGAGGCAGAGTGGCGGCTTGGCGGAGTGGCGGCTTGGCGGAGGCGACAACCCGCGGTGGGGCGGCTCCGGCGTCTGGGAGGCTCCCGGGCGACCCGCGACCGCTTCCCGTGGCTCCGGTGGCGCGAGGCAGCGTTGAAGGGGCGGGAGGAGGCGGCGACCCGCGGCGGGGCGGCTCTCCCGCGGCTGGGAGGCTCCAGCGACCAGTCGGCGTTGAAGGGCGCGGCGGGGCGGCGACCAGCGGGAGGCTCTGGCGACCAGCGGCGAGGCAGCGTGAAGGGTGCGGGCGGAGGCGGCGACCAGCGGGGAGGCTCCGGCGACCAGCGGCGAGCAGCGGTGAAGGGCCGTCGGCGCTGCTCGAGGATGTGGCGACCGGCGGGGAGGACGGGCGCCGGCGGGCAGCGCGCGGAGGAGCAGGAGGCGGCGTCTGGCGCGCGCGGCGTGGGAGGAGCAGGAGCGGCGTGCGTCGCGGCGCGATGGGAGGAACAGGAGCGGCGTGCGTCGCGGCGCGATGGGAGGAGGGGGGCGGGCGGGCATGCGTGCGTGGGTGGGGTGGCGGTTTTTCTTTTTGTTTTTGAACGGCGGGATTAGTGGTGGCTTAATGCGTGGCTTGTAGTGTTAAACATGGAAGAATTATGGACCATTAGATTTGTTAGATGAATGGGTTAGATTGTTTGGATCTGCCCCTTTCTTTCTTTTATAGTAGTAGTAGATGGGATCTAAGATGATGCATAAATGCATGCGTGTGGTGTGGTGATGGATCCCAGGTTTCTGCAATAAACGAGGAACATATTTTGCTGTCAAAAAACAAGGTACATATTTTGTATTGGTGGACGAAGTCTCAGGTAGACCCTGAAATCTTCACCCCTGGAAATCAAATCATGAACTATTTGAGCCCTGTTATTTTTGCTCCAAGCTCCTTGGGATGCTGTCATGGCACCGGGTGAAAAGTCTCTAGCGGCTCCCCGGCTACCAGAGTGCTCTGCGCGATCGCATTGCATCACCTGCATAGTACATCTATACTTCTCTTTTATACTTCCTTCATCCGAAAATACTTATCGGAGAAATGTGTGTTCCCGCTCCCTGTTAAAGTGTTGGGTCACACTCAAACCTAAGCTCGGGCAGAAAAACTGAAGACCGAAGTAAGATCGGTCATCAAAACTAGAAGACCCAATTAATTTTGGTTTCGGTCTTCTACCAAATAACCCATATAGACTGAATTAGCACAATTCTCTGAATGTTTATGGCACGATCAGCACAATCCCTGGTCTGCCTTGCATACACATATAATAAAATGTACACAAATCTGAGTTGTAGCAAAAAAATTGATTTCTTGAACCAAACACCATCCTATAAAAATCGAAGACCAAATAACGGAGAACCAAAAAGACCAAAATAAATTCGGCCATCAATTATGAAAGACCGTAAAGCCTGGACTGAGCAAACCGAAAAGATAGATATTGGGTACGTTTTAAACTACAACAACATTGCTCACGATCTGAAGACTGAAAAGCCTCATGCGACTGGCAGGTTCTTCCTCCGGAACGAATCAGCTCTCCATCTTGCAACGTTGTTGTGAAGGTGCTCCGTCCATAATTGTGTGCCATCATTGATCCTCATCTCCTGGAGAACCATAGCGTTCTCCACGAGGAACTTGGTGAGCTGGACAGGGAAACAGTTGACCTCGTTGGCATCAAATCGCAACGTCACCTTGCTCAAACAACTGAGGGTGCAGCTGCCCAAGGCGTTGAGCTCTGAGATCTTGCAGGAATCTTTGATGCTATTACCACCTTGCACGTAAGCCATGGAGGCGAGCCTGTTGAATCGGTCCATGGATACGGCGAAGACCCCTCCAATTGGATCATTCTTTGACTGCAGGTGGCGTTGGCCCGGCTTCATTTTCAACCTAAGCCGGAGTTCAGACATGACCGGGCAAGAGCCGAGCAGCCTCGCCATTGCCAATTGCGTGTCGTCGTTTTCTAGGTGCTCGTATTCCCCCCGTTAGGTCGAGCAGCTTGAGGTAGGGGAACGCAGGCAGGGCGACGTCGCCTGCGGCGATTTCCTCGATGCAGTGGACGTTGAGTGTCAAGGCCCTCGTGGTGGAGAAGCTTCTGATCATGCGCGATATGGGCTCATAGTGTTTGATGATGATGACCTGGTGATAATTATCATAGCGCATGGCATCGAGGTTGACTCGTCTGAGTTCCGGGACGGGCGATGTCATGGAGATCTCTATTATAGAGTGAAAGTAAAAGAGATACATGAAGAGTCCAAATGATCTACTCGTTCCATTGCAATGTGGGAGACCCACTTATATACATGATGAAGGGGTGTGTTGGGGAGACACCTCTTCCCCAACAGACACCTCCTGGGAGGCATCCCTCCCATACAATTGATCACATGTTTTTATTTCTCAACACTCCCCCTTGATCAATTCGTCATATGTATATTGCAAACTGAAAACTCCTCCAAAAACCCTGTGGAAAAAATTGAGGAGAAACCTTATAATAATATGCCATCGAAAACTCCTTTAAAACCTAGTGGGAAAAATATAAGGAGAAACTAATATGGCATATATCCGCACTTGTATTTATATTGTCTCGTTAAAAACATTATATGGGAAACCATCATGGAAAACTCATAAAGGGAAAATGAGTACAATATGAGTGATTTGAGGATCACCAACGGGTTATAACTTGGGATTTTACTCCCCCTGAACTTTGCAAACCTCAAGAATATCTCAATGTAAACATTGATAGAGATATTGTGAATATCACAATAACCTGTTTGCATATTATCCTCTTACATTTCTGTAATTCACACGGATAAATATAACCATATGCAATACAAGTGACATTATCTTGGTAGATAATGATAATCTCCACATGATTTCACATGTGGCCAATCATTCTATGAAGTCATCCACATTTTTTGATGCTTCAAATGAAATAGAATGATCACTGGAAGGACTCGTTTAGAGTCTATTCTGAATACTTCCTTCAAAGTACTCTTCCAGCAAACCCAGTCTTTGATATGGCATTGTGGGATCAGATAATTAGCCACTATAAATATATCAAACCATGGTCCCATCTTGATTTTTCGAATGAAATTGATCAAGACCCTTCGTGCCCTAGATATATCCCAGGATATTCCTTACACAAACCTTATACCTTTCAGGGAATTGCACTATCAATAAATTGCCAAAAACTATAGTGTCAGGCCTGACATATTTTGCAAGATATATGAGTGCTTCGATGGTATTTAGATATGGCAATTCATGCTCCTCTATAACTTCACCATCTCCCCTATGTCTCAAGGATCTATATCCCATATTAGGTATAACATGACCATATGTGTCTTTGATATAATATATCCATATTGAACTTCTCCAATACTTTCGGATATATGAAGACTGATATCTTAGGGGGATATGCTCAAGTCATAAGCTTAGCGTAATTTGGTTTAACCCAAATATCCGTCTTAACATGATTGTGTGTATTTCATGTCTTATATAGACTTTGATGATAAGATCATCGACACCACAAATTAAGGTGATGTAAAATCCAACCCAGGATTTCTTCATGAATACACGTCAACAATCATTAGTATGAGAGTAATCCTTGTCAAGGAATAACTCCCTTAGTCGGTTGCGCCACACAATTCTCCGACTACTTCGAGTCATAGAATGACTTCAGAAGTTCCACACATGCATGTTGCGATTTACCTTTGGATTCAGAATATTAAGTCATTCAATGACTTCAATATATACATCCAAACTAATTGACCCATGGGAGTATGTATACATTACATACATCAACCGTATGAATCAATACTGCCAATAACATTCAGTATCGAAACATAATTCCACTCATACCAAGAAGGTATGCTACATCGTAACTGATGTCGGGTCTCCGCGAAAAACCCTTGTGCTACAAGCCTCGCTTTCTCACCATCTCATTTATTTTTGTTTCCAAAAAAAAATTCACTTTTCTTCCCTCTGGAAGATACTTATGAGGAGTAGGTTCAACAATGGTAAATACCTCTCTTTGATGAGCGAGTGCCACTCTTCCTTAATTGTTTCCTTTCATTTGAACCAATATAAGTGCAACAACACTCTCCATGGATTTGGTTCAGGGCCCAAAAGGATTCTAGCAATTCTCGAGAAGAATTTTATGTTGACATATGTAGACTTTCTCACATGAATCAATATCATCGTGGAATTCTTATTATGCCTCTTCACTCCTTGTGATTTCCCACAATAATGGAGTCAAGGTGTTTCGATGTCCCAACACCTAAAATGTGTGCACATATGTGTTGGACTTTGGATGCCACGCATCCCTCAGGTGTCATTCAACCCGAGGTTGAATCATATTTACTGATCGAGGAGTCAATCTCCCATGTTTCCGCTGAAACATATGAGAACTTAATCTCATGCGACCAGAATTCTCCCCCTCTTGCTCTCATCTTGGGGGACGAGTGGTTTATTAGGTACCTCCACTCGTTCTGGTACTTGACCATAGTGACACCTTTGTCATCAGTAAATATACTTGGCAGATTATTTGTAATATGCTGCAAATTTCTCATAACCTGAACATGCAGTTCAGATTCTTAAGTACGTGGACAAAATGTCTATGACATTTCTTATCCATTTCCTGGCATTTTTTGTGGTACACATCTCCCCCTAATGCCAGAAAATGTTCTTATTGCAAAAGCAATCAGCGTATGGGCTGCAAATAACTCCTTTGCTAGGGTTATGGTATTCGGCGGATTAACGAACATACCACAGGTATTCCTCACATAGATCCCAACCATATGTGAAGGCCCATGATGTATGATGGGGTGGTGATATCGGTATACAACCGAATTACCGCAGATGGGAAATACTTCACTTATTTCCACGTACAAACTGCAAGGGGATGTAGTATCATTCGATCTCATTTAGACCAAATATGCGGAGTGTGAGACCGCATGTTACCATCAACAAAATGTTGGTAAATCACAATTCTGCAACATTGGCTATGCAATATTGAATCTCTTTCATAAGAGATCCAGCCAAACCATTCTGGTTATGTACCATATACTGAATATAACCATTGAATGCTCGTGAATCAAGTTCAACGACATTTCTATTCCAATGGAATTATCTCACGCGAGGATAATTTGCTCTAAATTCGTCAATTTGAGCAATTAATTCAGTAAACACATGGTTTTGTGTGAATGATATACATCTAAGACCATCTTCTAGATGCGTCTATGAACACCATGAAGTACCAACATAACCCAGATAATGGTTGAATAATCCAAACATATTCTTGAATGCAATCAAGAGTATTGGCTGGCTCATTTCAAATTTTAAGGTGAGAGTGCCTTAAAATTAATTCTCCAATGTCACATGCAGTGCACAAAACAATCTGATGATTGTTGGGAATAGTGCAACTTGTCAAGTTGTAGCCAACAGAATTGTCAATAATTTCTCTAATCGTCCAATATCATAATGACAAAGGAGGAAAAAATAATTATATATGCAACAAGATTGAGTATAAACTAATTCATACACTCACTCAACTATCATGTCCGAGGGACAAGATGTTGCAATTTATACTATATGTAGTAGTACAATTATAGGCCAATGATACTTAAGGATAACTAGAAGACTACACGAGATCTCCAAAATATCTTTGGAATATCATTCCACAAGCATATCATCAATATAGGGGAGTCTATTCTCCTTCTATCATGCCAGAATGTTCTCTGGTTGTTTCCTTTTGAAGTAGAACTTCAAACTTATCCCATTAAAATCATTTGCCTCCAGTGAGCCGGTGGTATGATTCAACCCAATACTTGACCGACTGGTAATCATTAGTATGACATTTTGTAAAACCACCATTTTGACAAACTTGAAAGTTGTCATTATGATCATTTAAATTAAATGATCCATTCCCTTTTGAGATATACACTCAATTTTTGCTTGTCATTTTTCCTCTCTCTTCACTTTACATTCAACTCCTCGTGGTTCTCCAACCACTATTGCTTAGTACTAAGAGTACTAGCGTGAATTTCAGGCATTGCAACCTGAAACAAAGATGATATTTCTGTTTACCATCCTAGGAGAATGTAAAGTGCAGTAAGGACTTATAGTCAGATATGTATCGGAAGCCGCCTTATCACATAATCTCAACTTAGTGTTGATTTATAGATAGCAGAATAATAAGCCTCAACAGACTTGAAGTCCTTAATGCGAATGAATAATCATTCATGTGATGCTTATAACAATATATCTCGCCTCAATGAAGCTTTAGAGGGAAAATGGATATTCATTATCCATTACATACTCAGTTTAAAAACCGAGTCATTGCGATGTCACATAAATGCAAATATGCACATTTTAGCTACTTATAAATAGCCATGACATTCTCTGCAGGTGGAGTTTTTACGGCCACAAGGCCGTGGGTCGACAAGATCACTATGTCCACGACCCATGTCAAATAATTATTCCCACCTAATGTCATCGCATCGCATTACCTTTCGAAAAGGTCAGCCATATGATGCATGAAATACTCACGCATTAATTTACCTTCAGTAAATTAAGTAGGATGAAAATGCTATGGCTAAGCATAATCATGGTCACGGTGATTCTTAGTGATTCATAGGGCAAGCCTTCCAGAAGAACACCACAATGTGGTGTAGATCTTCAAATTAAAGGTAGTGACCTCAAAAGGGACAAGCCTTTAATTTTCTTAAAACACATAGAGGTAGCCGACCACCTAGTGGTGCCTCACTCTTATGGACAGTTCCCATTGATCATAGCCCCCACAACCATATGTTATTTATAACACATGAATGTAGTCACCAAAAAATGGCATAAACCTCTCAGCTGTGCATGAAACTTAATTCATAGCTATGATGGCGTCTCATAAGTTGTGTATGCATGGAAGGTAATCACCAAAATATGCAAGTATTTTGCATAATTCTCTTCATAGAATAATATGCAGCATAGTCACCAATGCCTTGGATTCATCTCCTGATGGAGTATGTGACACTATAGTCACAACCAATGACAAATGCTGTGAAATTGACAAGTATTTGGAAAAGTATCATGAAGGTAGGCACCAGCCGTGTAGGCCTCATAATTGCTATGTCATAAATTTTGTGCCTTCATTTTTGCTTTGAACAAATGGAGATAATCACTACTTAGTAGTGTAGACCTCACTCTTATGGAGCATCTCACAACCTTATGTTAATTAAAAACACATTGAAGGTAATCACGACATAGTGTGGTGTAGACCTCGCAGTTGTGAACGGAATTAATTCGTTGCCATAATGCAATCCATAAGTTGTGTGCAAAATTGAACGTGGTCATTATGTCAAAATGACATAATATAGACCTCACAATAACATTGCATAATCTGCAATTAAGCAGTGAGTACCATTTGTCGATTCCTTGTGACAAATGTAAACTTGACATAGTCAGGCAGCAGTGTCATACACTTCACTACCTCATGTTTCCAAATTTGCAAGCAAATTCCATATTCTATGTGAATAATGAAACCAACATATTGCTTTGCAACAGTATTACTTATGTAATACAAATAAATGCAGAAGTATAGACATACTTGTACAACATATATGAGGACTTTTGGGGTCTCAAATGGTCATTTTACATGATGTAAAATGATGCACAATCAATTATTATGCAATTTAGCAAGACCCGATGGTCTATCATGTATATTTGCTCTGAAGCTTGGGGCATAAAACGCAAATAACAATAACCTTACGGTTAAAGTGCTGAAAATAGCAAGCCAAAGGCTAATTAAACTACAAAGTCCCATGATCTTGATGGCTCATTTGTAATTTTGAATAAGCCCAAGGCTTAGCAGCAAATTGGGATAAGCTTCAGGGCTAACCTGATGACGCCTTATGCCACCACAATTCGTCCGGCGCGCGCGTCCGACGAAGCTACATCACGCGCTGGGCGGGTAGCAATCTTCGTCGTGATTATGAGGCGCATCAACGCCATGATCTTTTTCTCCTCCTTGGAATCGATGGATTCCAATGTTTGAGTTCCTTCTTGTTTTCTCCTTCTGTACGTGCCCACATGGAAGTAAATCTTATGAGTGCATAGATTTACAGGAGAAAATTAATTGGAAGATCACTGGTTAAGCAATCTATTGACTAATCCCAATCTGTTGTAGAAGCACCGCGTCAAATTGATCTGCATCAGCCATCAGGGGCCTTCGTTTGCCTAATGCGAATGCAATACGACGACTCCGGCCACCTCGAACATATGTAACTGCCGGTTGGACGGAGTTTTCCTCTTAGCGGAAAGCGGAAAACTAAGCAATTCTGCAGAAAAAACCCAAGATTCTCCGTATTCCTTAATCACAAGAAGACAAACAAAATCAACATTCCCATGATTAATCTCATGTACGGATGCATGCATGCTCCATAGTGTTGCCGCTGCATGTCCTTGCGTAGTCAACCATGCCATCGCGTGCTTTTCCTGCCCTAGGGCCGCGGCCGCTCAAAGTCAACAGTCGCGGACGACACCGGAAGCCGCTGCCGGAAAGTCTCGGGCACGAGCGCCCGCTCCGCGTTCGGTTCTCTTCTTGTAGCAACCGCTTGGTTGAAATCGATCCTGCATCTGCATGCGATTGCATGTGCGTACAAGAGAAATCAATTGATTGATCACAAGAAGACAAAACGGAATCATCGTCATGTATTGGAAACCGCTTGATTGATTAATTCCCTTCTACACGCGAACTCGTTGTGAACTGGCTAAATGCCGATCAAATCGCCATGGCTTTGTGCCGCACAACACTGAGTGCGGCATCAAAAATGCATCTCGCGCTGGATGGAATCGCTCTTCCTGTGATCCGCGCCGTCGTTGCTTGAGAGGGTCGTGGCGTGTGTAACCGCCGTTGTCTTGGCCAGATTGCTCTCAGTAGAGGCTATGTGCTGATAACGTATTATAGAGTGAAAGTAAAAGAGACACATGAAGAGTCCAAATGATCCACTCATTCCATTGCAATGTGGGTTAGGGAGACACCTCTTCCCCAGTGGCGGACCCACCATTGGGGCGAGCTGGGGCGGCAGCCCCGAGTCGCCGGCAACGGAGTATCGAACCCCACGTACGTATCTTCCCTTCGGCAGGCATCAGAACACAAAACGCCAGCGGCGGTGGCGGCGCTGTTTATCTGTTTCTGTGTGCCTGCATCGAAGGGTTAAGGGAGAAAGAGATTTGGGTTGGTCCGCTGGTGGACTGGGCTACGTTTTATAGTTACTACAGCCCGCTAGTGGCCAATCGATCTGTACTGTAGTAGATGAACGACAGAGAAGGAAATTCCGGAAATTCCCAATTCTGATAGGAAATCGCTTCCGGGCATTCCCCTCGACCTAGCCAGACCCAACAGTTCCCCAATCAATTTTGTAGATCTCGTTTGGAAATTAAAATGGGATCATATTGTGGCATAAGTGAGGATTTCAAGCAACAAGAGTCCATGTTAGCAGTTTACTAGTTTTAAAAATCTTTTTATTCTTTTGTTGTTGAATGCTACTTCCTCCATTCATAAATATAAGTCTTTTTTAGAGATTTCAAGACGAAATACATACGGACATATATGGATATATTTCCAAATGTGGATTCACTTATTTTGCTTCATATGTAGTCCGCATAGGAATCTCTAAAAAGACTTATATTTAGGAACGAAGTGAGTATGAGTTTAGGTTGAATAGAGTTGTATTTGTGCCGAAAAAATTAGATGTTAAATGTTCGCCCCAGCTAACTTTAATTTCTGGGTCCGCCACTGCTCTTCCCCAACAGACACCTCCTGGGAGGCATCCCTCCCATACAATTGATCACATGTTTTTATTTCTCAACAATCTCGACGGGGAATCCGTCGAAGCTGAAGGATCGCAGACTCGGCATGTCAAGCATGATGCGTCGGGTCCGTGGACTGATCTCCGCGATCAGGTCCGTGGCATGCGTCTGTCAGACGCCCCGAACGCTATGTACTGGGGTCTGAACAAATCAGGCAAGTACACCACTAAGTTAATGTATAAGTGGCTTGAAAAGCCCCTCAGTGGATGCAACTTTAAGTGGATTTGGAAAGCTAAGATACCACTTAAAATCCAGATCTTCCTCTGGCAGCTTTCGCAAAATGCTATCTTAACTAGGCAGGTGATGCGGCAACGCAAGTGGCCAGGGAACCCTGTGTGTTCCTTCTGTCAGCAGATCGAAACCTCCCAACATCTGTTCTTTAATTGCCTCGTTGCCAGGGTTGTGCAGCGATCTATTGGAGTAACCCTCGGGACTGACCTTTGTCCTAGAAATCAATGGCAGTTCTCCATGTGGTGCTATTCTTTCTTGCCTGGTTACGAATCCTTCTATACTGTGGCCTTGGGTGCGGTCACTTGGTCTATCTGGTTGGCGCGCAATAGTGCCACTTTTGAGAAAAGAATGATCAAAACCCCTTTTGAGATTGGTTTTTACGGTGGTTTCTTTTCTACTATATTGGGCAGGTCTTCAAGGCGTGGGCGACGCCAAGCTACTTCGTGCAGGAGCGGAGATGATTCGCAGCGGGACTTTGATGCTGATGAGGACTTGTGATGCGGCTGTCAAGATTGGAGACTCTAGCTGATTACCTCCCAAGCGACATGTTCTACTTCCACTGCGTCCTGTTCGTCGTTTGGTGCCTGCGGACTTGTGATTCGTCTCAAAACTTGTGGCTCTTTTGGCTGCCTACTGTAATAGGGCTAGTTGTTTTGGTGCTACCAGGTTTTCGCCCCATAGCACTTGTTTCGATGGCGGGCAAGTGCGGTGGGTTTCCTGGTAGTGCGTCGAACTCGCTCTCCCCTTCTCCCTGTTCTTAGTTACCTCTTTGGTTCCCAGACTATTGTATTTTCATTCTAAGTAATGGAAAGGGCGTTAGCCCGGTTCGAAAAAAAAAACGAGCCAGGAGTTATATGGGATATGATAATGAGGTCGATGCCCGAGCCAGGTCATGGAATCGGGTTTGGTTTTGGAGCGGATACGCACGCGGCGGCCGATGGCAATTGGACTCGGTTTGGATTCTTGTTGCTTGTCAGTGTTACTCTTCTTGTATTCCTTCTGTTTTTTTAGTCCGCATGTAAAATTTGATTAAAGTCAAATTTTATAAAGTCTGACCAATTTTACGAAAAAGAATATCAACGTCTACAATACTAAAGCTATATGATATGAAAATTAATTTCATGATGCATCTATAACAATATTGATTTCATATTGTGAATCTTGATATTTTTATAAACTTAGTGAAAGTTAACAAACTTTGACTTTGACCAAGTCTTATATGCAGACTAAACTTAGTCTGTTGTTACTTACTTTTTTTTCCGACAAAGACAGCTGTTACTTACTACTATGGGATCTGAGAAGATGCATAAATGCATGCGTGATGGATCCCCAGGTTTCTGCAATAAACGAGGTACATATTTTGTATTCGTAGAAAGTCTCAGATAAACCCTGAAATCTTCACCCCTGGAAATCAAATCATGAACTATTTGATCCCTGTTGATTTTTGCTCCAGGCTCCTTGGGATGCTGTCATGGCACCAGGTGAAAAGTCTCTAGCGGCGCGATCGCATTGCGTTACCTGCATAGTACATCTATACTTTTCTTTTATACTCTCTTCATCCAAAAATACTTATCGGAGAAATGTGTGTTCCCGCTCCCTGTTAAAGTGTTAGGTCACACTTAAACCTAAGCTCGGGCAGAAAAACTGAAGACCGAAGTAAGATCGGTCATCAAAACTAGCAGACCCAATTTATTTCAGTTGGATCGGTCTTCTACCGAATAACCCATATAGACTGAATTAGCACAATTCTCTGAATGTTTATGGTAGAATCAGCACAATCGCTGGTCTGTCTGAATTCTGCATGCATACACATATAATAAAATGTGCACAAATCTGAGTTGTAGCAAAAAAAATTGATTTCTTGAACCAAACACCATACTATAAAAATCAACGACCAAATAACGGAGAACCGAGAAGACCAAAATAAATTCGGCCATCAATTATAAAAGACCGTAAAGCCTGGACTGAGCAAACCGAAAAGATAGATATTGGGTACGTTTTAAACTACAACAACATTGCTCACGCTCTGAATACTGAAAAGCCTCGTGCGACTGGCAGGTTCTTCCTCCGGAACGAATCGGCTCTCCATCTTGCAACGTTGTTGTGAAGGTGCTCCGTCCATAATTGTGTGCCATCGTTGATCCTCATCTCCTTGAGAACCATAGCGTTCTCCACGAGGAACTTGGCGAGCTGGACAGGGAAACAGTTGACCTCGTTGGCCTCAAATCGCAACGTCACCTTGCTCAAACAACTGAGGGTGCAGCTGCCCAAGGCGTTGAGCTCTGAGATCTTGCAGGAATCTTTGATGCTATTACCACCTTGCACATAAGCCATGGAGGCGAGCCTGTTGAATCGGTACATGGATACGGCGAACGCCCCTCCAGGTGGATAATTCTTTGACTGCCGGTGGCGTTGGCCCGGCTTCATTTTCAACCTAAGCCGGAGTTCAGACATGACCGGGCAAGAGCCGAGCAGCCTCGCCATTGCCAATTGCGTCTCGTCGTTTTCCAGGTGCTCGTATTCCCCCGTTAGGTCGAGTAGCTTGAGGTTGGGGAACGTAGGCAGGGCAACGTCGCCTGCGGCGATTTCCTCGATGGAGTGGACGTTGAGTGTCAAGGCCCTCGTGGTGGAGAGGCTTCTGATCATGCGCGACATGGGCTCATAGTGTTTGACGATGATGACCTGGTGATAATTATCGTAGCGCATGGCATCGAGGTTGACTCGTCTGAGTTCCGGGGCGGGCGATGTCATGGAGATCTCGACGGGAAATCCGTCGTAGCTGAAGGATCGCAGACTCGGCATGTCAAGCACGATGCGTCGGGTACCCAAAGCCTCGTCAATGTCGTCATCCACCTTGCAGCCTCTGGTGTTGAGCACCAAGTCGGTGATCGTCGGGCACCGGAGACGGAATTGATGCCCAAAACCATTCTGCCTGGAGTCCGCGTTGTGCTTGACGTTCACCATCACGAGTGTGGTGAGCATGGTCGTGGCGTCGAGCACAACCTGGAGAAACCCCCCCGAGACAAAGCATCTCTCCAGCCGCAGATCCGTCAGGCGCGGGAGGGCCAGACCCGAGGACGGTACCACCAACCTCGACGTCGGCGGATCGAGTTTGCAGTACTTGAGCTCCAGCACCCGGAGCGTAGTGGCGGCGCCCGAGAGGAGCTCGAGCCGCGGGCGGTGATGAAAACCGTATTCCTTGCAGTGGAGGTGGAGCTCTTCGAGCTGGGACGCGGCGGGGTGGGCGAGGGCGAGGCCGCAGACCCTGTCGTCGTCGTCGGCCTGCTCGACGTTGTCTTTGAGCATCCAGTACGGTTTGGCGGCGCGGTAGGCAGCTTCATCCAAAGAGAACGTGAGCGTCTTGAGGCGCGTGCTGGGGTCGAGGCCGCGGCGACGGTGATGGCGGTCGAGGCGGCGGAAGACGGCGAGGGCGGCCTCGGCGTCCTGTAAGAACCCCTCAGACATGGTCGCAGAGTGCGCGCTGCCGCTTTTACCTCCGGCGGCGTATGGCCTGCTACCTGTGCCGGCCACGGCGGCCATCGACTCGAGCCAGGAGATTAGATCGGATGCAGGACGTGCTAACGCATGGATCTCGCTAGGTATCTGCCTATCTGGAATTATGGAGTCCGTTAGGGTTTTTAAGGATATACTCCTATGCAGGCTGTTTGTAATTGGATTTTTTTAGCGATATAATTGGATTATTACGTGAATACAAATAGGAAATTCAATATGATAATTGAATTTTTTTAGGGATAAATAATACCTTTTTTCCCTAACGGTTAAGGTAACCGCAGAACTAGCGTAGAAAACGTGAGAACGATTGACCTTCAATCAAAAATTTCAGCCTAAGAGCATCTCCAACAGCCGCGCTATAGCGCCGCGCGCAAAAAACCGGTTAGCGCGCGCGCTGCGGCTGGTTTTGCGCGCCCGTCTGCGCTGGCTCCAGCAGCGGCGCTATAATGCAGCGCGCGCGCCGCTCCAACAGGGCGCAAAAATACAGTGCGCGCGCCGCACAAACCACATATACATTTGCAAGAAGATGAGCAAAAATGATCAAACAAACAAAATAAAAATCAATAACAAATAGTTTAAAATAAATCATTACAACACAAACAAATAGTTTATCGTTCAGTACAACAACAAATAGTTCAAATAAATTGTTACAACACAACAAATAGTTCATGAAGTTCATGCTCTTTGCCGTCCATGCCATGCCCACCACTCTTCAATTAGATCTTTCTGAAGTTCATTGTGCGTTGCGGGACGCCGAATGGCATGATAGGAGGCAACAAAACGGGCTACCCTTTCAGCCCTCCACCGCACTCGCACGGGATGTCCCAAGAGCTCATATGAGTAGTCTAAATCTTGGCCACGCTCATTCTCGATGATCATGTTGGGCATGATCACACAAGCGTGCATGATGTACCAAAGCATTTGTTGATCCCAAAATCTTGCCGGTCCTCTCACAATAGCAAATTGGGCTTGCAAAATCCCAAATGCTCTCTCCACATCTTTTCTAGCCGCCGCCTGAGCATTGTGGAAATCAAGATTTTTCTTACCTTCCGGTTTTTTCAACGGCTTCACGAAGGTTTGCCACTTTGGATAGATGCCATCCGCTAGATAATAGCCATAGTTGTACGTATGGCCATTTGCTACAAACTGCACAGGTGGCAACTCACCGTTTGCAATCTTATTCATCAGTGGTGACCGGTTGAGAACATTGATATCATTCAAAGATCCAGGCATTCCAAAGAATGCATGCCAAATCCAAGTCTCCTGATCGGCCACCGCTTCAAGGATTATAGTGGAACCCTTTTTTTGGCCGTGGAATTGCCCATGCCATGCCTTTGGACAATTCTTCCAACTCCAATGCATGCAATCTATTGAGCCAAGCATGCCAGGAAAGCCGCGCTTTGTTCATCACCAATAGCCTTGCGGCGTCTTCAGCAGTGGGAGCTCTCAAATACTCCTCGCCAAACACTTGCACAATTCCCACTGCAAAGCGCTTGACACACATGATGGTTTGGCTCTCACCCATAGCCAAATGATCATCAACTAGATCAGCCGAATACCGTATGCCAACATACGCAAGCGGCTGTCACCTTCAGAAAAGTGCTATGCCCGAGCTCTCCGGCGGCATTCCTCCTTTGCTGGAAAAACCGGTCATGGCTCGCTAGTTTCTCTGCAATGCGCCTGAACAACTCGGTGCTCATCCTAAACCGGCGACGAAAATACGACTCCGGGTACGTGGGATTCTCCACGAAATAGTTCTTCATCAATCTGTTATGGGCATCAATCCTATCTCTCCAAATTTTCTCCCGACCCATAACCGAACCACCGTGCTTCAGTTTTTTATTGATATGCATAGCTACGATCATTGCAAGATCCTCCTCCTCTTCCATATCAAATTCTTCTTCGGAAGAATCATACGACGAACTCATCTACAATGTTCAATACTATACTATAAAAACTACAATTCAAAACATGCACCAAATTCATGAAGTTTGAGCAATACATACCTTGTAGGCGTTTTGTCAAACACCTTGCGGGTGCGGCGCAGCGGCGAGCGCTGTTCCTCGGACGACGGAGGCGCGCGGGCGCCGACGGTACTAGGAGGGGATGGGCGGAAGCGCGGGCGCGCGGGGATAGGTCGGGGAAGCCTGAGACGGTCGCCGGGGTGCGTGGCGGCGGCGGCGGCGGCGCGGTCGGTCGGGGGTGGAAGCGCGAGAGGAAGAGCGGACGCGAGTGCTCGAGTGTGCCGCGCGCTGTAGTGGGCGCCCAAAATACGCCGCGCGGGTAAGTGTTTTTGCCCGCGCGCCCAACCCGTTTTAGCGCGCACGCCGTTTTTGCGCGCCCGCTGGAGCGCCCTGACGCGTTGCGCGCGCGCTAAAAACGCCTATTTTGCGACGCGGCGCTAGTTTAGCGCGGCTGTTGGAGATGCTCTAAATACGTAGCAGCTATATGTATGTCAGTATGTATGAAACTAAATTGACACGTACCTTTTAATGGATTATGTACTTTTCTAAAGTAGAGCAAATTAACGATCTCGGTTCTAAAGTTAATACTGGATCTCTCGTAGTGGTAGTTTAGTGCCACTGGTGCTGAATATGTACCACATGTGACAAAGGTAGCTGACCTTTTGAACCAACAGGGCAGTGCTCGGGGTGAAACGAAGCTGCAGCAAGCTTTCTCAGATGATGAAGTGAAGGAAATCAAACAGATCATTGTAGGCGGGCCCGGGACTGAAGATTACCGAGCTTGGAATCACACTAAATCGGGTGTCTTCTCTGTGCGCTCCGGGTACCACATGGGTATGTGCATCAAACGAGCTGGTAAGGCACTGTCCACTAGCTCGAACCCGCCTGCAGATCACAAAAGCTTCCTGGAACTATGGTCCGCAGATGTTTCAAACAAGATGAAAGTTCATGCGTGGCGTATTATATCAAATGGACTTGCTGTAGGACATGAGCTGCACAAGCGCAGAATTAAACCAGGCGTTTTTTGCATTGCATGTGGCCGGGAGGAGTCCCTCGTACATAGGTTCTGGAGATGTCCGCATTCGTTGTTCTTTTGGAACTGTTGCGTGACTCGATCGGAGCGCCGCTACTGGAGTCTGGAACTACCAAAGGAGATAGAGACGTACAGAGGGATGCGGACGCGGTTGCTAGAATGATGGGGTGTACTTGCTCAGAGGGACGTGCGACTGTAATTGCAGCATGGTACGAGCTATGGATGGCTAGGAATAATGAGAGGGGTGCATGACATATAGATGATCCAGCTGTTATCAGAGACATGGTTTTGAGACTAAGAGAGGAATGGAAGTCTATACGAACGACGACGCTGAGACGGCCGGTGCAGCAATACGTTCAGGAGTGGTCTAAGTCGGCTGTTGCCTGGATCAAGGCGAATGCAGACGGTGCCCTATCTAGAGACCAAGGTTCGGGAGCATCTAGTGCTATTTTTCGGGGCAGCTATGGCAAGTTCATTGCATGTGCGAGCCATTTTTTCCGAGTTGCGGCTGATTCCCAAGTGGTCGAGCTCCTAGCGTCTAGACGAGCCATTTTTCTAGCTCCAGAACTCAATGTCCAGAAGGTGATCATAGAGACTGACTCGCAGGTGGCGGCTAGAAAATTTGTGTCTCATCAAAAAGATCTCTCAGCTAATGGGCAACTAGTTGAAGATATCAAAGGGTTGCTTCGGTCTTTTGATGATTTTAAGGTTGCTTGGGTGCGACGGTAGCAAATAAGATCGCACATATCTTAGCTAGGAATGATTGTTGTAATGCCTTACTAGACCATGCCAGCGCGCGTTGCTGCGCCCGTCCACTATTTCAATAAATTTTTAGAAATCTGTCAAAATGTTGGAAGCATGAAACATGTTGTCCGAGCAAATATACGGGGAAAATGTTTTAGTACAATGATATTGCTATATATAACATTGACCATAAGCTGGTACAAATATGGAATGTACAGACTTGAATGAGTGGCATTCACTGGTGGAAAAAAGGCCTTTGGTCGCGGTTCGCAACTGCCATTAGTCGCGGCTGCGCAACCGCGACCAACTAAGCGCGACTAAAGCCCCCCACCTTTAGTCGCGGCTGCTTAAGAACCGCGACTAACGGCCCGTCCACGTGGGCGCCAGGCGGCCGTCGGGGCGGAGGACCTTTAGTCGCGGCTCTTCTGGCCAACCGCGACTAAAGGCCGCCGCAGGTTTAGGGTTTTAGCCCCCCCCCCCTAAACCGATGATCTGCCTTGCCGTTGTAATGCTTGCCTTTCTTTCTTACTGGATGAATTTTCGGAAGAAATCGACGATGCCCAAGGTACACGTTCTTCTTACAATTTGGCAAATGTACACTTTCAGTCTCATGTAAGCAGTGCGTGCATGCATTGTATCCCTTATTTGACAGTCCCGAAAGGTTACTAAGAGCAGGCCAATCGTTGATGGTTACGAAAAGCAACGCTCGTAGGTCAAATTCCTCTTGTTTGTGCTCATCCCACACACGGACACCACCCCACAGCTGTAAAAGTTCATCAACTAATGGCCTTAGGTACACATCGATGTCGTTGCCGGGTTGCTTCGGACCTTGGATGAGCACTGGCATCATAATGAACTTCCGCTTCATGCACAACCAAGGAGGAAGGTTGTAGATGCATAGAGTCACGGGCAAGGTGCTATGGCTGGAGCTCTGCTCGCCAAAAGGATTCATGCCATCCGTACTTAGAGCAAATCTTATGTTCCTTGCGTCAGCTGCAAAATCTCTGAACCATCTGTCGATCTTTCTCCATTGCGTTCCATCTGCGGTGTGTCTCAACTCCCCGTCCGACTTACGTTCCTCTTTGTGCCATCGCAACAACTTGGCATGCTCTTTGTTCATGAACAGACGTTTCAACCGTGGTATTATAGGAGCATACCACATCACCTTGGCGGAACCCTCTTCCGGGTTTCGGCCCTCAACATCGTCACCGGGGTCATCGCCTCGATCTTATAACGCAATGCGGTGCATACCGGGCATTCATTCAAATTCTCGTATTCACATGGTAGAGGATGCGATCGTTGATGCATGCATGTATCTTGAAACCTCTAAACCTAGAGGGCGACAACCTTCTTTGCTTCAGCGTCTTGGCGGGCAACTCGTTATCCTTTGGAAACATATTCTTCAACATTTTCAGCAAGTTTTCAAATGCCGAGTCAGCTACACCTGCCTCTGCCTTCCATTTCAGCAAATCCGATGTGCAGCCCAGCTTTTTCGACCATCATCGCATCCGGGTACAGCGCCTTTCAGTGATCCTCTAACATGCGATCCAAATTCTCCTCTCCTTTTCGGTTTAGCAGCGTCTCCGTGCATCGGCAATGGTCCGACCAAGATCATCAGCGGATCATCACGTGCCTCTTCTTCACCTTCCCTTCACCTTCAGCATCCTCCATGAAAGTATCACCGAAATGAGCAAGATAGCTTTCATCGATGAAATCATCCCCTTCTTCATCTTCTTCCATTATAACCCCTCTTTCTCCATGCTTGGTCCAACAATTATAGCTTGGCATGAAACCCTTCAAGCAGATGCATGTGAACAACTCTTGAGGAAGAGTAACCCTTCTCATTCTTACAGATAACACATGGACAGATAACAAAACCCCCGCTTGTTCGCATTAGCCACTACGAGGAAATCTTTCAAACCCGTAGTGAACTCATGGAGAGTCGGTTACCGTACATCCATTGCCGATTCATCTGCATTATTATAATATAAAATATATAATTAACCATCATGCATTTGTTATGAACTACACACATGCATATTGACACATCAAAGGTTCATCAAGTTGCTAACCGCGATCGAAGAGTGTGGCTCCAACACTTCATGTCATGTTTGTTTCATGCTCTTGGGGCATTTCATCAAACACCTTATGTGCATAAGAGGAACCAAAAGCAAACCTACACCCACTTGTGAAGAGAATGGCTCCAAAATGGCTAAGTGTTGGCTGCTGGATGGGTATATATAGGGAGGGCTTTAGTCGCGGTTGGCACAGCAAACCGTGACTAAAGGTGCCGAAAACCTTTAGTCGCGGTTGTCTGGCCAACCGCGACTAAAGCCCTCACGTGCACCAGCTGGCCACCGAGCGCCACAGGCCCAGGCCTTTGGTCGCGGTTCACCTCGAACCGCGACTAAAGGTCCCATTGGTCGCGGTTCCTACAGCTTCGCGACTTATGGGGCTGGACGGAAAGCCTGTTTTTCCACTAGTGATTATATCGAACTCAATACAACATATCATAATCTGTTCATAGCGCTTTGAAAGTTTGTGCTGACATGAAGCACAGAGCCAATTTGAAATGAGAGGTGCATTTTCAAGTTGTACTCCCGTGCCATGGAGGCTCCTGCAAAATATACATCTTAGTTATTTCAAGAGTTACTTGATGAAGGAACATGTATGACGACAAGAAGAAAAGATGTTGCTATGGAGATCTTATTAGAAAACATGGATTAACTTATCTATAGCTAAGGGCTGGTCTAGAAACTTGACTTAAAAAATCACCCTTATTGCTTTGTTTTTCGACAATAGAACAAGACTGGTTAGGTACCAACCATGGAGTCAAGCTTGAGCGCGTATTCTCCTTGGTGCGGGGACCAACCTGTCCCTCCCCGAGAACTCCTCTTCCCCTCTGCATGTGGTTTTCCTCCTCTGCGAGGATCAGTACATTTGAACAAAACAACAGGGAGTGGAGGATCATATGCCAATGAAAAACTGTTGTAGGACACACAAATGACTTCTAAACAGAAAAAATATGTGTTTGCAAGATATCAAGATGATTAGCATTTCCGTTACCTCGAGTACTCCATAAATCCAATGGGTTTTCCAGCAAAGTTGGCAGTGCATCATCTCGATTAAATAAAACAAGTTTTCTGTTTTTGTGCCATCCACAAAGAATGCAACATTCAGTAGCTCAAAACGTTGGTTGTTTCAAATCTGGACAGTTACTCCATTATAAAGCATAAAACGAAGCATCTACAAGGCAATGTGTTATCAGGCTTAAGGAATGATGAAACACTTCCGTGCACATAAATAAAATAACTTATCATCTTCGACTCAAACCATTACGAAGCAATGTTATTGTCTTACATTACCTCTAATCCATGGGAGCCTAGTAGTGTTGAGAAATTAGAAACAAAACCTAACCTTCTATCAATTGTATCCCTATAATCTTGTACGGAAATTCAGTGTCATTAAATACTTAAGTTTGTTACCTGTTGTGCCTACTTTGTGTGACTCGCTGTTCTCGGCGCACAATCAGGTCAAAGTAGGTAAAATTAAGTTAGAGCAAGACAGCCCAGGCATCACCTGCATGGACGAAAGTTGTGGTATTTCTGCATTCCAATGCAATGCAAAGTTCAACGCAAAATGTAGCAGGTATATATTGAAAGAATAACTGCTCGATAGTGTTGATGGCAAGGAGGCTAATGCTAACTATGAACAACTGGAGAAGGTTTGTGTGCTACATTAATAGTGGGCTTTATCCATAATACATATATATTTGTTTCCATGATGGAATGGTAAGCTCACCTGAGAGAGCTCTCAAATTCAGTTTCTCGAACCTCAAGTAAAATATATTTGTCATCACTGATGCAAGAAGAAAAGTTCTTACCATCATATATTAAACTGAGACCTGCTAAAAATCATCCAAAATGCACAAAAGGCCCACAATCAAGCATAACCTGAAGCAACAAGAAAAATACTTCTTCTTTTCAGGATCCGTGCAAATAGCAGAGATGCCATTTTATCTGAAAAAATGTATTTAAAGATAAATTTAGTTATTGCAATGGGCAATACCTATCAAGTGGAATGTTACAGGAGGGGTGGGATTGTTCTGACATAAATGCAAGCAGGTCATACGACCAAAAATAGAAAATTATGCGGACGTTTTCTTTTTCTAGAAGGCAGTTCCGAAAATACAAAGCTTGCTATTCCTGACGCGTCGTTGCTATATATCCAACATGGCAGAAAGTAAATGGTTGGGATTTGTTTGATAATCATCTGGACATGAGAAAACCATAGAAAATAGAAAAATAAACTAATAAAGATGGCTTGAAATAGCTTCAGATTCACTGACTGAAACATTTAGATGATTGTGCAGATACTATAACTATTACCATCGTCTGGCAATCAAATTTTTGCTCACCAGTAAGCCGCACATATATGAAGAATTACTATGTCAATTTCAATCCTGATTGAATGGGAGCATATCTTTGAACATAACTCACTACAAGGAATCAACATAGCGACATCAAATCAGAAATTAATGAAAAAAGACATAATACTCACACTCTTCCTGAGTAGAAAAGCGAGGCTGGAAATGGTACATCTTGAACCAACATTTGATAATCAGTAACAAAAATACATTCACCAGCCAAAAGTGAAGACTATAATCTGCGCCATCCTCATGGTGTCGTAAACACCTTAGAAAAACACATGTGTGACTTTAGTTGGAAGGAAGTAGAAAAACAGGACATGCAGCCCTCATACCTTCCTCACATGTGTCCGTCTCCCCAAGTGAGCACGCTGGCAAGATCACCCTACCCTTTTTGTCCCTGATCTGCGAGAAATTAACTGATGTTGCCATTGGTGTATTGAATACCTAGACGGAACACACCATCACCATAGTAAAATAACATAGGATATTACAAGGCCATAAGAGCAGGGTGTAAGTTTGATATAGGGTGTAGACCATGACCCCCTATAATGCACAATATCCTACTTTATTCATAATACAAAACCTGAAAAGAAGATGGTTACTCATGTTGAACTCCACAAGTCCACATTGTGTGAAATAATATTGGACCAGAGCAAATTAATAGTCTCACACCATAACCATTAGCTCCTTGAGCAATTCCATGATGTTGGCACTCAAACATAACAATTCCAAGAAAGTTAGAATTCAAGTATTGTACCGTTAGGAACAAATCATTAAAGGTGAAACCAGCGCCACACCTTCCGATGTAGAAAAATCAACCTACCGAGTGAACCTAGGTCCACTCAACTGAGTTACAGAACCTGCATTCATTTGGGAAAAGCATGTAAGAAACCTAAAATTCCTTGGGGGAGAGAGTGGAAGTAGGAAGGAGGGAACACTGCCAGGCGGAGAGTTTTTTTTGCTGAAGGAAGGAGGGAATTAGGAAGGAGAAGCTAGGCAGTGGGGATTATATAAGCGCATCGACTAAAGAAGGAACATGAATTGGAAGTGTAACTGACCCGCAATTATTTTTCAGTGGCGCACATCAATTACCATCGATGACTTCCGGAATCGCCGCCGGACAGAGTCGAATCGACAGGGGGCGATTCAGTACAGAGACCCACCATGCACATCGCCGGTTGGTCCGACCGGTCTGGGATCTTTGTTCGTGCGATCGTACAACAGACCTGACCGAGGCAGCCGAGCGGATCCGTGCAGTCGCCCTGCGAGGCGCCTCTGCCGCGTCGGTCGAACCATAGGATGGTCTCCATGGAGCCGTCGCTCCCGCATCGGTCGCACGTCGATGAGCCGCCACGTCAAGAGTTGGGGAAGCTGTCTACGCTTGGACCTGCCACCTGCCGCTTCGTGCGACCTGGGCGTCTCCATCCGCTTCACGTGGGGAGACTGGTACAGCCCATTTGGCCCAATTTAACCTAGAATGTCCAAAAAAGTTAACGGAGCAGCGGCCCAGAAACATCAGCGCTCGGTATTAGCGAACGGAAGAAGATTAGGTGTGATCCACAGCTAATCTGACGACCCAAAATGCTTAAAACTGGCGATCGGACGGCCAGAAGCACTGATGGCCTAATAGGACTCCAAAAGTGCTCAGTTTTAATATATCTAAATGTAAAACTTGGCTCCATGTTCCTCCCGAGTGTATTCCCTCGGAGGTAACGGTTGAGGGAGCTGCGAACTATGGATAATCAGCAATATTTCCCTCTAAAAAAAAACATCGTGACTTAATTTACATTTAGAAGTTGCTTACCAGACATACCATGTGGGAAATGGACACGTACTTGACTCAAAAACAAATTTGACATTACTCAAAATTTCTATCCACTTAACACTGTTATATCAAGAATGAATGAATAATCAAAAAATTCAAACTAATATGCAACTAGTTACAATGGTATATCTAAGTCTGATAAAGGGTTTCCCCCGCTTTATATTATAAAGCAAATGGTATGTCTAAGTTATATACAACATTATAAACTGCAACTCGAGTTTTTGAAACTATACACATTACATGCTAGCAATAGTGATCCGTTAAAAAAATGGAATGGACCGGCTCATAAAAATATCAGGCAAACATAAATAATGTCGATAGTAATTCATATATATTTTAACTTAGTTGCCTAAAAAATATAACAACTAAAGACTGACAATAGTAATGTTGGGAAAACGAAAATAAATCAGAAAGAATACAAAAATTCAAGGCATAAATGAAAAAAAGGAAATCCCAAAATTGCGGCCACCTATTCATCAATTGCGTGATACTTTTGAAAACCATTCATGTTTTTCATCTGTTGTACTGAAATCCAATGGTTGCATTACTTCTTCCTTCTCTGGATCCTTCCTCGCGGTGATCTCCCTCAAGTACCGCCAGGCCAAACCGCCGGCTCCTGCCACTGGCAGCGCTGCTGCGACACCCAGCTTGATCCGCCTCCTCCACCGGTCTAGCGCTGCCCTAGTCATCTCTCTAGCCACGTCTTCCTCCGGTACCGTCTACCAACCCCCTCCCTGCGCCCCCGTAGAGTGAACTTCGTTCTTGTCTTCCGCTGGCGACACCGCAGGAAGCCATGGCGTCTCCATCTCCATCGGGTAGCTTTGTCTGTTGGGGACGCCGCAACATTCCCACCTCAGGCTCCGCACTACGCCTTCTACTGCCTGAACACATCCGACTGGCGCAAGATGTTATCGGTGTGGCTAGCTCTTAGATGAGTTGATTATGTCTTATCTAGGTGACATCGACACATATTTTTTGTTTTTTCCCATCTTATTTCACTTTTATTTTTGTTTCTTGCTTTATTTTAGTGTATTCCTTGTTTTAAAAGCATAGATGTAGTTATGCTCATCTGGGTGCGTCAAACGGCGGTTGCATGTCGACAATGGATATGTAGCTGCACATATTCAAAGGACGTGCAACTGAAGTTGCGCACTGGTGCACGAGTGTGCAATAGTGGTTGCGTTCAGTCGATGGACATGCAGTTGCACATAACAAACGGACGTGCAACTGCAGTTCCACATGGCCGACGAACATGCAGTTGCACACTCTGGCGACATGCAACTATAATTGTGTGTGAATATGAAGGACATGCAAATATAGGCGTGCGCGGGTGTACGTACGTGTAACTGTTGTCGCATGTGACTGGACAGGCGTGTTAATGAAGTTGTGTGCAGCATGGAAGAAGTATGAAAAATAATAATGAACGTGCTATCGCTGGCCCTAGGCTAGCGTGTAAGTGTAGTAGTGTGGAGTACGAAAAACAAAAGAAAAAAACAAAACTGATCAAACAGATAAAGGAGAAAATGAAAAATCTGCACAAATCTCTGCATAAAATAAGTGGCATAGGAGTTTAGATGAGACTCTGATAGTTTTCATCTAGATGAGAATTGACAAATCAGTTTTTTTTATTTCAATCTACTGGGGAATAGCTAATGCGACCAAATATAAACATAACCCAAAATTTACCTCTAGACAAATTATATGTTTTAGAAAGGAAATGATATAACCCGACATACAAAAGCTCACCATACAAAAAAATGATGAGAGAGAAATGATATAGCCATGCCAATTTGCGATCGAATGTCCAGAAATTCGAATAAATGCGGAAAGAATTCAGTCAACTCAAAGTTCAACACGAATCACAGTGCGAGAGATCTAGCGACAAAAAAGAGCGAGGCGAAGTGAAATTAGTATGTTGGCTGATCAAATTCTACTCGGTAGCTGTAGATATAAAGGTCGGTTTCAGCCTTGTCTGGATCCGTGCCTTGAGACATGGTCGGTGGTCGCATGCATCCGTTTCCAACACAACTATAGACGGAAAACCTGGTGACTTTTTCCGTTAATCTCCTTTCGTCGATGACTTGCATTTGGGATTTGAGATGAAGAATGCAGATTATGTTTCATAAGAAAAGATGCAGGAGTAGAACCCAAACATGTGGTGTGCTGATGAATCCCAGTGTTAACGTACATATGTGTAACTGTGGGTTGGCTCCACGGCACTAGAGGCCTCCAAAACGTGTAGCCAAATGAATGCAGCACGATGTTTGATTAGCCGTCGTGTAAGGATCGTCCCAGCAGATGTCGCTGTCGGTGTCAAAACCGGCGGATCTCGGGTAGAGGGTCCTAAACTGTGCGTCTAGGCGGATGCTAACAGGAGACAAGGGACACGATGTTTTACCCAGGTTCGGGCCCTCTTGATGGAGGTAAAACCCTACGTCCTGCTTGATTAATATTGATGATATGAGTAGTACAAGAGTGGATCTACCACGAGATCAAGGAGGCTAAACCCTAGAAGCTAGCCTATGGTATGATTGTTGTAATGTATGTTGTGTCCTACGGACTAAGCCCTCCGGTTTATATAGACACCGGAAAGGGCTAGGGTTACACAGAGTCGGTTACAATGATAGGAGATCTACATATCCGTATCGCCAAGCTTGCCTTCCACGCCAAGAAAAGTCCCATCCGGACACGGGACGGAGTCTTCAATCTTGTATCTTCGTAGTCTTGGAGTCCGGCGGACGATGATAGTCCGGCTGTCCGGACACCCCGTAGTCCAGGACTCCCTCACTAGCCCCTGAACCAGGCTTCAATGACGATGAGTCCGACGCGCATAATGTTCGGCATTGCAAGGCGGGTTCCTCTTTTGAATAATCCAGAGAAGATTGTGAACACCAGGATAGTGTCTGGCTCTGCAAAATAAATTCCACGTTCCACCGTAGAGAGAATAATATATACACAAGTTCAATCTGCTGACATATTTTGCGGCATGACATCACACCACTACCAAGCCTTTACTTGAATCGTTTTTTATTATACCGTCTCGGTAGCGTTTAGCGGCGGTTTCCTTAACACGTCTCGTCAAGCGTAGATCGTGTTCCCTTATTCGGGATTCTCATCAATACGGACGTGGGTAACCCAACCGCGCCATTGATAGTGGCGCTTGGGAGATAAGCGAGTTTTACCAGGCCGGTGGGGGACGCATAGTCTTCGCCCGCCTATATATAAGGGATAAGGATTCACCTTTTCACCCACGCCTTCTTCCTCCTTTGCTTATCCATCTCTGCGCACTCGAACTCCAGCGCCCAAGCTCGCGCATCTCGTCTCAACCTTCTCCGACCATGTCCGGAGCGGGAGGCAAGTGGTTGGCTTCCACCGTTAAGGAGGAGCACATCGCAAAGCTGCGCAGTGCCGGATACCTTTCCGGCGACATCGCGCATCGGTTGCCCGACGAGGGGCAGCTCATCCCCACCCCCAGGCCCCATGAGAGGGTTGCTTTCCTTCCCCACTTCCTCCGCGGACTGGTCTTTCCACTTCACCCCTTTGTCCGGGGGCTCATGTTCTACTACGGCCTGGATTTCCATGATCTGGCGCCGAACTTCATCCTCAACATCTCGGCGTTTATCGTTGTGTGCGAGGCCCTCCTCTGCATCCGGCCCCACTTCGGCTTGTGGCTCAAGACCTTCAACGTCAAGCCGAAGGTAGTGAAGGGCACGCAGGCAGAATGCGGAGGTGCCATATTGGGCAAGATGCCCAACGTCCTCTGGTGTTGGGGAACGTAGTAATTTCAAAAAATTTCCTACGCACACGCAAGATCATGGTGATGGCATAGCAACGAGAGGAGAGAGTGTTCGTCTACGTACCCTCGTGAGACCGTGGCGAAGCGTTAGCTGCGCGGTTGATGTAGTCGTACGTCTTCACGATCCGACCGATCCAAGCACCGAACGTACGGGGCCTCCGAGTTCAGCACACGTTCAGCTCGATGACGATCTCCGGCCTCCGATCCAGCCGAGTTCCGGAGATGAGTTCCGTCAGCACGACGGCGTGGTGACGATGATGATGTTCTATCGGCGCAGGGCTTCGCCTAAACTCCGCGACGATATGACCGAGGTGGAATATGGTGGAAGGGGGCACCGCACACGGCTAAGGAACGATCCGTAGATCAACTTGTGTGTCTATGGGGTGCCCCCTGCCCCCGTATATAAAGGAGGGAGGGAGGAGGAGGCCTGCCCTAGGAGGGGCGCGCCATGGGGAGTCCTACTCCCACCGGGAGTAGGATTCCCCCTTTCCTAGTCCAACTTGGAGTCCTTCCATGTAGTAGGAGTAGGAGACAAGGAAGGGGAAGAGAGAAGGGAAGGAAGGAAGGGGTGCGGCCCCTCCCCCTAGTCCAATTCGGACTAGGCCTTGGGGGGGCGCGCGGCTTGCCCTAGGCAGCCCCTCTCTCTTTCCCGTATGGCCCAATAAGGCCCAATACTTCTCCCCGGCGAATTCCCGTAACTCTCCCAGTACTCAAAAAATACCGAATCACTCGGAACCATTCCGAACTCCGAATATAGTCGTCCAATATATCGATCTTTACGTCTCGACCATTTCGAGACTCCTCGTCATATCCCCGATCTCATCCGGGACTCCGAACTCCTTCGGTACATCAAAACTCATAAACTCATAATATAAATGTCATCGTAACGTTAAGCGTGCGGACCCTACGGGTTCGAGAACTATGTAGACATGACCTAGAACTATTCTCGGTCAATAACCAATAGCGGAACCTGGATGCTCATATTGGTTCCTACATATTCTACGAAGATCTTTGTCGGTTAAACCGCATAACAACATACGTTGTTCCCTTCGTCATCGGTATGTTACTTGCCCGAGATTCGATCGTCGGTATCCAATACCTAGTTCAATCTCGTTACCGGCAAGTCTCTTTACTCGTTCCGTAATACATCATCTCGTAACTAACTCATTAGTTACAATGCTTGCAAGGCTTAAGTGATGTGTATTACCGAGAGGGCCCAGAGATACCTCTCCGACAATTGGAGTGACAAAACCTAATCTCGAAATACGCCAACTCAACATGTACCTTCGGAGACACCTGTAGTACTCCTTTATAATCACCCAGTTACGTTGTGACGTTTGGTAGTACCCAAAGTGTTCCTCCGGTAAACGGGAGTTGCATAATCTCATAGTTTCAGGAACATGTATAAGTCATGAAGAAAGCAATAGCAACATACTAAACGAACAAGTGCTAAGCTAACGGAATGGGTCAAGTCAATCACATCATTCTCCTAATGATGTGATCCCGCTAATCAAATGACAACTCTTTTGTCCATGGCTAGGAAACATAACCATCTCTGATAAACGAGCTTGTCAAGTAGAGGCATACTAGTGACACTATGTTTGTCTATGTATACACACATGTATTATGTTTCCGGTTAATACAATTCTAGCATGAATAATAAACATTTATCATGAAATAAGGAAATAAATAATAACTTTATTATTGCCTCTAGGGCATATTTCCTTCAGTCTCCCACTTGCACTAGAGTCAATAATCTAGTTCACATCGCCATGTGATTTAACACCAATATTCATATCTGTATATGATTAACACCCATAGTTCACATCATCATGTGAACAACACCCAAAGGGTTTACTAGAGTCAATAATCTAGTTCACATCGCTATGTGATTAACACCCAAAGAGTACTATGGTGTGATCATGTTTTGCTCGTGAGAGAAGCTTAGTCAACGGTCTCATCACATTGAGCCGTATGTATTTTGCAAATATTCTATGTCTACAATGCTCTGCATGGAGCTACTCTAGCTAATCGCTCCCACTTTCAATATGTATCCAGATTGAGACTTAGAGTCATCTGGATCGGTGTGAAAACTTGCACCGAGGTAACTTTTACGACGGGCTCTTTTATCCCCTCCATAATCGAGAAATATTTTCTTAGTCCTCACTAAGGATATTCTTGACCAATGTCCAGTGATCTACTCTTAGATCACTATTTTACTCCCTTGCCAAATTCAGAGCAAGGTATACAATAGGCCTGGTACATAACATAGCATACTTTATAGAACCTATGACTAAGGCATAGGGAATGACTTTCATTCTCTTTTCTATTTTCTGCCGTGGTCGGGATTTTGAGTCTTACTCAATTTCACACCTTTGCAACACAGGCAAGAACGCTTTCTTTGACTGTTCCATCTTGAACTATTTCAAAATCTTGCCAAGGTATGTACTCATTGAAAATCTTATCAAGCGTCTTGATCTATCTCAATAGATCTTGATGCTCAATATGTAAGTAGCTTTTACTGAGGTCTTTCTTTTAAAGAACTCCTTTAAAACACTCCTTTATGCTTTGCGAATAATTCTACATTATTTCGATCAACAATATGTCATTCACATATACTTATCGAAATCTTTGTAGTGCTCCCACTCACTTTCTTGTAAATACAGGCTTCACCGCAAGTCTGTATAAAACTATATGCTTTGATCAACTTATCAAAGCGTATATTCCAACTCGAGATGCTTGCACTAGTCCATAGATGCACATTTTGTTAACACCTTTAGGATCGACAAAACCTGTTGGTTGCATCACATACAACTCTTCTTTAATAACTCCATTAAGGAATGCAGTTTTGTTTATCCATTTGCCGATTTCATAAAATCCGCAATTGCTAACATGATTCGGACAGACTTAGTATCGATCGAGTGAGAAAATCTCATCGTATTCAACCCCTTGAACTTGTTGAAAACCTTTTGCAACAAGTCGAGCTTAGTGGATAGTAACACTACTATCGGTGTTTGTCTTCCTCTTGAAGATCCATTTATTTAACATGGCTTGCGATCATCGAGCAAGTCAATCAAAGTCCATACTTTGTTCTCATACATGGATCATATCTCAGATTTTATGGCCTCAAGCCATTTCCAAAATACTACTAGGACTAAGTTCATGATAAATTAAAGTTCAATTAATCATATTACTTAAGAACTCCCATAGATAGACATCCCTCTAATCCTCTAAGTGATCACGTGATCCAAATCAACTAAACCATGTCCGATCATCACGTGAGATGGAGTAGTTTCAATGGTGAACATCGCTATGTTGATCATATCTACTATATGATTCACGCTCGACCTTCGGTCTCCGTGTTCGAGGCCATATCTGTATATGCTAGGCTCGTCAAGTATAACTGAGTATTCGCGTGTGCAACTGTTTTGCACCGTTGTATTTGAGCGTAGAGCCTATCACACCGATCATCACGTGGTGTCTCGGCACGAAGAACTTTACATAGCGGTGCATACTCGGGAGAACACTTCTTGTTAATTAGTGAGAGATCATCTTAAAATGCTACGTCAAACAAAACATAATAAGATGTATAACAGATAAACATCATATGCAATCAAAATATGTGACATGATATGGCCATGATCATCTTGCGCCTTTGATCTCCATCTCCAAAGAATCTTGTCATGATCTCTATCGTCACCGCATTTCGACACCATGATCTTCATCATCTTGATCTATATCAATGTGTCATCACATGGTCGTCTCAGCAACTATTGCTCTTGACTATTGCTATCGCATAGCGATAAAGTAAAGCAATTATTTGGCACTTGCATCTTATGCAACAAAGAGACAACCATAGAGCTTACGCGATCGCCGATAACTTCAACAAAACATGATCATCTCATACAACAACTTATATCTCATCACGTTTGACCATATCACATCACAACATGCCTGCAAAAACAAGTTAGATGTCCTCTACTTTGTTGTTGCAAGTTTTACGTGGCTGCTACGGGCTTAAGCAGAACCAATCTCACCTACGCATCAAAACCACAATGATAGTTTGTCAAATATACTCGTTTTACCTTCACAAGGACCGGGCGTATGCCGCACTCGGTTCAACTAAAGTTGGAGACATCCGCCATCCACCACCACGTGTGCAAAACGCGTCGGTAAACGATCGCGTAAGCGTCTGGCGTAATGTCGGTCCGGGCCTTCATCCAACAATACCGCCGAACCAAAGTATGACATGCTTTGGTAAGCGTTATGACTTATATCGTCCACAACTCACTTGTGTTCTACTCGTGCATATAACATCAAACCATAAAACCTAGGCTCGAGATACCCTGTTGGGGAACATAGTAATTTCAAAAAATTCCCACGCATTACGCAAGATCATGGTGATGCCATAGCGAGAGGAGAGTGTTAGTCCCACGTACCCTCGTGAGACCGTAGCGAAGCGTTAACTGCGCGGTTGATGTAGTCGTGCGTCTTCACGATCCGACCGATCCAAGCACCGACGTCGCAGGGGCCTCCGAGTTCAGCACGTTCAGCTCGATGGCGATCTCCGGCCTCGGTCCAGCCGAGCTCGGAGATGAGTTCCGTCGGCCTGACGGCGTGGTAGCGATGATGATGTTCTATCGGTACAGGCTTCGCCTAAACTCATGACGATATGACCGAGAGTGGAATATGGTGGAAGGGGCACGCTGCGGCTGAGAGCGATCCGTGATCAACTTGTGTCTATGGGGTGCCCCCGCCCCGTATATAAAGGGGAGGGGAGGAGGCCTGCCCTAGGAGGCGCGCCATGAGAAGTCCTACTCCCCACGGGGTAGGATTCCCCTTCCTAGTCAACTAGGTCCTTCCATGTAGTAGGAGTAGGAGACAAGGAAGGGAAGAGAAGGGAAGGAAGAAGGTGCGGCCCCTCCCGTGATCAATTCGGACTAGTCCTTGAGGGTGCGCAGGCTTGCCCTAGGCAGCCCTCTCTCTTTCCCATATGGCTAATAAGGCCCAATACTTCTCCCGGCGAATTCCGTAACTCTCGGTACTCCGAAAAATACCGAATCACTCGGAACCTTTCCGAACTCGAATATAGTCGTCCAATATATCGATCTTTACGTCTCGACCATTTGAGACTCCTCGTCATGTCCCGATCTCATCCGGGACTCGAACTCCTTCGGTACATCAAAACTCATAAACTCATAATATAAATGTCATCGAAGCGTTAAGCGTGCGGACCCTACGGGTTCGAGAACTATGTAGACATGACCTAGAACTATTCTCGGTCAATAACCAATAGCGGAACACTGGATGCTCATATTGGTTCCTACATATTCTCTGAAGATCTTTATCGGTCAAACCGCATAACAACATCGTTGTTCCTTTGTCATCGGTATGTTACTTGCGAGATTCAATCGTCGGTATCAATACCTAGTTCAATCTCGTTACCGGCAAATCTCTTTACTCGTTCGTAATACATCATCTCGTAACTAACTCATTAGTTACAATGCTTGCAAGGCTTAAGTGATGTGTATTACAGGAGGCCAGAGATACCTCTCCAGAGCAATTGGAGTGACAAAACCTAATCTCGAAATCGCCAACTCAACATGTACCTTCGGAGACACTGTAGTACTCCTTTATAATCACCCGATTCGTTGTGACATTTGGTAGTACCAAAGTGTTCCTCCGATGGCAGGGTTGCATAATCTCATAGTTTGAGAACATGTATAAGTCATGAAGAAAGCAATAGCAACATACTAAGCGAACAAGTGCTAAGCTAACGGAATGGGTCATGTCAATCCATCATTCTCCTAATGATGTGATCCCGTTAATCAAATGACAACTCTTTGTCCATGGCTAGAAACGTAACCATCTCGATAATCGAGGCTAGTCATAGAGGCATACTAGTGACACTATGTTTGTCTATGTATCCACACATGTTATTATGTTTCCGGTTAATACAATTCTAGCATGAATAATAAATATTTATCATGAAATAAGGAAATAAATAATAACTTTAATATTGCCTCTAGGGCATATTTCCTTCATCTGGTTCGAAGAGGCCTTCGAGGAATCCGTCAAGGGGTGGCAATCGGGGTGGTTCTATATCACCGAGCTGCGCGACCCTACGTGGGCGGCGACCCCCGAGTTCAGATCTGGTATCCCTACGAAGCTCACCTCCTGGAAAGAGAAGGGCTTGTGGGGTAATTCGAAGGAGTCGACGGGACTCCAAGCCCGTATCCGTAAGTGGTGAACAAGAAGCTCGTGCTTGTTGACGTGGTCCAAGTCATGCTCGTCCCCGCCGATTCTCCCATGCCAAGAACGGGCATTCAATCTGCAGGAGTTCGATCCGAACAACACCAGCGTTGAGCGAGCTTCACCTGACGTCTGAAGGCGCCTGAGGGTGCTGTTTATAAAGGCGCCGGTTCGCATCCGCTGACGGAAGATCATGGATTTCACTCGCAGTCATTCCAATGACGAGGTAAGTGATTCTACCCCTTTACGGGACACTTGTTGTTAATAGTTTGATTCTATGCGGGTTTTAACCTCCCTTTTCCTTTGACAGGAATGGATGAAGAAGGCCAAGCTGAAGGAAATATGCCCTAGAGGCAATAATAAAGTTATTATATATTTCCTCATATCATGATAAATGTTTATTATTCATGCTAGAACTGTATTAACCGGAAACATAATACATGTGTGAATATATAGACAAATAGAGTGTCACTAGTATGCCTCTACTTGACTAGCTTGTTAATCAAAGATGGTTATGTTTCCTAACCATGAACAAGGAGTTGTTATTTGATTAACAAGGTCACATCATTAGTTGAATGATCTGATTGACATGACCCATTCCGTTAGCTTAGCACACTATCGTTTAGTATGTTGCTATTGCTTCCTTCATGACTTATACATGTTCCTATAACTATGAGATTATGCAACTCCCGCTTGCCGGAGGAACACTTTGGTACTACCAAACGCCACAACGAATCGGGTGATTATAAAGGAGTACTACAGGTGTCTCCAAAGGCGATGTTGGGTTGGCGATTTCGAGATTAGGATTTGTCACTCCGAATGCCTGGAGAGGTATCTCTCGGCCCTCTCGGTAATGCACATCACTTAAGCCTTGCAAGCATTGTAACTAATGAGTTAGTTATGAGATGATGTATTACGGAACGAGTAAAGAGACTTGCCGGTAACGAGATTGAACTAGGTATTGATACCGACGATCGAATCTCGGGTAAGTAACATACCGATGACAAAGGAACAACGATGTTGTTATGCGGTCCGACCGATAAAGATCTTCGAGAATATGTAGGAACCAATATGGGCATCCAGGTCCCGCTATTGGTTATTGACCGAGACGTGTCTCGGTCATGTCTACATTGTTCTCGAACCGTAGGGTCCGCACGCTTAAGGTTTCGGCGATGCTTATATTATGAGTTTATGAGTTTTGATGTACCAAGGAGTTCGGAGTCCCTGATGAGATCGGGACATGATGAGGAGTCTCAAATGGTCGAGACGTAAAGATCGATATATTGACGACTATATTCGAGTTCGGAAAGGTTCCAGTCATTCGGTATTTATCGAGTACGGAGAGTTACGGAATTCGCCGGGAGAAGTATTGGGCCTTATGGGCCATATACGGAAAGAGAGAGGCTGCCCTAGGCAGGCGCGCCCCTTGCCCTAGTCCGAATTGGCTAGGGGAGGCCGCACCTCCTCCTTCCTTCCCTTCTCTTCCCCTTCCTAGTCTCCTACTCCTAATACATGGAAGGATCCCTAGTTGACTAGGAAAGGGGAATCCTACTCCGGTGGGAGTAGGACTCCCCTATGGCGCCTCCTCCCTAGGCCGGCCTCCTCCTCCCTCCCTCCTTTATATACGGGGCAGGGGGCACCCCATAGACACAAGTTGATCCTTGAGATCGCTCCTCAGCAGCAGCGGTGCCCCCTCCACCATATTCCACCTCGGTCATATTGTAGCGGTGCTTAGGCGAAGCCCTCGCCAAGAGAACATCAAGATCGCCACCACGCCGTCGGCCGACGGAACTCTCTCCCGAGCTTTGCTGGATCGGAGCCCGAGGAGCGCCACCGAGCTGTACGGTGTCAAGAACTCTGAGGCGCCGGAGTAACGGCTACGGATCGGTTGATCGCGAGGAGAACGTCACGACTACTTCCTCTACGCTGTGATCGCTTCGCCGGCGGTCTACAAGGGTATGTAGACAACACTCTCCTCTCGCTATGCATCACCATGATCTTGCGTAGCGAGGAAATTTTTGAAATTACTACGCTCCCCAACAAAGGCATCGAGCCAGGTTTTTATGGTTTGATGTTTTGCACGAGTAGAACACAAGTGAGTTGTGGACGATATAAGTCATACCGCCTACCAAAGATGTCATACTTTGGTTCAGCGGTATTGTGAGATGAAGCGCCCGACCGACATTACGCCAGACGCTTACGCGAGACTGGTTTCACCGCTACGCAGCACTCGTGCTTAAAGGTGACTGGCGGTGTCTGCTCTCTCACTTTAGTTGAACTGAAAGTGGCTACGCCGGTCCTTGAGAAGGTTAAAACGAGTCTATTTGACGAAGTATCGCTGTGGTTTTGATGCGAGGTGAGATTGGTTCTTGCTTAAGCCCGTAGCAGCCACGTAAAATTTGCAACAACAAAGTAGAGGACGCCTAACTTGTTTTTGCAGGCATGTTGTGATGTGATATGGTCAAGACGTGATGCTATATTTTATTGTATGAGATGATCATGTTTTGTAACCGGTTATCGGCAATCGGCTGGAGCCATATGGTTGTCGCTTATTGTATGAAATGCAAACGCCTCAGAATTGCTTTACTTTATCACTAAGCGGTAGCGATAGTCATAGAAGCAATAGATGGCGCCAACGACAACGATGCTACGATGGAGATCAAGGTGTCGCACCGTGACGATGGTGATCATGATGGTGCTTTCGAGATGGAGATCACAAGCACAAGATGATGATGGCCATATCATATCACTTATATTGATTGCATGTGATGTTTATCCTTTATGCATCTTATCTTGCTTTGATCGACGGTAGCATTTTAAGATGATCTCTCACTAAAATTATCAAGTAGTGTTCTCCCGAGTATGCACCGCTGCCAAAGTTCGTCGTGCCCGAAACCACGTGATGATCGGGTGATAAGCTCTACGTCCATCTACAACGGTGCAAGCCAGTTTTGCACACGCAGAATACTCAGTTATACTTGACGAGCCTAGCATATGCGATATGGCCTCGAACACGGAGACCGAAAGGTCGAGCGTGAATCATATAGTAGATATGATCAACATAAGATGTTCACCATTGAAAACTACTCCATCTCACGTGATGATCGGTTATGGTTTAGTTGATTTGGATCACGTGATCACTTAGATGACTAGAGAGATGTCGTCTAAGTGGGAGTTCTAAGTAATATGATTAATTGAACTTAAATTTATCATGAACTTAGTCCTGGTAGTATTTTGCAAATTATGTTGTAGATCAATAGCTCATGTTGTTGCTTTCATATGTTTGTTTTGATATGTTCCTAGAGAAAATTGTGTTGAAAAATGTTAGTAGCAATGATGCGGATTGGATCCGTGATCCGAGGTTTATCCTCATTGCTGCGCAGTAAGAATTATGTCCTTGATGCACCGCTAGGTGACAAACCTATTGCAGAGCGTATGCGATGTTATGAACGCTTGGCTAGCTCAATATGATGACTACTTGATAGTTTTGTGCACCATGCTTTATGGCTTAGAATCGGGACTTCAAAGATGTTTTGAACATCATGGACCATATGAGATGTTCCAGAATTGAAGTTAATATTTCAAGCAAATACCCGAGTTGAGAGATATGAAGTCTCCAACAAGTTCTATAGCTAAAAGATGGAGGAGAATCGCTCAACTAGTGAGCATGTGCTCGATTGTCCGGGTACTACAATCGCTTGAATCAAGTGGGAGTTAATCTTCCGATAAGATAGTGATTGACAGAGTTCTTTCTAGTCACCATCACCAAGTTAGTAGAACTTCGTGATGAACTATAGTATGCAAGGGATGATGAAAATGATTCCCGAGCTCTTCGTGATGTTGAAATCAACGAAGGTAGAAATCAAGAAAGAACATCAAGTGTTGATGGTTAACAAGACCACTAGTTTCAAGAAAAGGGCAAAGGGATAGAAGGGAACTTCAAGAAGAACAGCAAGCAAGTTGTCGCTCAAGTGAAGAAGCCCAAGTCTGGACCTAAGCTCGAGACTAAGTGCTTCTACCGCAAAGGAACTGGTCACTCGAAGCAAAATACCCCAAGTATTTGGTGGATAAGAAGGATGGCAAAGTGAACAAAGGTATATTTGATATACATGTTATTGATGTGTACTTTACTAGTGTTTATAGCAACCCCTCGGTATTTGGTACTGGTTCGCTTGCTAAGAGTAGTAACTCAAACAGGAGTTGCGTAATAAAAGCAAACTAGTTAAGGGTGAAGTGACGATGTGTGTTGAAAGTAGTTTCAAGATTGATATGATCATCATCGCACACCCCTATACTTTCGGGATTAGTGTTGAACCTAAATAAATGTTATTTGGTGTTTGCGCTGAGCATGAATATGATTTGATCGTGTTTATTGCAATACGGTTATTCATTTAAGTAAGAGAATAAACTGTTGTTCTGCTTACATGAATAAAACCTTTATGGTTACACACCCAATGAAAATGGTTCATTGGATCTCGATCTTAGTGATACACATATTCATAATATTGAAACCAAAAGATGCAAAGTTAATAATGATAGTGCAACTTATTTGTGGCACCGCCGCTTAGGTCATATTGGTGTAAAGCGATGAAGAAACTCCATGCCGATGGATTTTGGAATCACTTGATTATGAATCACTTGATACTTGCGAACCATGCCTTTTGGGCAAGATGACTAAAACTCCGTTCTCCGAACAATGGAACGAAGCTATCGACTTATTGGAAATAATACATACCGATGTATGCGATCCAATGAGTGTTGATGCTCGTGGCAAGTATCGTTATTTTCTGACCTTCACAAGATGATTTGAGCAGATATGGGTATATCTACTTGATGAAACATAAGTCCTGAAATAGTTGAAAGGTTCAAAGAATTTCAGAGTGAAGTGGAAAATCATCGTAACAAGAAAATAAAGTTTCACGATCTGATCGCGAGACAAATATTTGAGTTACGAGTTTGGTCTTCAATTAAAACAATGTGGAATAGTTTCACAAATCACGCCACCGAACACCACAATGTTATGGTGTGTCCAAACATCGTAATCGCACTTTATTGGATATAGTGCAATCTATGATGTTTCTACCGATTTACCAATATCGCTTTTGGGATCATGCATTAGAGACAACTGCATTCACGCTAAATTGGGCACCATCTAAATCCGTTGAGACGACACTATATGAACTGTGGTTTAGCAAGAAACCCAAGTTGTCGCTTAAAGTTTGGAGTTATGATGCTTATGTGAAAAATTTCATCCCGATAAGCTCAAACCCAAATCGAGAAGTGCGCCTTCATAGAATACCCAAAGGAAATTGTTGGGTACACCTTCTATCACAGATCCGAAGGCAAGATATTCGTTGTTTAAGATGGATCCTTTCTAGAGAAGGATTTTCTCTCAAAGAAGTGAGTGGGAGGAAAGTAGAACTTGATGAGGTAATTGTACCTTCTCCCTTATTGAAAGTAGTTCATCACGTAAATCTGTTCCTCGTGACTACTACACCAATTAGTGAGGAAGCTAATGATGATGATCATGTAACTTCGATCAAGTTACTACCGAATCTCGTAGGTAAACCAGAGTGAGATCCGCACCAGAGTGGTACGGTAATCCTGCTCGAAGTCATGTAACTAGACCATGATGAACCTACGAACTATGAGGAAGCGATGATGAGCCCAGATTCGCAAAATGGTTTGAGGCCATGAAATCTGAGATATGATCCATGTATGAGAACAAAGTATGGACTTTGATGGATTTGCCCGATGATCGGCAAACCATAGAAAATAAATGGATCTTCAAGAGGAAGACGGACGCGATAGTAGTGTTACTATCTACAAAGCTAGACTTGTCGAAAAGGTTTTTGACAAAGTTCAAGATGTTGAATACAATGAGATTTTCTCACTCAGACGATGCTTAAAAGTCTGTCCAATCATGTTAGCAATTGCCAATTTTATGAAATCGGCAAATGGATAAACAAAACTGCATTCCTTAATGAGTTATTAAAGAAGAGTTGTATGTGATGCAACCAAAGGTTTTGTCGATCCTAAAGATGTTAACAAAATGTGCATCTATGGACTGGTGCAAGCATCTCGAGTTGGAATATACGCTTTGATAAGTTGATCAAAGCATATAGTTTATACAGACTTGCAAAGTGAAGCCTCAGATTTACTAGAAAGTGAGTGGGAGCACTACAAGATTTCGATAAGTATATGTGAATGACATATTGTAGATCGGAAATAATGTAGAATTATTCGCAAAGCATAAAGGAGTGTTTGAAAGAAGTTTTTCAAAGAAAGACCTCGTGAAGTCTGCTTACATATTGAGCATCAAGATCTATAGAGATAGATCAAGATGCTTGATAAGTTTTTTCAATGAGTACATACCTTGACAAGATTTTGAAGTAGTTCAAAATGGAACAGTCAAAGAAAGAGTTCTTGCCTGTGTTACAAGGTGTGAAATTGAGTAAGACTCAAAACCCGACCACGGCAGAAGATAGAAAGAGAATGAAAGTCATTCCCTATGCCTTGGCCATAGGTTCTATAAAGTATGCCATGTCTGTGTACCGGATCTATTGTATACCCTACACTGAGTTTGGCAAGGAGTACAATAGTGATCTAGGAGTAGATCATCGGACAGCGGTCAAAATTATCCTTAGTGGAATAAGGATATGTTTCTCGATTATGGAAGTGACAAAAGGTTCGTCGTAAGGGTTACGCCGATGCAAGTTTTGACACCAATCTGATGACTCTAAGTCTCGATCTAGATACATATTGAAAGTGGGAGCAATTAGCTAGAGTAGCTCAAGCAAGAGCATTGTAGACATAGAAAATTGTAAAATACATAACGGATCCAATGTGAAAGACCCGCTGACTAAGATTATCTCACAAGCAAAACATGATCACACCTTAGTACTCTTTGGGTGTTAATCACATAGCGATGTGAACTAGATTACTGAATCTAGTAAACCCTTTGGATGTTGGTCACATGGCAATGTGAACTATGGGTGTTAATCACATGATGATGTGAACTATCGATGTTAATCACATGGTGATGTGATCTAGATTATTGACTCTAGTGCAAGTGGGAGATCAAGGAAATATGCCCTAGAGGCAATAATAAAGTTATTATATATTTCCTCATATCATGATAAATGTTTATTATTCATGCTAGAATTGTATTAACCGAAACATAATACATGTGTGAATATATAGACAAACAGAGTGTCACTAGTATGCCTCTACTTGACTAGCTTGTTAATCAAAGATGGTTATGTTTCCTAACCATGAACAAGGAGTTGTTATTTGATTAACAAGGTCACATCATTAGTTGAATGATCTGATTGACATGACCCATTCCGTTAGCTTAGCACACGATCGCTTAGTATGTTGCTATTGCTTCCTTCATGACTTATACATGTTCCTATAACTATGAGATTATGCAACTCCTGCTTGCCGGAGGAACACTTTGGTACTACCAAACGTCACAACGAATCGGGTGATTATAAAGGAGTACTACAGGTGTCTCCAAAGGCGATGTTGGGTTGGCGATTTCGAGATTAGGATTTGTCACTCCGAATGTCTGAGAGGTATCTCTCGGCCCTCTCTCGTAATGCACATCACTTAAGCCTTGCAAGCATTGTAACTAATGAGTTAGTTGTGAGATGATGTATTACGGAACGAGTAAAGAGACTTGCCGTAACGAGATTGAACTAGGTATTGATACCGACGATCGAATCTCGGCAAGTAACATACCGATGACAAAGGAACAACGATGTTGTTATGCGGTCCGACCGATAAAGATCTTCGAGAATATGTAGGAACCAATATGGGCATCCAGGTCCCGCTATTGGTTATTAACCGAGACGGTCTCGGTCATGTCTACATTGTTCTCGAACCGTAGGGTCCGCACGCTTAAGGTTTCGGCGATGCTTATATTATGAGTTTATGAGTTTTGATGTACCAAGGAGTTCGAGTCCCGGATGAGATCGGGGACATGACGAGGAGTCTCAAATGGTCGAGACGTAAAGATCGATATATTGGACGACTATATTCGAGTTCGGAAAGGTTCCGAGTCATTCGGTATTTATCGAGTACCGGAGAGTTACGGAATTCGCCGGGAGAAGTATTGGGCCTTATGGGCCATACGGGAAAGAGAGAGGGGCTGCCCTAGGCAGGCCGCTGCGGCCCCCTTGCCCTAGTCCGAATTGGGCTAGGGAGGCCGCACCCTCCTTCCTTCCCTCTCTCTTCCCTTCCTAGTCTCCTACTCCTAATACATGGAAGGATCCCTAGTTGACTAGGAAAGGGGAATCCTACTCCGTGGGAGTAGGACTCCCCTATGGCGCGCCTCCTCCTAGGCCGGCCTCCTCCTCCTCCTCCTTTATATACGGGGCAGGGGGCACCCCATAGACACAAGTTGATCCTTGAGATCGCTCTCAGCTGCAGCGGTGCCCCTCCACCATATTCCACCTCGGTCATATCGCACGGCAAGCTTAGGCGAAGCCCCTCGTCGGTAGAACATCAAGATCGCCACCACGCCACAGCCGACGGAACTCTCCCCGAGCTTTGCTGGATCGAGCCCGAGGAGCGCCACCGAGCTGTACGTGTGTCAAGAACTCGAGGCGCCGAGTAACGCATCGGATCGGTTGGATCGCGAGGAGAACGATGACTACTTCCTCTACGTTGTGATCGCTTCCGCTTCGGTCTATAAGGGTATGTAGACAACACTCTCGCCTCTCGTTGCTATGCATCACCATGATCTTGCGTGTGCGTAGGAAAATTTTTGAAATTACTACGTTCCCCAACACAAGCAGCTCGTCTGCCCGACTCCCATGCCAAAAGACCCAGTGGACGCCCGTCTAGCGGGGCTGCTGGTTCCGGCACCGCACGTGGTGCCGGAGAAGAAGGCCAAGAAGGTGGCTACGGGCACTCAAAAGAGTTCCCGTTTTCAGGTGTCCGACGACTCCGAGGCGGATTCCTCCCCCGAAGATGAGGAGGAGGAAGAAGACTCTCTCCCAGAAGGGGGAGAAGAAAGAGGAAGGCCTCCCCAACAGGGGAGGCCGAAGGGTCCAAGAGGGGAAGAACTATTCCCCCGGACAGCTGTTGGGGAACGTAGTAATTTCAAAAAAATTCCTACGCACACACAAGATCATGGTGATGAGTAGCAACGAGAGGGAAGAGTGTTGTCTACATACCCTTGTAGACCCGAAGCGGAAGCGATCACAACGTAGAGGAAGTAGTCGACGCTCTCCTCGCGATCCGACCGATCCCGGCGCCAAGCATTCGCGCCCCCGAGTTCTTGACACACGTACAGCTCGATGACGCCCCTCAGACTCGATCCAGCCGAGTGTCGAGGGAGAGTTCCACAAGCCGACGGGCGTGGTGACGATCTTGATGTTTCACCGGCGCAGGCTTTGCCTAAGCTTCATGACAGTATAACCGAGGTGGAATATGGTGGAGGGGGGCACCGCACACGGCTAAGGAACGATCCAAAGATCAAACTTGTGTGTTCTAGGGTGCCCCCTGCCCCGTATATAAAGGAGGGAGGGGGGAGGCCGGCCGCCTAGCTAGAAGCGCTGCTGAGGAGTCCTACTCCCACCGGAGTAGGACTCCCCCTTTCCTAGTTGGATTAGGTTTGGGGAGGGGAAGAGGAGGGGCGCCGCCCCCTCCTTGTCCTATTCGGACTGGGGGAGAGGGCGCGCGGCCACCTCCTGGCCGGCCCCTCCTCTTCTCCCTCGAGGCCCACCGAGGCCCATTTACCTCCCGGGGTTCCGTAACCTCCTGCCTTTCCCAAATTCCGCTTTCCGAACCATTCCAACTCCAAACATAGGCTTCCAATATATCAATCTTTATGTCTCGACCATTCCGAGACTCCTCGTCATGTCCGTGATCACATCCGGACTCAACTTCTTCGGTACATCAAAATACATAAACTCATAATAACCGCCATCGAAACCTTAAGCGCATGGACCCTACGGTTCGAGAACAATGTAGACATGACCTAGAACTATTCACGGTCAATAACCAATAGCGGGACCTGGATGCCCATATTGGTTCCTACATATTCTACGAAGATCTTTATCGGTCGATCCGCATAACAACATACGTTGTTCCTTTGTCATCGGTATGTTACTTGCCCGAGATTCGATCGTCGGTATCCAATACCTAGTTCAATCTCGCTATCGCAAGTCTCTTTACTCGTTCCGTAATACATCATCTCACAACTAACTCATTAGTTGTAGTGCTTGCAAGGCTTAAGTGATGTGCATTACCGAGAGGGCCAGAGATACCTCTCCGACAATCGGAGTGACAAAACCTAATCTCAAATACGCCAACCCAACATCTACCTTTGGAGACACCCAGTAGTACTCCTTTATAATCACCCGATTACGCTGACGCTTTGGTAGCACCAAAGTGTTCCTCCGTAAACGGAGTTGCATAATCTCATAGTTACAGGAACATGTATATGTCATGGATAAAAGCAGCAGCAACATACTAAACGATCGTGTGCTAAGCTAATGGAATGGGTCATGTCAATCAGATCATTCTACTAATGATGTGATCTCGTTAATCAAATAACAATTCTTTGTTCATGGTCAGGAAACATAACCATCATTGATTAACAAGCTAGTCTAGTAGAGGCATACTAGTGACATATTGTTTTGTCTATGCATTCACACATGTATCATGTTTCCGGTTAATACAATTCTAGCATGAATGATAAACATTTATCATGAAATAAGGAAATAAATAATAACTTTATTATTGCCTCTAGGGCATATTTCCTTCAGTCTCCCACTTGCACTAGAGTCAATAATCTAGATCACATCACCATGTGATTAACATCGATAGTTCACATCATCATGTGATTAACACCCATAGTTCACATCGCCATGTGACCAGCACCCAAAGGGTTTACTAGATTCAGTAATCTAGTTCACATTTCTATGTGATTAATACCCAAAGAGTACTAAAGTGTGATCATGTTTTGCTTGTGAGAGAGTCTTAGTCAACGGGTCTTTCACATTTAGATTCGTTATGTATTTTGCAATTTTTCTATGTCTACAATGCTCGCATTTAAGCTACTCTAGCTAATTGCTCCCACTTTCAATATGTATCTAGATCGAGACTTAGAGTCATCCAGATTAGTGTCAAAACTTGCATCGACGTAACCCTTCGACGACCTTTTGTCACTTCCATAATCGAGAAACATATCCTTATTCCACTAAGGATAATTTTGACCGCTGTCTAGTGATCTACTCCTAGATCACTATTGTACTCCTTGCCAAACTCAAAGTGCAGGGTATACAATAGATCCGGTACACAAGATGGCATACTTTATAGAACCTATGGCCAAGGCATAGGGAATGACTTTCTTTCTCTTTCTATCTTCTGCCGTGGTCGGGTTTTGAGTCTTACTCAATTTCACACCTTGTAACACAGGCAAGAACTCTTTCTTTGATCGCTCCATTTTGAACTACTTCAAAATCTTGTCAAGGTATGTAATCATTGAAAAACTTATCAAGCATCTTGATCTATCTCTATAGATCTTGATGCTCAATATGTAAGCAGCTTCACCGAGGTCTTTCTTTGAAAAACTTCTTTCAAACACTCATTTATGCTTTGCGTAATAATTCTACATTATTTCCGATCTACAATATGTCATTCACATATACTTATCGAAATGTGTAGTGCTCCCACTCACTTTCTAGTAAATACAGGCTTCACCATAAGTCTGTATAAAACTATATGCTTTGATCAACTCATCAAAGCGTATATTCCAACTCCGAGATGCTTGCACCAGTCCATAGATGGATCATTGGAGCTTACACACTTTGTTAGCTCCTTTGGATCGAAAAACACTTCTGGTTGCATCATATACAACTCTTCCTCCGTAAAACCATTCAGAATGTAGTTTTACATCCATTTGCCAAATTTCATAAATTGTGGCAATTGCTAACATGATTCGACAGACTTAAGCATCGCTACAGCTTGAGAAAATCTCATTGTAGTCAACATCTTGAACTTTGTCGAAAACCTTTTTGCAACAAGTCGAGCTTTGTAAATAGTAACACTACTATCAACGTCTGTCTTCCTCTTGAAGATCCATTTATTTTCTATGGTTTGCCGATCATCGGGCAAATCCATCAAAGTCCATACTTTGTTCTCATACATGGATCATATCTCGATTTCATGGCCTCAAACCATTTTATGGAATCTGGGCTCATCATCGCTTCCTCATAGTTCGTAGGTTTGTCATGGTTAAGTAACACGACCTCCGTAACAGGATTACCGTACACACTCGGTGCGAATCTCACTGTTTACCTACGAGGTTCGGTAGTAACTTGATCTCAAGTTACATGATCATCATCATTAGCTTCCTCACTAATTGGTATAGTAGTCACAAGAACAGATTTCTGTGATGAACTACTTTCCAATAAGGGAACAGGTACAGTTACCTCATCAAGTTCTACTTTCCTCCCACTCACTTCTTTCAAGAGAAACTCCTTCTCTAGAAAGGATCCATTTATTAGCAACAAATGTTTTGCCTTCGGATCTGTGATAGAAGGTGTACCCAACAATTTCCTTTGGGTATTCTATGAAGACGCATTCTCGATTTGGGTTTGAGCTTATCAGATGAAACTTTTCACATAAGCATCGCAGCCCCAAACTTTAAGAAACGACAACTTTGGTTTCTTGCTAAACCACAGCTCATATAGTGTCGCCTCAACGGATTTAGATGGTGCCCTATTTAACGTGAATGCAGCTGTCTCTAATGCATGATCCCAAAACGATATTGGTAAATCAGTAAGAAACATCATAGATTGCACTATATCCAATAAAGTGCGGTTACGATGTTTGGACACACCATAACTTTGTGGTGTTCTGTGGCGTGAGCTGTGAAACTATTCCACATTGTTTTAATTGAAGACCAAACTCAGAACTCAAATATTCGTCTCCAGCGATCGATCGCAGAAACTTTATTTTCTTGTTACGATGATTTTTCCACTTCACTCTGAAATTCTTTGAACCTTTCAACTATTTCAGACTTATGTTTCATCAAGTAGATATACCCATATCTGCTCAAATCATCTTGTGAAGGTCGAAAATAATGATACTTGCCACGAGCATCAACACTCATTGGATCGCATACATCGGTATGTATTATTTCCAATAAGTCAAGAGCTTGTTCCATTGTTCCGAGAACGGAGTTTTAGTCATCTTGCCCAAAAGGCATGGTTTGCAAGCATCAAGTGATTCATAATCAAGTGATTCCAAAATCCCATCAAGATGGAGTTTCTTCATGCGCTTTACACCATTATGACTCTAAACGGCAAGTGCCACAAATAAGTTGCACTATCATTATTAACTTTGCATCTTTTGGTTTCAATATTATGAATATGTGTATCACTACGATCGAGATCCAATGAACCATTTTCATTGGGTGTGTAACCATATAAGGTTTTATTCATGTAAACAGAATAACAATTTATTCTATAACTTTAAATGAATAACCGTATCGCAATAAACATGATCAAATCATATTCATGCTCAACGCAAACGCCAAATAACATTTATTTAGGTTCAACACTAATCCCGAAAGTATAGGAAGTGTGCGATGATGATCATATCAATCTTGAAACTACTTTCAACACACATCGTCACTTCACCCTTAACTAGTTTCGCTTATTCGCAACTCCTGCTTTGAGTTACTACTCTTAGCAACCGAACCAGTACCAAATACCGAGGGGTTGCTATAAACACTAGTAAACTATACATCAATAACATGTATATCAAATATACCTTTGTTCACTTTGCCATCCTTCTTATCCGCCAAATACTTGGGGTAGTTCCGCTTCGAGGACCAATCCTTCGCAGTAAAAGTACTTAGTCTCGTGCTTAGGTCCAGACTTGGGCTTCTTCACTTGAGCAGCAACTTGCTTGCCGCTCTTCTTGAAGTTCCCCTCTTCCCTTTGCCCTTTTCTTGAAACTAGTGGTCTTGTCTACCATCAACACTTGATGTTTTTCTTGATTTCTACCTTCGTCGATTTCAACATCACGAAGAGCTCGGGAATCGTTTTCGCCATCCCTTGCATACTATAGTTCATCACGAAGTTCTACTAACTTGGTGATGGTGACTAGAGAATTCTGTCAATCACTATCTTATCTCGAAGATTAACTCCCACTTGATTCAAGCGATTGTAGTACCTGCATAATCTGAGCACATGCTCACTAGTTGAGCGATTCTCCTCCATCTTTTAGCTATAGAACTTGTTGGAGACTTCATATCTCTCAACTCGGTATTTGCTTGAAATATTAACTTCAATTCTGGAACATCTCATATGGTCCATGATGTTCAAAACATCTTTGAAGTCCCGATTCTAAGCCATTAAGCATGGTGCACTTAAACTATCAAGTAGTCATCATTGAGCTAGCCAAACGCTCATAACGCTTGCATCCGCTTCCTGCAATAGGTCCGCTACCTAGCGGTGCATTAAGGACATAATTCTTCTCGGCAGCAATGAGGATAAACCTCCGATCACGGATCGAATCCGCATCATTGCTACCAACATTTTTCAACACAATTTTCTAGGAACATATCAAAACAAACATATGAAAGCAACAACGCGAGATATTGATCTACAACATAATTTGCAAAATACTACCAGACTAAGTTCATGATAAATTTAAGTTCAATTAATCATATTACTTAAGAACTCCCACTTAGATAGACATCCTCTAGTCATCTAAGTGATCACGTGATCCAAATCAACTAAACCATAACCGATCATCACGTGAGATGGAGTAGTTTTCAATGGTGAACATCTTATGTTGATCATATCTACTATATGATTCACGCCGACCTTTCGGTCTCCGTGTTCCGAGGCCATATCTCGCATATGCTAGGCTCGTCAAGTTTAACTTGAGTATTCGCGTGTGCAAAACTGTCTTGCACCCGTTGTAGATGGACGAGAGCTTATCACACCGATCATCACGTGGTGTCCGGGCACGATTTAACTTTGGCAACGGCATACTCGGGAGAACACTTCTTGATAATTTAGTGAGAGATCATCTTATAATGCTACCGTCAATCAAAGCAAGATAAGATGCATAAAGGATAAACATCACATGCAAATCAATATAAGTGATATGATATGGTCATCATCATCTTGTGCTTCATGATCTCCATCTTGCTGCACCACCATGATCACCATCGCCACCGGCGCGACACCTTGATCTCCATCGTAGCATCGTTGTCGCCTCGCCAAACTTATGCTATTACGATTATCGCTACCGCTTAGTGATAAAGTAAAGCATTACAGGCGATTGCATTGCATACAATAAAGCGACAACCATATGGCTCCTGCCGATTGCGATAACTTCGGTTACAAAACATGATCATCTCATACAATAAAATATAGCATCACGCCTTGACCATATCACATCACAACATGCCCTGCAAAAACAAGTTAGACGCCCTCTACTTTGTTGTTGCAAATTTTACGTGGCTGCTACGGGCTTAGCAAGAACCGTTCTTACCTCGCATCAAAACCACAACGATAGTTTGTCAAATAGACTCGCTTTAACCTTCACAAGGACCGGGCGAGCCACACTCGGTTCAACTAAAGTGAGAGAGACAGCACCCACCAGTCACCTTTAAGCAACGAGTGCTCGTGGCGGTGAAACCAGTCTCGCGTAAGCGTCTGGCGTAATGTCGGTCGGGCCGCTTCATCTCACAATACCGCTGAACCAAAGTATGACATGCTGGTAGGTAGTATGACTTGTATCGCCCACAACTCACTTGTGTTCTACTCGTGCAAAACATCAAACCATAAAAACCTAGGCTCGGATGCCACTGTTGGGGAACGAGTAATTTCAAAAATTTTCCTCGCACACACAAGATCATGGTGATGAGTAGCAACGAGAGGGAAGAGTGTTGTCTACATACCCTTGTAGACCCGGCGGAAGCGATCACAACGTAGAGAAGTAGTCGACGTTCTCCTCGCGATCCGACCGATCCCGCGCCGTTACTCCGCGCCCGAGTTCTTGACACACGACAGCTCGATGACGCCCCTCGACTCGATCCAGCCGAGTGTCGAGGAGAGTTCCACAAGACGACGGCGCAGGACGATCTTGATGTTTCACCGCGCAGGCTTTTGCCTAAGCTTCATGACAGATAACCGAGGTGGAATATGGTGGAGGGGGCACCGACACGGCTAAGGAACGATCCAAAGATCAAACTTGTGTGTTCTAGGGTGCCCCCGCCTCGTGATATAAAGGAGGGGGGAGGCCGGCCGCCTAGCTAGGCTGCCGAGGAGTCCTACTCCCACCGGAGTAGGACTCCCCCTTCCTAGTTGGATTAGGTTTGGGGAGGGGAGGAGGAGGCGCCCCCTCCTTGTCCTATTCGGACTGGGGAGAGGGCGCTGCCACCTCCTGGCCGGCCCTCCTCTTCTCCCTCGAGGCCCACCGAGGCCCATTTACCTCCGGGGTTCCGTAACCTCCGGTTTTCCCAGAATTCCGCCGCCGAACCATTCCAACTCCAAACATAGGCTTCCAATATATCAATCTTTATGTCTCGACCATTCCGAGACTCTCGTCATGTCCGTGATCACATCCGGACTCAACTTCTTCGGTACATCAAAATACATAAACTCATAATAACCGCCATCGAAACCTTGCGTGCATGGACCCTACGGTTCGAGAACAATGTAGACATGACCTAGAACTATTCACGGTCAATAACCAATAGCGGACCTGGATGCCCATATTGGTTCCTACATATTCTACGAAGATCTTTATCGGTCGACCGCATAACAACATACGTTGTTCCTTTGTCATCGGTATGTTACTTGCCCGAGATTCGATCGTCGGTATCTAATACCTAGTTCAATCTCGCACGCAAGTCTCTTTACTCGTTCCGTAATACATCATCTCACAACTAACTCATTAGTTGTAGTGCTTGCAAGGCTTAAGTGATGTGCATTACCGAGAGGGCCCAGAGATACCTCTCCGGCAATCGGAGTGACAAAACCTAATCTCAAATACGCCAACCCAACATCTACCTTTGGAGACACCTGTAGTACTCCTTTATAATCACCCGCTTACGTTGTGACATTTGGTAGCACCCAAAGTGTTCCTCCGTAAACGGAGTTGCATAATCTCATAGTTACAGGAACATGTATATGTCATGGATAAAAGCAAGAGCAACATACTAAACGATCGTGTGCTAAGCTAATGGAATGGGTCATGTCAATCGATCATTCTACTAATGATGTGATCTCGTTAATCAAATAACAATTCTTTGTTCATGGTCAGGAAACATAACCATCTTTGATTAACAAGCTAGTCTAGTAGAGGCATACTAGTGACATATTGTTTTGTCTATGCATTCACACATGTATCATGTTTCCGGTTAATACAATTCTAGCATGAATGATAAACATTTATCATGAAATAAGGAAATAAATAATAACTTTATTATTGCCTCTAGGGCATATTTCCTTCAACAGCTCCGTCAACACCAACGTTGGCGGTGAAGAGTGGCCCTCAAGGGCCAGGCCTCAGGCGAGATCATAAGTATCCGGATTCCTGAATGATCTGCAATTTCTTTTGCGTCACATAGTGTCCTTCTAATGCCGCATACTGCCTACATCCGCCGACGATGATCTCCTCGCTTCGCCGAAGTGGTCGTTGGCTGCGCTCGGATGTGGATTCCATTCCGATCGCCCCCCACCTCGCGCGCCGAGGACGCCGAGGTGGGATACCGGAAGGACCCATCAGAGGAGGCTCGGAGGCGCCAGCAAGACAGCCTCCGGACTTTGCGCCGGATCGCACGCCGTAACCTGCAGGGTTCTAGAGTTCCGGCAGCGCCCCTTCGCAAGAAGGGCAAGACCGTGACACCGGTGGCCCCTGGCCCAACCAGAGGCGCCGACAACTTGTTGAGGCGCCAAAGGCGCTTCCATCGAGGAAGAACACCGCACTATCATGAGGGCGGTGATTCGAAGGTTCACTTGCCAAGAGCAGGTGACCGAAGCCTCGCAGCAGCCTTCTAACAGGCTTTGAGGTAAGAAGTTAAAATTATGTAATGTAATACCGCATAGACAGAGCCTCGATGCTTGGTTCGTGTTCGGAAAGAAAAGCCTGACCGAGGATCTAAAGAAGATATACGCAGGTTGCTAAAAATTATGTCAATATGGGTTTGCAGTCTGCGCCGCTAACCTCTCGCCAGACCGATCATGGAGGTTGGTGCATTGAAGCAGGATCTCGAGCGGTCCGAGCAAGAGCTCGGCCATGCCAAGAAGCAGCTCGAGGACAAAGAAGGTGAGTAACACCACTTTGAAAGTTTACCTTACAGAAAAGGATTTAGGTTGCAATAAAAATAACGGGGATAACGTGGGTACTGCAGGGGCCACGAACGAGGTGGCTACCCTAAAGGAGGCTGTGTCCGCGGCCGAATGCAATGCGGCCGCAGAACGGGCAGAGCGTGATAAGCAAGAGGCGCGGGTGGCGGAAGTGTGGCAAGAGCTCCAGGCTCTCATGGAAAAGCATGAGAGTTTGGAGCGTGACTCAAAGACTCGAGAGTCCGAGCTTGCCTCGGCTCTCGAAAGTGCCAAAGCCGCCAAGGCCGAGGCCCATAAGGCCCTTCAGGAGGTTGAGGATGTGAAGAAAATAGCGGCGGGTAAGGCATTTTTCATGCAAAGCAAGCATGTTAATGTAAACTACCTGACACTTACCCGAATCCGAGCTCTCCTGTATGCGTTGCAGATCTGCCTTGCAGTGTATCCGATGCCGCCGCTTTCTACCGTGGCGAGGAGGGGAGCTCAACGGAGAAGGTCTTCTGGTCTCAGTATGCTGAGGCCGGCCTTCCGGTGCCCCCTAGCGACCAGTTGAAGCAGCTGGTCGAGCTCCACAAGGTAGCCGAGCAGGCCATGAAGGGCCTCATAATCCGGCTGTGGCCTGGAGAGGCCATGCCTGGGAGATACTTCGGCCTCGTGCGGCAGCTGGTGGATGCGTGCCCCTTGTTGGAGGTCGTCAAGCGCTCCGCCTATATTGAAGGTGCTCGTCGGGCCCTTGCCCGCGCAAAAGTGCACTGGGGCAAGCTGAATGTGGAGAAGCTTATCACTGACGCACCGCCAGTGGGCAAGGAGTATCGTACGCCGGAGATGTACTATAAGACTGTCCTGAAGGGTGCCTGCAAGATTGCGGATGAGTGCCCCAGAGATGTAATTATTGAGTAGACCCGCTGTGTATTATCCTGTGCGCTGAAAACTTTGTTCATATGCGCTAAGCAACGCTTGTTTGATTTAAAATATTACCTTCTGTGCGGCCGTTTATAAATTCTGAGAGATGGCAAGTCGTCGGCTTCAGCCCTCAAGCCACGAGTGCTGGGGTGTTCGGGATAAACTTGAGCACTCTTGTTCCCATTCTTGGGTCCATCTAGGGAGGCGCTCAACACAACGAACAAGGCAACCGGACTTATAATGCTTGAACACTCTCACTTAGCCATAGAATTCTATAATTTTAAATTTCGGCGAAGCCCCTGGTATTCGGAAGACCGAGTTCGGGGCGCTATCCACGCCTTGGCCGGACATTATCCGGTTCTTCGCTTGACGCGGCATAAGTCTTTAAGGACTCGAAAAGACCTCTCGAACAGCGACCAGTCTCTCGCCTTATCATGACAAATCAGTTTTAGCTTTCCATCGAGGCGCTTCGCCCAGCTCAACTCGGGCGCAATCGTAGTGGTTCTCCCAAAGGCTACCTTAGCCGATAGAACGGAACATAAGGTACCAAACGTGGGAGCCGGCAAACCCAACTATTGACCCAAGACATGATTCGAGCCGATTCATATAATGCTATAAGTTCGGGGTGCCGCACTTGTGAAAGTGTTCGGACTTGTCACACCATAATGCGGGGAACATAAGCCCCTGGTGTATTCGGCCGTACCAAAATATACGGGTGCAAGATGTCATTAATGAACATATGTATAAAGTAATGCAATAACAGGCAAAAAATGCTGCATTATTTATTCAAAGAATTCTGCTATGAGTGCGGAATGATACAAGTAGTGCGGTAAGCAAGGGATTGGACTAATCAAACATGTCCCCCTCCAGGGATGGGCCGCGGACTGGTGTATAGAATCAAATTTAATGCTCGTAATGGAGACCACCTGAGTGTTTATCGCAGTCTTCTCTATTCCCTGGCTGTTGCATCGTGAGTTCGCCGGGTTCACCGCCGGAGAGGGCCTCTGGTGAACGGAGTCCTGTGTACACAAAGAAAGAAAATAATAATAAAAAAAGAGTGACACACTTGTGAGCCCCTGGTGTGGTCGAGCCGCACTCTGGGTCTGTTGTGGTCGTGCCCCTTCCCCTAGGCCCATGGTATCTTCAGAGCGTAATTATGTACGCGGAGGGTAGGTCTTGCAATTATGCGGGGGCTGGGGTTGGGGCCGCATTGCTACGCGATGCTTTCGGATCGTGCTGTGGTCTTGGTTGATGTTGCTTGGCGCGTTTGGCGTATCCGGTCGCTTAACGGCCGGACTCAAAATTGCCTTAAAAGGCTGCTCAGATTTCCGCCATGAGAGCCGCAGTGTGTTCCTCCGTTCGGAGGGAGCGCCCAGTATTTCCGCCGACCGTGATGACTCCACGAGGCCTAGCATCTTTAGCTTGAGGTATGCGTAATGTGGTACCGTTGAACTTTGCGAACGCGGTTCGTCCGAAAGCAGAGCGTGATAGCCGCATGAACGGGACTATGTCAAGATAAACTCCTCGCTCAAAAATTATCTGGGATCCAAGACCACTTCCAGCAGGATCAACCTGCATAATTGGCCTCCACACTGTATGACGCTTTAAAGGTCGCTTTGTAGGTTTAATCCTTGAGGGTCTATGCCCATCTTGCGCACTGTATCCTGATAAAGCAGGTTCAGGCTACTGCCGCCGTCCATCAGGACTCTTGTGAGGTGAAATTCATCGACGATTAGGTCTAGAACCAATGCGGCGAATCCGCCATGGCGGATACTGGTTGGATGGTCTCTTCGATCGAAAGTGATCGGGCAAGAGGACCATGGATTGAACTTAGGGGCGACTGGCTCCATCGCATATATGTCCCTTAGTGCACGCTTCTGCTCCCTCTTGGGTATATGGGTTGCGTATATCATGTTCACCGTCCGCACTTGTGGAGGTAAACCCTTCTGTCCTCTACTGTTCGGTGGTTGGGTCTCTTCCTCGTCGTCGCTGTGCAGCCCCTTGTCATTGTTTTCGGCGATTAACTTGCCTGCCTGCTTGAATACCCAACAATCTCTGTTGGTGTGATTGGCTGGCTTTTCGGGGGTGCCATGTATCTGGCATAAGCGGTCGAGTATTTGGTCCAAATTGGACGGACCCGGAGTGGTTCTTTTGAATGGCTTCTTCCACGACCGGGTTTGGAGCCTCGAATCCGCGTTGATCGTCGATCATCCTTGTCGCCGCCGTTAACGCCGCGCTTATTTTTGTTCGGCGCGACCGCCATTGTGGTCCTTAGTGTCCGGACTACCAGCATTTTTGCCGAGGTTGTTGCTCGCGAGCTAGCCAGCTATCCTCTCCCGCATGCGTGTCATTAATGATGTGAGGGCTGCCATGGATTTCGGCTTTTCCTGTCCTAGGTGCCAGGCTAGCCACTCGTCGCGGATGTTATGCTTGAAGGCTGCGAGGGCCTCTGCATCCGGACATTCAACGATTTGATTTTTCTTTGTTAAGAACCGCGTCCAAAATTGTCTGGCCGATTCGTCTGGCTGCTGGATTATGTGGCTTAGGTCATCGGCATCTGGTGGCCGCACATATGTGCCCTGGAAGTTGTCAAGGAATGCGGCTTCCAGGTCTTCCCAACACCCAATTGACTCTGCGGGCAGGCTGTTAAGCCAATGCCAAGCTGGTCCTTTAAGCTTGAGCGGGAGGTATTTGATGGCGTGGAGATCGTCGCCGCGGGCCATATGGATGTGAAGCAGTTAATCTTCTATCCAAACCGCGGGGTCTGTCGTGCCATCGTAGGATTCGATGTTTACGGGTTTAAACCTTCGTGGATTTGATGATCCATTACTTCGCCGCTGAAGCATAGCGGTGTGCGGCGCCTCAGATTGAGCAATATCACGACGTAGCTCAAGGGAGCGTTGTTCCGCTGTGTTCAGCCCGCCGAGTTGTTGTATCCGCTCGACGGTATTCGCTGTGGGTCGTGGGCGCCCACGTGATCCATAGATAGATCTGGATTGTCTTGCCTTATCCTCCAATATGTCCCGCAAGTCCAGCTGCGTTCCTCGTGGCTTCGTGACTTTTCGAGCGATGCCGGTACGGTTTTGATGGAAGGCCCGGATGCTTCTCAGCCGCGACCACGGGTGGTCGGTCCGCCGTACAGTAATCGTGATGATGGTATGTATGTTTCCTCCTCTAATCGGGGAGCAACTTGCGCTTTGGGTAGCTCTTGAGGGCCGCTCGAGTTCAGATTTTCGCCGCGAGGACCTCGGTCCATCCGTCGGCCAGCAGGTCTTGATCAGCTTGAAGCTGCTGCTGCTTTTTCTTTAGGCTATTTTCCGTGGCCATTAGCCCGCGTTTGAAACGCTCTTGTTCGACGGGATCCTCGGCACGCACTTAATTCGCTCGTCGTTGAGGCTTGCCTCGCCTTCGGAGGGAGGTATGTAATTATCATCCTCGACGCCTTCATCTCGCCGCTCTCTCGTGAGGGCTTGCTTCGCGCCCTCCTGCGCTGAATCTTGCTAGAGGATTGTCTTCGCACTTTCGGGTGTTATTATCTCCTCGTGCCGGAATCTCCATTCTTGCCGTGGCGGATTTAGAGCGGCGCCACGACGCCGGCGCTTGGGCTGTTTCTTTAAGGAATCTACCTCCGCTACTTCTTCGCCGTTGCCCCATCTTTTGGGGTGTCCACCATGTATATGTCATATGACGAGGTGGTCTTCCATTATCTGTGGGCGCTGGTTCTTATTCGCTCGCATCATCGCCCATACCGTCGATGTCTTGAGTCATAGTCTAGCATGTCGGTTAGATCATCGACGTGGCTAAGGGGGAGGTGGGTGGGCTTCAATTTCTTCGTCGTCCATTTCCCAACCATCTCGCCATAATCCGCCAGGCTCTCCGGATAGCGAGAGATGCTTTAGCGAATTTAGGATGTCGCCGAAAGGCGAAAGTGCCGAAAGATGTCCGCAGCGGTGAACTCCATGATCGGCGCCCAATCGGATTCGATTGGTCAGCGCAGGAGGTTCAAGTCCGTAGAGAGTTCGCACCTCGGAGTTACGAGCTTTATAGGGACAAGGTCGTGTTCGCCCATCGCCGCGAAGTTGCAGCCCCGAGGCGTGTCCAGCCACCGGTCCTCGATCTGGCGATCGGCTCCGGACCGAGGGCCGGAGAGGATTCGTGTCTGCGCCACCAAGGCACCGTCCGCGGCAGAGCTAGATCATGCCCATCGTGATAAAGGTGGCACGCCGGCCGTGGCTCGAGCCCGTCGAAGATCAAGTCCCCACGGATGTCGGCCGTGAAGTTTAGGCTTCAAACCGACCGACGGCCAGGGCGAAGCTTCGATCCGCTCCAGATGGCTGCTTAATTAGCCCGCAGCGGCCACCGAATACAAAGATCTGTCCGGGAGAAAAGTCTCACCCGACAGCGTTGTTGTTGATTGAAGAAGCCATCGAGCCTACCGGTGACGACACGAGGAACTCTCAATGAAAGCACCAATGTCGATGTCAAACCGCGGATCTCGGGTAGGGGGTCCCGAACTGCAGCGTCTAGGCGGATGGTAACAGGAGACAAGGGACACGATGTTTTACCCAGGTTCGGGCCCTCTTGATGGAGGTAAAACCCTACGTCCTGCTTGATTAATATTGATGATATAGGTAGTACAAGAGTGGATCTACCACGAGATCAAGGAGGCTAAACCCTAGAAGCTAGCCTATGGTATGATTGCTGTAATGTCTGTTGTGTCCTACGGACTAAGCCCTCCGGTTTATATAGACACCGGAGAGGGCTAGGGTTACACAGAGTCGGTTACAATGGTAGGATATCTACATATCCGTATCGCCAAGCTTGCCTTCCACGCCAAGGAAAGTCCCATCCGGACACGGGACGGAGTCTTCAATCTTGTATCTTCGTAGTCTTGGAGTCCGGCGGATGATGATAGTCCGGCTGTCCGGACACCCCCTAGTCCAGGACTCCCTCAGTCGCTTCGTGAAGTACTTCGTGTATGTTATTTGGCTTTTGGCACTAGTGCCCACCACTATGCACCCTGATGCCAAGCTACATGCTGATCGGATGCTAAATTGGGCTGGACATTAAAAAAGGTATATTTTTTGTTCCTCGACTTTCTCAAAAGTATAGAAATGGTCCATCAACTTTAAAACCAGCAAAACTTAGTCTCTCAACTTTTTAAACCGGATAACTTTAGTCCCTGGTACCGCTTCGGTGGTTTCAATGATGACATGGCATGGTTTGACTCTCGTGTTCCGAGTTAATTGCCACCTCATCCTTCTCTCTCTCTCTCTCTCTCTCTCTCTCTCTATATATATATATATATATGTGCCCCCACTAGAAAACCATGTGTAAAAAAATTGAAAATGACGGTGTGTTTGCTCTCACATGTAAAGGGGCGTCGATATGCTCACAAAGTACTATAAATGGAAAGGGTTATCGTTCGTTAAGAAAGGGTTCCTATTGTACATTGACTGGTGGTTCTTGAAGTGCATAACGGGGGTTTCCGAGCGATCCGTCAATGCGGTCGAAGGGGGTCCCGTTCACCCGTAAAGACACGACCTCCACCCCCAAAGACCGTGTGCACTGTGCATTTATCGGTCTCTCCCTCCACCTCCCACATCGAATATAATGCAAAAAATGAAAGTTCCATTTGACCTTTGAATGCATGTGTGCTTTGTCAACCGTTCGTGAAACCAATGATAAGAAATGTGGCATCGGCTTCTCGTTCACCTATATGAGGATTGCCACACCGTGTGCATTGTGCGATGTTTGGACCAAACTGAAAGATGCTAAGCGACGAGTGGGAGCCGTCGATATGCTCACAACGAAGACCATGTGTACACGGTAATGACGACAAGCACCACTGGTCCATCCCAAAACATTGACGACAAGGACGACAAGCACTGCCAACAAACGTGCAGTTACTCCCTCTTTCCTCCCCAACCACCATACACCCAAAATTTAGCGTAGTGTGGGGTTACTTACGGCTATGCAACATAAAACATCCATTACAAATCGAAGGCGGTTCTCGTTCACGATCCGACTATATATGGAAAGGTTTTCCGTTCCTTAAGAGAGGGTTCATATTGTACGTGCGTGGGTGGTTCTTTCAGTGCATAATAGAGGTTCTCGCGTGGTCTATCGATGCGGTCGGGGAGGGGGGGGGGGTTGATCCCCCATAAAGATGTGCCCCCACACGAAAACCGTGTGTAAAAATGAAAATTGATGGTCAGTTTTCTCTCACAAGTAAAGGGACGTCGATATGCTCGCTAACTACATTATACGTAAAGTGTTCTCGTTCGTTAAGAAAGGGTTCCTATTGTACGTGGACTGGTGGTTCTTGACTGCATAATAGGGGTTCCCGCGTGATGTGTCGATGCAGTCGAAGGGGGGGGTCCATTCACCCGTAAAAATGGAAACGAAGGTCGATTGCTCTCACGTGGAAAGGGTCGTCTATATGCTCACAGTCCACTATATGTGGAAAGGGTTCCCGTTCCTTCAAAAATGGTTCATATTGTACATGTGTGGGTGGTTCTCGTAGTGCATAACGAAGGTTCCCGTGTGGTCTGTCGATGTGGTCGAAGGGGTCCGGGCTCCCTCCCCCCACCTCCATCGTCGGCCGGTGCTGCCAGGATGAAGCCCCTCACGGTGGCTTGCGGCGGGGGATCTCTCCTCCTTGTCTTGGATCTGGTGGGCACGGGGCTTCCTCCCTGGGCGGTGGCCTCAGGCATGCACGGGGTCCGGCGGCGTGGCGGCGCTCTCTCTGGTCGGTGGTGTACTGTGGTGCGGCGATGGGTAGGTGCTTGGCATGCGCGATGGTCGTGTCATGGTGGCGATCGGGGTCGGCTTGGACCTCCGGCGGCGATGGGATTGCCACCCGTGTGCAATCAGGCGACGCTTGGACCAAACTGAAAGATGCTAAGCGACGAGTGGGAGCCGTCGATATGCTCACAACGAAGACCATGTGTACACGGCAATGACGACAAGCACCAGTGGTCCATCCCAAAACATTGACAACGAGGACGACAAGCACTGCAAACAAACGTGCAGTTACTCCCTCTTTCCTCCCCAACCACCATACACCCAAAATTTAGCGTAGTGTGGGGTTACTTACGACTATGCAACATAAAACGTCCATTACAAATCGAAGGGGCGGTTCTCGTTCACGGTCGACTATATATGGAAAGGTTTTTCCGTTCCTTAAGAAAGGGTTCATATTGTACGTGCGTGGGTGGTTCTTTCAGTGCATAATAGAGGTTCTCGCGTGGTCTATCGATGCGGTCGGGGAGGGGGGGGGTTGATCCCCCATAAAGATGCGCCCCCACACGAAAACCGTGTGTAAAAATGAAAATTGATGGTCGGTTTTCTCTCACAAGTAAAGGGACGTCGATATGCTCGCTAACTAAATTATACGTAAAGTGTTCTCGTTCGTTAAGAAAGGGTTCCTATTGTACGTGGACTGGTGGTTCTCGAGTGCATAATAGGGGTTCCCGCGTGATCTGTCGATGCAGTCGAGGGGGGGGGGGTCCCATTCACCCGTAAAAATGGAAACGAAGGTCGATTGCTCTCATGTGGAAAGGGTCGTCTATATGCTCACAGTCCACTATATGTGGAAAGGGTTCCCGTTCCTTCAAAAATGGTTCATATTTTACGTGTGTGGGTGGTTCTCGCAGTGCATAACGAAGGTTCCCGTGTGGTGTGTCGATGCGGTCGAAGGGGGGCGGGCTCCCTCCCCCCACCTCCGTCGCCGGCCGGTGCTGCCAGGATGAAGCCTCTCACGGTGGCTGGTGGCGGGGGATCTCTCCTCCTCGTCTTGGATCTGGTGGGCACGGGCTCCCTTCTGGGCGGTGGTCTCGGGCATGCACGGGTCCGGGCGTGGCGGCGACGCTCTCTCGGTCGGCGGTGTGCTGCGGTGCGGCGGTGATGGGTAGGTGCTTGGCTGCGCGGTGGCTGTGCCCCGCGGTGGCGACTGGGGGTCGGCTTCGGACCTCCGGCGGCAGTGGGTGGTGCCTTCCTTCCCCGTCGTGGGCTTGCGGCGGTGTGCCTCGGGCAGCGGTGGTTTCGGCGCCGACGTTGCTCTGGATGGTGGGGAGGCGGTGGGGCAACCACTTGGCTGCGGGCTCTGATGCTGTGACAGGCGGCGGCGCCCTCCTGGCCCATATCTGGGCTCTTTTTGGCCCCACCTGGGTCTGGGCAGGCCTGGCCGGCAGCTCTGGCGGACGGAGGGGCGACTAGTGCGGGGGGTTGCGGAGACGGAGGCGCGCACACTGCAGCGCATGTGGCGGTGGTACTTGGCGGGGGGTGGTGGGTGGCAGATGGCGGTGCCCGGCGGGGCGGAAGTGGGCCATGGACGCCGACTATGCCGGTTATGGCTGGTGGAGTGGGCATACGTCGTGCCATTAAGGTTGCCCGTGTGGTGGCTCGGCAAGATCCAGTATATGAGGACGTTCACCGGGGGACGTTCACCGGACGAGACTGGGGCAAAGGTAGCGGTACTGTAGATTGCTACCTTTGCCATGGCAAGTCAGCCCATCTGAATCGCCGTCCAGTGCCATTGGCCGCAGGTCAAAGCCACACGAGAGGAGGGAGAGGCCAACCACCACTACTGCGTAGCCACCTCCAGAACCGACTGCATGGCAGGGGAGGACTCCCTGTAGCCCTCTCCACCGCTCGAGGACTGGATTTGTTTGCGCCGCCGCATCCATCATCTCTGGCCCCAAACGTGCACCACCTCCACACCACCCGTCATTGTCGTTGCTACATCGTCGTCGCTGACTTGCTTTGCCATGTGGTTTAGCGCTGCATCCAGGCCCGGTCCCCTCAACCCGTGTCGAAACTCCTGCATGTGGAAACTATAGATCCAAGCCGCCGTCGGATATGACCGGGCTTCACCCGGCCAATCGCCACTTTCACCGGCAGTATTGACCACGTCATGTTGTTTTTTGACATGTTTTAAGCCGAAACTAAGTTTCATGGGTTGCCATATAATTAAAAAAATATTCTAAAAAAATTGAAATATAAAGGAAAGAGTATTTATCGCAAGGTCCTAGTAAATATGGAGTAGTAAGAAAACTGGCTATCGAAATAAACGGAATAAGTCAATGCTGAACCCCGAGACAAACGACAGTGGCCTACTTCCGGGAATCCTGGGATCAGAGATTGCCTGACGTATTCTGTCGGCGCTCCATGTGGCCCGTGATCCCACTCACGAGCAGCTATAGCCAGCACCGCTATGTCTCCGGAATGCAAGCTGGCCATTGTTATCCTGAACTGAATACTACTGAGAGATAAGAGTCTGGAGGAAGATTGAGGATCCGTGGATGTTCATATATGGAGCAGCGTACGGCAATAGAAGGTCGGATCGACTACTTCTCGTGCTTTTAATTTCGTAACTTGCAGCTATAGATTGTACTGCAATATCACTCCCCTCACATTCTCTTTTTCAAATTCATCACCATTTTACACGTACTCAATCTGCCAATCGTATTTTCAATTTCAAACATCTGTTAATAGGCAGAGCACTTTTATGTTTTCATCTTAAGGCGAGGTCGTGTGCATATACCAGAAAGCTTCTTCGTTCACAAGCTGTTTTCATATATAGTTGTGGCTGCGATGTTTTCGGACATAAAACAGTCCATTAAGGAAACTTGAAAATCATCCAGAAAACTGATTACTCGTGATGTGCATGCGTACAGGATTGATGGGTATGGGACTCACGGGGCGAGCGTGCCGCGTCAGATCGATAATATGTCTTCTGGATCAGAGAAAGAAGGGATTGGTTACCCAGCTGGAGTCTGACGAAGTGAATAACATAACCTGGCTAAATGGAAAGGTGATCCCCAATAGGTGCCTTCCAAGCAGCAATGGACGTCGAGCATATCGCCGGAAATTGTCAAGGTCACTCCCGGAAGGTTCAAAAAGGTGTCAAAGAAACCGAAGAAAGTAAGGTTCGAATGCGGACCTACAGATGTGATGGATACCATAGATGCTGGAGATAATTTGCAAGGAAGTTCTGTAGCCCATGAATCAAACCATTCAAGCAGGGTTGAAGATAACTGCAATGTGGAAGGCAACTCGCCTGCTGAAAAAAGTTTCATGACGTACATCAAAGTAAATGATGTCCAATAAGATATAGAAAATGACTAGGAATCTTAAAGCTTGCAAGTAAATTAAATGCGGAACATGTCACAAAACAGTCAAGTCTCTGGAAACTTGGCTGACTAGTTACGGTGACTGGAAAAACTTTAGTCAACACTTATGCCGAGGATCCACCGGCTGTGTGGAGAAGCCCGCCATCTCCACCTCTCCATCGGCGTCAGTGCTGCCGCCATGGTTGCCAAGTGAAAGCAGAGCGGCGTTGCTATTACTTTGATACAATTATCTCCATCTGTTCAAAAACTTACTGCTGGGGTCTACCAAGCTAGCGAGTAAACCTGGGACATATCCCTTTTAATCTAGCCAAGGGAGAATGCTCCACAAAAACAATTGCAAACTGAATTGCACTTCTATTGCCACCGATGCTATTGAACAAGTATCGCGCACTTCTATTTTCTGATGAACTGAGTTGCAACCCAGGCCAAACAATAAATAGGCCATGAGCACCACGTTACCTTTATTTTCTTACTCTACACTCAGCATTTGACAGAAGTACAGAAACACGAAACTATGCTTCAGAGTATATTTTACCAAGCATGGAAGCAATTTTTTTTCATCGATCACATGCCAAACATGGAACTACAAGGTAAGCTACTGAGACATCTGCGGGAAGAGCTTTCAAGCATCAAGCAGTCTGCTGCCATTCCACTGAAGCCGTAGACCAAATCAGTTTTAACAGACAAGGAATCAATTTCTAACTCCCTCACATGCAGACTAAAGAGCAAACCTGGGCAAGGAACGGCTGGAGAAGTGGAGATACGCAATACCCCACTCCCAACCTCCCAAGAAGCAGCCATATTATATATTTATGAAAGTAGGCAGCCATAGTATATAACTGAACGGATCAAGCGAAGTGGAGAATTGGAAGCGAGGCACAGTGGAGGAGCAAGTCAAGTAATTGAACTTACACACAACAAAATCTTCAGTTCACACTTGAGACAGAAAACACATTCAAACTTTCAAAGTACCATCATACATACACAGTACCAATGTCACAATTCTGTGGTAATGTCAACCTCGAGGCTGCTCCAGAGGAGAGGGAGCTCGGCGACCATGATGGAGGAGTTGGGCCTACCATGGTGAGGACGGCGCGATGCAGGTGCCCGTTGGCCGCCTTGCGGATCGACACCGAGGCGAGGTTGGGAGCACGGGACGCCAAGCTTGAGGAGTGCGGCTCGGGAGCAGCATGGGTCGCTTTGCGTCGTCATGACCAGCAGCGGAGGGATGTGAGATGAGGAGAAGGTGGCGCTTTGGGAGCGAGGCAGGGCTGCTAACAACAGATGGCGCCGGTGAAGACAACAAGCACCAAAATGTCTCGAGAATAAAAAACAAAACAAGGCATGAGGAAAAACTCATGGCAAGGAAAGGAAAGGTTTGAACCTTCGCTCAACAGTTCTCCACGTCTGTCTGGTCCCTGCCTGCTCGGTGACATCTAGGCAGCCTAGTGTCTGCTGTGAGCTGCTGTGTTGCAGAGAAGCGTGGCCCACCATTCGCTATAAGAGGAAATAAGCATCAAATGAGAAATAACATGAAAATACAAATGAGGTAAGAGGAGGACCAGATCCTCACACGGCGGCGCTTGTGATTGCTGCCAGCAAGTAAACTTTATATCTTTGCTTTTTCCTATATATATATATATATATATATATATATATATATATATATATATATATATATATATATATATATATATATATATATATATATAGGGAAAATAGATTCTACCACCTAGTGGTAGTTACCACCTAGGAATCCATTGTTGATCTCATGTCCCTAGATGGGTTGCCTACAGAAACCTAACGGGCTAGATGAGGTTCCACCTGACCCGTTTAGATTATCCCATCGTACGTGAGCTTATTCCTTATTTTGAATCCATCGTGAGTCGTCCTTATCCGACTACTAACAAACCTAGCTGGTCTCACTACGTGAAAATAGCTTTTATCTGTACCTTCTAGTTACCAATAACAAACAAGCTGATCTCTCTTTGCTCTATCTGATTGTTCAATATCTCCGGAGCTTCTTTTGTCACCGGTTGGCGACGGCCGGCGTCGTCCCTAGTAGTTTTCTTCCGTCGGCGATACAGCAAAATAACGGCTGACCAGCGTTGGCCCGTTCTGCTTTGTGACCAGATAAGCGGTATCATGTTTCTTCTTTTTCCATCAAGCACATGCAGATCCAAATGCTAGACAAGCTCATGATATGATCCTTTGATATGTTATCACCTGCAGGGAGATCGGTTGAAAAATTAAGCGAGATCCACCTGCTACAACACCAGAGAGCCCAGCAGCAACTTGTGAGTGACTTCCTTGGCAACAACGACGCACCGTGCGCACGCCCAATTGGTGAATGAGTGGTGTGCCCCTAGTGAACTATATTGCATATGGATGTGCGGCAACTAAGACGCCGTACGACGGTACATAAGGACCATGACGTAGATCAGTGGAGGCAACTGGAGGCAATGGCGACGACCACGAAGCTGCAACCTACAACTGAATTCCCACAATAGACAGAAATCTCATGAGAACACGGTCATATGCATGGATGGCAAACCGCATGATGCATGGATGACAACACGTGCATGTATATGTACAAGATTTTGTCATCTTGTATTTCGATACTAGAAGTATAGTTAAATATACTCCGGTGTATACTCTCACTACATTGTTTGTACTGAAGCATGTACATGTTTATTGTCCCATAGTTTTCTCCCAAATTCCTCCGATGAAATGGCAGGCGCTTTTGTCGTTCACCGGCCGGCCGGCCGCGTATACGTACACTTGTTTTTATATACACCATGATGATACACTAGTACATACTTGCTTATATAAATGTTGTATACTCCATACTTCCTATAAAACTAAATACTCCACACTACATATGCTATATACTTCATACTTTCTGTATTTATCCTCGCAAGCTGCACATAACATTCTTGTATCATATACGCTTTACTCCATACTACATACTTTTTCCAAAATACAATATACTCCTTACTGCATGCTACATACTTTTTCTCAAATACAATATACTCCTTGCTCCATAAATCTTCGACTGCCTAGCGCACCTGCCTTGCCTTGCTGCTAGGTTCAGGGACACGTGGAGGACAATTTTTTCCTACTACCGGGTGTAGTTACTCCCACTTTTGTTTCGTACGTTCTAGGTAGTATCTATTATATCGAAGAGTATGTATGTGTAGTATGTAGTATATAAGAATGTTTAGGTAGTATATATACTACTTTTTTGGTAGTATGTATCATATTTTGTGCATACTTCATTTCGGGTACAAATATGTACGTATTTCACAAATACAATAAAACTATGAGCTCACTTGCAATTTTTCATATAACTCACTTTGGAGTATCTTAGATATAGTATCTGAACATAATAAAAATAATAAAGTAGAGTATATACTATCACATGATAGTATATAAAGAATGGGTGTAGTTACACCGGTAGTAGGATGCATTTTCCTATATATATATATATATATATATATATATATATATATATATATATATATATATATATATATATATATATATATATATATATATATATATTCTCATCTTTGTTCTGTTTCCCGGTGCAATGGGATTTTCGTCGAATAGTTGATGTGCACACTTGTGGGCTCCTTCCGCCTGCGCTCGTCGGTGTCTTCATGTTGTCGCCACCTTAGAGCAGAAGATTGGAGAGACATGGAGAGTTGGGAGGACCTGGCGGGTGGCCGGGTCGGGAAGACAAGGTGCGGCGAGGCAAGCAGGGACATGCGGAGCTGTGCATGTGGCCAGCAATGCGTAGGCATGCGGCTGGTGAGATTTTCGGGTACCTCCCTTCCCCTAGCCATAGACATCTTGAGGCGGCGCTACAGATCGAGAGTGCGCGGCTATAGGAGCATGACTTGGACGTGGAGGACCTTCATGGCTCCCTCCTATGTGCTCGAAATTGAATAACCACGGCTCCTCACTCGGCTACGATGTGGGCACACCCAGCGTGATGCAAGAGCGCGGTGCATGTCGGATGCTTGCATGCATCAGGCAATGCCGAGGCGGCGCGAGAAGGCATGGCATAGCCCAGCGGCAGCGGAGCACGGCGGGGCAGCAGCAGCAAGGCTGCAACACGCATCAACATGTAGTGGTGACGCACATGGTGAGAAGCCGCGGGGCTGGCGGCGTTTGTGCTAGCGACACACGTAGCGAGCAGTACCGTGCAGCGGGCACGATAAGTGGTAGCTCAGTCCTGGGTAGACGTGGCGACCATTGGACGCTGGAGTGCAGCTGGACCAGCAAGCACGAACGGGGTACACATGAGATGGTAATGGAGTTGCAACGTGGTTGCTCGGCATGCTCAAAGAGGACTCGGCTAGGGGCAGTGGACGGCGCTAGCGAGCATGGCCTTCAGCGCCCGGCGGGCTCCAATTCATCAACCGAAACCACCCGAAGTAGTAGAAAGGACTAAAGTTATTCGGTTTGAAAAGTCGAGGGACCGAGTTTCGAGAGAGTATATATATATATATGGCTACATTGGAGACAAACGTAAAAGTTGACATCGACGTCATATGTTTGTTTCATGTGAGATTTGAAGTTGGCCACATGGATGCCCGAAGTGTTTTTCTAGTAATGAGTATATTATATGCGGTACTGAAATATTTAAGTTTTCGTTGTCAATAAAAGAAACCTTAAAGTTTCTGATTTCGAGTACTGAAACTCAGATCTAATTTATGGGTACAAATAGAACTAAATATGGCACAAATTGATTAACTGGGGTAAAAATATGAAAACTTTACTAAATGGGGTAATTGCTGTCACAAACATCAAACCTGTGGGTAAAAAATAGAATCAACTAAAAACTTTAATCTGGACCTCTCAAGCGCCAGAATAAAAGACAAATGCCTTGCTAATATACTCGAAAGCCACCTGCTGTGTCCGTGAGATTTCTTCTCTGGAATGAATCAGATCTCCATCTTGCAAGTTTGAGGTTAAGGTGGTCTGACGAGAACTGGTCCCCATCATCGACTTGCATCTCCTTGAGCACCATGGCGTTCTCCACAAGGAACTTGGCGAGCTGGACCTGGAAGCAGTTAACCTCCATGGCCTTGAACTTGAGCGTCACCTTTCGCAGGCTCTTCTGCAGGCAGCTGAACGCGCAGTTGTTGTTGGTCAAGGAACCCGGGAGCTCTGAGACGCCGCCGAGCTGCACGACGTTGCGATGCGCCGAGGACATGGGGCCAAGCCTATTGAACCTTTCCATGGATTGGGCGAAGGGTCCACCGCCCATATTCTTGATCTTGCATTCGTATTCGTAGTCCCTCTCCATGTTTAGCCTGAGCCGGAGTTCGGACATCGCGGGGCAAGAGTTGAGAAGCCTCGCCATTGCTGCTCCCGTGTGTCTGTTCATGTACTTGTAGTGTCCTTCTACTTCGAGGAGCTCCAGATTTGGGAACGTGGGGAGGATGATGCCGACGATGATATCCTCGATGCAGCGGAGGCGCAGTTTCAGAGCCCTCGTGCCAGTGAAGCTTGTCAAAATGCGCGACACGGGCTCATAGTATTGTTGCACGCGGTACTCGTGTCGGGAGACATCAAGGTCGACTCGTTCCAGAGCCGGCGTGGGCGACATCAGTGAGAGCTTGACAGGGAATCCCTTGTAGCGGAAGGAGCGCAGGCTCGGCATGTCGAGCTCGATGCAGGGATTGGCCCAAGGCTCCAGCTCCTCCTTGTGGGGACTGGTCTCCAGCACGAAGGTATGTTCCAGTTCCATACAAAAAGAGCAACCAATCATATTTTTTTCACAACCTTGATTTATTTTTTGTCACCAACTCACCAACATAATTTTTTGGTATCAACTTTTTTTCATACACATTCTATATTTTTTGTATAAATAAGGAGCATTTTTTATACACACATTTAACAATTTTTAAATACATGATTAACACTTTTTAAAACATACTTTTTATGTCAACATTTTTGCATATATATTGTACATTTTTTGTATACATCAGGAAAAAAATTTATACACGTTTAACATTTTTTAATTACATGATTAACATTTTTTATGCCTATTTTTTTGCAAAAACAATAGCTCCAGTCAGCCCACAGTGGGCCGACAGGACCCAATCAGCCCACAGTGGGCCGACAGGGGCCAGTCGGCCAGCTGTAGGCCGACTGGAATCCAATCGGCCTGCTGTGGGCCGACTAGGCCCAGTCGGCCTGCAGCGGGCCGACGGTGTATTATTTTTGAAATTTTTTTAAACAGCGTAATATTTATGAAAATTAATTAAAGAAATGTATTATTTAAAAAAAATTAGCTTCAATTTATGGCTTTGAACTGTGCAAACCCTGCGAAAAATTAGCAACAAAAAAAAAAGACCCGCATACCCAGCAGATGTCAGATTTTAGGCATGGCAAAATAAACTTTTTTTATGCATTTGATGTTCGCTGAGGATGACAAGTCTAGTTTATGAGCAAGGCAAATCCACATCGGTTTATTTTCTACAACGGAATTATTGTGCATGCAAACTTGATTTCCATCCTCACACCAATACAAATTGGGAACGCGTCTGCCGGCGGATGTATTAGAAACATCCGCCGCATGGAACTCTGTTGGATCAGTGCTCTGACAACCGTCGGATCTAACCACCGCGTCCGGGAACACCTTCTTACTTCCTGCAACAACCGCTCAGTTTTGGAAACAGATTCCCCTGTCCACCGTCATGACACAGCTGCGCCAAACGCGGCACCAGCCCCCACCACCGCAAAATCGCTGCACATTATAAGAAGAAGATAACTGTGCCGAGATGACTCCATACAGAATTCTAAGATGATGTGGGAAGAAAGATCCGAGCTATTTCAGATCCTGTAAACTGAAGGCTGTTTCATATCTTGCAGCCGGAATAACATAAGGAAAAGGAGTTAAATTATAATTAGACCATCTAAGAAGTTAAATAGGCAAATGTGCAGCGAGAATGTTGAGTAAACAAAGCCACCGCTGAAAATTCTCTTGTATCCACAAATTCACAGGCCAACTGCACATTATAGGAAGTACTTTGTATTAAGGAAAAATGATAATTGGTTCGATAGTTCGGTACATGCAGAATTTTATGGATAATTGCTCACATATCTAAAACCCATGTTTCTTGTGTTTCATACCTAGCTAAAATTCCTTGTGATGTTTTCTAGAACCAACAACGCATCATGTTCCTTGTGGCCTTGAGAACTCAAATGTAATATGTGCCATTCTCATCATGCTTTTTTATCTACAAAGTCTATAGAGTTAACATAATACTAAGATGGTTTAGTTTTGCTTCGTCGTATTTGCCTGTAAATCAATTTAACACTATGTAATGACTTAAAATAGTCTAATGCTCGCAATGGAAGCTGGTTAAGTAGCATTCAAATTAAAGGGAAGAGGATGTGAGCATCAAGAAGGTAAGAACATATTCTCCAATTCACATATTGACTTATTTTCTTCAACAGAGATATGTTTCTCAGCTCCTCCGAACACCATGTGACACGACTGTATGATTAAATATCATGAGATCAAGGACAATGTAAATCTACTATTCAATGAGTTACCTGACTGGAAGGTCAGCAAACTGTACCACCAAACCCCATGCCCATATAGTTTCTAGCATCTCGACTCTTTCCCGTGATATTGAGAAAGCTCGATGCCAAAATTAAATAACAAAAAAATATTAATTTTTATCAGGCTTGACTCCATGAACCAGAAAATCTAAACATTATAAGATAGTGTAGCACATGTGTTCTTGGAAATAGAAGACACATATTTTACAGAAAAAAAAAAGCAAAGCTACAAAATTGACACCTGAAATTAACTTTTCCCATCTGCTCGACTATCATAGACCTTCATATGCAGCATGACGGAATTAAAGTGTGGGATGACAGCTGAAGCAGCTGGCACCATCGGCCCACACATTCCAAGCAATGCAGCCGTGCAGACTGAACACAACATACTGGATTTACCTCCACATTCGGACCAGTAAGAATAAACAAAGAGCGCATGTTGACATCGTTCCATATTGCATTATCTTGATTAGAATCAAGCCGGTATGGACAGAGTCTTAATAAATCCATTTCGCTTGAGCTTTTTCCGTACTATAATCCTGTATAAACAATCCACACTCAAGTAGTCAAGTTTACAACATTGTAGGAATTAGTAAATATGTTAGTGGTAGAGAAGAGATTGGAACACTTATGTTCATCAGAAAGGATCATTTCATCTGGCAGCTGTGCTTGGTACAGATCACGGATATACACAAAGGACGGTCTTGGTCCAACAAAACTAATGTATGATTGTATCCTAACATCTAACAATACTGCAAGACCGCAACACAAATTCAAATTAGCACAAAATCCAGCTCAAGAATATGGTCTTGCACTGAATCAACAAGAGCCACGAGCTAAAGGTTTGGCTCCAGTGGACTATTTGAATTTCTGGTGCATGATGCACTGGTTCTACTTTCTGTATCCATGTTATTTGTAGCAAAGAACAATAGGGTTAATTCCTCGCTTACAAAGCTAGTGATAAGGGACTCCGTCATTATGAGAGCAGATCAGGTACAGGCCCGGCCCAGATGGGGGGGCAGGGGGGCGGCCGCCCCGGGCCCCCGAAAGGTCGGGGCCCCCACGTATGTGTGCTATGTGCATTAGGCCCGTGAAAAAAAAAATGACCCAGCGCTAATTTAGAAGTAACATGCCTTGTACGTGAAGGTGCAAGTAAATCAACGATTCCCTCAATTAGTGGAATTTCCGTTTCCACGTGTAGGCCCGCACACAACAACATCAGCGATCGACCTAGCCGCAAATCAATCCCTCAAGCACACATCACGCACGCCTCCCACAGCGTCCTCCCGCGGAGGCCTCACCGATGCTTCCTCCTTCAACGGCGGCTCGGGTGACTTCTTGTTCGTCGGATGGGAGTAACAATGCCTCAGTTTTGGACAGCATAATAGGTAAGCATCTTCTTGATTCATTATCCAAGAGTTATCTAGGTTCTGTTAGATAGGAGTAGCTGGTGAAATTAGTGGCGAAGAGTAGGTTGTAGTTGTTCGGCCTTCTGATTAATGAATCTGGCTGTGTTGATGGTCGATGAAAGACAATGGGAGAGAATGACAACTAGGATCCATGGATTAATGATACTAATAGCTGAGACGAATTAATTAGAGATTGCATGGTCGATTTAATATATTTAGGTGGCTAAATAAATTTTTGCGTTGTAAATTATAAAGTAATTCTAGCTGCGCAATAAGGAGCCGTTCAAAAAAATTTTGTGGCCAACTGTATATGAAATATACAGTGCCTATAACTTGGCAAATTTAAAGTAAGATAGAATTACTATAATCATGTTTAGTTAAATCACAAAAACAGTGAAAAAGCTGGTTTTGCACCTTGTCGATAAAAAGTTAAGAGTAACCCGTGTTTGAAAATATCAAAACATCCATGATGCATAAAGGGCCCCCGGTTTTGTTTTCGCCCCGGGCCCCTGAAATCTTAGGACCGGCCCTGATCAGGTACTCCACATCTAGCCGTTTCAATATTTTGATGCCGGTGCTGATGGCTTGACTGCAAAACTACAAACCATGCAGATGACAAATTACACACACGAAGGGAAACAATATAAATTTCAGAACCAAAAGAATGCATGGCCCATTAGATATGATAAGCAGCAAATCAACTCAAGAGAAAAGGGCGTGGAATCCTGAGCTCAAAATTAAATTCCAGTATAAACTGCAGGTACCACAAACTCCACCAATATGAAAAATAATATACGAGTATCATGTGGAGATGACAAGAAACGAAATCAATGGTGTTGAACGTGACATATCTTGTATTGCTAGTCTTATCTTCTCTAGCCTTGTATAGCTAACTCCTAGAGATATGGTAGGATTAGTTACCTTGTCACGCAAGACATCCTGTGTATATATTGTAACCTACTCCATGGAATACAATGAGTTGCACCAAATATTCTCTCTACCTATCAGTTTTACCGCGATCCTCTGTCGCTTCCGCACCCCGCGGCCGCCGCACCTTCCTCTAGCCGCCGCCGCGCCAACTCCAAAACCCTACCGCCGCCGTCGTCGCTACTTCTCCTGTAGCCACCGCCGCCGCCTCCTCCTTCCCACACACCTCAAGCCGCCGCCGCCGCTGCCACCTCTCCCGTAGCCGCCGCCGCCGCTTTTCTTCTTCTCCCTGCCGCCACCACCTTCCTCCCGAAACCCTACCAGCCGCCGCAGCTACCATCTACCTTCTGTAGTCGCCGCTGCTCCCTTCCCAAACACCCATCGCCGCCACCGATCCCTACCTCCTCTCACCACCACCCAAAACCCTAACCACCCGACGCCTCCATGGACAAGGCTGACGCATCCGACGCCGGTTCCTTTTCCGGTGCCAAGTTCACCTCCGACTGCCTCAACGAGCTTCACATCAAGGATCACGTACCTGTCATCCTCGACCTCGACTCGCCGTCCTACAATGCATGGCGCACCTACTTTCCGTTGCTGTTCCGCTCCTACCGTCTCATCGAGCATGTTGACGGGAGCGTTGACTTCCGCGACATGAAGGACGATGACGAGTGGCTTGCTGTGGATGCCTGCATCGTCAAGTGGCTCTTCCTCACCATCTTCGGTAGCCTCTTCAACATGGTGAACGCCCGCGATCCATCCACATATACTATGTGGACGCGCCTGTGTGATCTCTTCCTCGACAATCAACTGCAGCGCCGCGTCTTTCTTCAAGGGGAGTTCTTCACTATGCAGCAAAACAATCTTTCGATCGACGAGTACTGCACGCGGCTGAAGGTTCTCGTCGATGAGCTACATGACGTCGGCATGACCATCAACGACTCGGTCCTCCTCACCAACCTCCTCCGCGGCCTCCACCCCGACCTTGGCCAGTCCGCCGCCAACCTCTCCCTCATCACGCCGACGTACGCGAAGGCGGTCACATATCTTCGCATGGAGGAAAAGCGTCTCTGTCACACCGCCCGGCAGGCGACCCACGCTGCCCTCCACGTCGGTCTCGCCGCCGGCCACGGTTCTTCCCCAACTCAGCGGGCGCCCCCGCTCTGCCCGCCACCGCGCTGCGCCCTCCGTGACCGCAGCGAAAGGGTCGCGGGGGCCGGAACCGCAACTCCAACATGATGTCGCGCCCGCGGCGGCTACTCCTCCCCCGCCTTGGCTCTCGGGGTATAACCCATGGACGAGAGTGGTGCATGCCTACTCTATGCCCGTCACCCGCCCACCGGCTCCGGGTATTCTCGGGCCCCGGCTGAGTACTCCTTAGGCGCTGCTGACCACGTCGGTCCCTGTCGCGTACGACACTGCCGCGGCCTATGGTGGTCCCTCGGCGTACGGCGGTTCGCCGGGCTATGGTGCATATGGCGGCGCCCCTCCGGTCTACAACCCAGCGCTCCTCTCCGCCCTTCATGCCACACCCTCGCAGAGCACCTACAACGGAGGCGGCGATTGGTACATGGACACTGGCGTCGCTGCTCACATGGCCTCCAACCCCGGTATCTTATCTCGTGCCGCTCCCTATCCCTTCTCCTCCCGAATCATGGTTGGTGATGGCAGCTCTCTTCCCATCACCCATCATGGTTCACCCTCCCTCCCGTTACCCTCTTCTTCTTTAACTCTCAATAATGTGCTCGTTTCACCATCCTTAATTAAAAATCTTTGTTTTGTTCGTACTCTTACTCGTGAAAATCCTGTCACTGTTGAGTTTGACGCTCTCGGTTTTTCTGTTAAGGATGCACGCTCCCGGAGGGTTCTGCACCGATGTGATTCTCCCGATGATCTCTACCCATGTGGTGCTTCTACACGCAGTGGCCCAGTTGCTCTCCATGCCGATGTCTCTCTTTGGCACGCTCGTCTCGGTCATCCCGGCGCCGACACTCTTCATAAAATTTTGAGCACTTTTCCTTTTCATGTAATAAATCAGCGGCTCACACTTGTCATGCTTGCCGCATAGGAAAATACGTTCGTCTACCGTTTTCTTCATCTTCATCAATTGCTACTTTTCCCTTTGATGTTATTCATTGTGATGTTTGGACATCCCCGGTGCCTAGCAATTCGGGTTTATCATATTACCTTGTGATTTAGATGATTTTTCACACTTCACTTGGACTTTTTCGTTACGCCAAAAATCCGACGTTGCCTCCACCCTCCACTCATTTTATGCCTACGTCAACACCCACTTTCATCGCACCATTGCTCATCTTCAAACCGATAACGGAAAAGAATTTGATAACCTCACCATTCGACATCTTCTATCTACTCATGGCACCATATTTTGCTTAACTTATCCATACACCTCCCAACAAAACGGCCGTGCCGAACGTGTTCTCCGCACCCTCAATGAGAGTGTCTGCGCTTTGCTCTTTCATGCACACATGCCGCCTCACTTTTTGCCCGATGCGCTCGCCACCGCCACTCTCCTTCTCAACCTCCGGCCTTGTAAACCACGCTGAAATTATACCCCTCACCACCTTCTGTTCGGGTCTCCTCCATCCTATGATGATCTTCACGTCTTTGGTTGCTTGTGTTATCCCAATATCACCGCTACCGCGCCCCACAAGCTTGCACCACGCTCTCTCGCTTGTGTCTTTCTTGGCTATCAACCCAACACCAAAGGCTTTCGCTGCTTCAACCCGGTCTCTCGTCGAGTGTTCGTCTCATGGCACGTTTACTTTGATGAAGCTGTTTTTCCCTTTGAGCAGGTTTCATCGACAGCAGCTCCGACCTCGGACGCTCCCACTCGACGGTCTCGGAGAGCCCTTGCGCTTCCCTCGCCACGCCCGTCGTCTTCTTTGGCGGCCCCCTCAGGCTTCTCGGCGGGGCCTCTCTCGCCGGCTCAGGAGGAGCCGGCCTCGTCCATGCACGTCGCGGCCTCATCTGCCGCGACGGCCACCGCGGCCACCCGCGGCTACGTCCGCGGCTCCATCGCCGCTGCTAGTACGGCTTCGCCCGTGGCTCTGTCGCCGTCGCTGGTGCTGCCACCTGCGGCCTTGCCCGCGGTTTTGTCGCCGTCACCCGCGGCCTCGCCGCCCTCGTCACACTAGTGCAGAACCGGGCATTAGCACCGGTTCGTAAGACCCTATAGTGCCGGTTACATAACCGGCACTAATTTGTGGTCACTAAAGCCCCCCCCCCCTTTAGTACCGGTTCAGCACGAACCGGTGCTAAAGAGCAACCACGTGGCACGAGCCAGCTCCGAGGACCTGGAGCCCTTTAGTACCGGTTGGTAAGACCAATCGGTACTATAAGGTTTGGGGGGTTTTTAGTTTTATGATTTCTTTTTCATTTAATTTTTTGTTTCCATTTTAATTCTTTTTTGTTTGCTGGTATTTTACGATACTACACATTGTACATTATATATATATATATATATATATATATATATATATATATATATATATATATATATATATATATAGGACAAATATTTCCTACAAGCAGTGGTAGTTACCACCACTTGCGTTTTGTATGTTGTATGTAGTATCTGTCGAAACCGAGATTATGTATGTGTAGTATGTAGTATATAACAATGATTAAGTAGTATATATAATAATTTTTAGGTAGTATGTACCATTTTTTAGTATGCTCTTTTTACGTTATAAATATATACGTATTTTACAAATATAACAAAACTATAGGCTCGTATGCAATTTTTTATGTAACTTGCTTTGAAATATCTTAGATATAATATATGAACATATTTAAAATGATAAAGTAGTATATATAGTACCACATGGTAGTATATGAGATATGTGGGGTAACTACCACGGGTGGTAGGATGGATTTTCCTATATATATATATATATATATATATATATATATATATATATATATATATATATATATATATATATATACCAATCATGCATATATATATCACATCAATGTCTCACAAATTAAACCACCATATTAATTAATTCACACATACACACATGTATAGCTATATACAATTTCTCCTACATATGAATGTTGCCTTGAGCCAGTGGCATTAGCCTAATTGGTGCCTTGAGAGCACGATGACAATTGAAAGTGGTTTTCACGGGGCGTGGCGGGTAATAGAATTCTCCATTCGGATTTATGACCTGGTCGAGCAAAAATCCGCTATTTCCTCTGGAAGTGCTTCTCGCGCTCCCTTTCTATGAGCTTCTCCGCACCTCTTTGAACTGTTAAGAAGGAGATCAATATGCATGTGTATTAGTTGTGTGACTAGATATCGATAATGGTGTAAAATTGTAAATAGTGTTACGACAAGCGTACCCATTGCTATCTTTGAGATCTGCTCCTTTCGGACGCCATCATGCGAATGTTCTATAAGCGCAGAATGCACAGATCAGTCCCTGCGCTTTGCTTGAGGGCCTTTACGAGAATGGAATTTGATCAGATAAAATTAATCAAGCATGATAATTAAAGAGATGGCAGCTAGCTAGCTAGCTAGTACTACTTAATTACTTACCTTGGGTCGAAACCATTGAAGCTTTTGTTTCCATTCACCTTTCGTGACGCTGATGAATCTTGCCCAAGCCCTGCCCGCCGACAAAAAAAATGAATAAAGGGGTTATTAAATAGTTCATATCATGAAATGACGAACAAAATAGGCCGAGATATATAGTTAATAATGATTGAAATTACCTGTTGACTATCCCATACAAGATGTTAAAGTCAGTTTTTTTTAGATTAGTGAGTCCAGTACTTCAACTGGACCGGCGTCAACTTTAATGATACACAAGACCCAGTGAAATCTGCATGCACACACGTTTACATGTCTTAATTAAGCGGGCATATGTAAGCAAAAACATGTAGCTAGCTAGTAGGCAAAAACAGAGAATTTGTAGTACAAGGCAGAGTGACTCACCCAAAGTGGTAAGGAAGTAGTATATCTTCATTGTATTTGAGGCGCTTCAAGAACTCTAGCATGCTGTCCTCTACTTCCTTTGCAAGACGTTCATTTATCTTCCATGTGTATTCATTAACGGTGTTTGGGTCAATGAACCCAATGCCAAAGCGTCCACCTTTTCTCATTTCATATATCTTCATCTGCATAATACCACGAGAAAAGAATATAGTGAGGATAATTACGGTAATGATTGATCAAAAGGATCACTACAGCTAGCTTGAGACTTAAATTATAGAAAGAAATCACTTACGCACAATAGCAACGGCGATAGATTTGTCAAGTGCGTCTTGATTGTATAACTGAAACAGTTCTGAATACTCAACGGACCCAGCTTTCTCATGGTAGTAATGGTCCTACTTGACATTCACCATGAGGGACACTCGCTCTGAAATCTTGGTAATGTTCATGTACCATTGATGCAATTCATACATTCTCGTTGGGAGGTTCTTGACCTTGTCTCATGCGACCAAAGGTTGGCCCGGACATATTTCCGTTTTACTTCATCCTCTCTAAGCAAAGGCATGGGCTCGATCTCGAGGAGTTGTCCAACATGATGTTGAGAACTTCAGCCGCATTATATGCTCCTCCGTTATTACCACATTGCCCACCTCGGGAACATGCCTGCTTTGCCCACAATAATATTGAGGCGCGTCTTTATCACCGTTGTTGGCACAACAAGCGAGGATCGATTATGGCCTGTTCTCCCAGTGGGAATGGTTTTCCGCATTTTTGGCAGCTGCTTCTTGTTTGCTCGATCCCGATGTAGGCGTGCTCGCCTCCTTTGTAGGCGTGCTTGATTTAACTTCGATGTGGCGCTCATAGTGCGTGTCAACAGGCTTGGAAGCTGGTGGTTGAGCCATCTGAATAAAGTGGTCAATCGTTTCCTCGTGCACTTTCTCCTTGGCGGCGGTGGCGGTTTCGGTGCAAAATGGGCTTCCACCTCGGCCTTGATATGGCTGTGACTTCCTCGTCGGACCTGTCATAAGACCTCTGCGGAAGAGGCTTGAGGCTTGGACCATATTTATATCGCTTGCCTCCGCCTGTACTTCTGTACTACCTCGACTCGTGCCGCTTCGCACCATAGCTGCAGGGGTGTCTCTTCTCGATTCTTGAGGCGGCGGAGGCGTGGCGACGGACTGAGTTGGATGAGGAGGAGTGGCCTAAGGTTGTGCGGACTTGGAGGAGGAGGGCGTCGACGCTGTGGCGGACTTGGAGGAGGAGGATTGTCCTAACACTTTGCGGACTTGGAGGAGGAGGATTGTCGACACTTTGCGGACTTGGAGGAGCGGAGTCTGCGACTCGGTGGCGGACTTGACGAGGACTCGGGTGACGCGGTGTCGGTGGCCTTGGAAAGATGATGCAATCCTTTTTCCATAGGATGATACGATGTTTGGCCTCTCCGAGAAAGCGCTCGCCGTCACCTCTAGCAATGTCAAGCTGTAGCCCCGAATATGGTGGGTCCACCACCTCATCAACCAAGACACGAGCATAGCCCGCTGGAATCGGGTTGCAATGGAAGGTTGCCTCGGGGGGATTTGTGAAAGCACAGCCGTCTGCCGCCTTCATGGATATGTTCTTCATTTTGACGTGTAGCTCGCAGTTAGTGTTCTCCGTGATGTCATCCACGGGTATCAACCAGCATTGCGTCGTCGGGGGCGGAACCCACGCTGCTTCTCGGCATGGATGGGCGGTGTTATCAATCTGGATCATCCGCTAGCTGCTGCAGCTGCTTGAGACCCCTTTGATGGGTAAGTGAGTCGATCTTCTCCTGCTGCCGCTGGAATTTGGCCGCCAATTCGCTTGACTTGCTTCTAGGCCTTGAAGGCATTCATAGTCCCGCTTCCTCTGCTCCTCCTCCATCTTCCTCTTCTTCTCCTCCGCAATCTTCTTTCTCGCACCGGTTCTGTAGTCGTTGTTCTAGTCTGAAAACCCCTCATACCACGGCATAGCGCCCTTGCCTCGTGTTCTTCCCGGGTGTTCAGGATTTCCCAGGGCACGCGTAAGCTCGTCGTTCTCTCTGTTGGGCTGGAACACCCCTGTTCGTGCCTCTTCTATTGCAACAAGTATCGCATCGTCGGCTCCCTTCAGACTTGCCCTCATCGAAACATTGCCTGTCTCCCGGTCCAACTCCCCCCATGCGCATAGAACCAAGTCCTGACCCTGGGGGGCCAGCTCTTAGTAGCCGGAGTGACACCTGCATCCTCCATCTCTTTCTCAGACTTATCCCACTTAGGCATTGCCACCGCGATAGCCACAGCCCCGACTTATGGAACTTATCCTTTTTCGGCATTCTTCTTGTTTATTCTTGACCGTTCCTTAGCTAATTCCGAATCCTTGAATTTCACGAAATCGTCCCAATGATCACATTGGTTCTCCAGTGTTCCTTGAATCTGGAGTCTTCCTTCCTCCGTTGACGCGTACTTGTTCCATTCACAACTCTTGTAGTTCTTGAATGCGTCGCCATCATCCTAAGAGCAGCCTCTTTGACTTTACGCACATCTCGCTACGTGAAATGATCTGGTAGGGTGAAATGTTCCATGAGAGTATCCCAAAGCGATCTTTTGATTCTTGTCGACAAAAGTAACATCTGGGCGTGGCTTTCTTTGGCGCTCTCCATTCTTGAAGTTTGATCGGGAGTTGGTCCTTCACAAGAACTCCGCACTGACGAACGAACTTGTCCGCAATCTTCTTAGGCACTAATGGTTTGCCAGTAGGGCCACATGCCTCGATATTGTACTTTACGCCCGACTTCAACTTTTTGTTCGGGCCTCGTTTCGTCATTTTGCTGAAGATTTGCTCGATCCGGATGGCTGAAAGAACAAAGATCGATTCGTTAATATACCTTCAAGTCATTTAAAACATGTGATGATCACCAGATGCCTGCTTATATAAATATATATACCTCGTCGGTGTTTGTTGTTTTAGGATCAACATGTTCTTCGTCATCGTCATAATCATAGTTCATGACTTCGTCGCGATCAAATATCATATCACCCTCTCCGGTGTTGTTTAGAAATTCGGAGCCGTCATAATCTTCTTCATTCTGATTATCATCTGCCCCGCGTATGATATCGAACATGGTTTGTTCTCCCTCTCTGTCGGTATTGTCTGCCATAGCTTTTGTTTAACTAATCCAAAAGAAATATAAAACAATTTAGTATTCAAATCTCGAATAATAGATATAATCTCAAATACATTGTCCAGAATAATAGATATAATCTCGAATGCATCGTCTCGAATAATATATAATATTGAATAGTACATCACTGGCTATTAGCTAATAAAGATCGAATACTACAGAAGAATCTAGGACACTCGCGGTTCCTCCGGCGCGGGCGGTTGACACCCAAAGAGAAGTAACCCTCACAGGATCATAGCTGAAGTGAGATCCCCGAAGATACTGTCACGTATTGGAGAACCTGCCGCCCTCTCACGCAACCATGTAGCGATGGACGTGCTCGTCCTCCTCCCTAACACGGCGACGTACCACCTCCGGGGGGGGGTCCCTCCGTCAAAACTGGCCACGCGAATGCCACCAAGCGAGATCTGGTCGACAGCGGGACCCGCGGCGGGTTCCTCATCAAGCAGCGCCCTCAAGCAACACCTCCGGTGCCAGCCAGTGAGCCCAGTCCGGACATGGGTCGGCTGGGCGTCGTCGCGGATGGGTCGATGGCGAGGATGCGGGCGAACATCGTCGAGAACAAATACTAGCTATATGCCCATAAAAAGTAACATTTTTTAATGATTGGATTTTGATAACTAAAATTTCTAACATTTCTATATAACTAACAGTTCTATAACATTTCTAACAATGCTATATATAACTAACATTTCTAATATTTCTATAACTAAAAACAGAAAAAATTATAACATTTCTATATATATAACTAACATTTTATAACTATTTCTATAACTAAAAACAGAAAAATTTCTAACAATTCTAACTTTTTATAACTATTTCTATAACTAAAAACAGAAAAATTTCTAACAATTTCTAACATTTCTAACAAATCTAACAATTCTAACAATTCTAACTATTTCTAAAAACAGAAAAATGTCTAACAATTTCTTAAAAACAGAAAATCTATAACTAAAATGTATGTGTGTGTGTGTGCTCACGGCGAGCGAGGCGACGGGGCAAGGGCGCGGCAGGCAGGGCGGCAGGCGTGGCGACGACGGGACGGGACGTCGGGCAGGCGGCGACGAGCGAGGCGGGACGACGTCTGGGCAGGCGGCGACAGCAGCGACGGACGGTGGCGACCGGCCGGGACGGCGGCGAGTGACAGCGGGGCAGCAGGGACGGGGCGACGGGCGGCGACAGCGGGACGGGCGGCGTCGGGGCAGCGAGGGCGGGCGGCGTCGAGGATATGGAGACAGCGGGCGAAGCGGCAGTGCGAAGGAGAAAAGCGAGGGAGAGATGAGAAACCGCGAAATTTTGAAGTGTTTTCTTATATAGAAGGCACCTTTAGTACCGGTTGAGCCACCAACCGGTACTAAAGGTCTGTTTTAACCAAGCCAGCGGCGAAGCGACCCCTTTAGTACGGGTGGTGGCACAAACGGTACTAAAACCCTTTAGTACCGTTGGAGCCACGACCGGTACTAAAGGGTGTCTTATTACAAAGTAGCGCAGGTTTAGTCCCACCTCGCTAGTTTAGGGCGCCAGACGGTTTATAAGCCCGTGCAGACCTGCATTGAACTCCTCTCAATAGCAGGCCTTCAGGCCTACCTCTCCTACTCTACCTTTGTGGGCCTCTTGGGCTTGCGGGCAGCATCTGGCCCAACTACAGGTTGGGTTTCTAGTCGTATGCAGGCCGCTATGGCGCGATGGCGGGCTTTATTTTCTTATTTTTTATTTTTTATTTTTGTTTTATTTATTTTGATTTTTTTGCTATATTTAGAGTTTCTTTGTGAATATTTTTGCTTTAGGTACAAAAATTACAAACTTTCTGTTAGTGCGGTAGATTTCAAATTTGAATAGTTTAAATTTTGAATTATTTGAAATTTGTGTGAATCACTAGTTTGTGAATAACTTAACTTTGAAAAAAGTTTTTTCAGTGATTCTTTTTTCTTATGTTTAATTTAGTAATGCTTAGGTTATTTAAAAAATGAAATGCCTTTGTAACAGTTCAGTTTTCGTCGGAAACCCTGATACTTCGAAAGAGATTATCCATTTTGTACACGAAGTGCATCCAGTTTTTGCCGTAACCCTCTCTACTTTCTTGCACATGCTATTTGTATGAAATTATGATATCATGCCAACTTTCAATCTTTTCTGAGTTCATTTGAATTGTTTTTCAATTTCAGGGTCATTTAGCTGGAAAAAAATCAGTAAATGCATGAAAAGAATTTGTTTGCACATAAAATTTCTTCGCGTTTCAAATGCCAAAACACATAACTACCCTAACTATTACAGACATTCCCTCCTGGGTGTGAAACACAGAAAAAGTGATGATAGTGAAGCCGATCACATCCAGATCTTTGGGTGCGAAACTTTTTCTTCGCGTGTGTCCCTTTGCGCTGTAACCATGGAAAATCTTCATCATTTAACGGGATGCTCGGGTCAATATTCACTACGAATGGAGCAATTTCATCAAACTTTTCATAATCTTCTGACTTGTCTGTCTTGACATCCACTCCCACGATGTTTCTCTTCCCAGAAAGAACTATGTGCCGCTTTGGCTCATCGTACGATGCATTCGCATCATTATCTTTTCTTTTTCTTGGCTTGGTAGACATGTTCTTCACATAGAAAACCTGTGCCACATCATTGGCTAGGACGAATGGTTCGTCTGCATACGCAAGATTGTTGAGATCCACTGTTGTCATTCCGTACTTCGGGTCTTCCGTTACCCCGCCTCGTGTCATATTGACCCATTTGCACCGAAACAAAGGGACCTTTAAACCACGTCGATAGTCAAGTTCTCATATGTCCTGTATATAACCATAATATGTTTCCTTTCCCGTCTTGGTTTCTGCATCAAAGCGGACACCACTGTTTTGGTTGGTGCTCTTCTTATCTTGGGCGATCGTGTAAAATGTATTACCATTTATCTCGTACCCTTTGAAAGTCATTATATTCAAAGATGGTAACTGGGACAGCAAGTACAGGTCATCTTCGATAGATGTGTCATGCATAGTACGTGTCTGCAACCAGTTGGCGAAACTCCTGGTTTGTTCACGTGTAATCCACTCATCAGACCGCTCCGGGTGTTTGGAGCGTAGCAATTCTTGTGTTCATCCATATACGGAGCCACCAAGGTGGAATTCTGTAGAACTGTGTAGTGTGCTTCATTGAGAGAATGCCCGTCCATACATATTATTTGTTCCCCTCCTAGCGTGCCTTTTCCATCGATGCGCCCTTATGCATGATTCAGGAACACCAATCGGCTTAAGGTCAGGAATAAAGTCAATACAAAACTCAATGACCTCCTCATTTTGATGGCCCTTGGAGATGCTTCCTTCGGCCTAGCACGGTTATGAACATATTTCTTTAAGACTCCATGAACCTCTCAAAGGGAACATATTGTGTAGAAATACAGGACCCAAAACGTTAATCTCTTCGCATAGGTGAACTAGGGCGTGCGTCATGATGTTGGAGAAGGATGGTGGGAACACCAACTCAAACCGACAGGACATTGCACCAAATCATTCTATAACCTTGGTATGATTTCGGATCGATTACCTTCGAGAGATTGCATTGAGAAATGCACATAGCTTCACAATGGCTAATCGAGCGTTTTCGGTAAAGCCCCTCAATGCAACTAGAAGCGATTGCGTCATAATCACGTGGCGATCATGAGACTTTAGGTTCGGAACTTTTCTCTGCCATGTTTATTATTCCTTTATATTCGACGAAGCTAGACGGTACCTTATCTCGGCAGGCATTCAAAGAAGATTTCTTTCTCTTCTTTGGTAAGGCGTAGCTTGCATGACCCGATGTATGCCGTCTTCTCCGTGCATCGTTGCTGGTCCTCCGTGCCTCGGTGTATCTTTTGTCTTCCCATACGCCCAAGAAGCCAAGAAGGGTCACGCAAAGATTCTTCGTCACGTGCATCACGTCGATTGCGGAGCGGACCTCTAGGTCTTTCCAATATGGCAGGTCCCAAAATATAGATTTCTTCTTCCACATGGGTGCGCGTCCGTTCGCGTCCTTCGGAACAGGTTGTCCGCCAGGACCCTTTCCAAATATCACCTTCAAATCCTTGACCATATCATGTACATCAGCACCGATGCGGTGGCGAGGCTTCGTCCGATGATCCGCCTCACCTTTGAAATGCTTGCCTTTCTTTCTTACGGGATGCTGCTTGGAAGAAATCGGCGATGTCCTGTACACATTCTTCTTACAACTATTCAAATATATATTGTCGGTACCATCCAAACAGTGCGTGCATCCGCGGTATCCCTTGTTTATGCATCACGAAAGGTTCTTGAGAGCAGGCCAATCATTGATGGTCACGAACAGCAACGCCTTTGAGGTCAAATTCTTCCCCCATGTGCTCATCCCACGCACGTACACCTGTTCCATTCCATAGTTGTAAGAGTTCTTCAACTAATGGCCTTAGGTACACATCAATGTCGTTGCCGGGTTGCTTAGGGCCTTGGATGGGCACTGGCATCATAATGAACTTCCGCTTCATGCACAACCAAGGAGGAAGGTTATACAAACATAGAGTCACGTGCCAGGTGCTATGGTTGCTGCTCTGCTCCTCAAAAGGATTAATGCCATCTGCGCTTAGACCAAACCATACGCTCCTGCGTCATCTGCAAACTCCTTCCGTACTTTGTTTCGATTTTTCTCCACTGCGACCCGTCGTGGTACTCTCAACTTTCCGTCTTTCTTACGGTCTTCTCGTGCCATCGCGACGCCTTGGCATGCTCTTCGTTTTGGAACAAGCGTATCAACCGTGGTATTATAGGAGAATACCATATCACCTTGGCAGGAATCTTCTTCTTGGGGCGCTCGCCCTCGACATCACCAGCTCATCGCGGCTGATCTTATAGCGCAATGCACCACCTACCGGCAAGCGTTCAAATCCTCGTACTCACCGCGGTAGAGGATGCAATCATTAGGGCATGCATGTATCTTCGCACCTCTAACCCCGAGAGGGCGACAGCCTTCTTTAGCCATTACATACTCTCGGGCAATTCGTTGTCCTTTGGAAGCATATCCTTTATCATTACCAAGAACTTTCCAAATCCCTTGTCGGATACACCATTCTCGCCTTCCATTGCAGCAATTCCAGCAGTGGTGCCCAACTTTTCTTGTCACCTCACGCATTGGTACAACAATTTTTGTGATCCTCTAACATGCGCTGCAACTTCTTCTTCTCCAAATCACTTGCGCGTTTCTCTTTGCATCGGCAATGGCCCGACCTAGATCATCAACGGGCTCATCGATGCCTCTTCTTCAACTTCTTCCGCATTGCGGCTCAGCTTCTTCCGCATTACGGCTCAGCTTCTTCCCCATTGTTGTATCATCGTATTCAGGGAACCCATGGCGGGATAGATGTCGTCGTCCTCTTCTTCTTCATTGTCTTCCATCATAACCCCTCTTTCTCCGTGCTTGGTCCAAACATTATAGTGGGGCATGAAACCAGACTCAAGCAGTGGGCGTGAATGGTTCTTGGCGTGAGAGTAATTGTGACCATTCTTACAGCCAGCACATGGACAAGGCATAAAACCATCCGCCCGCTTGTTTGCCTCAGCCAAGCGAGAAAAGTATGCACGCCCTCAATGAACTGGGAGAGCATCGGTCATCGTACATCCATTGCGGCTCATCTTCATTACACAACACGAATAGACCAAATTAATACAAGTTCATGCATAAAGTTCATACAACACTTAAATGCAACAAACAAATAACTCTCTAGCTAAAGCATTTAAATGCAACAACAAATGCGATCAAGATCGCAACTAAGGTAACAATTGATCCAACAGCATAATGATACCAAGCCTCACTATCGATGGCATATTTTCTAATCTTTCTATTCTTCAAGCGCATTTTCTCCATCTTGATCTTGTGATCATCGACGACATCGGCAACATGCAACTTCAATTCCATCTTCTCCCCCTCAATTCTTTTCAATTTTTCTTTCAAGTACTCGTTTTCTCTTTCATCTAAATTTAACCTCTCGACAATAGGGTCGGTTGGAATTTCCGGTTCACAGACCTCCTAGATAAAAATATCTATGTCAACTTGATGGGCATAATTTTTCATAAACATGAAATGCAACTAATAGTTTTAAAAGAGAATATACCACATCCGAATCATAACAAGGACGAGGGCCGACGGGGACGGATATCAAAACCATGGCACTATGTATAACAAACAACGTACGGGTAAGATAATTATTACATGATTAACTATATATCCAAATCACACAAACATCAATTTTTTATATACAATTTCATGAACAAGAGGCTCACCACAAGGTGGTGCCGGTGACGGGACGGTGCGGGCGATCGACGGTGGTTACGGCGGAGATTTAGAAGGCACTAAGTAAACCACACCTATTATTTTTGACCTCAAATTGCATATAAATCAAATAGCACATATATATATATTTCCTCCCAAATTACTAAACTCACAAATTAGTAACTATACAAAGCATGGGAAGAGCTAATCTAGCAATGAGAGTTGAAAGGACAAAGTTGCTAACCTTTGTGATCATTTGAATGGATGGGGGCCTTCAAATCTTGACAAATTTTGGGCAAAATTTGTGAGGAGCTCGAGGGGAAAGGGGAAGAACAGAGGAGAAGTGAGGGGAAAGGGGAAGAACTGAGTGGCTCGGGTGGACGAAGGGTTTATGTACGTCGATCTATAGTACCGGTTCGTGGCACGAACGGTACTAAAATGCTGGAGGGGCCCAGACTAACAACATCCTGCCACCACCCTCATTAGTACCGGTTCATGGCACGAACCGGTGCTAAAGGTTAGCCACGAACCGGTACTAATGAGAGCGGCCCGGCTAGCCGTTGGAACCGACACTAATGTATACATTAGTGCCGGCTCTAATACAAACCGGCACTAATGTGCTGCACGTTTGACCCTTTTTCTACTAGTGTCACCCGCCGCCTCGACTGCGGTCACGCCGTCGTCATCGGTGGTCCCGTCTCCGGCCTCGCTTGCCGCCTCGTCACCCGCTGTCACCGTAGCCCCGCCTTCACCCGAGGCTGTGGCTCCTCCTTGACGGCGGGCTCGGCCACCGCCTCCGCCGCCTCATCATTCTATGGTGACACGTGCCAAGGACGGGATCCGGCAACCGAACCCTCGCTATCATAACCTCAGTGTTACAGTCATCTCACCCGTACCGCGCTCAGTGCGCTCTGCGTTGAGTGATCCGCATTGGCTCGCCGCCATGCGCTCTGAGTATGACGCCCACGTCGCAAACCGGACTTGGATGTTGGTTCCTCATCCCCCTGGAGCTAACATCATTACTAGCAAGTGGGTATTTCGGCATAAGTTCCTTCCGAATGGTTCTTTGGACAGGTACAAGGCCTGTTGGGTTGTTCGTGGCTTTGCACAACGTGCAAGCGTTGATTTCTTGGAGACCTTTTCTCTGGTTGTCAAACCCGCCACGATTAGTGTTGTCCTTCAGCTCGCCGCATCTCGTCATTGGCATGTTCATCAGCTCGACATCAGCAACGCTTTTCTTTATGGTCATCTCCAGGAGCATGTTCTCTGTCAGCAGCCCACTGGTTTTGTTGATCCCACTCGGCCTGATGATGTCTGCTTGCTCTCACGGTATCTCTATGGTCTGAAGCAGGCGCCTCATGCTTGGTATCACCGTATTGCAGCATTCCTCACTGCTCTTGGGTTTCGCATCACCACCTCGGACACGTCGCTATTTGTGCTTCATCGAGCTGATCATGTCGACATGCTTCTCTTGTATGTTGACGATATTGTCATCACCACCTCTCGCGGACATACTTCGCGACATCATCGGTCGCCTTGGTTCTGAGTTTCAGCTGAAGGACTTGGGCACATTGCACTTCTTCCTCGGCATTAATGTGCGATGTGATGCCTCCGGATTTTTTCTCCATCAAGGACAGTATGTTCTTGATCTCCTGGATCGTGCTGGTATGACCGACTGCAAGCCTGCTGCCACCCCTGCCGAGGCCAAGCCGAAGCTTTCTTCCACTACTGGGCAACCTGCCACAGATGCCGCTCTCTACCGCAGTATTGTTGGTGCTCTTCAGTACCTCACGCTCACCAGACCAGACATTCAGTTTGCGGTGCAGCAAGTTTGCTTGCATATGCACTCGCCCCGTGATGTTCACTGGTCCTTGGTCAAGCGCATTCTTTGGTATATTCATAGCACACAGACCTTTCGGACTTCGTCTTCGTGCCTCTACCTCCACCGAGTTGCTCGCTTACACTGATGCGGATTGGGCTGGCTGTCCTGACACTCGACGGTCCACATCGGGATATTGTGTCTTCTTCGGTGACTCTCTCATCTCTTGATCCTCCAAGCGGCAGCCCACCGTCTCCCGCTCGAGTGCCGAGGCCGAGTACCGTGACGTCGCCAATGTTGTTGCTGAGACATGTTGGCTCCGTCAGCTACTTGGGGAACTTCGGGTTTCCATCCCGAAAGCTACGGTGGTTTACTGTGATAATGTTTCGGCCACCTATCTCGCGGCCAACCCAGTGCAGCACAAGCGCACCAAGCATATTGAACTTGATGTTCGCCGTCGCGAAGGTCCGGTTAGGTCAACCGTGTTCTTCATGTACCGACCACCCAGCAGTTTGCCGACATTATGACCAAGGGGCTTCAACCGCTGCATTCGAAGTTTCGTTCCGGTGTTTGCATGGCGGACGCCGACGCTTCGATCTGCTGGGGGAGGTGGGTTGTTGAACGTGACATATCTTGTATTGCTAGTCTTATCTTCTCTAGCCTTGTATAGCTAACTCCTAGAGATATGGTAGGATTAGTTACCTTGTCACGCAAGACATCCTGTGTATATATTGTGACCTACTCCATGGAATACAATGAGTTGCACCAAATATTCTCTCTACAAACGGGACATTCTCGTTCCACAAACCGGCGGCCAGGGGGTCGCTGCCCCAGAGGCCGAGCTCGTCAGCGGGGATGACGTGGTCGAGGCTGGCACAGGAAGAAGACGGTGGGCAAGTGAGGGGAGAGGGAGAGGAAGGGGACATGGGGAAGGTGGCACACCTTTAGCACCGCTCGTGCCCGATCTCCGCCGTCTTGCAGTCGTTGCAGACTGACTAGCCGCCGATCCAGCGCCTCCAACCGCGTCATTGTCCCGTCAGCACCAGGCTTGGCCACCGCCGCCACTACCTGGTCCTCCGCTAGATGGGCATGCAGACATATTAGGAGTGGAGGGGAAGAAGGATTGAGAAACTGGTTGGTTACTCACCGGCGTCGACGCGTCGTCCCTGAGCTCCAGATCCGGCGAAGAAATCAGATGGTGACCCATCCTGCTCGCCCCTTGACTCCCATCCCGCTGCAACCGCAAGGTCCCCCGGTGGAAGAGGCTGAGGAGAAACGAGGAGAGGAGAGATGGCGTGTGGGGGTGGAGAGACAAAGAAGAGCGCTCTTTGTCTTTCTTCTGGACGAAGCGAACGCTTGCATTCCCCCCTCCTTTTTTTATCTCTCCCTCTCTCTCGACGTTGATAGCGCGAGACCTCCCCTCATCCCATTGACTGCGAAGTCTGCGATGCACAGTGCGGGTGTGATGACGTGGACAGGCCGAGCGGACGCTCCTTGCGCGATGCTTATTGCCTTGATGTTAGATTTGACACTGTTGGATACAATGTGGATGCCCAAAGTGTTTTTCTGAACGACAATATTTTGCACTACTGAAATCTTAAAGTTTTAACCTTGAAGTTTCTGCTACCAACTGTATCATGTACTAAAACTCAGAGCTAATTTTTGGGTAAAAAATAAAATTAAATGTGTTACAAATTGCTTAGATGCGGTGAAAATATGAAAAATCTGCTAAATGGGGTAATTGCTGTCACAAACATCAAACCTGTGTGTAAAAAATAGGATAAACTAAAAAGTTTGATCTGGACCTGTCAAAGGTTGACAGAATAAAAGGCTAAATGCCTTGCTAATATACCCGAAAGGCACCTGCTGTGTCAGTCAGATTTCTTCTCCGGAATGAATCAGCTCTCCATCTTGCAACCTTGTGGTAAAGGTGGTCTGGCTCGAACTGGTCCCCATCATCGACGTGCATCTCCTTGAGCACCATGGCGTTCTCCACAAGGAACTTGGCTAGCTGGACCTGGAAGCAGTTAACCTCCTTGGCCTTGAACTTGAGTGTCACCTTGCGCAGGCTCTTCTGCAGGCAGCTGAACGGGCAGTTGTTGGTCAAGGAGGCCGGGAGCTCCGAGACACCGTCGAGCTGCACCATGTCGCGATGCGACGAGGACATGCACGCGAGCCTGCTGAACCTTTCCATGGATTCGGCGAATGGGCCTCCGACCATGTTCTGGGTCTTGCGTTCGTAGTGGTAGTCCCTCTCCATGTTGAGCTTAAGCCGGAGTTCGGACATCGATGGGCAAGAGCTAAGAAGCCTCGCCATTGCCACTCCCGTGTGGCTGTTCATGTACTTGTAGTGTCCTTCTACTTCTAGGAGCTCCAGATTTGGGAACGTGGGGAGGATGACGCCGACGATGATATCCTCGATGCAGCGGAGGCGCAGTTTCAGAGCCTTCGTGCCAGTGAAGCTTGTCAGAATGCGCGACACAGGCTCGTAGTACTGTTGCACGTCGTACTCGTGAAGAGAGACATCAAGATCGACTCGTTCCAGAGCCGGCGCGGGCGATATCAGCGAGAGCTTGATGGGGAATCCCCTGTAGCGGAAGGAGCGCAGGCTCGGCATGTCCAGCTCGATGCCGGGATTGGCCCAAGGTTCGAGCTCCTTGTTATGGGGGCTGGCCTCGAGCACCAAGGCGGTGACCGCCGGGCATCGAAGACGGAGGCGCACCCTGAAACCGGGCCCACCGAGTATCCAACTTCTTGGGTCCGGCTTCACCGCTGGCATGTGGCTAACATGCATCAACACGAGGTTGGTGAGCGCCGGTGCGGCGTCGACAATGATCTGAAGATACCCCTCCAAGATGACGCAGCCGCGAAGCCGCAGATCCAGCAGGCGTGGGAAGTACAGGCCGGCGGACGGCGCGGCGGCGCCCATCGTCGGCGGTGGATGTATATCACAGCGGGTGAGCTCCAGCACCCGGAGCGTGGCGGCGCACGGCAGGGATGCCAGCCAGGGGCGATAGCGATAATCGTCCGGCCGGCAGCGGACGCGGAGCTCTTCCAGCTGGGCCGCGGCGGGGTGAGCGAGGACAACGCCGCCGACCCTGTCATGCGCCTCCTCTTTCTGCTTCTCTTTCTCGTCCATAAAGCGGCAAGGTTTGGCTCCGCTGTATGCCGATTTGTCCAGTGACAGCGTGAGGCTCTTGAGGTCCGCCGTGGCGCGGCGGAGGGCGTCGAGGACCTTGACGGCGTCGGGCAAGAAGAACGAATCGGTGTATGAGGTTCTTTGTATGTAGCCGCCATAGGCGTAGGGTTCGAGGTACTTGGTTGCACGTATGGTGGCGGCGTAGGGCTCGCTGTCCAGGCTGAGGGCGCCTGATCGGAGCCATACTGGACGCCACCGTCGCGAGAGGACGGCGGTGGATGCGCCGGTCTTGGGTGGTGTGAAGGATAGGATGTGCCGTAGCAGGTCGTCCGGGAGGGCGGACAGGCGGTCGTCGGGGGCGGCGGCCATGGACGCAAGTTGGATCAGATGTGGATGTATGTGTACGTAATGTTTTTTTTTTTTAGAGAGAAGGCCAGAGCCCGACTTTATAAATAAAGCCACACGGCAGCGTCACAATGTCCCAGGAACACACCAACACCAAGCCACACGAATAAGTTTAAAGAGAGGACCGAAAGTACTCAGGGAACAGGCAACAGCCATACACGGCACGCAGGCCGGGTGGAAGTGAAATCTAGAACCCGCATCCGACAGCTCGATAATTAAACTCCATGACTCGCCCCAGAGATCAGAGAAGCCGAAGCCCGAATTTTGGCGATGAGCAGGTCCAGGCGTCCCGATCTGCTCCTTAGTCAATGATCTCCACTCTGCAAGAATATGCATGATTTGAAAAGAACATCAGCGAGCTTAGATGGGAAAGTAAGCTCAATAGTAAATTTGTTTCTAAAGGTCCATAAAGCCCAACATAAGGACCCCAATCCAACCTGAATATCCTCTTGGTAACCCCTACCAAAGATTTGGCTAGGGATCTAACCTCGAGAAAATGAGGAGGATTCGAGAAACCCAAGCCAGGATCGGACACAGGACCAAACTAGTTTGGCAAGAACACATTCGAAGAAGATGTGATTAGAATTTTCCAAAGCCCCACACAAGCTACTGAATTCCGAGCCCGGCCCGTTTAGTTTTTAATCTGATCGGCAGAGGGTGGCGACCACGGACGGCTTGCCAAAGGAACACCTTAATCTTGGGAGGGACCTTGGATTTCGGACCCAAGAGAATCTAGCGAAGAAGTCCACCAATTAGTCTAGAGTACAGCGATTTTACGAAAAAATACGGAGGCCGTATGTGGCCAAACCACGAGTCGGCCGCCTCCGAGAGCTCAGGAAGAAAGCGAAAGGTTTTGCCATTCTTCCAACTCTTGAGAGAGCAGAGCCCGACAAAAGCTAAATCCCAATTGTTAGCAGCCACCTCCGCGATGGAGATCTGCGGGTTAGGGCGATAGGAGAACAAAACCGGAAAGCTAAGAGCCAGCAGGCATCCCAGACCACCAATCTAACCAAAAGCGAACAGCAGAGCCATTACCCACGAAAATTTGACATGTTCCAAAAAAATCGGCCTGACTTTCACAAGAGCTTTCCAAAACTGCGAACCACGCCGAGCAGGGGCAAACATGGGACTAGAATTAGGAAAGTATTTAGCCTTAAGGATCGAAAACCAAATCGCATCGGCCCCATTTACTTCATAATTTTCCACCACCACTTAATGAGCAGGCAAATGTTCATCACACGAGTGTTAATGATGCCTAACCCTCCAAGGTTTTTAGGCTTGCACATGAGCTGCCATTTCACCAACCTATATTTTCTCTTGTTATCCGCAGAATTCCAATAGAAGCCACTCCTATGTTTGTCGAAGCCATCATGCACACCATTCGTGAGACGATAAAAGCCCATCAGGAACATCTGTAGAGAGGATAAGCAAGAATTGATCAGAGCCACTTTGCCAGCGTTGGTATTATATCTACCCCTCCAAGGAAGCACCCTATTCCCCACTTTAGCAACCGCTGGAGCGAAGTCTTTAGCATGAAGCGGACCAGGGGAGATAGGGAGACCAAGATATTTGAAAGGAAAGGAGCCTAAAGAACAATTAAGCAGCCTGGCCACCCGTAAGGCCTCTACCCGATCGACCCCAGTCACCAAGACCTCACTCTTGGCGAAGTTGATCTTAAGCCCAGAGACAGCTTCGAAGCATAGCAAAATAAATTTCAGATTGGCAATACAGGCATTGTCCAACTCCACCAGGATGATTGTGTCATCCGCATACTGCAGATGAGAGACCCCTTCCGGAAGAAGGTGAGAAACCACAGGAGTGATGTGACCACATCGGCGCTCTGGAGAGCATCTGAGGAGAAGCGTCGGCCATGAAGTTGAAAAGAACGAGGAAGCCGGATCCCTTGGCGAAGGCCCTCCATTAGCAAAGAAGTTACTAATAACGCCATTGACAGCAACGGCAGTGTGGCCACCCGAAACCAACTGCATGATGCGGTGGACGTAAGCGCCATCGAACCCTTTGGCGAGAAGAATCTGCCTGAGGAAAGGCCAGCTGACAGAGTCGTACGCTTTTTCAAAGTCTAGTTTTAGGATAAGAGCCTTGGACTTCCGAACGTGAAGATCATGGACAATTTCATGTAGGGAGAGGATACCATCAAAATAAAGCGCCCTTTATGAAAGCAGATTGGAAGGGACTAATAACTCGTAGGCGACGGAGAGAGCCGATTCATAAAAACCTTTGGAGGAAACTTAGCAAAATTGTTAATCAAGGCTATAGGCGAATTGGGAGATAGCGTCGGCTCCCTTAACCTTAGGGATCGAGAGATATAACAGCATAGTTCAAAGAGAGATGTCGACAGTACCAAGACAAAAACCACAGTATGACACTACACACCAGCGGTTTCAAGCTGTGGCCAAAATTTCGAAAGAAGGGATGGAGAAACCATCGGGCCGGAAGCGACATTAGGATTGGCGAGTTAACCCGTCCCAGATTTCCGGATCGGAGGCGGAATCATTAGAGCAACATTCTCCTCGGTAAAAATTTTAAGACCGAACTCGGAGGTGGGGAGATGGACAAGCCCGATGAAGGTTTAGCCCGTAGCAAAGAAGAAAAAGTCCACTACATGGGCGGAATCACAGACTGATCGGAAGCGCATGCCATTAATCAACAGGCTGTTAATTTATACGCCTCGTCTACCGTTAGCGATCGCAAAGAAATAAGCGATAGGTGCATCCCTTTGAGAGTCCGATTAAGAGTGCCCCTCTGGCGCCAATAAACCTCAACTGGTGATGCAACCGCACGAGAGCAGCTTCGAGTATATCTAACCGCCCAACCATCCTCCGATAAACCAATGGAGTCGTGATGCGGTCCATCTCCGGATCGACTTTCAAGAAAGGCTTTGGTGCGGCGATCCTCCGCCGCCGCGATTCTGCGACCAGCCTCTAAGAAATTTACGTAACGCATAGGCACAGGACGCCAATCGTCCGGAGGGCCAAAAGAGCGGGAAGGATGGGAAGGTAATGGAAATCTTAGCGCGACCATGTCAACAAATCCCTCCACCGAGAGCCAGGAGGCATCAAATTGAAATCTAGCCGGAGGTCTGATGCAACCGGTACCATCATCAAGAATCAAGGGGGTATGATCTGAACCTACGATACATTTGGCGAAGAGAGAGGACCTCGGGAATAAGGAATCCCACATGGGGCAGAGGAAGACACGATCGAGCACTGATCTGATCGGATTCGCTGATGATTAGACCAAGTAAGCGGGCTCCCCGAGGTAGCTCCCGAATAGCATTGGCACTAATAAAGTCGTTAAAGGCATTGGCTAGAGACCAGGAAAAATTATCATTATTCTTGTCAAGAGGGGAATAAGAGGTTAAAATCTCCCCAATAACCATCGGAGAGTGCAGGACTCAATCTTGTTGGCTCGTCCGAGGAAAAGGTGAGAGAAGGAGTGATCCGCGGGTCCATAGACGACTATAAATTCACAGAGGGTATTCATAGATCTATGCGAGAGAACAACACTAGCCCAATAAAACCCATGATCATAGGCAACAAAGTCGAAAGTATCCTTGTTGGAACCAATCAGAATCCCACCTGAGTGGCCCGAAGCCGGTAAACATTGCCAATGAAATCTATCCATACCCACAATAGCTGAGAGCTCACTGGGAGAGAAGGAATCCTTGAACGTTTCAACCAAACCCACAAAATCAATAGAATTAGAACGGACCAGATCTTTCAGAAGGTCACGGCGCCCCCTAGCACCGAAACCTCTAATGTTCCAAAATAAGGCCCTCATTTAAATGAAAGGTTCTTGATTCGGAGGCTCGACCTGCTGGGGGCCACACAGGATTTGGAACGCTTATTAGTGCCCTTCTTAGCGGGGCACGAGGGGGGCCGGCCACTACCGGCACCCGAACATTCCCCCAAAGCACTGCCCACCTCCATGACCCAGCGAAGCAACCGCCTCTTTAGCTTTAGCAATGGCAGCTTGTGCCACTCATTAGCCGAATAGTCGCAAGAATAGAACTGGGGAAGCGACGGAGGAATCAACCACCAAGCCCACATCCGACATAATATTTAAAAGGTGATCATCGGGCATCGATTGTAATACCACCGAACCGGAGAAACATGTCTGAAGGGGCGAGGAGGTACACAGGGGTGGGAGGTCCTTCGCCACCCGCTTTCCGCCCGCTCGAATGGAGCCACCAGCTGAGACACCCGCCTACCTTTGCGGGCCGTGGACACCGGGAGCGGATCGATGGCGACAGCGCCAGAGAGAGCGGCATGGGGGCCCGGCGAGACATGGAGCCAGTCTTGATCAAAGCGCCGACAGATCCCGTCATGGATTGCTTGGAGCCGGGGTTCGGCTCTTAGCCGAGAACTTAAGGACAGAGGATTTCTTCTTGAGGGAGCTTAGATTCCACCATGTCTGGCAGCAGAGAACCAGGGAGATCTTGATACCGAGCAGTGGGAGAGGTGGGGCGAGCCGGGATGTTGGAACAAGCCCAGAACAGGAGTGGCGAACACGGCGGGGCTTTAGGCAGGTCGGCAGCAGCAGAAGAAGCCAAGCTGGCGGCGGAGGAATCGCCGCCTCACCACGGGGGCATCACCAACAGCTTGTGAGTGGAACAATTCCCGTTCGAATCTGCCACCCATCCCATTCGGATTGAGTGAAGCGGAGATTGGACCCAAAACTCTGGTTAGGACCACCAAAGAACCATCCCTTCCTTGTCATGTTTGTCAGGGGTTAGCGAGACGGAGGGAGGAGGAGCTTGGAAAGCCGCCGCCGCCCCTTCCACCCGCACCCGCAGCCTGATGCCATTGGGAGAGGGGTAAACATCAATGAGGCCATGAACCTTCTCCGGATCAACACACCACACCTTCATCCTAGCGGGGGCCACCATACGTAATGTTTGGATCTGGCTAGGTTTTGTGGAGTCGGCATGTGTTTGGGAAACGAATGCCCCAAACAGTCCGTGCAGATTTTCAGTGATTTGGGTTCATGTTTTTTTTCCGGGTCTCTATAGATTTGGGGTTTTTTAAGGACCACATCTATTATAAAGATTCACCGGAAGTACGAAGCACCTCAAATATAATAAAAAATACATCAAGCTCCATTGACCACTGAACGACCATTGCCGCCGCCTGAATGAGCCGTCGACACGCCGCTGTCGCTGCCCCCATATACTAGGGCCGGTCTGACCTTGTCGATGATAGCCGAGAAGTCTTCGGACACGTGCCCCTAAGGACCAGCGCCCTGGAGCCGCAGTCGTGGCCGTTGAATCCTTGAATCGATCTAAAAAACTTGACACCAAATATCGCTATTGCGTACGCACAACGAGAAACACTAACCTCCCCGCCCTAAGGAGCTGGCAGGAATCTACACCGGAGCTCCGTCTAATCCATCTCAACGGACGAACATGAGAAGGATCGGAGCCCGAAAGATTAACTCAAAGAAGGAGCATTGCCATCCGTCCAAACGTCGTCCCTACGAGGACTAAAACCCTCCTATCTACTAGCGGGAGCCGAGACACCATGATTCTCCTGCCCGCTACCGGCTGCCAGAGCGGCAGGCGGAGAGTAGGAGAATCCACAGGCTCGCTAACGGAGATCGAAGGGGGAAGGCTTTCCAAAGTCACCTTGGGAGAAAGTAAAGAAAAGCCAGCCAGATATTTGGGTTCAATTTATGGTTATTGAATTGTGCAAACCCTGCTAAAAATTGGCACAAAAAAAAAGACCTGCATATGCAGCGGACGTCAGATTTTAGACATGGCAAAATAAACATTATTTATGCAATTTATGTTCGCCGAGGATGAAGTTTAGTTAGTGAGCAAGGCAAATCTACCTCGATTTATTTTTTACTGGGAAGTTATTGTGCTTATAAACTTAATTTCCATCCTCTCGCACATATAAATTGCCATAAAACGTTTGATTTGTCATGTCTAAAACTCTAACATCAGATTTTTAGCCTTTCCGGGAAATAAAAGGTGGGTCAAACATACAATCTAGAATTCAGGTTCTATATATCTTACCTTGTTTTCTATGTCCTTGCTCCTCACCTCACCTCCTTTGTTTTTCATTTTGTTAATTTCACTTGCTCTTTTTTAATCGTATTAATTGGCCCACAGTTTATTGGCTTACTAAATAAAAGCAGGTTTCTTTGTGAAGTCAATGGCTAATGATTCAACTGGCGACTTAAGTCCATTTGTATGCTTAATCACATTAACAATAATATTACAGGTAAATCATGATGATTATATACAAAAATGTGTGCTCTCATTGTAACACATAGTCAATTATCTATTACTAATAGATAAAATGTATGGACATAGAAGATTACGATAATTTTTCTAGGTTGAATGCAATACAAAACACAAAACAAACCCTTAAGTTTTCTTTCATTTTCTCTTTTTTTTTTCCTTTTGCGACCCAGTCTGTCCATGTTCTTTGCAGGTATGGGCCAAACTACGGCACATATGCTATCTGCCGCCTGTGGCGGCATATATAGCTGCCAATGTCGCTCGGGCATGGTCGTGGCCCCGTAGCAACATTTTGCAGGGTAGCACCTTTTTCTCCTTTCCTATTATGTCTATTTTTATTTTACTTTTATAAATTACGTGGAATTTTTTTGAAATTACATGAATATTTAAAAACTAGAGTGAAAACTTTTTAAATTACGTGACATCATTTTAAATTTGTGAACACTTTTAATCTTAAATTACACATCTTCTAGAATTACATTAACATTTTATAAATGTGCGAACGTTTTTTAAAACTATGTGAACAATTTTTTTCTTCAAAATAGGCGTTAAAATTTTCAAATCACAAAGCCTTTTTTATGATATGGACATTTTTTAAAATTTGTATACACATTTAAAAGAAGATGCGAACACTTCTATAAAAAATAATGAACGCATATTAAATGGATGACGTTGGCACATACCAAAGTCCGTTGGCTTGAATCTAATCGTTTCAAAAACAAAAAGTCCATTGGCTATAAACTGTTTCATCAAACGATTCTTGGATGGCGTTGAATTATCAAAGTCGAAGAAGAATGCGCCTGCTGCGACCATTTCAACAATGACAACATGGATTGTGATGGCGCTAAGATCAATGTTGATGCACCTGCAACAAGATCAATGTTGATGCAGGATTGAGCAAAAACAAAGATAGGGCAGCCATAGCGGCGGTTGCCGGCGAAGGCACGGGATGCTAAATCTATATGTGTGTGTGTCGGTGTCGGCGGTGGCTTACTCTAGGACTTCTGCTCCGAAGACTCTTGAACCAATGGCATGCAGAGAAGTGCTGGCACGACCTGAATATTCAGCAAACTATGGTGGCAAGAGAGATTGCCTCGGGGTGATAAACACTTTCCTGAAGAACCTGAAGCCATTGTTAGGTTGCGGTCACGAAGGAGATCAAAGCTTGGTCTAATGAATTCTAAGCTATTAGTTTTAGCCATGAAAAGTGAAGTTGTAATGTAGAAGCTCATATACTAGCTAGTGAAGAGCTCCAGCTTGACCAGATGGCCATCACACGTCTGGTTTGTAAATCCGTCAGAAGGCGTAGGCATTTCCCGTTTACTCGTTTGTGATTAATAAAAGCTGGAAGGTCTCTCAAAAGAAAAAAGATGCTGCCCTAAACAAGAGAAGATATTTCGTTCGCCCAAGGTGGCTAGGCAGGTCCGAAATTCGAATAAATCCGGACATGCACAGTGACATGAATATTCTGCTCGTGAGCTCATATGGTCCCCATGAACAATAAAATTGAAAATAGTAATAAAAATACAAAAAATGATATTTTGTGGGAACTAACATTGACGAAATCTCAACATGTATTTTGGAATGTTGTTTCTTCATGAAAATTTGCACATATTTTTTCAACATCTGTTCAAAAAAAGCAAAAAAAAAAAAACTATTTATGAGGGTGCATATGAGCTAGCGAGCAGAAGGGCACTTTGACATGCACAGGCGCTTCAATCTTCGACATCACATTGTTGCTTGTATAAGAATTTCCATAGCTCCCAGCCGCCCACGATCAAGTGCTGTGAGCAGAGCACAGTATTCGATCATGTATAAACGACAAGCCATCAATATATAGCTGAGCAGATCGCTACTGCTGTACTAAAGTTCAGGTTCTTCAGAATTTTAAAAAGGCCTCCATCTTCGGACGCCATTTGGCACTTGCTCCTTGCAGTCCAGAGGGCTAAGCTAAGCCAGAACGGTTACGGTTTATTCATCGACGTCAGCGGAGACTGCCGGCCTAATCAGATGCCTAACTAATGTGTTGCGATTGACTAATTTTGATGTTAAAAAAGAGATTGAATAATTTTGGAGCGTGACTTGCTAAAATAATTAGTTAAAACCACTGGACAATCAATCTCGAAAAGAAAAGAAAATCACTGGATAAGCCATGTGTGACCGCCAATTCGATAGGGTTCTACGAACATGTAGATCGGTGAACGAGTTGCGCCTGAATCTCTATCTGATTCAGTATATTATGAAAAGGTCCGCTTAGATTTGATTGACCAATAATCCAGGCCGGCCAAAAACTGTTCATGCAACAGATAAGAAAAATGGTTGAAACATGCGTCCTTTGACGAAGCACTTGTTAAAATCTTAATTGCGCAATTTAATCTACTCCGTATCATTTTTTATCAGAATTTACCATTACATCTTTGTATTTATGGTGCATGGTGCTCCTAGCCTCGATATGATCATGGATGCGACGAAGGAACGTAGGTCCCATGCGGAGTGCTGCCCGGCCGGCTTCAGTGGAGGGTGAAAGAATGCTTTGGATCGAGTCGGGTAGATCTTTCCGGTAACCTACCTTCCTTGGGTGCGGAAGAGCTTGATTCAGAGCCGGCCATGGTGATGTAGAGGACGGTAATCGCAGAGAGATCGAGATGGAGAGGTGGCAGTGGTGCTTCCCGTAAGCACTGCGATTGCCCTAGATCGGAAGGGGATTTCGGTGGGGAGTCTGGCGGCGCGGTTAACCTCGTGCAGTGTGCCCGCCCCCACCTCTCTATATATCGCAGATCACGAGGGCCCACCAACCATAAGAGGTTGGGCGCCCCGATCGGTAGCGAATAGATCGAGGCCCGATGGGCGTTGGGCCCACTTTCGGTGGAGAGATCAACCTAACATTCTCCCCTTGATCTCAACTTTTACTTTTAACCTTATACTTTCTAGTTTATTTGTTTCATCACATATTGGTACATAGAGCATGTTTCATCGTCACAGCTTAATTGCCGTTAGAATCATACAGCTACAACATACGTTATGATCAGAAGCAAACTCTGTTCCTTTTGGGCCTATCCAGAAATCATAAGGCTTTCCCTTAAACCCATGTCGGCTAAGTGTTCCTTGAACACATTGGGTGGTAAGCCTTTCGTTAGCGGATCCGCAAGCATATCTTTTGTCTTTATATGCTCGAGACTTATAGTTTGATCCTGGATTTTATCTTTCACAACATAATACTTTATCTCTATTGTTTTGGCAGCGTTACTCGACTTGTTGTTGTGGCGTAAAATACCGCTGACTTTGATTGTCGCAATACATCTTTAGTGGTTTTTGAATACAATCTACCACCTTCAAGTCGGGTACAAATTTCTTTAGCCATATCGCTTTGCCCGTGGCTTGAAGCATGCTATGAATTTTGCATACATCGTGGATGATGCAACTATCATTGTTTGGAGCTTTTCCACGAAATAGCTCCCCGGAGGGTGAATCGTATCTGACGTGGATTTTCTATCATCTTTGTCCCCATAAAATCTGCGTCTGAATACCCTTTTATCTCTAGGGAATCGAGATCTCATGTATGTTAGCATGTAGTCCTTCGTGCCTTGCGCATAGCATAATGCTTTCTTTGTCATCTTCGATTGCTCCATGCCTGGATTCTCTTGATATCTACCGAGTACGCCGGTGATAAAGGCTAAGTCGGGCGAGTGCACACTTGTGCATCTTGCAAGCTGCCAACTGCGAAAGCATATGGTACTCCTTTCATTTGATCGATCTCGTCTTTGGTTTTGGGGACATTGGAATTTCCCAAAACTATAGCCCTTAACTATAGGAGCAGGTGTGGCTTTACTCGCATGCATATTATACTTTTTAAGAACCTTTTCTAAATATGCTTTCTGCGATAGTCCTAAGACTCCATTGTTTCTATCTCGGTGAATTTCTATGCCCAAAACATATGATGCTTCACCAAGATCTGTTATGTCAAAATTCGAGGATAAGAACTTCTTTGTTTCTTGTAGTAGACCAACATCACTTTGCTAGCAAGCGAATGTCATCCATATACAAGATTAGGAAAATATATTTCCCATTTTTAAACTTTGCATAAATGCAGTTATCCTCAATATTTTCTTTAAATCCAAAACTTTTAATCGTTTGATTAAACTTTAAATACCACTGCCTAGAGGCTTGCTTTAATCCATAAATGGATTTCTTTAGGCGGCATCCCATATTTTCCTTGCCTTCCATGATAAAACCCTTGGGTTGTTTCATGTAGACATTTTCTTTTAAATCTCTGTTGAGAAATGCCGTCTTTACATCCATTTGATGTAACTCTAAATCAAAATGAGCAACTAATGCCATTATGATTCTGAAGGAATCCTTACATGAGACCGGAGAAAATGTCTCTTTGTAATCTATCCCTTCTTTTTGTGTAAATCCTTTTGCCACGAGTCGTGCTTTATATTTTTCTATATTCCCTTTAGAGTCATACTTGATTTTGTAGACCCATTTGCAGCCTACTAATTTGGCTCCTTTAGGAATTTCCTCTAAGTCCCAAACATCTTTGGAACTCATTGATTTCATCTCGTCTTCCATTGCCTTCATCCACATCGATGAATGACGGCTTCTCATGGCTTCTTCATATGAGGTGGGATCTTTTTTCATATGAACCATTTCTGTGTTATAAACTTTAAAGTCAGTAGAAATAGCTGACTTTCTTGGTCGTGTAGACCTTCTAAGGGCCTCGGTTTCTGGCACATTCTGTGCCTCAACTTCTGGCACTTCTTCTAAAATTTGCTGCTGCACCTCCCTTTCATGCTCAACAACGGGTTTAGTCGGCTCCTGACGGACAGGTTCCGGGTCTGCCCCCATAGTTGTCATGGGTGAAGTTGCAACTAGTAGTGAGAAAAATGGCTCATGGATCATTGGATTAGGTGCATGCACCCTCTTCTCCTCAAGATCAATTTTCCGAGCTACCAAGCTCCCCCTCATCATTTCGTCCTCTAAGAAGACTGCATGTTTCGTTTCTACAAACTTTGTATATCTGTCTGGGCAGTAGAAACGAAAACCCTTTGATCTGTCTGGATAGCCAATGAAGTGGCAACTCACTGTTTTAGGATCTAACTTTCCAATGTTTGGATTAAACATTTTGGCCTCAGCAGGGCACCCCCACACCCTGAAGTGTTGTAGGGATGGCACCCTTCCTGTCCATAGCTCGTACGGTGTTTTGGGCACCGACTTGCTTGGTACTCTATTGAGAATGTGAATGGCGGTTTTAAGCGCCTCCATCCATAATCCCAATGGCAAGTTGGAATAACTCATCATCTGCGCACCATATCCATAAGTGTGCAGTTGCGCCTTTCGGCTACTCCATTTCTTTGAGGTTAGCCCGGCATTGAATCTTTGGCAACTATGCGGTCTCTGCAAGAACTTTGCAAAAGGTCCGAGGACTTGGCCATATGGAGTGTGCCGACCGTAGTACTCTCCCCACGGTCGGACCTAACTATCTTTATTCTTTTATCATGCTGATTTTCAACTTCAGCTTTGAATATTTTAAATTTATCCAACGCTTCAGATCTTTCTTTGATTGGATAAATATAACCATAGCGAGAGTAATTATCTGTGAATGTTATGAACGAGTCATGTCCATCCACACTTTTCACCGGAAATGGTCCACAAATGTCGGTGTGGATGATTTCTAGTGTGCTTGAGCTATGGATTGCACCTTTTTTGATTTGTTTTACGTACTTTCCTTTAACGCAATCTATGCATTGTTCTAGGTCTCAAAATTCTAACGGAGGAAGAATTTCACTTTATTATACCAAATGGCACACTTGCCATGTCCAAAATAACATTCATAATTATCTTTGTCCAAACAAGAAACACTAATTAAGTTTCTATGACACGATGGAACAAATAAAACATCTCTAAGTAGAAGATTGAATCCATGACTAACTCCAAGGAGATGTCACCGACAGCTTCAACCACTTCAACTCCGTTTGCCACTTCAATGCGTCTTTAAGCTTCTTAGCGTAGTTCGCGTTGAATGGAATCCTCTTTGCCATGGTGACTTCAGCCAAGCAGCATAGCGATCTTTCTTGTAATGCCCTTTCTGCTTGCAGTGGAGACATGTGTCTTTGTCCACTGAGAAAGGCTGTTGCTGATGCTGATGCTGATAGGGGGCTTTTCCATTCTTTGAAGGAGAACTTTTGTTGTTTTGACTGTAGTTCTTTTTCTTGTAATCCTTCACATAGTTGAGTGAACCACCATGTGCGACTTTGAGTCTGTCCTCTTCTTGGACACACATTGCTATTGTCTTTTCAATGTCCCATGTTCCAGGTGACATATTATAGTTTACAACAAAAGTTGCAAACTCCTTTGGCAGTGAAGCCATGACCAGGTAGACTAGGAGCACTGGTTTGATCTCCAGATCCTCATCCATGGGCTTTAACTTTGCTGCCATATTGCTCATCCTCAGGATGTGCTCTCTTATTCCACCACATGTATTGTTCATCACAAGTTGTTTTAACACACGGGTGGCATATATCTTTGAAGAGTCGATGAACGGCTCTTTATCTTTGTCGACAACTCCCTGCGGAAGTGCATTACGCAATGGAGCCCACAATGGTGCTCTCAATTGTATTCTTTATAAAGGCCATGCATTTTTATTTGCATTGACCCACTTTTGGTTGGCTATGATGTAGGACATCTCCAAAGGAGCATAATCCCCTTTCCTTTTAGCCCATGCAGCATCATCCTCAGTAGTCTCTCTTCTTCGGCTCAGTAGGTCGACCGGCCGTTGTTTTCGAACCTAGTCGGATCGGCACAAACAAATGCCGATTCAACTTTCTTCCTCCACTCGGTGTGGTTGTCACCTCTGAGTGTTGGAACTTCTTTTAGGCAACTCATCAAGTGAAAGCCTCCTGAAATCACAATTTAAGTGACATCAATATAACAATCATATGCATTAATCTAACGTTGGTCAAATTAAACATATAATTGTCTATGCAATTAAATCTATATTACCGTTGGGCAAAATACTAGAAATAAATGCACCTTTAAATTTCAATAATAAAACATGATCATGTTATTTAAACAACGTTGGTCATAAAAAATAACATAATCATATTCATTCTAATAATCACTTTAACATGCTCTTAAAAAAACTTAATACTATATAAACTTTTATTTTCTGTGTAAAAGAGCATTAATTATTTACGCAGCGGAAAAACATGAATAAAAATTCATGAACTTTTTTACTCTTTACAGAAACTTTTCTATGACCGAATAAAAAAATCATGAACTTTATTATTTTCTTTAGAGGTAATATCACCGGTGGTGCTTAAACTTGCCACCGTTGTTCACTTTGGTGCCTGAACTTGAAAAATACATCAAACTGGTTCTAAAACTTGGCACAAGCGTGCAAATACGGTGATAATCCTATCTGTAGACATATAATGCGTTGATGTGGCACCGTATATTGATTAGCACGCACACGTGGCGCGGTACCCACTTTTAACAGAGGGCTTGCTTTATATATGTCTCTATGACCAGCAGGCCCCATATGTCAGCACAAAGGAAAATCCCAATTAAAAATTGAAGTGAATAGGATTCATAGCGTCCTGAGGATAGCGATCAAGCTATGCTAGCCACTCCACCACTCAAGATTATTTGTCATGTGAGTGTAAACGCCTTATCTATTAATAAATCAACAGGCCCGTCTGGTTTAAATGGGCTGCAGGCAGTGCAACCATGTTAGCGTTCTTTTTTTTAGAATTTGTAAAAGGTACGTAAAATTTAATGATGGTATTAAATATAAATTTCAATAGTGTGTTTATAAATATTATACATACAAAACATAATTTATATAGAAAAATATTCAAAAAAATTTAAATAGTTTGGACGTATTATTTTTTGGAAAAATCATATAAACTAAATTGTATTTATGGTTATAAAAACATTTATATAGTTTAGAATATCATAAATATTGGTGAAATTACAATTCATAAATATTATTTTAGCTATAAAAATTTGAATAATGATATGCACATTTTCATAATTCATAAGTTTGTTGTTTAATTATTTTCCATTATAACTAATAAATATTCTTAATTATGGAAAAGTCAAAAAATATAAATGTGTACATCTGTCTATATTTCAGTTATATAAAATTATGCATATGTGCAAGCAGTGAAAGTTATCACTAGTGAATATTAATAAAATTTTGAATATTGTAAAATTGCGTGAAAATTTTATAAATTAATTATTTTATTTATGCGTATAATAGAATATTTGAAATTTATTTTGTTACTGTGATTATAGTTGACACACTTTTTACAAAATTCTAAAAAAGCAAACATGCCCAAAATGGGCTGCAACTAAAAGCCACGCCCGTCTTCCTATCGTAACATAAGGTGTCATTTATCTATATACGATATCGGGATGTGTGAAAAAAAAACGATATCGAGGAACTGATTGGCTAAGTTACTAGCGCAGTTCTCTTGCAAGCGCTTCGTTGCTAGTTCGAAACTGACCGGCTGCAATTTTTATCGTTTGTTTTTCCTCTCGGCTGCCATATGGGCCCGCTGGTCATAGAGAGATACATCTAAATAAAGCATGTGTTATAAGTGGGTCTCATGCCACGTGTGCATGCCGATAAAAAATACGGCGCCACATCAGCGCATTATACGTCTGGTGGATGAGATTATCACCGTATTTGCACGCTTGTGCCAAGTTCTAGAACCAATTCGGCGTATTTTTCAAGTTCAGACACTAAAATGAACATCGGTGGCAACTTTAGACACCATTGGTGATATTACCTCTTTTCTTTATAAAAAATTCATGAACACTTCTTTTCTGAAAAATTTCTATTTTCATATTCATAAACTTTTCCTGTTTACTTTTATAAACAAAAATTTCATTGGAAAAATTGCATAGAAAAACTATTAAATCTGCCCAAAGTCTGGACAGAAAACAAATGAGGAAAAAACAGCAGCGTAGTCCAGCGCGCGGCTGCGGTCCCGGTCCGGCCCAGCGCGCGGCTGCGGCCTCCCTCTCTTTCGGCCCAGTGGCCCAGGGCGGGGCTAGGGTTTTGATCTCTGCCGTCCATCGCGATCCGACGGACGGCCGCGCCTCTCGCTAGAACAAAAACGCCTCGATCTCGATCCCCGACCGAAACCTAGCCCATTCTCCCCTCTCGCGCCGCTCGCTCGTCTCTCCCTCATCGAGGGTTTCGGGCCTCGCCGGCCGCGCGGAAAAGCCACGCCGGCCATCGGCCGCCGGCGACCGCGTCGGGCCACCGCGCCACGCGAGCCGCTCTGGCCTCCTTTTCATTTCTCTGGCAGAGAGAGAGCGCGAGACGGTTGCGCCTCTGCTCCCCCTCGCCTCTCGACGGCGGCCTCTGTACAGGTCGCCGGGCCACCTTGCCGTGCGCAGTTGCCGGCGACGGCCACCGCGTGAGCCTGTCTTTCCCTTCTCTTTTCTGTTCGTCTGTCCACCGCGCCGCAGAGAGAGAAAGCGTGAGCCAAACCCACTTCTGCTCCCATGTGCGCGACGACAGCGATCCGTGGCGCCGTTGCCTCCCCTTCGCCGGTGACGCGTTTCCCTTAGCGGAAGCGCGCCTCCGTCGAACGGCATGGCTGCGGTGCCCCCTTTGCCCTTTGCAGGGTGTTGTCCTTCTTTCGGATGCCTCGGCTTGCCGATGCGCATCTGAATCGAGAGGGACGGCGCGGCCTTGCGGCGGCGCTCTTTGCCGGCGAGGCCATAGGCCATACTCCGGTGAACTTTTGGGGTTTTCTTTACTCTGCCCTGCTAGGGTTCTTTGGGGAGGGATTTTTCTTTCTCTGTGATTTCTTTTCGACCGAAAAATCGGACCCGATCTGGCTGATACCATTGAAAGAATGCTTTGGATTGAGTCGGGTAGATCTTTCCGGTAACCTACCTTCCTTGGGTGCGGAAGAGCTTGATCCAGAGCCGGCCATGGTGATGTAGAGGACGGTAATCGCAGAGAGATCGAGATGGAGAGGTGGCAGTGGTGCTTCCCGTGAGCACTGCGATTGCCCTAGATCGGAAGGGGATTTCGGTGGGGAGTGAAGGAAATATGCCCTAGAGGCAATAATAAAGTTATTATTTATTTCCTTATTTCATGATAAATGTCTATTATTCATGCTAGAATTGTATTAACCGGAAACATAATACATGTGTGAATATATAGACAAACAGAGTGTCACTAGTATGCCTCTACTTGACTAGCTTGTTAATCAAAGATGGTTATGTTTCCTAACCATGAACAAAGAGTTGTTATTTGATTAACGGGATCACATCATTAGTTGAATGATCGATTGACATGACCCATTCCGTTAGCTTAGCACCCGATCGTTTAGTATGTTGCTATTGCTTTCTTCATGACTTATACATGTTCCTATGACTATGAGATTATGCAACTCCGTTTGCGGAGGAACACTTTGGGTACTACCAAGCGTCTGGCGTAATCGGGTGATTATAAAGGAGTACTACAGGTGTCTCCAAAGGCAGATGTTGGGTTGGCGTATTTCGAGATTAGGATTTGTCACTCCGATTGTCGGAGAGGTATCTCTGGGCCCTCTCGGTAATGCACATCACTTAAGCCTTGCAAGCATTACAACTAATGAGTTAGTTGCGAGATGATGTATTACATAACGAGTAAAGAGACTTGCCGGTGATGAGATTGAACTAGGTATTGGATACCGACGATCGAATCTCGGGCAAGTAACATACCGATGACAAAGGGAACAACGTATGTTGTTATGCGGTTTGACCGATAAAGATCTTCGTAGAATATGTAGGAGCCAATATGGGCATCCAGGTCCCGCTATTGGTTATTGACCAAGAATAGTTCTAGGTCATGTCTACATAGTTCTCGAACCCGTAGGGTCCGCAACTTAAGGTTTCGATGGCAGTTATATTATGAGTTTATGAGTTTTGATGTACCGAAGGAGTTGAGTCCCGGATGAGATCGGGGACATGACGAGAGTCTCGAAATGGTCGAGAGGTAAAGATCGATATATTGGACGACTATATTCGGAGTTCGGAAAGGTTCCGAGTGATTGGGTATTTTTGAGTACCGGGAGTTACAGGAATACGGGGAAGAGTATTGGGCCTTAATGGGCTTTAGTGGGAAGGAGGCGAGGAGGCGCGCCCCTCCCAAGCCCAGTCCGAGGTGGACAAAGGGTTTGGGCGCGCCCCTCTTCCTTCCTTCTCCACTTCCCTCTTTCCCCCTTGACCTAGTTGGACTAGGAAAGAAGGAATCCTACTCCCTGGGAGTAGGACTCCTGGCGCCCTCCTCCTAGGGCGGCCTCCTCCTCCCTCCTCCTTTATATCTGAGGCGGGGGCACCCATAGACACACAAGTTGATCTACGGATCGTTCCTTAGCCGTGTGCGGTGCCCCTTCCACCATATTCCACCTCGGTCATATCGTGCATAAAGCTTAGGCGAAGCCTGCGCCGATAGAACATCAAGATCGTCACCATGCCGTCGTCTTGTGGAACTCTCCCTCGACACTCGGCTGGATCGGAGTTCGAGGGCGTCATCGAGCTGAGCGTGTGCTGAACTTCGGAGGTGCCGTGCGTTCGGTACTTGGATCGGTCGGATCGTGAAGGCGTCGACTACATCAACAGCGTTGTGCTAGCGCTTCGCTTCACGGTCTCACGAGTGCGTGGACAACACTCTCCCTCTCGTTGCTATGCCATCACCATGATCTTGCGTGTGCGTGGAAATTTTTGAAATTACTCGTTCCCCAACATGGTATCGAGCCAGGTTTTATGCGTTGATGTTATATGCACGAGTAGAACACAAGTGAGTTGTGGACGATATAAGTCATCTTGCCTACCAAAGATGTCATATTTTGGTTCAGCGGTATTGTGAGATGAAGCGGCCCGGACCGACATTACGCGTGCGCTTCTGCGAGACTGGTTTCACCGTTACGAGCACTTTCGTGCTTAAAGGTGGCTGGCGGGTGTCTGTCTCTCTCACTTTAGTTGAACCGAGTGTGGCTCGCCGGTCCTTGTGAAGGTTAAAACGAGTCTATTTGACAAACTATCGTTGTGGTTTTGATGCGTAGGTAAGAACGGTTCTTGCTAAGCCCGTAGCAGCCACGTAAAATTTGCAACAACAAAGTAGAGGGCGTCTAACTTGTTTTTGCAGGGCATGTTGTGATGTGATATGGTCAAGGCGTGATGCTATATTTTATTGTATGAGATGATCATGTTTTGTAACGAAGTTATCGGCAATGGCGAGGAGCCATATGGTTGTCGCTTTATTGTATGAAATGCAAGCATACATAATTGCTTTACTTTATCACTAAGCGGTAGCGATAGTCGTAGAAGCAATAGATGGCGCAACGACAACGATGCTACGATGGAGATCAAGGTGTCGCGCCGGTGGCGATGGTGATCATGGCGGTGCTTGAAGATGGAGATCACAAGCACAAGATGATGATGGCCATATCATATCACTTATATTGATTGCATGTGATGTTTATCCTTTATGCATCTTATCTTGCTTTGATTGACGGTAGCATTTTAAGATGATCTCTCACTAAAATTATCAAGTAGTGTTGTCCACGAGTATGCACGTTGCCAAAGTTAAATCGTGCTTGAGACACCACGTGATGATCGGGTGTGATAAGCTCTCGTCCATCTACAACGGGTGCAAGCCAGTTTTGCACCGCAGAATACTCGAGTTATACTTGGCGAGCCTAGCATATGCAGATATGGCCTCGGAACACGGAGACCGAAAGGTCGGCGTGAATCATATAGTAGATATGATCAACATAAGATGTTCACCATTGAAAACTACTCCATCTCACGTGATGATCGGTTATGGTTTAGTTGATTTGGATCACGTGATCACTTAGATGACTAGAGAGATGTCTGTCTAAGTGGGAGTTCTTAAGTAATATGATTAATTGAACTTAAATTTATCATGAACTTAGTCCTGGTAGTATTTTGCAAATTATGTTGTAAGATCAATAGCTCATGAAGTTGCTTTCATATGTTTGTTTTGATATGTACCTAGAAAACTGTGTTGAAAGATGTTAGTAGCAATGATGCGGATAGGATCCGTGATCGAGGTTTATCCTCATTGCTGCTTGAGAAGAATTATGTCCTTGATGCACGCTAGGTGACAAACCTATTGCGAAGCGGATCTGCGGCGTTATGAGCGTTTGGCTAGCTCAATATGAGGACTACTTGATAGTTTTGTGCACCATGATTTATGGCTTAGAATCGGGACTTCAAAGATGTTTTGAACATCATGGACCATATGAGATGTTCGAGGAATTGAAGTTAATATTTCAAGCAAATACCGAGTTGAGAGATATGAAGTCTCCAACAAGTTCTATAGCTAAAAGATGGAGGAGAATCGCTCAACTAGTGAGCATGTACTCAGATTATGCAGGTACTACAATCGCTTGAATCAAGTGGGAGTTAATCTTCCGGATAAGATAGTGATTGACAGAATTCTCTAGTCACCATCACCAAGTTAGTAGAACTTCGTGATGAACTATAGTATGCAAGGGATGATGAAAATGATTCCCGAGTTTTCATGATGATGAAATCGATGAAGGTAGAAATCAAGAAAGAGCATCAAGTGTTGATGGTTGACAAGATCACTAGTTTCAAGAAAGGGCAAAGGAAAGAAAGGGAACTTCAAGTAGATTGACAAGCAAGTTGTCACTCCCACGAAGAAACCCAAAGCTGAACCAAAGCCTGAAACCGAGTGCTTACACTTTGCAAAGGAAATGGTCCTTTGAGCGGAACTGCCTAAATATTTGGTGGATAAGAAGGATGGCAAAGTGAAAAAGGTTATATTTGATATCTGGTGTTTTATGTGTGCTTTACTAGTGTTTATAGCAACCCCTCGGTATTTGGTACTAGTTCAGTTGCTAAGAGTAGTAACTCGAAACGGGAGTTGCGAATAAGCGAAACTAGTTAAGGGTGAAGTGACGATGTGTGTTGAAAGTAGTTTCAAGATTGATATGATCATCATCACACACTCCCTATACTTTCGGGATTAGTGTTGAACCTAAATAAATGTTATTTGGTGTTTACGTTGAGCATGAATATGATTTGATCGTGTTCATTGCAATACGATTATTCATTTAAGTAAGAGAATAAACTGTTGTTACATTTTACATGAATAAAACCTTATATGGTTACACACCCAATGAAAATGGTTCATTGGATCTCGATCGTAGTGATACACATATTCATAATATTGAAACCAAAAAATACAAAGTTAATAATGATAGTGCAACTTATTTGTGGCTTGCCGTTTAGGTCATATTGGTGTAAAAGCGCATGAAGAAACTCCCATCGATGGGATTTTGGAATCACTTGATTATGAATCACTTGATGCTTGCGAACCGTGCCTTTTGGGCAAGATGACTAAAACTCCGTTCTCGGAACAATGGAACAAGCTCTGACTTATTGGAAATAATACATACCGATGTATGCGATCCAATGAGTGTTGATGCTCGTGGCAAGTATCGTTATTTTCGACCTTCACAAGATGATTTGAGCAGATATGGGTATATCTACTTGATGAAACATAAGTCAGAAATAGTTGAAAGGTTCAAAGAATTTCAGAGTGAAGTGGAAAAATCATCGTAACAGGAAAATAAAGTTTACGTGATCGATCACGGAGGCGAATATTTGAGTTCTGAGTTTGGTCTTCAATTAAAACAATGTGGAATAGTTTCACAGCTCAAGCCACAGAACACCACAATGTTATGGTGTGTCCAAACATCGTAACCGCACTTTATTGGATATAGTGCAATCTATGATGTTTCTTACCGATTTACCAATATCGTTTTGGGATCATGCATTAGAGACAGCTGCATTCACGTTAAATAGGGCACCATCTAAATCCGTTGAGATGACACTATATGAATTGTGGTTTAGCAAGAAACCAAAGTTGTCGTTTCTTAATGTTTGGGGCTGCGATGCTTATGTGAAAAGGTTTCATCCTGATAAGCTCGAACCCAAATCGAGATCGTCTTCATAGAATACCCAAAGGAAATTATTGGGTACACCTTCTATCACAGATCCGAAGGCAAGATATTCGTTGCTTAAGATGGATCCTTTCTAGAAGGAGTTTCTCTCGAAAGAAGTGAGTGGGAGGAAAGTAGAACTTGATAAGGTAATTGTACCTTCTCCCTTATTGGAAAGTAGTTCATCACGAAATCTGTTCTGTGACTACTACACCAATTAGTGAGGAAGCTAATGATGATGATCATATAACTTCAGATCGAGTTACTACCGAATCTCGTAGGTAAACCAGTGAGATCCGCACAGTGGTATCTGTAATCCTGTTCGGAAGTCATGTAACTAGACCATGATGAACCTACGAACTATGCGGAAGCGATGATGAGCCAGATTCATGCGAAATGGTTTGAGGCCATGAAATCTGAGATGGGATCCATATATGAGAACAAAGTATGGACTTTGGTTGACTTGCCGATGATCGGCAAGCCATATTGTATAAATGGATCTTCAAGAGGAAGGCGGACGTTGATAGTAGTGTTACTATCTACAAAGCTCGACTTATCGCAAAAAGGTTTTTGACAAGTTCAAGGTGTTGACTACAATGAGATTTTCTCAAGCGTAGCGATGCTTAAGTCTGTCCAAATCATGTTAGCAATTGCCACAATTTATGAAATTTGGCAAATGGATGTAAAACTGCATTCTGAATGGGTTTACGGAGGAAGAGTTGTATGTGATGCAACCAGAAGGTTTTATCGATCCAAAGGGAGCTAACAAAGTGTGCAAGCTCCAGCGATCCATCTATGGACTGGTGCAAGCATCTCGGAGTTGGAATATACGCTTTGATAAGTTGATCAAAGCATATAGTTTATCTGAGACTTGCGGTGAAGCCTGTATTTACAAGAAAGTGAGTGGGAGCACTACAACATTTCGATAAGTATATGTGAATGACATATTGTTGATCGGAAATAATGTAGAATTATTACGCAAAGCATAAAGGAGTGTTTAAAAGGAGTTTTTCAAAGAAAGACCTCGGTGAAGCTGCTTGCATATTGAGCATTAAGATCTATAGAGATAGATCAAGGCGCTTGATAAGTTTTTCAATGAGTACATACCTTGACAAGATTTTGAAGTAGTTAAAAATGGAGCAGTCAAAGAAAGAGTTCTTGCTGTGTTACAAGGTGTGAAATTGAGTAAGACTCAAAACCCGACCACGGCGAGAAGATAGAAAGAGAATGAAAGTCATTCCCTATGCCTTGGCCATAGGTTCTATAAAGTATGCCATCTTGTGTACCAGATCTATTGTATACCCTACTTTGAGTTTGGCAAGGAGTACAATAGTGATCTAGGAGTAGATCCTTTGGACATTGGTCAAGAATATCCTTAGTAAGGACTAAGGAGATGTTTCTCAATTATGGAGGTGATAAAAGAGTTTGTTGTAAAGTTACATCGATGCAAACTTTTACACCGATCTAGATGACTCTAAGTCTCAACCTGGATACATATTGAAAGTGGGAGCAATTAGCTAGAGTAGCTCCGTGCGAGCATTGTGGACATAAAATATTTGCAAAATACATACGGCTCTGAATATGAGCAGACCGTTGACTAAACTTCTCTCACGAGCAAAACATGATCACACCTTAGTACTCTTTGGGTGTTAATCACATAGCGATGTGAACTAGATTATTGACTCTAGTAAACCCTTTGGGTGTTGGTCACATGATGATGTGAACTATGGGTGTTAATCATATCTGAGATATGAATATTGGTGTTAAATCACATGGCGATGTGAACTAGATTATTGACTCTAGTGCAAGTGGGAGACTGAAGGAAATATGCCCTAGAGGCAATAATAAAGTTATTATTTATTTCCTTATTTCATGATAAATGTCTATTATTCATGCTAGAATTGTATTAACCGGAAACATAATACATGTGTGAATATATAGACAAGCAGTGTCACTAGTATGCCTCTACTTGACTAGCTTGTTAATCAAAGATGGTTATGTTTCCTAACCATGAACAAAGAGTTGTTATTTGATTAACGGGATCACATCATTAGTTGAATGATCTGATTGACATGACCCATTCCGTTAGCTTAGCACCCGATCGTTTAGTATGTTGCTATTGCTTTCTTCATGACTTATACATGTTCCTATGACTATGAGATTATGCAACTCCGTTTGCGGAGGAACACTTTGGGTACTACCAAACGTCTAGCGTAATGGGTGATTATAAAGGAGTACTACAGGTGTCTCCAAAGGCGGATGTTGGGTTGGCGTATTTCGAGATTAGGATTTGTCACTCCGATTGTCGGAGAGGTATCTCTGGGCCCTCTCGGTAATGCACATCACTTAAGCCTTGCAAGCATTACAACTAATGAGTTAGTTGCGAGATGATGTATTACGTAGCGAGTAAAGAGACTTGCGGTGGCGAGATTGAACTAGGTATTGGATACCGACGATCGAATCTCGGGCAAGTAACATACCGATGACAAAGGGAACAACGTATGTTGTTATGCGGTTTGACCGATAAAGATCTTCGTAGAATATGTAGGAGCCAATATGGGCATCCAGGTCCGCTATTGGTTATTGACCAAGAATAGTTCTAGGTCATGTCTACATAGTTCTCGAACCGTAGAGATCCCGCACGCTTAAGGTTTCGATGATGGTTATATTATGAGTTTATGAGTTTTGATGTACCGAAGGAGTTGAGTCCCGGATGAGATCGGGGACATGACGAGGAGTCTCGAAATGGTCGAGGCGTAAAGATCGATATATTGGACGACTATATTCGGAGTTCGGAAAGGTTCCGAGTGATTGGGTATTTTTGAATCTACCGGGAGTTACAGGAATACAGGGAAGAGTATTGGGCCTTAATGGGCTTTAGTGGGAAGGAGCCGGGGAGGCGCGCCCTCCCAAGCCCAGTCCGAGGTGGACAAAGGGTTTGGGCGCGGCCCCCTCTTCCTTCCTTCTCCACTTCCCTCTTTCCCCCTTGACCTAGTTGGACTAGGAAAGAAGGAATCCTACTCCCGGTGGGAGTAGGACTCCTTGGCGCCCTCCTCCTAGGGCGGCCTCCTCCTCCCTCCTCCTTTATATCTGGGGCGGGGGCACCCATAGACACACAAGTTGATCTACGGATCGTTCCTTAGCCGTGTCGGTGCCCCTTCCACCATATTCCACCTCGGTCATATCGTCATAAAGCTTAGGCGAAGCCTGCGCCGATAGAACATCAAGATCGTCCCACGCCGTCGTCTTGTGGAACTCTCCTCGACACTCGGCTGGATCGGAGTTCGAGGGCGTCATCGAGCTGAGCGTGTGCTGAACTTCGGAGGTGCGTGCGTTCGGTACTTGGATCGGTCGGATCGTGAAGACGTACGACTACATCAACCGCGTTGTGCTAACGCTTCCGCTTACGGTCTACGAGGGTACGTGGACAACACTCTCCCCTCTCGTTGCTATGCCATCACCATGATCTTGCGTGTGCGTAGGAAATTTTTTGAAATTACTACGTTCCCCAATAGGGAGTCTGGCGGCGCGGTTAACCTTGTACCGTGTGCCCCGGCCCCCACCTCTCTATATATCGCAGGTCACAGGGGCCCACCAACCATAAGAGGGTTGGGCGCCCCCGATCAGGGCACGAATAGATCAGGGCCCGATGGGCCGTTGGGCCCACTCGGTGGAGAGATCAACCTAACAGAGGGTTCCCAATGGTGCAAAAATGTATTCCTCGGAGGAACCGGACGACGTCGACGTTACAACTTTTCTACAGGCCTGGAGCTGCAGGCGCTCCCTTCCTCGTCGCTCTTTCGTGCTGTTCCGCCGCCTGCTCGGCATTCGCAGGGGCCGCCTGCTCCTCACCACATCTACACCCAGGCGGTGGCAAGGGCGGGGCTTCCATGAGCAGGACGGCGGCGGCCTCGTGGCGGCGTCGCCCGTCAGCGAAGGGAGGCATGGAGCCGGAGGCCGCTGGAATTCCTCGGACGCTGCAGCTCGGCGCCATGATCCTCGTCTTGTGCCTCCTGAACATCTACTTCAATATTTACCACAAGCCGGCCAGTACTTATCTCCATTTTTCTCCTCTTCCTTTGGGAATCGTTTCTTGATCCTATTCCAATATGCATGTGACTGATGTCTGAGAGTATTTAACCAAAAACTACCACAATTGACGGAAACTTGACGAAAAACTACCACTTTATGTTTTTGTGCGAAAAACTACCAAATTTGGACTAAACTGTGGCAAAAAACTACCAACTCGTGAAATCGCTCGCCGCCCGCTAACCCGAATCGACCGGTTGGGCCCTTGAATCGGCGCCATCTTTGGTGAGCAGTCGCCCGCCGCGCGTTGACGGTCGTTAACGGCCCGTCCGCTGTCGGAACGGCGCCTGTAGGTGCGGTGCGGGTCAAATCTGATCCGTTCCCCTCTCGATTCACTCTCTCCCTCCTCTCCCTCTCTATGAACTAGGCGGCGGCCGCCATGTCCTCGTTGATTCGGAGGGCGGCGGCGGGCGGCAGCGACGTTGGCGGCGGCGACATCGGGCGGCGGCGGCGCTGGCGGCGGTGAGACAAGTTTGACGCTTTGCCTCGCCAGCGCCTCCACCGATGGCGGCGGCTCGATCGATAATGGTTGGGGAGCACCAGTTTCTCGATGCAGGCGGCTCGCGGCAGCCGGAGGCACCGCTCTCCGATCATCGCCAATGGGTCGCGGTATGCAAGTATCATCTGCTGGGCTTTTGGTTAGCTGCTTCAATCTTGCAAATTAGTAAGATGTGTTTGTTTCTGTTAGTTGGACATGTGTAGTAAACTGGAGTCAGTAAAGTATATAGCTCAGTCAATTTCAATTCAATTCATGAGCACTTATTTTGTGCAGTTTGGCTGACCAGAAGTGGGATATATGGTTTCATTAGAAGGAAGAAACCCTGTGAAAAGGGGTATATTTGAGTCAGATATTTCTTTGCTTACTCTACAATCACTCATTGCTAGTGAAGGGTATGGGGACAGTGATTACATGTACTATGTGAAGGAGGAGGAAATTGGATCTGACAGAGTAAAGTATTTAGGTAATGAAGCTAGTGTTCATGAAATGTTGGACTTTTTTCATCATGTCAAGCTAGTCAACATAAGGGTTGTGAGAAATGTTGAACCTGGAATTAGTACACAGGCTAATGAGAATTACATGGACACTCAAGAGAGCTGCTGTGTGAAAAAGGTTGTGGAGCAATCTGAGCTTCAGAATCAGATAGATGATAGAAAGGCTCAGCTTGAGAGGAGCAGGATTCAAAGAGAGGCAGATTTGAACCACTTTGAAGGAGACACTGAAGTGTCTGAATTTTGTTCGAGGATTCAGTTCATTCGGATGGGAGTCTTTGAAGCTGTTCAACCAATGGAAATAGTGTGTGTCTCTGAAGAGGATACATCATTGCAAACTCTGCTATTGTCAAACATGTGAAGAATCCTGGTCCAACTAGCGGATGTCACAAAGAGGTAGAAAAAAACGTTTTGAAGATTGGTTTCAAGCGGATGAGTTTTGTTTTGCTGGTGATGCGGGCATAAGTGATGAGGAAGAAGTAGATGATGTTGAACTACCATACCTCATGGAGAAGCCAAACACAAAGAGTAGTAAGAAAAAGATGAAGGAAAGGCTATATTTTGACCCCTCAATTCCCAATTCACATTTATGTTGTGCAAGAACTTGTGTTTTGATAGTGTTTACCAGTTCGGAGAAGCATTAAGAGATTTTCATATAAGGACTCGAGGTCTTTTCACTACCACAGAACACTCCAACAAAATTATTGTTTGGTGTTCACAAAGAGAGCATGGATGTGAATTTTACATGTGTGCCTCTAGGATAGCTCATGAAAGAACATTTTGCATTAAGAAGTGTAACATGGAGCACACTTGTCCAGCATCGTGAGAGAACACAAAGGTTACTACTAAGTGGCTTTCCAAAGAAGTTGAGCCTTCTCTTAGGCGGATCCTAGAGCACCTGTGGATTCACTTATTAAAAACAGCAAAGTCAAGTTTTGAGTTGATGTATCAAAGAGTGTGGCCTATAGGGCAAGGAGGAAGGCTATTAAGGTTGTACAAGGTGACCGAAGGAGCGATACTATAGGCGAGGGACTACCTACAAGCAGTTCTTGACACAAACCACAGTAGCGGTGTGTAGTTACAACATTTGAGGACCCGAAAACCCTGCCCCAACACCTAGATTTAAGTACATGTTCTCTGCTTGCATGCATCAAAGCAAGGATTTCTTAATGGTTGCGAGGCACTTTATAGGTAAATCTATAGCTGCAATTTGTTCAAAATATCTTGTTGTAAATCTATGGTAGCTAATTTGGGTATGGATGCGAGGGCTTGATGGTTGCTTCATCAAGCTAACCACTGGACAACAAATTCTTGCAGCCACAGGAAGAGATGGCAACAACAACATCTACCCCATAGCCTTTGGTGTGGTTGATAAGGAAGATTCAGATAGTTGGACATGGTTCCTAACCCAGCTAAGATGTTGCATTGGAAGTGGTAGCAAATTTGGAACCTACACCATTATTTCTGACAGGCAAAAGGTATGCACCCTATCTTAGCCACTAGTTCAGATATATATTGTTATTACTAGCTTTATTTCCTTTTGTTCATAACCATGATTGTTAATTTACAATCGGGGTCTTCTTAAAACTATAAATGAGGTGTTCCTGATTCCCCTCGGAATCTTGCCTCGAGCACATATATGCAAATTTTCATCACCTGGTTTGAGAGGAGCGAGCTAAAGAAGCTAGTAGATCGGGCTAGCTACTCATTCACCAAACATGGCCATGAATTAGCAATGGCGAGCTTAAAGCGAGTGTGAGGATGCACGAAGTGGCTTAAAAAATTCCAAGGAGACTTGGTGTAGGTGCGCAATGGATTACAATTGCAAAACTGATCTTGTTGTCAACAACCTTAGTGAGGTTTTCAACAAAATGATCCTTGATGTTAGGGCCAAACCAATTAGGACTATGTTTGAAGGAATTAGGACTAAGCAGATGATCAAAAGGCAGAAGACTAGGGAAAAAAACAGAGAACAGCAGGTGGATGATCACACCCAACTATTCTGAGAAATTAGAGGAGAATAAGAAGTATGCCAAATTTTGTGATGCATATAAGGCAGGTCCTGACATTTGGCAAGTTAATAGTAAGGAAAATCAGTATTGTGTGAACCTAGCTACGCAATCATGTGATTGCAGGAGGTGGGACATGACCGGTGTGACATGCAGTCATGCAATAGCAGCAATGAGCAAGATTCACATGCACCCAGAGGACTATGTGCATGAATTTTTCAAAAAAGCACTATATATTGAAGCATACAAAGACATAGTGTACCACATGCACAGTCTGAATTCGGCACGACACCCATACTCCTGATATTGAGCCCCCGGTGTTCAAAGAAAAAGCAGGCAAGAAACAGACAGCTAGGAGAAAGGGGCAGTATGAGGTGCCTGCTCCAAAGGACACAAGCAGGATGGGAACAATTACATGCAGCAATTGTGGTCTACAAGGCCACAGATATACAAACTGTGGGAAAGCTCTAAAATCTAGTCTTGAGATGAGAAAGAACTTACACCAGGTCATTAAAAAATGATGCATTCTTTGTTTAATTATTTTAGTTCTGGTCTATTTACTAACTGATTTAATTTTGTCATGCAGGAGAATAGAGAAATTTTTAGGGGTTCCTCTAGTGCTACACATCCACCTCCACAACCACCACCTCAACACCAAACTACACAGATGCCAGCATCATCTGCTCCACCTCCTAAAGCAATGAGGAACAGAAAAACAACAGCAAAATAGAGAGGTTCAACATCAACAGTTTCAGAAGGAGCAGCCAGATCTTCACCAGCACCTGCAACAGGATCTGCATCAACAAGAGCTCCAGGAAGATCAGCATCTACAAGAACATTCAATGCACCAAGAACATCCACTGGAGAACCAGGGATATTGGCAGGCAAGAGGAAGAGGAAACCTCCTAGCAAGTTTGCATCCTATTTCAATGCTAGTGGAAACTATTGAGTGTATGGTACTTATTTGTCTATGGTACTAAGTTTGTGTTCTGGTACTAAATGTGTGTTGTGCTACTAAGTTTGTGTTTAAATTCAGACATGTGAACTAAGTTTGTGATACTAAGTTCTGGTACTAAAATGTGTGTTGTGCTACTAAGTTTGTGGACTTATTTGTGCAGTTTAGGTGCATGTTTTAATTGTTTTATTTGCTTTAATTTGCCATTTCTACAGTTCAGAAGTTACTGCCAAATTGATTGTAGGAAAAAGTTCTGCAAAAAAAAAAGTCTAGCCTGGGGCTCGAACCCAGGGCCAGTTGGTCGTAACTATGCATTCAATACCAATGGGCTAGTGCTGGTGATTTGTTTGACTAGCATCGGCCACACTTATTATATTTTCAGCGTGAGTAGCAGCCGGTAGCGTGGTGAGCGTGCGTAGATTAAAACCAGTCGTTTCGGATTCTACGACTTAATTACGTGTCCACCTACCACGCCCTCTGCTCACTCGTCCACTCGCCGCTCGCACCGCCCACTCCACTTCCCCCTCTCTCCTGTCGAAATCATCGCCGACAACCACCGCCACCGCCGTCGCCATGGAATGGCAGCTCGCCATCGAAGCTCTCGCCGGCAACAACAAGGAGATCCGGGCGCAGTACAGGGAGATCGCGCGCTGGTTCCCCAGTATCGCGATGCTCAGGAACCACGCCCGCAGCCTCGTGAAGGTGATGACGGCTGATGAAAAGCAGCGCGCCTTCCCTGCCGGCCGCACCATCCCGCCGCCGACCAATCTGCTGTAGGCGATGCGTGAGGTGCAGCGCTCCCCCGACCCCAGGCAGCGCGCCAGATGGTGGATGTACCGCTCATCCACCACGCCACCGGCTGCCGCGGACGACGTCACCGACGGCGTCCTCGCTCTCCCAGCCCCAATCAACAATGCCTACTGGGAGAGGCGCAATCCATGGGTCCTTGGGCCCTCTGACGACTCTGACGGCGAGTCTTCGACGCGAGTCCATCGGCGAGCGAGTCGATGGCGAGCCCTCGGCGACGAGGTGGATGAGGTAGTCGTCCTCTCCGGCGACAGCGAGCCTGAACTACGGATGTTGGCTCCGTCCTCGGCGCCGTGGAGGGTATAGGAACCGCCCAATCAACGTGGATGCGCTGCCGAGGTCGCCGATCTCCCGAGACGGCGTCGTCGTGAAGCAAGAACAAGATGGCGGCGGGAAGATGTCTTTGGAGCGGCGTCGGGCAAGAAGAAGAGGGCGGCGATGATCGCGGTGCGCCGCCGCACCGCTGAAGATCTTTGAAGAAGGAGGAGTGAACTGCTTGTTGGGGAGCGTAGTAATTTCAAAAATTTCCTCGCACACGCAAGATCATGGTGATGTACAGCAACGAGAGGGAGAGTGTTGTCTCGTACCCTCGTGAGACCGAAGCGGAAGTGATCTGGCGTAGTGGAAGTAGTCGTCACGTTCTCCTCGCGATCCAACCGATCCCAGCGCCGTTACTCGGCGCCTCCGAGTTCTTGACACACGTACAGCTCGATGGCGCTCCTCGGGCTCCAATCCAGTGAGAGCTTCGGGGAGGAGAGTTTCGTCGACCTGACGGCGTGGTGGCGATCTTGATGTTCTACCGGCGCAGGCTTCGCCTAAGCACCGCTTCTGATATGACCGAGGTGGAATATGGTGGAGGGGGCACCGCACACTGCTAAGGAACGATCTCAAGGATCAACTTGTGTGTCTATGGGGTGCCCCTGCCCCGTATATAAAGGAGGGAGGAGGAGGAGGCCGGCCTAGGGAGGAGGCGCGCATAGGGGAGTCCTACTCCCACCGGGAGTAGGATTCCCCCTTTCCTAGTCCAACTAGGGATCCTTCCATGTATTAGGAGTAGGAGACTAGGAAGGGGAAGAGAGAAGGGAAGGAAGGAGGGGGTGCGGCCCCTCCCCCTAGCCCAATTCGGACTAGGGCAAGGGGGGCGCGCGGCCTGCCTAGGGCAGCTCCTCTCTCTTTCCCGTATGGCCCATAAGGCCCAATACTTCTCCCCGGCGAATTCCCGTAACTCTCCGGTACTCCGATAAATACCCGAATGACTCGGAACCTTTCCGAACTCCGAATATAGTCGTCCAATATATCGATCTTTATGTCTCGACCATTTGAGACTCCTCGTCATGTCCCGATCTCATCCGGGACTCCGAACTCCTTCGGTACATCAAAACTCATAAACTCATATTATAAGCATCATCGAAACCTTAAGCGTGCGGACCCTATGGTTCGAGAACAATGTAGACATGACCGAGACCGTCTCCGGTCAATAACCAATAGCGGGACCTGGATGCCCATATTGGTTCCTACATATTCTACAAAGATCTTTATCGGTCGGACCGCATAACAACATCGTTGTTCCTTTGTCATCGGTATGTTACTTGCCCGAGATTCGATCGTCGGTATCCAATACCTAGTTCAATCTCGTTACCGGCAAGTCTCTTTACTCGTTCCGTAATACATCATCTCGCAACTAACTCATTAGTTACAATGCTTGCAAGGCTTAAGTGATGTGCATTACCGAGAGGGCCCAGAGATACCTCTCCGACATTCGGAGTGACAAATCATAATCTCGAAATACGCCAACCCAACATCTGCCTTTGGAGACACCTGTAGTACTCCTTTATAATCATCCAGTTACATTGTGACGTTTGGTAGTACCCAAAGTGTTCCTCCGGCAAACGGGAGTTGCATAATCTCATAGTTATAGGAACATGTATAAGTCATGAAGGAAGCAACAGCAACATACTAAACGATCGTGTGCTAAGCTAACGGAATGGGTCATGTCAATCAGATCATTCAACTAATGATGTGACCTTGTTAATCAAATAACAACTCCTTGTTCATGGTTAGGAAACATAACCATCTTTGATTAACAAGTTAGTCAAGTAGAGGCATACTAGTGACACTCTGTTTGTCTATATATTCACACATGTATTATGTTTCCGGTTAATACAATTCTAGCATGAATAATAAACATCTATCATGATATGAGGAAATATATAATAACTTTATTATTGCCTCTAGGGCATATTTCCTTCAGTCTCCCACTTGCACTAGAGTCAATAATCTAGATCACATCACCATGTGATTAACATCGATAGTTCACATCATCATGTGATTAACACCCATAGTTCACATCGCCATGTGACCAACACCCAAAGGGTTTACTAGATTCAGTAATCTAGTTCACATCGCTATGTGATTAACACCCAAAGAGTACTAAGGTGTGATCATGTTTTGCTTGTGAGAGAGTCTTAGTCAACGGGTCTTTCACATTCAGATCCGTTATGTATTTTCAATATGTATCTAGATCGAGACTTAGAGTCATCCAGATCAGTGTCAAAACTTGCATCGACGTAACCCTTTACGACGAACCTTTTTTCACTTCCATAATCGAGAAACATATCCTTATTCCACTAAGGATAATTTTGACCGCTGTCCGGTGATCTACTCCTAGATCACTATTGTACTCCTTGCCAAACTCGGTCAGGGTATACAATAGATCTGGTACACAGACATGGCATACTTTATAGAACCTATGGCCAAGGCATAGGGAATGACTTTCATTCTCTTTCTATCTTCTGCCGTGGTCGGGTTTTGAGTCTTACTCAATTTCACACCTTGTAACACGAGCAAGAACTCTTTCTTTGACTGTTCCATTTTGAACTACTTCAAAATCTTGTCAAGGTATGTACTCATTGAAAAAACCTCATCAAGCATCTTGATCTATCTCTATAGATCTTGATGCTCAATATGTAAGCAGCTTCACCGAGGTCTTTCTTTGAAAAACTCCTTTTAAACACTCCTTTATGCTTTGCGAATAATTCTACATTATTTCCGATCTACAATATGTCATTCACATATACTTATCGAAATCTTTGTAGTGCTCCCACTCACTTTCTAGTAAATCTGGGCTTCCTTTGCAAGTCTGTATAAACTATATACTTTGATCAACTTATCAAAGCGTATATTCCAATTCGAGATGCTTGCACCAGTCCATAAATGGATCGCTGGAGCTTGCACACTTTGTTAGCTCCTTTGGATCGATAAAACCTTCGGTTGCATCATATACAACTCTTCCTCCGAAATCCATTCAGAATGCAGTTTTTACATCCATTTGCCAAATTTCATAAATTGTGGCAATTGCTAACATGATTCGGACAGACTTAAGCATCACTACAGTTGAGAAAATCTCATTGTAGTCAACATCTTGAACTTTGTCGAAAACCTTTTGCAACAAGTCGAGCTTTGTAGATAGTAACACTACTATCAACGTCCGTCTTCCTCTTGAAGATCCATTTATTTTCTATGGTTTGCCGATCTTGAACAAATTCATCAAAGTCCATACTTTGTTCTCATACATGGATCATATCTCAGATTTCATGGCCTCAAACCATTTTGCGGAATCTGGGCTCATCATCGCTTCCTCATAGTTCGTAGGTTTGTCATGGTCAAGTAACACGACCTCCGGAACAGGATTACCGTACCACTCAGTGCGGATCTCACTCTGTTTACCTCGAGGTTCGGTAGTAACTTGATCTGAAGTTTTATGATCATCATCATTAACTTCCTCACTAATTGGTGTAGTTGTCACGAGAACCAATTTACGTGATGAACTACTTTCCAATAAGGAGCAGTACAGATTACCTCATCAAGTTTTACTTTCCTCCCACTCACTTCTTTCGAGAGAAACTCCTTCTCTAGCAAGGATCCATCTTAAGCAACGAATATCTTGCCTTCGGATCTGTGATAGAAGGTGTACCCAACAATTTCCTTTGGGTATTCTATGAAGGCGCACTTCTCCGATTTGGGTTCGAGCTTATCGGGATGAAACTTTTTCACATAAGCATCGCAACTCCAAACTTTAAGAAACGACAACTTGGGTTTCTTGCTAAACCACAGTTCATATAGTGTCGTCTCAGCGGTTTAGATGGTGCCCAATTTAACGTGAATGCAGCTGTCTCTAATGCATGATCCCAAAATGATATTGGTAAATCGGTAGAAACATCATAGATTGTACTATATCCAATAAAATACGGTTATGACGTTCGGACACACCATTATGATGTGGTGTTCGGTGGCATGAATTTGTGAAACTATTCCACATTGTTTTGATTGAAGACCAAACTCGTAACTCAAATATTTGTCTCCTGATCAGATCATAGAAACCTTATTTTCTTGTCATGATGATTTTTCCACTTCACTCTGAAATTCTTTGAACCTTTCAACTATTTCGGACTTATGTTTCATCAAGTAGATATACCCATATCTGCTCAAATCATCTTGTGAAGGTCGAAAATAACGATACCGCCATGAGCCTTAACACTCATTGGATCGCATACATCGGTATGTATTATTTCCAATAAGTCGGTTGCTCGCTCCTTTATTCGGAGAACGGAGTTTTAGTCATCTTACCCAAAAGGCACGGTTCGCAAGCATCAAGTGATTCATAATCAAGTGATTCCAAAATCCCATCGGCATGGAGTTTCTTCATCGCTTTACACCAATATGACCTAAACGGCGATGCCACAAATAAGTTGCACTATCATTATTAACTTTGCATCTTTTGGTTTCAATATTATGAATATGTGTATCACTACGATCGAGATCCAATGAACCATTTTCATTGGATGTGTAACCATATAAGGTTTTATTCATGTAAACAGAACAACAGTTTATTCTCTTACTTAAATGAATAACCGTATTGCAATAAACACGATCAAATCATATTCATGCTCAACACCAAATAACATTTATTTAGGTTCAACACTAATCCCGAAAGTATAGGGAGTGTGCGATGATGATCATATCAATCTTGAAACTACTTTCAACACACATCGTCACTTCACCCTTAACTAGTTTCATTTATTCGCAACTCTGTTTGAGTTACTACTCTTAGCAACCGAACCAGTACCAAATACCGAGGGTTGCTATAAACACTAGTAAATTACACATCAATAACATGTATATCAAATATACCTTTGTTTACTTTGCCATCCTTCTTATCCGCCAAATACTTGGGGTAGTTCGCTTCGATAACCAGTCCCTTTGCGGTAGAAGCACTTAGTCTCGGGCTTAGGTCCAGACTTGGGCTTCTTCACTTGAGCAACAACTTGCTTGCCGTTCTTCTTGAAGCTCCTTCTATCCCTTTGCCCTTTTCTTGAAACTAGTGGTCTTGTTATCCATCAACACTTGATGTTCTTTCTTGATTTCTACCTTCATCGATTTCATCATCATGAAAAACTCGGGAATCATTTTCATCATCCCTTGCATACTATAGTTCATCACGAAGTTCTACTAACTTGGTGATGGTGACTAGAGAATTATGTCAATCACTATCTTATCTGGAAGATTAACTCCCACTTGATTCAAGCGATTGTAGTACCCAGACAATCTGAGCACATGCTCACTAGTTGAGCGATTCTCCTCCATCTTTTAGCTATAGAACTTGTTGGAGACTTCATATCTCTCAACTCGGGTATTTTCTTGAAATATTAACTTCAACTCCTGGAACATCTCATATGGTCCATGACGTTTAAAACATCTTTGAAGTCCCGATTCTAAGCCGTTAAGCATGGTGCACTTAAACTATCAAGTAGTCATCATATTGAGCTAATAAACGTTCATAACGTGCGATCTGCTCTGCAATAGGTCTGTCACCTAGCGGTGCATCAAGGACATAATTCTTACGTGCGAGAATGAGGATAAACCTCGGATCACGGATCAAATCCGCATCATTGCTACTAACATTTTCAACACAATTTTCTCTAGGAACATATCAAAATAAACATATGAAAGCAACAACGCAAGCTATTGATCTTACAACATAATTTGCAAAATACTACGGGACTAAGTTCATGATAAATTTAAGTTCAATTAATCATATTACTTAAGAACTCCCACTTAGATAGACATCTCTCTAGTCATCTAAGTGATCACGTGATCAAATCAACTAAACCATAACCGATCATCACGTGAGATGGAGTAGTTTTCAATGGTGAACATCTTATGTTGATCATATCTACTATATGATTCACGCTCGACCTTTCGGTCTCCGTGTTCGAGGCCATATCTGCATATGCTAGGCTCGTTAAGTATAACTGAGTATTCTGCGTGTGCAAAACTGGCTTGCACCCGTTGTAGATGGACGTGAGAGCTTATCACACCGATCATCACGTGGTGTCTCGGCACGACGAACTTTGGCAACGGTGCATACTCAGGGAGAACACTACTTGATAATTTAAGTGAGAGATCATCTTAAAATGCTACCGTCAATCAAAGCAAGATAAGATGCATAAAGGATAAACATCACATGCAATCAATATAAGTGATATGATATGGCCATCATCATCTTGTGCTTGTGATCTCCATCTCCGAAGCACCGTCGTGATCACCATCGTCACCGGCGCGACACCTTGATCTCCATCGTAGCATCGTTGTCGTCTACGCCATTTATTGCTTCTACGACCATCGCTACCGCTTAGTGATAAAGTAAAGCAATTACAGGGCGTTTGCATTTCATACAATAAGCGACAACCATATGGCTCCAGCCGATTGCCGATAACCGGTTACAAAACATGATCATCTCATACAATAAAATATAGCATCACGTCTTGACCATATCACATCACAACATGCCCTGCAAAAACAAGTTAGGCGTCCTCTACTTTGTTGTTGCAAATTTTACGTGGCTGCTACGGGCTTAAGCAAGAACCAATCTCACCTCGCATCAAAACCACAACGATACTTCGTGAAAGAGACTCGTTTAACCTTCTCAAGGACGGGCGTAGCCACACTCAGTTCAACTAAAGTGAGAGAGAGACACCGCCAGTCACCTTTAAGCAACGAGTGCTCGTGGCGGTGAAACCAGTCTCGCGTAAGCGTCTGGCGTAATGTCGGTCCGGCCGCTTCATCTCACAATACCGCTGAACCAAAGTATGACATGTTGGTAGGTAGTATGACTTGTATCGCCCACAACTCACTTGTGTTCTACTCGTGCAAAACATCAAACCATAAAACCTAGGCTCGGATGCCTTTGTTGGGGAACGTAGTAATTTCAAAAATTTCCTCGCACACGCAAGATCATGGTGATGTACAGCAACGAGAGGGAGAGTGTTGTCTCGTACCCTCGTGAGACCGAGCGAAGCGATCACAACGTAGTGGAAGTAGTCGTCGTTCTCCTCGCGATCCAACCGATCCAAGCGCCGTTACTCCGGCGCCTCGAGTTCTTGACACACGTACAGCTCGATGGCGCTCCTCGGGCTCCAATCCAGTGAGCTTGGGGAGGAGAGTTTCGTCGACCCGACGGCGTGGTGGCGATCTTGATGTTCTACCGGCGCAGGCTTCGCCTAAGCACCGCTTCGATATGACCGAGGTGGAATATGGTGGAGGGGCACCGCACACGGCTGAGGAACGATCTCAAGGATCAACTTGTGTGTCTATGGGGTGCCCCTGCCCCATATATAAAGGAGGGAGGGAGGAGGAGGCCGGCCTAGGAGGAGGCGCGCCATAGGGGAGTCCTACTCCCACCGGGAGTAGGATTCCCCTTTCCTAGTCAACTAGGGATCCTTCCATGTATTAGGAGTAGGAGACTAGGAAGGGAAGAGAGAAGGAAGGAAGGAGGGTGCGGCCCTCCCCAGCCCATTCGGACTAGGGCAAGGGGCGCGCGCCTGCCTAGGGCAGCTCCTCTCTCTTTCCCGTATGGCCCATAAGGCCCAATACTTCTCCCGGCGAATTCCGTAACTCTCCGGTACTCCGATAAATACCGAATGACTCGGAACCTTTCCGAACTCGAATATAGTCGTCAATATATCGATCTTTACGTATCGACCATTTGAGACTCCTCGTCATGTCCCGATCTCATCCGGGACTCGAACTCCTTCGGTACATCAAAACTCATAAACTCATAATATAACATCGCCGAAACCTTAAGCGTGCGGACCCTACGGTTCGAGAACAATGTAGACATGACCGAGACCGTCTCGGTCAATAACCAATAGCGGGACCTGGATGCCCGTATTGGTTCCTACATATTCTACGAAGATCTTTATCGGTCGACCGCATAACAACATCGTTGTTCCCTTTGTCATCGGTATGTTACTTGCCGAGATTCGATCGTCGGTATCAATACCTAGTTCAATCTCGTTACAGGCAAGTCTCTTTACTCGTTCCGTAATACATCATCTCGCAACTAACTCATTAGTTACAATGCTTGCAAGGCTTAAGTGATGTGCATTACCGAGAGGGCCCAGAGATACCTCTCCGACATTCGGAGTGACAAATCCTAATCTCGAATACGCCAACCCAACATCGCCTTTGGAGACACCTGTAGTACTCCTTTATAATCACCCGATTCGTTGTGACGTTTGGTAGTACCAAAGTGTTCCTCCGCAAGCGGGAGTTGCATAATCTCATAGTTATAGGAACATGTATAAGTCATGAAGGAAGCAATAGCAACATACTAAACGATTGTGTGCTAAGCTAACGGAATGGGTCATGTCAATCAGATCATTCAACTAATGATGTGACCTTGTTAATCAAATAACAACTCCTTGTTCATGGTTAGGAAACATAACCATCTTTGATTAACAAGCTAGTCAAGTAGAGGCATACTAGTGACACTCTGTTTGTCTATATATTCACACATGTATTATGTTTCCGGTTAATACAATTCTAGCATGAATAATAAACATCTATCATGATATGAGGAAATATATAATAACTTTATTATTGCCTCTAGGGCATATTTCCTTCACTGCTGCACTAATATTCAGTTTCGTCAGTCCTGAACTATCCTAAGTTCACTAAGTTCCTAGGTTCAGTTTCGTCAGGCACTATCTACTACTAGTTCATCCTTATGTCAGGCACTATCTACTAGTAGTTGCTATCTATGTCAGACTATGAATGGCAGTACTATCTATCTATGTCAGACTATCTATATATGTTAAGTTATTTGTCAGACTATCTAAGCTAATTGCTATATATGTTACTTGCTACTTCCAACTATGTCACTACTGTCAGTTATCCACACATGATATTTGCAGAGTAAAACAGCCTCATCATAGATAAAACATTCTTCCTTACTTAACTTAGCATGAGTACTTAGCATAGTAGGTCTTAACATAATAGTCATTACATCATAGATAAAATCAAATAGTTCTTAAACCATAGAAATACCTCCCTCCCTCATACATTCTCAAAGCACATGAAACTTTCCCAAAATATACACCTAACATGCATGAAACTTTTCCAAGGCCAGCTATGTATATAGGCCTACTAATTACTTAACCCACAAACCAACCACTTCACTCATTCATAATTGCCTTGATCCTCTCCAGCTTATCTTTGCTGGCATGCCCAGCATTGAGCAGATCAGCAATCAGATACTCCAGCTTCTTCTTCTCTTGCTTAAGTAGGTCCCTGTCCCTCTCCACTTCCTTCATGGCCTTCCTCGTGTTCTGAATGATCTCTGCTTGGCTTTGAAGAATGCACCTTTGCTCCTTGGCAAGCTTCAGCTTTTCCATACTTAACTCAATCTTTGCCTGATCCTCAAGTTGTTTCTTCTTCTCATTTAGTTCATTGATTGCCTGACTGGTATAGTCCATGTCATGAGACATCTTGCCATCTTGATAGTCAAATAGCTTGGATACATCTTCCACCAACTGGCTGTAGTTGTTTGACAGGAAATCGATTTCCTTCTGTAGCTTGGAAACCTCTTTCTCATGGGCTTGTTTGTCATTCACCCTCCCCAAGTTCTGCTCATGATATATGTCCCAAATCCTGGTTAGGCACCTTTGTAGAATCTCTGGCCAAGGACCATCCACCCACTCCACAACCCCACAGTTCACACCTTCATCCTACAGAAGCAATTATTTATAATTAAGCATCTGACTTAGCATCAGAGATAAATTCAGTTAACAGCTACATTTAGCAGTAGATATAAATTCATTTAACTCTGTTCTTTTTCAGTTAACACCTACTCTGTTCTTTTTCAGTTAACAGCTATATTCTCAGGTTCACAGTACACTAAAGATATCTGCTTGTAGGTGTTCTCAGGTTCAGTCATGTATTGAATTCAGTTAAGTAAAGATTTACTTTCATATATAGCTTCCATATTTATGGCACTTTGAAGTTTCAGTTCTAAACTATAGCACACATCTTTGCACATCACACATCTCTGCACCACACATCTCCAGCAGCAGAACACATCACACATCACACATCACCACCAACAAGTTAGCTTTCAAGATTTAATACCTGCTGCATAGGACAACCCAGGAAACGCCTCCCAGTCAAAGCACCTTCAAAAGCCACCATCTTCTTCGGCCTCTGATGATGCATCATGCACGTAGGCTCAGATTCAGTGTAAGAACCACAGAAAGATGGTTCCACCACACTGTCAGGGGTTTCCTGCAAAAAACTTCGAATCAAACCAAAAGCAACTTGGAATCTCCAATTTGGATGAACTAACCCTAACCCTAACTCTGTTCCACCATTATGCACTTACAAATAGCTGCTGATCCAATGAAACCATGTTGATGTCCTCGTCCGAGCTGTCCTCGTCATACCAGGATGGCATCCTCAACTTCTACCGGCAGCAATGGCCGCGGCGGCGACGGCGATAGGCTTACCTAGCTCAGAGCTACAGGGAGAGGGAGAGGATGAGGACGAGTGAGAGCGAGCGAGGAGAGGAGGAAGAGAATGAGCGAGTGGCTGAGCTCGCTCTCACTTATTGGCCCACCGACAAGCGCCGTTCCGACGGCGGACGGGCCGTTAACGGCCGTCAACGCGCGGCGGGCGACCGTTCGCCAGCGTGGCGCTTGATTCGCGGGCCCAACCGGTCAGATTCGAGGTTAGCGCGGGCGAAGCGAGCGATTTCACGAGTTGGTAGTTTTTTGCCACGGTTTAGTCCAAATTTGGTAGTTTTTCGCACAAAAACGTAAAGTGGTAGTTTTTCGTCACGTTTCTGTCAATTGTGGTAGTTTTTGGTTAAATACTCGATGTCTGATGATGATGCTACATAGGTTCAGAGAGTATTTCCCTTCCCATACACCATCGCCACCTTCCACTTCGCATTCGACTCCTTCTTCATCACGCTCATGTGGCTGCTAAACCTGCATCCCAAACCAAGGCTCTCCCTTCAACAGGTGACACAAGGATAAACACTGATCTTTCCAATTTGTAGAACGATAGAGAGTGAAAAATTGGCGGAATAAGATGTTGTATTGAGCCTCTTGGGCGGCTTATACATAGTAGATGGCTTGGAGGGCAAGAGACCTCTCCTAAAGATAAGGCAGGAGATTATTACAAACATATGCTATCAAATACACATATATGCCTAAATACTTTAACATCCCCCGACAGTCGTAGCGGTAGCGTCGCAGACATAAGAGCATCGCGGACAATCAAACGAAAGAAACCGACGTGCTGACATCCCCACACAGTCGTAGTGGGAGCATCGTGGACGGTGTCACATCACGGACACGTTGACGGTAGAGGAAGCCATCGAGTTGCTCAAGCGAGATGATAGCTCTTTGTGCCGGAGTCGAGGAAGCCAAGAGCGTGGGTGGCGGAGCCGTGGGCGAGGTAGCCGCGAGGGGTCTCTGTGGTCGATGTCGTGGTCGGGTGCCGATGTCAAGGTAGCTGCACATGAAGCCGTAGGCACATAGTGCGGAAGAGAGTGACGAAGGCGCGTTGAGGCAGTCGTCGAGGAAGACGATGCTGAAGGAGAAGCAACCCGAGTCGTCACGAACAAGGTGCTGCCATAGTTGTGCCAGAACCAGACGCACGTCGGGGACGAGGGCATACTCTGGTTTTGCCAGAACCGAGTACGCAAAGAAGAACTCGACAGTGACACCATTGAGACAGGTGTAGAGGAGGGTGTCGTTGCCGATGCCAATGAAGACGATGCGCCTATCCGAGCTTGCCAGACTCCAGAACGCGTTGGGGACGAAGGCACGTGCGGATGTTGCCAGTGCCGATGTGCAAAGGCGGGGACCATCATGACCTGTGCACCATTGTCATAGGGACTAGAAGAGGAGGCCTCCGTGACAGTTGCGAGGCATAGATCGGTAAGAGAGAGAAGTGCCGGTGCAGTCTGCGGTTGTCCTAGTAGACGAAGTAGTTGGGGACGAGATGGCCTGTGGTCATGTTGGACGCTTTGACTAGTGAAGACGTAGTTGGCGAGACCTGCGACGACAAGGAGTGGCCATGCAAGTTGCCTATAGAAGTGTGGCAGTGGTGACGAAGTAGGCGTGAGAACCCAACATGTGATGAAGACCGTGCGCGGACGATGGCGATCCCGCGCCAAGGGAGGCGGCATGGTGGGAGCCGGGGACGGTGAAGATGACCGCGTGCAGCGGCGCCATGGCCCGAAGGGGCAACACAGTGGCATGGCGCATGTCGGGGCCACAGGGTAGGGGAAGATCTCAGGTCGGTGGCGTGGACCATGTGACACGGCGCTACATCCCAAAGGGGTGATGCAATGGCAGCCCGCAGGTCGGTGCAGCCGTGGGGAGGACCTCGGGGTGGCGACGTGGACCATGTGTCGCAGCACGACGGCCCGGGGGGTCGACGACAGGGACGGCGCACGGGTTAGGGCAGCCGCAGGGAGGACCTCGGGGCGGTGTTGCGGTCCGAAGGGACGACGCGGCGGCGACCCTTGGCTCGATTGGTGGTAGGCGCGTGCTCGGAGACGTGCTTGGCGAAGACATGCACGGGTCGATTGATCAGACTCATGGTGGTGATGTACGCGTCATGGCGTGGACGTGCATATCAGAGCCGATGGCGACGTTGTCGGTGATGTCCCGATGACAGACCGGCCGGTGCAGAGTCGGCGTCGTTGTCGGAGTAGAGGCGCGAGAGGACTACAGGTTGTGGGCGACGCAATCCAATCTATGATCGGTGAACTAAAAAACGAAGACCGGCCAAGTGCCTGGCCAAGAGAAAACCGATAAAGGGATCGGAAAAACTCACGCGGGCAGCCAATCACAGATCGGCGTTGCGCGGCCATGGTGGAGATCATGGAGATCGACCTCCCTGAGGTGGCGCGGTGCGGAAGCGGCAGCGGCGGCTAGGTTTTTGGACCGGAATTAGTCTCATACCATGTAAAAGGAGTAGAGAGAGAAGAATTGACGGAATATGATGGATTGTATTGAGCCTCTCAGGCGGTTTATATAGAGTACATGATTTAGAAGACAAGAAGTTTCTCCTAGAGATAAGGCAGTAGATAATTACAAATCATATGCTACCAATACAGAGATATGCATAGATGCTCTGACACAATTTACCCGATCGTGTTAAAATTGAAATGTTTCCTTTCGATAACATGTTCATGAGTCATGTCAAGTAAAGTAATGCAAGTTTGCAATGACTGAGTTACTCTTCTAATTATCGGTGCAGTACGCAAAGATCCTTCCTTTGGAGTTAATACTTAATACACGTGATGGCCATTGTCTTCGCCAACATGAGTTTGGGCAAGGTGGCGGTCTCCTTCACGCACACCATCAAGGCAGGGAACGCCGTTCCACTCTCCGTCTTGTTGCTCAGGCAGGTATTTGATGTCGGGCTTTCTTGTGTTATCTGTCCCAGTAATAAAATGTGCAGAAAGAGATGAATATGTTCTTCTTAATTGTTATGTTCTTGCAGACATCTTCTCTACTTGTATTAGGTTCTCTCAGGTCCGTTGTTGGTGGAGTTGTACTGGCATCTATGACTGAAATTTCTTTCAACTGGTTAGTTGCAATGTTTGCCATTTCTTACATTCCAGTGTCAAAAGATTGGGGAAACATTGGCTCTGTTATTACCCTCTTCACATCTTGCAAGCTATATTAGAATGCATATACCACACTGTCCATTAGTTCAGCCAATCTTATTCACTGCCACTCTGGAAAGAAAGAAATAGTGGTTCACATTATTGGCAATCGGGTTAGTCTTATACACATGTATCACTCAAAACATTCTAAAATGAAGGTGTGAACTTTGGATAGACTCTTGTTAGGTTGCAACTTAAAACTCCAGTTAGTTTAGCTAAATTAATGCAGGAATTTTTATTACATTTTGCAATCCAAAACATTGGTTGTACTTCAGGCTTTGGCAACTGGGTTATTTCTCGTGGTCTTAAGCAGAGCCATCTGCCATCATGTATACTAATTGTGTAAGTACGTTGGGGAAACAGGATAGGATTTCGCAGTTCCAGGGATTCCAATGACCAATCGCGAAATGCTTTCAGCAAGAAAATTCTTGCTGATAAAGAGGTGACTTGCTACTTTATTTTCTTCTATTGGATATTCACATCGTAGAAGAATGATAAATATCATGAAGCACATTCTCCTTACACATAATTTGTCCTTACAGGAAAAATTGGACGATATAAATCTCTTTTCAATTATGACTATCATGTCATTTTTGTGTTCGGTCCCATTAACGCTATATCTAGAGGGCATAAAGTTTAGCCCGCTGTTCCTACGGAGCACTGTGAGTATTGCTAGCTTGCAAAAGTAGATATCAATTGTTTTGGCACTTTTTTGGCTAACAAAATATCAAACATTGTGCCTTATTGTAGGGGTTAAATCTTCAAGAACTATGCCTGAAAGCGGGCATTGCGGCCACTTATTTCCATTTTTACCAACAGGTATGTCAATCTTCATGAAGGATCAATTAAGACCACATAGCGCATAATTGTACATAATAGTAGTTCATAACACCCACATCATTGTTCATAATTAAAGTAGATAGCACTTGCTTCGAGCTAAACTAAAGATAAAATGGGTCGGAGTCAGGATTTATCAACGCTGGCTTGTTGGATCTGGACGTCTCAGCGTGTGGGTGCCCCGCCATGACACCGGCGCATTGCGGGAGTCATCGTAGTCGGCGGCAGCAACCTCCTCGAAGATTACATCATGCTCGCGATCCACCTCGGCCAAGTACCGGCGGTTGGCCTCTGCCTCGTGTTCGTCGACGATGGACTGCAAGAATGCTTGTTTGACCTGCACCATCTCAGCGTCGGAGGCGAGCCAGACGGCCGCCTCCGTGTCGGGCGTTCTACTCCTCCGCCTCTTGGTGCTCCTCGTTGTCAAGCAACGCACTCCCGCTCTGCCACCTCCCATGAGAAGAGGATGTGGTCGCCGGCGCCACCCTCGTATCGGCTTCATCCGTCGCTTGCCCATCCTCCTCCTCCACCTCGCCCCCCTCCTGCTCTTCCTCGGCCTCCTTCTCCCCTTCCTTGAATTCCCTCGACATGGACGTCGCGAGCTGTGCCGCCTTTCGCTCATCGTCGGAGTCATCGTCCAACGATGACGAGTCAATGGGGATAACGTCCGCTGCGGTGACACCCCACCTCTTGGCCCACGACCGGCAGCGTGCCATGGCGATTTTTGAGTGGCGGCGGCCAAATTTATAAGAGGGCAGGGGGTAAATTTGGTGGCTTGTCCCTGGTTGAGTCATTTTTCCGGTGAGATGAGAGCACAAAGGAGTTTTGAGGAGAAGTGGTGTTGCTCGCTCAAATTTGAGCCAAAAAGAATCTTTCGAGACTTAACTCTTCAATTTTTTTAGCTATAAGTCTGAGGCTTCGATTAGGTGTGGTTTAACTCCTCAAAAGATACCAATTTGAGAAGTTAAGAAATTTAAGAGTTCGATTTGAGATGCTCTTGATAGTGTAGAAGCTTTATATCACCATGACCAACCGGTTTCTATACTCAGTGATGTCGGACGAGTGGTCGTGCATATTAAGTTTCATGACCTGAGATTCAACTATTACAACTTTTTTAGTTTTTCATGTTTGATATTTACCATCAATTCTATTTAAATTTTCCTTTATTTACTTGTAGTAAATTTTCTACTTTGTTTTTGTGGCAGGTTTCATATAGTTTATTGGCCAGAATATTACCTGTAACCCGTTCTGGTGCGGACTTCTTCAAACGAGTTGTCATCATATCATATGTTCTCTTCTTCAGAACTCCAATTTCACCTATAAATGTCCTTGGTAACTTTATAACCAACCGATTCTACTTTTTTATATTCTAGTAACTCACTCTCATGTTTATTTGTGTCTGAAATATATCCTTATCTGCAGGAACTGGTCTGCCTCTACTCGGTGTTTTCATGTACTCTAGATTCAAGAAAGCAAAATCAAAGACAAATGCTGCATAAAAATAGTTTATACTAGACGCGTTGTCGGGCCTGTCTATTTTTTGATAGAATAATAGAAATATCCATACCAAATATTGGAGTAAATTTGCATAATCTAACCCATATATTGGTTAGCACTTGAAGAGGAATTTAATCTGATTGAAAGTAGAGCCATTGTAGAGGGGCTAGTATGCACTCTCTTTCTTTATGATTATTAGGGCATATGAAGTGCAAAAATCTTTGTGAAGAAAAACACAACTTGTATCACATTGTAGGAAAACAAAAAGTATGTTATATAATTTTGAATGACTTGTATCACACAAGTACGTTGAATGAAACGACATGTATGTGTGAAGGTAGAACCAGATATCAACAACCAATATCCTTAAAAATCACCTCCACTGGAATTGCAGTTAGGAAATCATAGCACCTAGCTTGTTGCTCTTGCAAGTATTTTTTTTCCAAGCATTCTTAACTTTGTCAAGCCTATGATATACAAGCCAACCCAACCATGTCTAAACCTACATGATTTTTTTAACAGAACGGATTAGCTAAGATCTCAAGGCAAGGAAGAAGAACATAGTTGAGCACCGACTGTGGAGGAGAAGGGTGCATGAGGAGTCACTCGAAGGGATAAAAAAAGGTGGTGATAGAGTGTTGACAGCATGGGATCCAACACTGGCCTGCCGTGCAATTGCTTTTGGAATGTCCATGCTATGTATCGTTGCCATTGTGATAACCACAGAGGTGGGCGCTGCAACAAAAAATAAATTGCTTGCTCGACATGACCAAAAAGATATGAGGGAAAATGCATTAAGCAATAGTAAAAATAGCGACAAATTGCAAAATAAAAGATTCCTCCAATGGATAATATGATATGACACTTGCAGGGGATCCGGGTCAGCTCATGTTAAAATGACAATGTTCAAAAACAATCATGATAAGCTAACAGATACCACCCGAATAGAAATCATATGGTCTCATAGATTATATCTTGCAAAGCATCATGATGCAATGATATAATGGTTGAAAAAACTAATAAGGGTAGCTTCTTACTTCTAATTATGCAACAGAAGAATGAGATACTCAATATGTCCAAATGAAAAATGCAGTACTATATTAATTTCATATACCTATGGCCTTAGCCGATCAGTTCTTAAAGAGGGAACATCCAACATGAAGTCCTAATTACCATGTTGGTAGTTGGAACTTAGTTTACGAATAGGAAGATCCAACCTTACATATTCAGGCGCCGGCACATGATTCAGGAATTATTATTATTTTTTTGCGGGGAACATGATTCAGGAATTAGGTACTTATATGTAAAAAATTCCAGCATGGCTAACACATATTGAATATCCTATCGATGCAATGTTCCAGCATGGCTAACATATATATTTAATATCGTATCGAAGAAAGAACAATGTGTATCTATTTAATCAATTCAAGGATTGTCCTCATCTCAATATTAAACTCGACGCTAGTTTGAGTAGCACTAGGTTTTGGGGGCGAAACACTTCAACGCGGGGGCTTATGTAGCAACATGAAGACACAAATATTTTGTAATTTATCTATGATAGCGGAGTGGCAAAATCAAGCTAGTCAAACCCAAGAGGAAGACACTTTGTATGAACGGATGAAGAGAGGGCAATATATTTCAACACCCCTCATGTATTGGCCTTTTGTAGTCCTTAGACATTTTTATAATATTGCGTTGGCAGGCTCTTGTCCGAACGGATGAAGAGAGATGGACAATACATTTCAACAGGACTTGGATATCTATCTGGAAATTTGACAACAGTACCAGATTATGTTCAAACTGCCCAATTAGAGCAACTCCAACGCGCCGACCCAAACGGACAACGATTTTGTCAGTTTTTGTCCATTTGGGTCGGCCGCCCACTCGACGTCCGCCCTCTTTAAGATTTGGATCAGCAATGCGCCCAACGGCCGTGACCCATTTCATGTCCGCACGCAAATTTCGAAAAAGGCTCGCGGCCATAGTTCATGCCAGCGGCCATGTCGCCGCCCCAAGTTCATGTCGGCACCATGCCAGCTTCAAAAAAACACCAAACAGTTCAGCTGGCACACTCGCCAGCGGCCGGCACACACGCCAGCACACAAAAAAGGGCGGGAGTCCGACCACGCCATCGTGGACGTGGTCATGCCAGCACACTTGCCGGCATACAAAAAGGATGACGCTCGCTGCCATAGGTCACTCGGCGTCGAACTTGAGCATGTCGGCCGGCATCTTCTCGAACCACGGCCTCTTCCTTGATGACACGGTGTTGAGATCCACCTTCATGATCTCCACCCCCTCATCATGCTAGCGATAGCCACTTTTTTCGCCTTGGTCTTGGCATTGGCGTCCTCGATCTCTAGCATCTTGGCTTGCTTCTCCGCCTCCATCTCAAGCACCCTCGTTTCCTTCTCCGCCTCCATCTCAAGCCTCCTCCTTTGGATCTTCATGAAGGCGTTCATTTGTTCTTCCTTGTCTTGTCGGCGCTTCTCCTCCCTTGAGTCCTTCTTGGTCATCATGTCCTCCATGGTTGACGAGGCCGTGCTGGCCAGTGTTTAACCCTAGGTACGTAAGCGTCTCCTCGTTGCCGCCACAACGCGGGCGTTGGTGGCCTCCTACCGTGCGGCGGCGGCAATGGTGGCCGCCACGATGACTTCCTCCCTAGCGTTCGCCGCATGCCTCCGGCCCTTTCTCTTCGCCGACTCCCTTGCCCGCTCCTCGGGCGTTGCTTCTTCTTCGGCTTGGGCACGGGGGCGGTCTTGCGGGCGCGAGGCTTGCCTTTGTTGGAGGGGGCTGTCGTGATGCCAGACAAGGCGAGGAAGGCGAGGTCGGCGAAGGCATCGAGGTCATCATCCATGGCGAGCGGCAAGAGCGCGCGGGCGGAAGGTTTTTGGGGAAAGTGGAGGGAAATGGTGAAGGCTGCCACCGAATGGCGGGCCAGGGGAGTAGTTGATGCCTCGTCGCGTGCGTCCGCCTCGTGTCCGCGCCGACGCAAATGAGGCTAAAAAATGGGTCGACAGGCGGACGAAAAGCGGACGCGTGTCCGCCTCGTGTCCGCGCCGACGCAAATGAGGCTAAAAAATGGGTCGGCAGTCGGACGAAAAGCGGACGCGCGTCCGTTTGGGTCGGCACGTTGGGCCGATTTTTCTGTCCGCCGCGACCCAAAAGGACGCCAGCGGACGAAATGGGTCGCCGCGTTGGAGTTGCTCTTACCGTCGCCTAACTGTATATTTCGGTGTGTACTGAAATTGCTAGTTTTTTTTTCTTGAAATAAGAAATAAATTAACCTTTATTAACTTATGTTTTGTTGAACAGAGAATTATATTGTATAATTGCTAAGGATGGTATTTGACACACAAAGAGAGCAGGGCCAAATCGCAAAAGACCTGAGGTGCATGCACCACACATGCGGACAAGCAAAGGCTTCGGCGCATTTGCGTTGCAGCCGCCCGTGCAGGTGCAGCAGCGGCCGAAAGCAACATTCCGATTCCCATCGGCGTGCATGCGCACATGCAGGTCCCAGTCGCAGCCTATTCCGCCACGTGAGACCGCCCGACGCACAGTGCCAATATCGCCAATCAGTCAGCGCCCGGCCAATCATTGTCACGGGCACCGCGTAGATCGGAAAACCCGGGGACTACTCGGCAACCCGGAAATCGTCATTTCCCCCCTACGAAACCGATGCTCTTGTCCGATCGTGGCCCCGGGCACGCGAGCAGCCACGGCACGCTGGCGTCTCCGTCGCGGCCGGACACGACACGGCACGGCACGCTGGATGCGGCCAACCGATGGATCTGTGGCGTTGTGACTGATGCAACGATGGCAACGTAGCGTCCCATGCGATGTGCCGCCGGCGCCGGTGGAGGGTCCGCGACGGCGCCAAATTCAGTTCCTTGGAGGAAACGGACGACCTTGTCATCTCTTATACTCATTTACTATTCGCCAATGTTTATATTTTTTGAGTACTAGTATCCCATTTACTCATTTACTATCGTTTCATTTACTCATTTAGTAGTATCCCATAATGTATTGTTACGGGTGTGGGTGACGGTGACGATTCGCTTGGATCTCCATCATGTGGCGTGGCGCGGGGTGGACCATGATGGACTGCGCGTTGCGATTGCGAGATCCACGACGAGCTAGCCCATGTGTTCTCGGTACTCGCCCGCCGCTTCATTTCTTTATCGTAGTATAAACCTGTGGTGCGGCGATCATGGCCGGCCGTTCCAACGCTCTCTGTTGCATCAGATGATCAGAGTCCAGTCGTCTACTGTATATTTTATCCGGGACGGATCCCAGATCGTCAGAAGAATATCACAACGCTAGTAGTACTAGTTTACTACTCCAGGATCGTTCGGAGTACTGTTGCTTGGGTCAGGTGCAGGGACCGGAAGAAGATACAGATGTACTTCTTCCACTGATCCACTCGATCTTCCGGCGTTTTCCATCATCATTCCATCGCCTGCCCGTTGCAACAGAAGGTCAGTACAGAAATTCCCATTCTCAATACTATCTGTTCGGGCATCGTGCTCCCTTCCCTCCCAAGGAAAGATAAGGATCTCTCCCCTTTCGATTCCCCTGCACCACCATAAAGAAATGCTCGGATAGATCGGCATTAATTGGAAGAAGAATGCCAAGATTCTTCCGCCTCCTCCACCTCCCCTGGTAGCTTACACAAAGGTAGGCACTTTGCTAGTAGACGGGCTAATATGGACAGGAAGTGGTAGGAGTATGCAACTTGAGCATGTCTAGTGGCATCATCCATCCGTTCGTAGTCGTGGTTGCTGGTGCCGATCAGTTGCCATCGGCCTGCTCATCGCCGATTTCATCAATCAATCTTCTCCCCGCCAAACCCTCAAAAGATATGTGTAGCAGTCAGACACCGATCTTTTTCGTCCGGGCATCTCCAATCGCCTCCATCGCTTTGCGGCAAAGGAGAAAGGGAAAAAAGCCTAGCGGTAGATGCGAGGCGAGGCGAGCCCCACCATTAGCGCGGGGCGGGGCGGGGCGGGGCGCCGGCAGCAGCGATCTAGGGGAGGCTGTCCCTGGTCCGCGCCCAAGAAAGCTACTAAAGGTCGATGATATGATAAATCAGTAGGAGTCGGCAGAGTGCCGTGAGAATGTGCGTGAGTTCATGCACATGCCTTTCTTTGTCCTCCGGCCCCACCCAACCCAACCCAACCACACTCACGGCCGCCGGCCGGCCAAAAGCTTGGTCCGCCCGTGTCTGCGCGCACATCATATCCATGGATTTTAGTATGCCGGCCTCACTCACTTTTTCTGAACGAGTGAGTCGAGTTGAGTTGATTATCTCTTTGAAGCAGCAGCTAGGGAGAGGAGTGCGCACTAGTTTTGGAGGTTGTAGGTGGACGGGCCCCCACCACACGTGACACGTCTCCGCACTCCACTCGGTGATGCCCACCATGTTTTCCTCGCCGGATATGTACGCCTTTCTTCATTCCCCTCCACTATCTATCTGCTTCCTCGATCTCTTCGTCCTCTTCCCCCTTCATATACTCACCTTGATTCCTTCGTGTACTACTAGTTTAGTATAGTGCCGTATACTGTCATTGCCAGCTCCCGCTTCTTTCGAGTTGTCCGTCCGTCCGTCCGTGTGCGTGTGTGCCAATCTTGTTCTTGCCAGGCGGTTCAATCTTGTTCAAGTGGTAACAGTGTTGCTTCTACCTTGATGTGCTCTGTTCTTGGAGCCAGCAGAAGGAAATCATAGGAACGTAGCCGTTTCCTCGCCGACGGCCGACGGATCCTGGTCGAGCTTGGGAGCGCGGCAGCCATGGAGCCCGGAAAGGTTAGCCATAGATTCCCGAATTCAAAATCAAGCAAGGTAGGGCAGGAGGAAACAATTATCAATGCTGACACTGGTTTCAACTGGTTGGATGCAGAGGGAGACATGGCGGACGACGATGTTGCTGGCGTACCAGAGCCTGGGGGTGGTGTACGGGGACCTGAGCATCTCCCCGCTCTACGTCTACAAGAGCACCTTCGCCGACGACATCACGCACACCGACTCCAACGACGAGATCCTCGGCGTCCTCTCCTTCGTCTTCTGGACGCTCACCCTCATCCCGCTCCTCAAGTACGTCTCCATCGTGCTCCGCGCCGACGACAACGGCGAGGGCGGCACCTTCGCGCTCTACTCCCTCATCTGCAGGCACGCCAACGTCAGCCTCCTCCCCAACCGCCAGCTCGCCGACCAGGAGCTCTCCACCTACAGCCTCGAGCGCCCGCCGGAGGTTGCGGATGGCTCACGCGTCAGGCGGTGGCTCGAGGCGCACCGCAGCCTCAAGACCGCCCTGCTCGTCATGGTCATGATCGGGACCTGCATGGTCATCGGCGACGGCGTTCTCACCCCCGTCATTTCCGGTATGTTCAGTCCATCCATCTCCTTTCTTTTTTATTGGCTTTTAATTATTCATTCAGTTGGCTCTTCAGTTCAGGGAGCAGTTACTTATTGGTACTGCTGTCGATTTTTGTCTGTTCCAATTTCAGTGTTCTCGGCTGTTTCTGGGCTTGAGCTCTCCTTGTCCAAGCATCAGCATGAATGTGAGCCTTCCTCAATTCTCAACTGCATTTTTTTGTTTTTTTCCATTCAAATTGATCATAATAAGTACTCAACACTAGTGATTTTACTGGTAAATTGATACAGTACTTTATGATGATGCTTATGGATTAGCAAAACTGGTAAAAGCCTTTTCTCGGAATTAGCTAAATTGGAGCAAATTGTGAGGATTACCAAAAAAAAAAAAATCGGAGCAAACTGATAAGTTGTCACTCGATCCTACTACTTCACTTACCTGGCCCGAATACTCTCAGTTATCAGAACTCTAGCAGAACTGTATCATGACTTGTACGTCTGAATTTTTTGTCACAAATTGAACTGAAGAAAGTATGACAGAACTGTTAAATGTGATTATATGGTTGAAAGTGAAAACTGTTATACTAGTTGTCTGTCACCTGTTTTACCTTGATACTTCAGTTGTTCTGCCATGCTCACTTCTTTTGGTTGTTTTCATGCAGACGCTGTCACGCCGATAACCTGTGCCATAATAGTGTTCCTCTTTGCTCTCCAGCACTACGGCACCCACCGTGTCGGGTTTCTCTTCGCTCCGATAATTCTGGCCTGGCTGATCTGCATGAGCGCGCTCGGCGTGTACAATATCATCAAATGGAACCCCCAGGTTTACATGGCACTCAATCCCGTGTACATGTTCAAATTCTTGAAGAAGACCAAGAAATCTGGCTGGATGTCCCTGGGAGGGATTCTGCTCTGCATGACAGGTAAAGTTCAGTATGAAATGAATCCTTGGTTTAAACAGAAAAAATGCCAAAATTACACAGGGAAATTGTCCAAATGTAAACAGTCTGACATATTTGCTTCTTTCCAGGATCTGAAGCAATGTTTGCAGATCTTGGCCATTTCTCCTACAGTGCAATCCAGGTACTATGACAGGTTAATTTCAGCAACTAGTTCAGTTCCTATGCTATTTTTGTTCAACTCATCATGCTGTTTGCGCAAATCTTGACTCTGCTCCTTGCTTTTGCAGCTTGCTTTTACTTCTTTGGTGTACCCTGCACTGATCCTAGGATACATGGGTCAAGCTGCCTATTTAACCAAACACCATGACTTCGACTCAAGCTACCAAATTGGATACTACATCTCAGTTCCAGGTACACCTACTGCTTTACTTTTTTCAAACGGAGGCAAAAACTTTGCCTCATCAATTAACTCAAAAAAAGAGAATTGCCTGATTAATTAATTAAAAACCGGGCGAAAACCGACCTACTGCTTACTTGGATTAGTAGATTACCAGTAGGAGTCTAATGCTAGCTGATGATTCTTACAGTGGCACAGTATCTGTGAAAGACTTGCACTGTTCTGCATTTACCATTTTATTCAGTAAACAGGCACTAATTGAGCACCAAAATTTATTTATGCAGAGGCTGTGAGGTGGCCGGTGCTGGTGCTGGCGATCATGGCGTCAGTGGTGGGAAGCCAAGCGATCATCAGCGGCACCTTCTCCATCATCAACCAGAGCCAGGCCCTGAGCTGCTTCCCGCGAGTTAAGGTCGTGCACACATCGGCGAAGGTCCATGGGCAGATCTACATCCCGGAGATCAACTGGATGCTCATGGTGCTCTGCATCGCCGTCACCGTGGGCTTCCGTGACACCAAGCACATGGGGAACGCGTCGGGGCTGGCGGTGATCACGGTCATGCTGGTGACCACGTGCCTGACGTCGCTGGTGATGATGTTGTGCTGGCACCGGCCGCCGGCGCTGGCGCTCGCCTTCTTTGTCTTCTTCGGCTCCATCGAGGCGCTCTACTTCTCGGCATCGCTCACCAAGTTCCTCGACGGCGCGTGGGTGCCGCTCCTCCTGGCGCTCATCCTCGTCGCCGTCATGTTCGTGTGGCACCACACCACCGTCAAGAAGTACGAGTTCGACCTCCACAACAAGGTCACCATGGAGTGGCTCCTCGCGCTCTGCGACAGGCTCGGCATGGTCCGCGTCCCGGGGATCGGCCTCGTCTACACCGACCTCACCTCCGGCGTGCCCGCCAACTTCTCCCGGTTCGTCACCAACCTCCCGGCGTTCCACCGCGTGCTCGTCTTCGTCTGCGTCAAGTCCGTGCCCGTGCCGCGGGTGCTCCCCGCTGAGCGGTACCTCGTCGGCCGCGTCGGCCCGCCGGGCCACCGCTCGTACCGCTGCATCGTGCGCTACGGGTACCGGGACGTGCACCAGGACGTGGACTCGTTCGAGACGGAGCTCGTGGAGAGCCTCGCGTCCTTCATCCGGCTGGACGCGCTCTTCCGGTGCAGCGACGCCCGCAGCGACGCCGACTACGAGCGCGAGAACGCGTTCACCGTCATCGGCAGCAACCCGCTCCGGCGCCGCATCAGTTACGACGACACCCACGACAGCGCGTCGTCCGTGGAGATTCGCGTGGAAAGCCCGCCCGGCAGCAACGGGACGAGCACCATTGAACTCGCGTCCGTGCCGGCAGCGGCGCCGCGGGTTGTGAAGAGGGTGAGGTTCCTGGTGGACCCCGGGAGCCCCGACGTGGAGGACAAGCAGATGCTGGAGGAGCTCCACGAGCTGTGCGAGGCGAGGGAGGCCGGCACGGCCTTCATCATGGGTCATTCCCACGTGAAGGCCAAGCCCGGGTCGTCGCTGCTCAGGAGGCTGGCCATCGGGTACGGCTACAACTTCCTGCGCCGGAACTGCCGTGGCCCGGACGTCGTGCTGCGCGTGCCACCGGCGTCGCTGCTCGAGGTCGGCATGGTCTACGTGCTGTGACTCACAGACACGGGGCTTCTGTTCTGTCTCTAGCTTCCGGACATGCTGCTGTAAATTGTAACGTGACGGCGTGGTGCGCGATGGAAATATTACGTTTTGATTGATGAAATGCCAAAATCGTATGCGGTCTGAAACAAGGCCTCTGTTACAGTCGCAGCAAAATCTCGTTATAATGGCCCATCCATACAAAGGTGCTGTGAGCGCGGCATCACCCTCCCATCGCATAATCCGCTACTATAAAAATTCCAACTTAAAAAATAACAAAATAATCTAAGTTCTATTAGGACATGCAATGGTCAATCAAGGACAGAGCAACAATGTAAAAATTATTGTCAACTAACTCAAATGTAATTTGACAGATTGGTGCTAAATCATTGTTTGCCGGTACTCACTATTATAATGTGACACCTTTAAAATACAATTGAACCCAATGTTCCAATTGTCTCACTTTACCTCTCAAGGTCAGTATTGTGAAGCCCGCATGGTTTATAGGGCTAAGTTTTCGATGCAACTGATTTTAATCCATCACACATTCAAATCAAGAGCATCTTAGACTACTTGATGAATCAATAATATACCAGCTTTTATGTATCAAATCAAGAGCATCTTAAACCATTTGATGAACTATAACAATAAATAAAGAGCGAGGTGTGATGTGAAGATGGAGTAGGCACATACATGTGTGATGTCCAAACAAAGTGCTTGATATTGTTGTCCTGTCGAGATGACCAAACAAATGCAGTGCTTCTCTGCTGCGAGCATGATCCAAAATAAACAACACCAACACTTATTCATTATTCTTTCTTTATATGAATATAACAGACTCGACATCCTGGTATAGTGGTATTCAGCCATTAAAATCATGATTTGTCCATACTAGGACTACTAAATGTGATTGGCATCAGCGGCAGCGCTGACAGAATATGACACGAATCTGACACTGAAGATGATCTCCAAATGTTAGTGCTTGTATGGTCAACCAGCAACACGTCAAGCACATCTGCAACCAATACAAAATTAAGACAAACATGACTAATTCTGCACGTTTTTATCAATAGCCAGTAGATACTATGCAGGCTATTGCTAGTGGTTACCGATTGCATAGGTGCTAAAAACAGTTGCACATCAGGATTATTTGTTCTCTCCTACTTATTTTGTTGTCAAATAAATTTCTTCTCATGACCGGATTCACACAAGAAGCTGTTGTGCAGCTCCGGGTGGTCGTGAAGCAAAATAGTAAAATCATTCAAGAAGACTCTTATTACCCAGCTGCATGAAGGAATCAAGATAAAGCAGAGGACAGTCCCTAACTTGTTAGCAAATACTAATTCGAAACACAAATAGATTGCAACGATACATGGTCAGAACTGAATTTGTTAGTGATTGGAAATAGAACAAGGAAATCAATCATACACAAGTAGTCCTTAAAGTATCACAAATAGTAGGCATAAGCATGGTTATATAGCAGTATTAACATTTGTCCATAAGAACAAGTGTGAGGTGTCCTATCAACAGAGCAACATCAAGCAACGGAAGTATTTAGATGTGCTTGCACTACAAAAAGAAACACCACCCCACCTTCCTGAAACTGTAGGAGAAAAAATAAAGTGAGCATGCATCATCTAACCAAAAAGAAAAACAAGTTTTCAGAGTGGGCATTCGCTACAGTTTGGCAGAAAATCAATAGATATTGAGGACCTTGCAAACTAGAAGCAATATGTATTCAACAATAATACAACAATAGCATGTGGAAATCATTGGTTGCAAAAAACAAATCAAGGATTCATGGCCCAATAGCAGGTGGGGACTCACAATTGCATCCTTCTGCTTCGTGATAATATCCAAGATGAACAAGCGCTCTGCGAACCGACGTGCCTTCACTCTTCATCTATTGATTGATCCGGTCTGCTTAGTAGCACACAAGCGGAAGCTGGCACACAAACACATCAGTTTGTAGTTTGTGAAATTACAGAACCACATCCGACCAATATCACGAAGGAGTTCCTAGAAATTTTTGCAAGCTTGGGACCATAAGAAGCTCTAGTCAAACGTTAACAACAGAATGTGTTGGCAGTTTGATTTCTTCACTCGTAAACTGGAACTGTAGTAATCAAACCAATATGTTCCCCACTTCTGCTCAAACCAGCATCCAAAGATGCATTGTGTGAACGCTATCATGCTATATGCCTACATCTACTACTGTATTTGTTACCGAAAAAGGCTTTCGCCCCGCTTTATATTATAAAGCCAACCGCACCACAAACATCCAACATAGTCCAACACACCGCAAACACACACACACGGAGGTCCACAGGAGCCAAAGTAGTACACCATAGGGTCAGAGCTGAGGGCACAGCACAACAAGCCCTAAAACCACAAAAAATGTACGCCACAAACCACAAGGCCGCCAGGCGGTCTAGTCGGGCTCAGGGGGAGGAGGCGGCAGCGGGGGAGCCACGCGGAGCGCCATCGAGCGGAGATCGGAGAGGAGGGCGGTGATGACGTCCCGGTCCTGGGGGCGGCTAAGCGGCCGCCAAAGCTGCAGGTAACCACACAGTTTGAAAATTGCATCAGTCGCACGACGAAGGGGCACCTTCTGAATAACAAGCTTATTACGGATGTTCCAAAGTGTCCAGGCAAGAACCCCTACGCACAGCCATCTAATATAGCGGTAGCGGGCAGGGCATGCATTAAGCTCGGCAAGCAGGTCGGGGAAGTTGGTATTACACCACTGTCCGCCAACCGTTTCGCGGAAGCAGGCCCAAAGGAACTGGGCAGAGTGGCAGGAGAAAAAGATGTGGTTAGCATCCTCAACAGTGCCACAGATGGGGCACCTCCCATCACCGGGGCCATTCCGCTTGAGAACCTCAACACCCGAGGGGAGCCGGCCACGGATCCATTGCCATAGGAAGATCCTGATCTTCAGCGGGAGACGGATATCCCAGATCAGGCTAAATGGTTCCGGGGCCGACGAAGGAGCAATGGCACCGTATAAGGACTTCGTGGAGAAAGCGTCCGGAAGGCTCGAGTGTGCGGGGCAGAACATCCGGTCCTCTGCCACCTCCATCGGCGGAAGAGCAATGTCACGGAGGAGGAGTCGGCGGCCACCTCAAGGGGACCAAACCGGCGCCGAAGGCGAGGCGCCTAAGTCAATAAGGGCCGTCTCGACCGAGACCAGGGTCGGCCGCAATGGCAAATAGCTCAGGAGACTTACCGCCAGAAGCGTCCCTAGCCAACGGTCGAACCAAAACAGGTCGAGGCTCGGAGCCAACAGAGATAGAGGTGCCAATCGTGAATACGGGCATGAGCTGGATCCTGATCGCCGAATCGAGACCCGCCCGTACGTTGGCAAAAGGCAAGAGGTTGGCCACGCAGGTATTTATTGCTGATGATGGTGAGCCAGAGGCCTTCCTCCCCGTTGGCAATACGCCACAACCAGCGAGTCAGGAGGGCAATGTTCACGCGTTTGGAAGAGAGGATCCCAAGACCCCCCTGGTCTTTGGGCTTGCTGATGTCGGACCAGCTCACCATGTGGTACTTCTGTTTGTCGTTGTCGCCAGCCCAGAAGAACCTCGACTGGTATTTGTCCACCTCCTGGTGGAGGGTCTCATGAAGGCAATAGAAGCTCAAGAGAAACCAAAGGAGGCTCGACAGCAAAGAATTGATAAGGATCACTCTGGCGGCCTTCGACAGCCAGCGGCCCCTCCAGGGTTCCACCCTGCGCTGCATCCTAGTCACCGTCAGTCAAAGCTCCGCGACGGATAGTCAGGAGTCACTAATGGGCACCCCCAAGTAAGTGGTGGGGAAGGTGCCTAGGCGTCAGTTAAGCCGGTCCGCAATGGACAAGGCTTCGTCCGGGGTGTAGCCAAGGACCATCACTTCTGAAAGCACATTTGCTCCCTGGGTGGTTTTGGTAATTAATGACAACATACTTTGTGGTTGGACTAATGCTTTTATCAAGTATGTTTCAGGAAAGTCAATCACTTTGGCATGGCAAAAGGACTGAAGAGGTGGACCCCTAGGATGCTAAGGAAAGCATTGGCAAAAGCTCAAGACTCCATTTTTGGTTTAGTGATCCAAGATCACATTGAGTCCATAGGAAAGCCAATACTATTAAAAGGGGATGAGGTTATGATGATGATCTGGTTGCTCAAAGTGCTTAGTGATTTATTTCCCAAACTATCAGCAATCCTTCATTCCAACATATACTCATAAGTAATCTCGGTCCCACCGATTCCATAAACTCAGTCACACCGAGATGAACCACCTCAGCCATATAGCCAAACCCTAGAAATTTCGGATTTTCGATTCCAAACTCGGTCTCACGAAACTAGTGTTGCCAAGCTTCAGAACATACATCATCATATCGGTGTCACCGAGATGATAAAGTCGGTCCCACCGAGAATGGCAAACCCTAGTCTTTGGAAGAATCAGACTCACCGAGATTGTATTTTCGGTCCCACCGAAAATCCCAACGTTCACAAGATTTGAACTTTCGGTCTCACCGAGTTGTCAACTTCGGTCTGACCGAGATTGGTCAAATGTGTGTAACGGTTGGATTTTGTGTGGAGGCTATAAATACCCCTCCACCTCCTCTTCATTCGTGGAGAGAGCCATCAGAAAGAACTACCACTCCTACCTTACATTTCTGAGAAGAAAACTACCTACCCTTGTGTTGAGATCAAGTTGCTCCACTCCCATCATATGAAACTTGATTTCTAGCCTTCCCAAGTTGCTTTCCACTCAATCCTTTCCTCCACCACAGCCAAATCAGTGAGGAGAGTTGAGTGTTGGGGAGATTATCATTTGAAGCACAAGAGCAAGGAGTTCATCATCACCAACACCATCTATTACCTTTTGGAGGGTGGTGCCTCCTAGATTGGTTAGGTGTCGCTTGGGAGCCTCCGTCAAGATGTGGAGTTGAACCAAGAAGTTTGTAAGGGCAAGGAGATCGCCTACTTCTTGAAGATCTACCCCGAGTAAGGCTAGTCCTCCGTGGGCGTATGCCATGATGGCATAGACAAGGTTGCTTCTTCGTGGACCCTTCGTGGGTGGAGCCCTCCGTGGACTCTCGCAGCCGTTACCCTCCGTGGGTTGAAGTCTCCATCAACGTGGATTGACGATAGCACCACCTATCGGAACCACGAGAAAAATCTCTGTGTCTCCAAACTGCGTTTGATCTTCTCCACTTCTCTTTACTACTTATGCAATTTACTTTCCGCTGCCAATACTCTAGAATTGCATGTGTAGTATGCTACTTGACTTGTATGCATGATGCTTGACTTGATCTCCATTGTGAACTTGCCAAAAACTTGTTCTTGTCAAAAGGCATAAGTTTTATCTTGTCGAGTAGTCTAATCACCCCCCCCTCTAGACACTCTTACCTTCAACGATCCTACAATTGGTATCAGAGCATTGGTCTCCATTGCTTTGGTTTGCACACCATTGGAGGAAGATGGACGTGTCTACGTTTGGGAGTGTTAGTCATAGAGTGCCTATTCTTGATGGAGTGTCCTATAACTCGTGGAGGATTGAAATGCTTGCTATCTTTAAGATGTACAACTTGCGCAAATATGTTGAAACCCCATATGTACCCCCATTTGACCCCTTGCACCCTACTATGGATGAAGAGCTTGATTTGCTTCGTAATCTTAGAACTGTAAATCTTATCATTAGAGGCTTGCCCGATAACTTGCTTGAGCTTGTCACAAACTTTGATTGCGCCTATGCTATGTGGAAGTTCTTGGAAGAACTTTATCCGGACTACTCTTTGAGAGGTCTTGATGAAATTCTATACAAGACTATTGAGTTTGATATGATGCGCCCCAATGATCCCAACTTTGATAAATGCTTCTTTGAGCTTCGTGATCTTATGAAAAAGAAGGGTGATCCCGGACTTATCAATGTTCTAATTAGAAATGCTCTTGTATTGCATTCCGATGATTATTATCACATTGACAAAACTAATGCAAGTCATTGTCAAATTGACCTAGGTATTGATGATGAATTATCTATGGGTCAATATGATGATGAGCATGAGCATGATGACGATTACTCTGATTCGGACACCGAGCTAGACAAGATCATGAAGAGTCTCAATCTTATGGCAAATCGAGAGACTACATATCCGGTGGAAAAGAGTGGATTCTTGATAGTGGATGCACCGATCACATGACCGGAGATGAAGACATGTTTCGAGAGCTTGCAAAGAACGATGGTCCACGCAAGTATGTGACTTTTGGAGACAACTCCAAGGGTAAGGTACTTGGCCTTGGTAAGGTGGCCATATCTCATGATAGCTCCATTAAAAATGTCATGCTTGTTGAATCACTTGGATACAATTTACTTTCCGTGTCTAGATTAGCTGACTTTGGATTTAATGTGCTATTCACCGAAGTAGATTGCCAAGTCTTTCGTCGTGACAATCATAACATGGTTTTTACCGGTATCCGTAGAGGTGACCTATATATCGTTGATTTCACTAAGAAAGCTCAACCTAGAACTTGCTTCATTGCTAAATCCGCTAAAGGTTGGCTTTGGCATAGAAGGCTTGGACATGTTGGTATGCGTAATCTAGATAAGCTAATCAAAGGTGATCACATTCTTGGTGTTAAAGATGTTTTCTTTGACAAAGATAGACTCTGTAGTGCTTGTCAAGTAGGAAAACAAGTAGGTGGAAGTCATCCCGTGAAGAACATCATGACCACAAGGAGACCGCTTGAGCTTCTTCATATGGATCTCTTCGGTCCCAATGCTTACAAAAGCCTTGGTGGTAACTCCTTTGGTCTAGTTATAGTTGATGATTATTCCAGATTTACGTGGGTGTTTTTCCTTGATGACAAGTCACAGGTTCAGAGAATCTTCAAAACCTTTGCCAGAAAGGCCCAAAATCAATTTGAGGTGAAGATCAAGAAAGTTCGGAGTGACAATGGAACGGAGTTCAAGAACGCCCATGTGGACTCTTTTCTCGATGAGGAAGGGATTCTACATGAGTTCTCGGCTACGTACACACCACAACAAAATGGAGTTGTTGAGAGGAAGAACCGAACGCTCATTGAGATGGCGAGAACGATGCTTGATGAATACAAGACACCAAAGCACTTTTGGGGTGAAGCTGTCGAGACAGCTTGTCATGCTATCAACAGGCTCTATCTTCACAAGCTCCTCGGCAAGACTTCATACGAGCTCCTCACCGGTAACAAACCCCAAGTGGGATACTTTTGTGTCTTTGGTTCAAAATGCTATATCCTTGATAAGCATCGTCGGTCTAAATTTGCTCCTAAAACTCATGAAGGCTTTTTCCTCGGTTATGGATCAAACTCCCACACCTACCGTGTCTACAATAATTTCACCGAAAGGTTGAAGAGGCGGTGAGCGTGAAGTTTGATGAATCTAATGGCTCGCAAGTAGAGCAAATGCCTATTGATGTAGGAGACAAGGACCCATCGGAAGCCATTCAAGATTTATCCATTGGAAAGATCCGTCCCTTGGAAGTGAAGGAGAGTACCTCATCTACATATGTGGAGCCCCCTACCTCACGGCAAGATGAACCTCAAGGCAACATGGAGGCCTCCACAAGTGGAACTCACCAAGATGAGGAAGTGCAACAAGAAGATCCACCACAACCTCCTTCTCCACCACCTCAAGACAACACCAACAACAATGAAGAAGAAGAGGAAGATGAGGATGATGAGGAAGCTCAGCCACGACCACAACGAAAGCTATCTCGAGTTCGAGCAAGAGTCAAGAAGAATCATCCCGTGGAACAAATGATGAATGACATCGACTCCGGGAGAATTACTCGCTCTAAAACCCGATTAGCTAACTTTTGTGAGCATTACTCATTTATCTCTAGTCTTGAACCTATGAAGGTAGAAGAAGCGCTTGAAGACCCGGATTGGGTGAACGCTATGCACGAAGAGCTACACAACTTCGAGAGGAACAACGTTTGGACTTTGGTAGAGAAGCCCAATGATGACCAAAATGTCATTGGAACCAAATGGGTGTTTCGGAACAAGCAAGATGAAGATGGACAAGTCATCCGCAATAAGGCTCGTCTCGTAGCACAAGGTTACACACAAGTCAAAGGTATGGACTATGGTGAGACCTATGCCCCCGTTGCTAGACTTGAGTCCATTCGCATTCTTCTTGCTTATGCCAACCATCATGATATTACTCTCTATCAAATGGACATTAAAAGTGCTTTCCTAAATGGTGAAATTGAGGAGGAAGTATTTGTGAAACAACCTCCCGGATTTGTGAATCCTAAAAAACCTAATCATGTTTACAAGTTGCACAAAGCTCTTTATGGTCTTAAGCAAGCTCCTAGAGCTTGGTACAAATGCTTGACTAGCTTTCTTCTTGAAAAAGGATTTGAGATTGGAAAAATAGACTCAACGCTATTCACGAAAAGGGTTGATGGTGAACTATTTGTGCCAAATATATGTTGATGATATTATCTTTGGTTCAACTAACCCTCATTTTAGTGAGAAGTTTGGAAAGCTTATGTTGGAGAAGTATGAGATGTCCATGATGAGTGAACTCAAATTCTTCCTTGGGTTGCAAATCAAGCAATCTAAGGAGGGTACCTTTGTCTCACAAACAAAGTACACCAAGGATCTCTTCAAGAAGTTCAACATGCAAGAAAGCAAAGGTATGAAAACCCCCATGCCTACTAGTGGACATAATGACTTGACAAAAGATGGAGAACACATTGATCAAAAGGTTTACCGATCCATTATTGGTTCTCTACTATATCTCTGTGCTTCTCGTCCTGACATAATGTTGAGTGTATGCATGTGTGCTCGATATCAAGCAGCCCCTAAAGAATGTCATCTTAAAGCTGTTAAAAGAATTGTGAGATATTTGATACTGAAAGTGCAACTAATCCCCGGGTGGTTTTGGTAATTAATAACAACATATATATCATTGAACTAATTGTTTCTTGAGAATATTTCAGAAAGTTCAGTGATATGGGTATGGCAATGACTGATGATGTGGACCCCTCAAAATGCTAAGGAAAACATTGGCAAAAGCTCAAGACTCCATTTTTGGTTTAGTGATCCAAGATCACATTGAGTCTATAGGAAAGCCAATACTATTAAAAGGGGATGAGGTTATGATGATGATCTGGTTGCTCAAAGTGCTTAGTGATTTATCTCTCAAACTATCAGCAATCCTTCATTCCAACATATACTCATAAGTAATCTCGGTCCCACCGATTCCATAAACTCAGTCACACCGAGATGAACCACCTCAGCCATATAGCCAAACCCTAGAAATTTCGGATTTTCCGATTCCAAACTCGGTCTCACCGAAACTAGTGTTGCCAACCTTCAGAACATACAGACTCAAATCGGTGTCACCGAGATGAGAAAGTCGGTCCCACCGAGAATGACAAACCCTAGTCTTTGGAAGAATCGGACTAACCGAGATTGTATTTTCGGTCCCACGAAAATCCCAACGTTCACAAGATTTGAACTTTCGGTCTCACCGAGTTGTCAACTTCGGTCCGACCGAGATTGGTCAAATGTGTGTAACAGTTGGATTTTGTGTGGAGGCTATAAATACCCTCCACCTCCTCTTCATTCGTGGAGAGAGCCATCGAAAAGAACTACCACTCCTACCTTACATTTACGAGAAGAAAACTACCTACCCTTGTGTTGAGATCAAGTTGCTCCACTCCCACCATATGAAACTTGATTTCTAGCCTTCCCAAGTTGCTTTCCACTCAATCCTTTCTTCCACCACAGCCAAATCAGTGAGGAGAGTTGAGTGTTGGGGAGATTATCATTTGAAGCACAAGAGCAAGGAGTTCATCATCACCAACACCATCTATTACCTTTTGGAGGGTTGTGCCTCCTAGATTGGTTAGGTGTCGCTTGGGAGCCTCCGTCAAGATGTGGAGTTGAACCAAGAAGTTTGTAAGGGCAAGGAGATCGCCTACTTCGTGAAGATCTACCCCGAGTAAGGCTAGTCCTCCGTGGGCGTAAGCCATGATGGCATAGACAAGGTTGCTTCTTCGTGGACCCTTCGTGGGTGGAGCCCTCCGTGGACTCTCGCAGCCGTTACCCTCCGTGGGTTGAAGTCTCCATCAACGTGGATTGACGATAGCACCACCTATCGGAACCACGAGAAAAATCTCCGTGTCTCCAAACTGCGTTTGATCTTCTCCACTTCTCTTTACTACTTATGCAATTTACTTTCCGCTGCCCATACTCTAGAATTGCATGTGTAGTATGCTACTTGACTTGTATGCATGATGCTTGACTTGATCTCCATTGTGAACTTGCCAAAAACTTGTTCTTGTCAAAAGGCATAAGTTTTATCTTGTCGAGTAGTCTAATCACCCCCCCCTCTAGACACTCTTACCTTCAACGATCCTACAACTTCGCTCTTGTCGAAGTTAATGGTGAGTCCGGACATTTGTTGGAAGCACAGGAGAAGGAACTTCAGGTTGGCGATGTCGGACGCGGAGCCTTCTACCATGATAATGGTGTCGTCCGCATACTAGAGGAGGGAAACCCCTCCCGCACCAACCAGGTGAGGAACAACGCCCCGAATATGGCCGCAAGCCTTGGCCTTATCCAGGATGACAGCAAGGGCATCAACCACCATGTTAAATAGAAACGGGGAGAACGGGTCCCCCTGGCGCACCCCACATAGTGTGGGGAAGTAGGGTCCGATCTCACCGTTGATGTTGACCGCCGTCCGGCCGCAGGTGACGAGTTGCATAACCCGTGTCACCCAGCGGTCGTCGAAGCCTTTCCGGAGCAAAACTTCTCGAAGGAAGGGCCAATGGACCATGTCGTAGGCCTTGTGGAAGTCGAGCTTAAGGAACACCGCGCGGAGGTGCTTCGCTCGAACTTTGTGGAGGACTTTGTGGAAGACTAACACCCCATCCAAAATAAATCGGCCTTGGATGAAGGCAGACTGGTTGGGGTGTGTAATACAATCCGCCAGAAGGGTCACCCTATTGGCGTACCCCTTGGCCAGGATCCTGAAGATCACGTTAATCACGGTAATGGGACGAAACTGGCGGATGTCCGAGGCCCCAGGGACTTTAGGGATGAGGGTAATGATCCCATAGTTCAGGCGCCCCAGGTCCATGGTCCCAGAGAAGAACTCGTCGAAGAGGGCCATGACCTCCGGCTTAATGGTCTGCCAGAATGTTTTAAAGAACAATACCGGCAGTCCATCCGGGCCCGGGGCTGAGGAGGGGTTCATTCCTTTGATGGCCGCAAGGACTTCCTCCTCCGAGAAAGGTGCCACTTAAGCGCCATTGGCCTCGGCGAAAACAAGCTGGTCTCCCGACCAGGTGTCGGGGGCCAGTGCAGCCCCACCCCGAGGGGTGGGCGTAAAAAGGGCTTTATAAAAGCCATCTACGTGCTCGCGGATATCCGAGGGTCGAACAAGCTGAGAGTCACCCGCCCACAAGGAATGAATGGAGTTGCGGCGCCGCCGGCCGTTGGCAATCGCTTGGAAGTAGGCCGTGTTGGCGTCGCCCTGAAGCACCCAACGTTGGGTGCCGCGCATCCGCCAGTAGGCCTCCTCGTCAGTGTAGATGGCTGAGAGCTGGTCCTCGAGATCATACCTCAACATCCACTCATCCGGGGAGATCCCGGACAGGTCTGCACGGGTGTCCAGGGCCTGGATAGCGCTTAAGATGGCCTTCTTGCGCTCACGAATATCCCGGCCGAGGTTCGCGCCCCAGCCCTTCATAAACTGGCGGGCTAGCTTGGCACAGAACTGCCAAGAGTCGACCGCGGACATGGAGCGGTGGGGGGAGACGCGCGCGGCGGCCCACTTGGCTGCAACCGCCTCGCGGAACCCGGCTTGGTTGAGCCAGAAGGCCTCGAACCTAAACCGGGGTAATGGGGGGGGGGCGTTCAACCGCCGTGGAGAGGAGGAGGGGGACATGGTCGGATCTGATCCTGGTAATAGCCTGAACAGAAGCCAGGGGGCATCGGAGCTCCCAGTCCGGGGAAACTAGGACGCGGTCCAGGACAGACTGCGTCAGGTTCGCCTGGCGGTTAGTCCAGGTGAACCGGCCCCCCGAGCGCTCAAGCTCACGGAGGCCAAGCTCCGCGATGCAATCATTAAACAACTGCATCCGAGGGCGATTAACCCGGTCATTATTCTTCTCATCCGGAGAGCGGATGAGGTTAAAGTCCCCCCCACCACAACGGGAAGGGAGGACGCAGAAATCTTCTTCTGCAGCTCGGCGAGGAATGTCGGGGAGCGGCTGTGATCCGCCGGTCCGTAGACAATAATGACCTCCCATTTGAAGTTGAGTGCACGCTCGAAGATCTCCATACTGACGAAGAACTCACCCCGATCCATGCCTCCCACCTCAAAGGTGGCATCCTTAACACCTAAGAGGATGCCACCTGAGTGGCCATTGTTCCCACTAGAAGGGAGCCAATGCCACGCGAATAGGTGGGAGCTAAGCCCGTCAAGCTCGGGGAGGCCAAAGTCCATGCGCATGGTCTCCTGGATGGCTATGATGTCAATGTGCTCGTCCCTGATGTACTCAACAAGCTGGCGGCGACGGCCGTCATGGTCGAAGCTGCGAATGTTCCAGAAGAGGGCGCACATCTAAACCGCCATGGAGGGGCTGCTTGACCCCAGGACGGTGGAAGCACTATGGGCTCGAAGAGCGGTAGTGCGGGAGCGAGTGCGGCCCCGAATCTCCTCGACCGGCATCCCCGAAGGTTGGGGAGCCGGGGTACGGAGGAGGCGTGCCCGTGTCTCGGCAAGTTTCCCATCGAGAATCTCACGGGCCTGGATAGCCGCAATCTGCTCCAAAGGGGGGCCAACCTCCCCCCTCAAAACTATGGCCGAGTCACGGGCCACCTTGGCAAGGCGGCCAAGTGGGACGGCTTCGAGAGCAGAAAAAGAGCAACTGGAAGAACTAGAAGGAGTGTCAGTCGCACCTGTCTCGAGGTTCCGGGCCGCAACCCGGATCTCAGCCCGCTCGGAGATGGACGGCGCCGGGAGGCCGGCCGGGTGGTCCGCATCAAGCGGGGCGCTGCGGCGGGAGGCCGTCACCAGGGTCGACGAGGCCCGAGACCGGCGGACGTAGGACACCGAACGAGGCGGGTGGGGGGCAACAGGGGTGACCACCTCCCCGGAGGCCACCAGCAGCAGACGAGTCGGGGAAGTAGACGCCGGGGGGATCAGACAGGCACCAGACACCGCCAGAGGGGCGGGCGGGTCCAGGGCCGGTGGATCCGGAGCCGGTGCATCGACCACTGGGGCCGGGGAGGGGGGGGAGGCGGGTTGCGGCGGTGCATCCGCCCCAGCGGGGTCCAATAGGGGGGACCCGAGGGGGGAGGCACCGACGAAGCCAGAAATACGAAGCCCTCCGGCACCCGCGCTCTTGCGCCGCCGCTGCCACACAATATTGCATGGTCACCGTCGAACACGACACGCCCGAGGGTGAATCAGCACCGCCGTCCAGCCGGGGTTCCACGGGAGTTCACCAAGTTCCAGGCGGCCCCTCCACCAGCCGCCGTTGAGCATTGTCCCAATGGAGGACTGAGAAGGGGAGGCTCTAGGAGAGAGGGAGGCGCCATTACCTGATCCCGCGCTACCGCCGAGGATGCAGTCATCCGCCACCGCCGTTCCAAAGAGAGAGGGTTGATTCGCAGCCTCTCCACGCCGCCACGCCACCTCTGACCAAGGAGAGAGGCCGCTTGTGTGTGCGGCAGTTTTTTTTTCGAGGGCTACGCTGAAACCAGAGCAGTTGGGCCGGCCCAGCAAGTAGTTTTCTGTAGCATTTTACTGACTTCACTGCAAGGGCGCACTATGGCAAACCTTTTTTTTCCTAAAAAACATTTTCCCCTTAAAAACAGCTACCCTGTGGCGATCGCTTAAAAGAATAAAGAATGTTGGAGTGCCCACCTCCTCGGGCTTGTCGAGGGCTGAGAGCACGTCCGAGCCATCTGTCCCGTGGTGGCGTGCCGCAAGGGCCTGTTGAGGCGTCTCTATGTCGTCCAATCTACCCAGACGGTGCGTGTCTGGACGATCCGGCTGGGCGGGTCTATGACGAGTGGACTACGGGGCGCGCCCGCGGCCACCGTTATTGGGCGACATCGGGCGCGCCCCTGATGGCCTCCCTCACATACAAACGCGGGGCTAGGCTCGCATGTCGATGGACTCGCCCCGCGCACAGGGCTTGTTCGGTCGCGACAAGCGGGGCATGCGTCGTGCACACCTGCACCGGCTCGCACGCTGGGGCGCGCGTCGGCCTGCAAAATATGGCTCAACCGTGAGGCAAGGCGGTCATGTTCTCTGGCCCCATGCATGGGGCGCGTGCCCGTGCGAGTGGCCCGTGGGGTGTGATGCCCTTGTCCTGCGTGGTGCCCAGAGCGACGACTCGCGCGTGGGATCAGGTTGTCGGTACTGCCCGTCCCGTGTCGGGGTCGGTTCAAGTTGTGTCATTTGCGAAATGCGGATGCAGTGCGCGCGGAGTGAGCCCAACGACACTACCCATCTGACTAACAGATGCACGTTCGGGCAGGCCATCCGCACGGCCGCATGCGGCTGACACGTCTGGAACAACCGATTGGGGCCGAGACACATAGAGATGGGTCGGCCCGCCTGTCAGCATCTTTGGACCTCGCCGGCCTGGTTCGGGAACGCAAAGCGGGCCCACGCGACCCGTTGAGGTTGGATGAGGCGTAGCCAGTCACAGGGGACGAGGAAGAGCCCAGATGGCCATTGTGTTTGCCGTGCTCAGTGTGCTATGGAGTCCATGATCGGATCTCACAGGAATGTATCCGGTGCACCCTCACTTGTGGTGCTACCGGTGCAGCAGATGCTATAGGATATTTTTTAAAAATTGAAAAAAAATCTAGCATGTTAATACAACATCAATGTATGATGTCATAAAATTTCATATAAAATTTTCAAATATTCTTGAGATATAAAAATGATAAATTTGACATCAGTGTGATAATGGGTCAAATCTAAAGCCCAAGTTATGTTATGTACTATTAATTGTTGAATTTTTCATTTTTATTTTTCGTGTCATGTTTTGAATTTTGATTTGAAATTTTGTGACTATATGAATTGATGTTGTGTGAGTGCGCTAATTTTTTTCAGTTTTTTTAAACATTTTAAAAGCACGATGTGTATTCGGTGCATCAGTAGCACCACAAGCTCGTGCGCATATTTTCCCGTTCTTTTGGAGACCTTGGAACCATGTTGGCACTGCTTTATTTGGTTAATAAGATGGCCGTATGCATCACTCTGATGCAGAGGCCGGGGAATCCCCCTTTTCAAAAAAAATAACGAAGGCGGTTTCTCTCTCTTTTTTGCAGCCTTTTCTTTCCCCTTCTCAGCATTCCTGAGCCTCTTAGCAAATTGATTTGGATAATCGTGGAGTGTGCAGAGAGGTTGGATCAGCATTGGCTTGAATAAGGAGAGGACATAGTGGAGGTTCTCCTCTTTTGATGCATCATTTTGCTTCACAATCTTAGAGCATCTCCAGCCGTTATGTCCCCCCGGGCAATTTTTGCGCCGGATGAAAACTTGCCGGCGCTAATTTTGCTCTTGGGGTGGGAATTTCCCGAGAAGTTTTAGCCCCCAGGCCACGCCTCGCGCGTGCTTGTCCGCCGCCGCGTTCGCCCCGAGCCAGGGCCGAGGAGGAGCTCGTCCGCACGCGCCCGCCTCCGCTTGAGCCGCCCGCCCACCCCGATCCTAGCTCGGAGGAGCTCGTCGCCTGCCCGCAGGCTGGGCGGACGGGCTCTTCGCGGAGGATCTCGGCTGCGTGCGTGCCCCGTCGGCTCCGTCCTCCAGCGAGGAGGCTGAGGCGGCCGGGCTGCACGGAGCACGGCGGCGAGGCTGAGGCGGGTGGGCAGCCCTCCGGCGACGGACACGAGAGCGGTGCCAGGCGGCGGGGACGGGAGCGGAGGGAGAGAGAGAGGAAGAGAGAGGGGAGGGAGCACGTGCGTGGGCCAGTGAGGAAAAGTGAGGGGACGGGAGAGAGAGGCTGGCAGGTGGGCCAGTGCCTAAAACGGTGAAATTAGGCCCCTCAGGAGCCCCCCGGTGCGCTGGGGATGGCATGGGATTGCCGGCGCCGTTTTACGCTTTTGCCGGCGAAAAACGAGGCCTTGGGGGCATGAGTGGGGCGTTTTTTGCCCGTAGGCGCCTAAAAGGTGGCTTGGGGGGCACCTTGGGGGCGCGGCTGGAGATGCTCTTAGGGCATCTCCAACGGCGGCTCGTAAATTTCCTCTAGTATCTGTCTGCAGACACTGGAATCAGTCCACTGACACGGATGCGAGAGGCGGTCATTCACTGTTGCCTGCATATATTTCAAACAACTTTTCGACTAACCGGATGAAACTTATGCAAACACGATGGATTTTCATATACACACGATACATTCATGCAAAAATGAGGAATTTAATATAAAATGACGAATTTCATTACATTTCAGACATATTTCAACTAAAACCGGAGCTTATCCGACTCTAGAGGTATAATACCTTAACTAAATGATCACCGACGCCTGTTCCCCATGTCCGGCCATGAGCCCCGAGAACTCAAACTTCCGCCTCGGCTCTCTCCGGCTCCGCCTTCGTAACCTCTGCCTCCGGGGCCCCGGAAAGTGAAGTTATCCGCCTCTACATCATCGCCAAGCGACTAATCGGCCGACGATGCTCAACCCACTAAGCATGGCGTCGACGGGAGGGGAGGAGCGGTGGCCTTCTTGGGACCCGAGCGGTGGCCACCTACCATACACTACTCTTCCTTGCTGTCGGCGGCGCCCGTGGACGTGCCGGCTTCCTGGTCGTGGCGGAGGGTCACGGCCTCGACGATGGCGGCAATGTCCTCCTCTTTGTCCTTGCCCCACACCTCGTCTATCGCCTTGTCGAACTCCTTGTAGGCGGCCTCCAGTTCGTCCAGATGCTGGTGATATCACCAATGGGCGAGGGTGGTGGATCTCGTCGGCGGATCAGTAGGACTCGAGCAAGGTCGCCTGCTCCTCTAGGTCCGCGTCCAGCGCTATCGTTCTGCCGGCAACGAGCTGCTCCTCCGCCTGCTAGTGCTCCTGGAGGAGCCGGTGGTTGTAGGCGGTGGTCTGCGCCTCCTACTCCACCTGCACCATGTCCATGTAATAGGCACGGGCCTCACCGATGGTCATGGTGCAATGCACCCGTGAGCGTGGCGTGGACGAGGAGGGTGGCGCCGACTTGTCATCGGTCGCATCCTCCATTGGGACACCACCGTCCTCCGGCTGCCTGCCGGCCTGCTAGCTGGCAGCAATGTCAGTCATCTCCTTCTGCTCTGGCATCAACCCATCCCAGAGAGCTTTGGCGCGTGAGAAATCCATGGTGGAAGTGGTGTGGAGAGGAGAAAGGAATCAAAGGCGGATGAGTGCGTCTATGGTCGGGGCAGTAGTTTATATAGCTATGGTGGGCGACAGAGGGACGGATGGACGACACTAGAGTAGCCGCCTCGGCAACCACATGTCATTATTGTGGGCGGCATATGGAAGGATGGGCGGCTGCTTGAACGCGGAGCAGTCGTCCGACGCTCTCTCGGACGGCGCGCTGCTTCAATGCCGGCGCCAGTGAGCGGCCGCTTCAGCTCTGTCGGGCATGAATGCGACACGGACGCTCTGGAGGGGCGCTAACTGTTTTGGGCGGGAGTGCGCGCGTGTGAGGAAGGAGGTTTGGGTGGGTCAGTTAGACGCGGGGCGTGGCACTGCGGACGCCCGCAAAGCCCGCCACGTTTGTCTCCAGTTTGCGGAAGAAAGTACGTACAGACCACCCCGTTGAATGAAACATGACGGCATCGGATGGCTTCTGCTGCCCGGGCAGGACGATCTAAACGTATATGGGTAGTTTGAGGGTCGGCGTGGACATCACCGCTTGTGCAGGCCCCGTCAATTCCTTTGAGTTTCGGTCTTGCGACCGTACTCCCCCGGCGGAGTGTTTCACGCGTTAGCTGGCCCTCTGATCCGCCGTTTATAGGATTGAGTCGTACGTTTGTTTTGTTTTGAATTGACATAGAGAAATCTTTCTCGCCCTTACGTCAAGTTTTCTCCACACCACCACTTCATCCATCCTCCCATCCTCCATCGATTTTTCTGGTTTTCCACCCCCTTCTTGTTTCATCAAATCAATATTTGGTAACCTAATAAACCAGATAAATCTATGGTATAGCAATAACTTCATTATCTGTAAATAAATTATTTTTATGGTAAACCTGGTAGTGGACAAACATTTTTGGTAACCCAATAAATATAATATTTTTTCACGTCTGTAAGCAAAAAAATAGGACAACGCTAACGCCCACATGTGTGGTAGGAGCGAAACCCGCCCACACGCCCTATAACACACAGACTGCGCCATGTCACCACATGCATGCATGTGAGAATCTTTTTGAATTTTCAGTTTTTAAAATATTTTATCTCTTAAACAAAAAATCCGATTGAAGATCCGTTTTCACCATTAAATCCCTCGTGACGAGATCTTCGAAACTAGATCCCATGTTGATTTGTTTCGACGAATTTTTTTCTCGGTTAAAAGTTGCCATGTCTATTGCACATGAATTGCCATGGTGTTTACACTGAAGTTGCTATATTATATTTCAGCTATTTTCTTCTACATTTAAAAGTAAATTTTAACATTTATAAAACAGGGAATTAAAAAACTAGACTTGCCATGAACCATAAACTAAAATTGCCATGATACATGCACTTAAAATTGCCATGGTTCATACAAAAAATAATTTTTATAATTAAAGTACTGGAGTTGCCATCATCAAATACTAAAAGTGCCATGCTCTATAAACTGAAATTGCCACATGGCAACTTTACTCTAAGCTCTATGGCAACTGCAGTGTAAACATCATGACAACTTTTGGGCAAAATTTTTTTTTTTGTCGAAACATATCAACATGGGGTCTAGTTTTGAAGATCTCATCGAGACGGATTTAATGGTGAAAACGGATTTTTAATTCAATTTTTTAATTAGAAGATAAAATATTTTTAAGCCAAAAACCAAAAAGATTCCTGCTGATGTCATCTGTTCACATGTGGCAAAATAAATGATAAAGGAGGCGTGTGGGCGATGTGCAACATGCCACACGTGTGGGCGTTAGTTTTTTCGAAAAAATATCAAATCAATCTCTTATGTTTGATAACACAATAAAGCAAACCAAGCACGAGCACATACCTATTTTATCAGTTTAAGAGATGGTACAAATTTGTGCTTTAGACCAAAACATAATCTTATTTCATCTATTTATTTTGCATCAGATTTATCTAGTTTGGTCCTCTTAGTATGTTAGAATATATCTGGACGTGGCAACGCAAGGGCACATACATAGTATCTTTATCTGTACCTAATAATAAAGATAATTGGGTTTCTACCCATACGTCATAAAAACTACCCTCGAAGTTGACAATAATTACCCACCAATGCCACCCGTAAGTGGCAAAAATGATTCGTTTTAATTTTCAAATATCGCTCCCGGGTTCTGATATTAAAAATAGATACGGTATAAGAACAACAATTGATGAGTAGTGCGATGGTTGAGGCTGCGACGCTTCACACAAGAGACCAGGGTTTGACCCTGGTTCTAGATGCTTTTTCTCTTTCTTTTTACCTATCTTAAGCGTAGTAATGGGCCAGCCCATGTGCGGGTCGTGGCGCCCCCTGTTTTGTATTTCTTTTTTATTTCTGTTTTGGTTTTTTCTCTAGAAATTAATTTCGGATTTGTGGTGCCCCCTATTTTTTATTTCTTTTTACTTTTTTATTTTTGTTTTGGTTTTTATCTCAAAATAATTTTGGATTTCCAAAATATCAAACAGCTGTGAGTTTTAAAAAAAAGTAGGAAAATGGTAAGCTATTTGTGAATTTTAAAAATATTCAAGGAATCATAAAATGTTCATGACTTAAAAAATTGCTCACATATTATAAACAAATCATGATTTCAAATGAATTTTCATGAAATAACAAATGTTCACGATTTTTAAAAATGATCCAATATTCAAAGCATATTCAGGAATTTAAAAAACATGTCCATCAGCTTTTAGAAAATGTTCACAAAAATTAAAACACATCCGTAAATAATGAACAAAACTAATTGTAGCTTCCATAAAGGTTTTATTATGAGATATATAGAGCTCGTTTTATGATTTTATTTAGTCCTTCACGTCGGGTAAAAAAGGGTTTCCGTGTTTTGTACAACGCTGAACCCAACAAAATTGACATAACTTTCTAAGGGTTAGTTTTTATAAGCTGTATTAAAATGACTAAATGTCTATTTTGCTTCCAACACAGTTATGCTTATTCTCGTATCACAATAGTGGTTATGGTAAACACCGCTACGCTAAGTCAAGGCGAGACACTTTATTTATCAGTATAGCTCAGGCAGGGTCCGTCAATGCAGTTTGCTCAGCCACAAATATTTTGTTGTGACGCCTTAAACAATCAAGTCTTGATGAGCATCATATTGTTCGTTTTTGAAATTACATTTTAAAAGTGTCTTATCTCATCATAACATCATTTGTATATACTTTGTGAATTTGACTCATACTTTTTTATATCTACCACACATGTATAACTTGATATTTTTTTCCCGTTGCAACGCACGGACATTTCCAAAAATGTTCGTTAAATCAAAAAAAGTTTGTCAAATTCAATAACTATTCCACCCAATTTCTAAAAAAAGTTCATCGATTATAGAATGTTTGCCAGTTCAGAAAAATTGCTTAAAAATGTTCACAATTTTAAAAAAATGTTTGTAAATAGCAAAAAATGTTCATAAATTAAAAAAATGCTCTTGATTGTAGAAAATGTTCAGAAATTTGTAATAGTAGGTTGTTTGCAATTTCAAATATGTGCATGAGTTTAAAAAATTGTTCATAATTTCGAAATGTTCATGATTTCGCAAAATTGAGAGAGATATTGTATCTCGGTGATGCAGCGAAATATGATCATGACCATTGGAAATTATGAATTTTTTTCTCCCGTTGCAACACACGGGCCCTTTTGCTAGTATACACTTAAAAGAATACTTAAGGTTCCATTGTCCATCCTTTTTCGTCCTCCATCCGCAGCACTCCCCATCCATTTTTTGTTTAGTCGATTTTTCGCACTGTTTTTTCTTAAAATCATCTCAACTGACTCACTTCTTATTGAGTTACCAAATAAAGTAAATTTTTCTTTGGTAAGTCAATTAATTTTGATTCAAATACCTTTTTCGTATGTAATCACATTAACAATAAAAAATACCTCATAAATCACGGTGATTGCGTATAAAATATTTGTGCTCCATATGAACGGGCAATTATCTAGTGTATACTCACACTGTCACACACACATGGACCCTATGGGGTTAGATATTCTTAACAATTCACAATCATATTCCATCGCAAAGTAAAACCAATTCAATTATTCTTATTTGTTTGACGATCGAAAAAAAGACTGGGCAGATTTTCATTGCAACTCGACAATGAGTTCAAGCTACTTGGGACGTTAGGTCTCTAAAACGAAAAAAAACTATGATAAATGGGATAACAATTGGGCATGACACAACTGCGCATCATGCACCAGTCAAATTAACATCGATGACGCTGCCTTTCAGTCTGGCTCAAGATTCATGAGTGCCTTGTGTTGTCCTCCTTCCTTTAAGTGTGTGGAGAATACTGCAATACCATTGTAGGATGGCTTATCCATGTAGGATCCTTTTATTCATTTTGCTATGGTAGCTCATGTGGCCACCATATGCTTGTGATGTTCTGAACCTGATGTTACACTTCCTACATGTGTACTCATCCAATCTTAATCGAGCGGCTGTTGAGATGGTACAGGATGCAGGATTTTGTTGAAACATAACACTTAGGCCACCCATCATCGTTTGCTGCATCGCCATTCGCCCACTGGTAGATTCTGGGACTGTACAAGGTGTCTGGTTGACAGGCGATAGGACCCCACAAAGTTCTTCATATGATGATGGCCCTAGGATTGTATATGACTTATGATCCTGCACATAGGTGGATGTGAAAGACAGTTGGGTTTACACCTACTATAGAAAAAAGGGAAGGCAATGGTAGTGAGTTTACCTTGGAGACTAGCCAATCAGAATACTCGAAGACCGGAGAAATATTGAAAACTCCACTAGAGTTAAGGTTGGCATCCAAGATGGCAAGCGGACTTCCTTGGATAGTAGAATGGGTCTCCATGGTAAAGATCTACATTTCATCAGGCAAGCAAATTAAAGTATTTACTCATCGGGGAATGCATGCATGATGTTCATGCTACTATTTATATATAACACCAAAGGATGGACTAACCGTGAAGTTGTCCAGGAAAGGACTAACAGTGAAGTTGTCCTTGAACGGACTTGCGCTATCCGGTGGTGCAACAAGAACGGAGCTGGACGGGAGTGTTGGTGGAAGAAGCGCAAGTCCATTCATGGAGTGTTCATCAAACGGAAACACGGATTGTACGGGCTCTGGGTTGATGGGCACACTATTCATATAAGGAGTTGAAATTGGCATTGGGTTCATCTTCTGGAACTCTTCCAACGTTGGCATAGCGGTTGTACCTCTAAGCGCTTCATGCAACGGGGAAACATACGAAACGTAGTCTTCGTCGCTTGTGAAACATCCTCTATCCTTGGTCGAAGAACCATTTGGATCCATGGAAGGCTAATCTAATAGGAGAATGATAAGCTCTTTGTGTGTGTTTCTTTCTTTCTATGTAGAAGCGTATGTAGGCGGTTTCTAAATCACCGTACGGAGGCTCTTTATAGCAACCATGTTGAAACAGAAAGTTGTTCTTGCATGCGTCGGAGTAATTAGCCGTATCTATAATATATGATCCACATTATGCCTACAATCTAGAAGATACGATTCACAAAGGAGTATTTTGTTAACGTAAATCTTTTTTATTTACAGTATGTATTAAAAAAAGATCAACTGCTCCGTACGATGTAAAAAGACAAGTACACCACCCTTGTACAATTTGATACTGTACGTGTACACCGTCTTTCTCTTCACGTGCTCACAGATGGCTATCAAATCAGGCAGGTATTTGCATGCGTCACTTATATTTGGCAAGAGGATAAATAGGGATACCCGCGGTCCATCAGACCCGTAACTGAAAATTTGGAAGATCTCAGCCATTTATTTATTAGCTTTCAGGCTTGCATCCAATAGTTGACATTTGTTTTCTCGATTTTCAATTGCCTTCGGCTGCTGTGGGCCGATATTTGGCTGTCATATGGGCCTCATCTTTCAACATGTCCAAGAGACTACCACATGTCGGCGAGTAAGGATACCTAGACGGCAAACCCTATTTGACGCTCTCTGTGTCAAATGGTCGACTCGAGCGACCGACATGGGTCGGCACATTTAGGAGCAAGTGAATCCTGGTTTTACTGGCTTTGGGAATCTTCTGGAAGGTTTTGGTCTGGTTCATGCCAATCTTTTAGGTTTTTCATTTTCTTGTTTTTATTTGTTTTTTTTCCTTTTTCCCCTTTTCAAGTTTATTTTTTAAAATAATTCATTAATTTCAGAATATTTACACCCTTACTATTATTTTTTTGTTTCCAAAACTGTTTGCACTTAAATGTTTGTGTTTTCAAAAAATGTTCACATTTGTTTAAAAATGTTCATATTTTCAAAAGCGTTTGTGTTTTCCTAAGAAAATATTCCATGTTCTCAAATTTTGTTCACATTATAATTTTTGTTGCGGTTTCAAAAAAAGTTTGGGTTTTCCAAAAGTTGTTCCCATTAAGAAAAAGATTGCGTTTCAAAAATGGTTTGCATTTTCAAAAATATTTTTGTACCCAATAAATATTTTGTGTTATATCATATTTATATTAAAATCAGCTAAATTTTCAAGGAAATGAAAAATATGTAAAAACTAAACCGAGAAAACCAAACAGAAAATCAAAAGTAAAAAAGGGCAACGTGCAACATGCTAAAGAAGAGCGCTCGCTACGATGACCAAACTGAGTTGGCCCAGAACAAACAAGCCTCTGAGTTTGCCAGGCTTCTTGACGAAATACGTGTCGAATAGGAGCTCCCTACCTAGTACCGAACATATTTTGTCGAGACCCCAGCCCAGGGGCTCCAAGAAAAATCATAAGCATACAACAACCTACTCGAGGCCACCTGGAGGCTTTGAACGCCCTCCGGGCTAAACCAGAAGTGGGCAACGCAACTTGCCGGAAGGCCTTCTTGTGGATAGTCTGCCAGAGCTGACATGTGAGATCCACGCCAGGGACGCCCACAAATAATTTACCCCCCTCCCTTCCCACACACACACACACACACACATTGTTGGTGTGTGCAGCTTCTCAGTAGAGGTTAACATCGTGGACCGACCTGCCTAAGGCTACCAAGGGCATTGTCAACAAAGTCAAATTATCCGACGCAATAAGAAAGATACACATGCAAGATTGCTTCCTTGCATTGTGAGGATGACAACTATGGCCCAACGTGTTTGACAGGCGAGCCCATTAATTGGTTGTGTTGTACGAAACTATTTGTTTTCATGTATTGAATGGCTGACGTATGAGGCCCATGAGGTAGATGCTACACAAGGCATTTTCAAGGATGTGAAATTGACTAGAGTACTCGAGGGGGACGGGTCGATTCTTATTTCTATGACAGACTAGGTGGGGTTCATCTCACCACTTTGATGATGTGGTGCGAACTTCTATGATGATTTTTCAGAAATCATCATATGTTGTCTTTATTTTGGACCGCGAAAACGGTAGGAGAGACTCCTACTATATTATATTACTTAAGTAAAAGGTTACACAGTACAATTCATATTTACAAATCTCACCCACTGTGGATGGGATTGAAGGGGGAAGACACAAAGGATTACAAGATGAAGTTAAAAAGAAAAACTAGGCAGAAGGAACTAAGTCCAAGCAAGTGTGTATATGAAGCCTTTTTTCTTCCCTAACTCTATATTGCTGCAGAGTATAATCTTGCCAGGACCTTTGGAGCCAAGACCTAGAATTTAAAGGAATGACTCTGAAATGTTTGTTATCTCTTGCTTTCTAGAGACTCCATGTTTTCAACAAGAAAGTCTCTATGAACATCGGTTTGCTCCAAATACTCTTGGCAGTCTCTATCCAGTGCAATCTTTATCCCTGCCTACCCCATGTAATGCCAAGCTTTAGCCAACATTGTGCACTAAACTGGCAATCAAAAGTCATGTGTTTGATAGTTTCATCGATCAGTTGTCCACATAACAGACAATCATGATCATCTCCAATATTGTAGTGTCGGCGTTTGAGCCTATTTGTGGTGTTTAGACGATCAGACAAATGGTGGCAACCAAAGTCTTTGATTTTCATGGTCACTTTTGATTTCCACAACCAGATGTAGGTTTTGTGGGCTTTGACATCTCTGTAGAAGAATTTGAAGTATCTGCATGGAATGTACTCCCCCGATCCCCAGTCATATGACCAAATGTCCTTGTCCTCTAGATCACTGTCTAAACATGTGCACAAGGAAGTTAATCGAGTCGGGTCTGTAAACAAGAATAAAAATTGCACAAAAAAGAGAAAACTTTGACGCGGTCGCGCCAAGCCCAAGCGTCCAAAGTCGCAAAATATTTCACACTAGCGAACGCACTATAATACATTGTTTGTGACTTGCTATGCATGTACAACTACAGTTGTGCTTCCAACATTTACATTGGAATGCAGCAGTGACTCCTTATATGTCGCTCTGATCCTCCTTCACCAAGCGAGGTGGGACTAAATTTCCTCCCACCACTTCTATGTCTCTGATTTTCTACACATCTAAGTTGGGCTGAAAATATTCTAAAAAAAGGGTGGGTTGAAAATGAGTTTTTGTGATGAATTACTACCCCTGTGATGGGGTACATATGGGGTACATGTGTTGACGTTTCCGTACCTCATGGTACAAAATTTAATGGGGCGCACTTTGAGGTCGTGTGCGGGCCAATGGGGCCAGAACGAGACACGACCAGCTCACCTCAAAAGAAAAAACTCACCTCCATGCGACCGCTGACATAAAGCTATGTCCATTTTTCACTTAGATGGAAGACGAGATTGTTTCATGCCGAAATTGAGAATTCCAGGCGTGCGAGAGAAGAGAGGTCTCAAATTTTGGATCACTGTCCTGACCCACATGTGCAGTTAGCTATTGGATCTGATGCAACTCATTGTGGCACAGGCGGAGGACCCGGTAGGGCAAGGACGGGCGTGCACCCTACCTTGATCTGGCGCGTGACCTTTTATACCAGTATGTTGCATTTGATTCTCTTATACTCATGCATCCAGTCGCCCCCAAGTTACTTGGGCCTCGTCCTGCTAATTCCTACTTTACGGTCTGGTCAGGGCATGGTTACTGGTGAAGCTTGGGCGAAGTTACCTGGGCATTTATAGCTCGCTAATTGACCGAGCCGACTACGCATCCATCGACGACAATATTGCCTAAAATAAATCCATCGACGACAGTAGTAGTCCGCGGACCAAAAGGAAGAGGCATCGACTGCAACCACGACAAGCAGACCGCGGAAGCAACAGAGGCTGGATAGGGCTTAGTTGTGGATGACCAGCGGCGGCGTTGCTACTGACCGCCTGCTGGGCGAGCGCGGCGATGTATGTGAAGGGTCCGCCCCACCTTAATGTTGGAAATATGAGTAAATTACTACGAGATTTAATCCGAATAAACAGAAAATAAATCATGACTACAGTAACAGAGATTGAACTAATCATGCGAACTAGCATAGCAGATGAACAGATCCCATCTAGGGCACATACTAGAAATATGAATTCTACCACGATCTCGAACAAGAAAGATAGAATCACGTACGGTGCAGCAGGAGCAGCACCGCCGGCGTTAACGTTATCGCCCATGTCGCCGAGGATGAGGTTGCCGAGGTCGGGAAGAAGTAAATGGTTCGCGAAGTTATCGCTGCCGGCGATCGCGAGTCGCGCTCCCAAAATCCGATCGCCCTCTCCGTGCAGGATCACGAGGCGGGGTTCGGAGACCTCTGTCCCTTCTCCCAGTGCACGCCGAAAGGAGGGATGGAGAAGACTTGCTTGGTGGCGCAATGATCTGGAGCGGTGGTGAGAAACCATACGAAGCGGCAGCGGCTAGGGTAGACGTCTGCCTGACTATATAATGCGGGCCGGGTAGGTCGTGAGAGTAAACCCCACGTCCGAGTCGTCACGATCCAAAAGAATCGGAAACAGTTCAGTAATTTCCCGAGCAGCAAAAATATAGTCAACGTGCATAGCTCTGTCCTCGGCTCGGCTCAATCCCGCAACCCGTGGCGCGTCGTGACGAGGCGAGCGAGGAGGAGGAGCGCGCATGTAGGTCTCCTCTTCTCATGCTCATACAAGTGGTAGGAGAGCTCATCTTATAAAGAGGTGTAACTCTCTCTCAACTTACGAGGTGGGATTAAACTTTAGCCTCACTCACTCACCCACATGTGTGCATGAATGGACCAAGAGAATTTCAGAATTTTAGTTGGGCTTTGCGCCAAAAGCCCACTAGCAAATTCCAACAATCCCCCATAAAGTCTCATTGGCACATTTCACCATTTGTTTCCAAAACATTGTTTATATACCAGTGCTTAGTGGAGACTGTGAAGTTGAACTCCCACTTAGAGATTTATGCTACGCTGGATCACAACTTGAATAGTGGACTATGCCTTGAACTACAAGTTTTCTGCGAGACTAGTTTCACACAAATTCTTGACCGATACTTGGCTGCCGCAAGGCTTCCCCGCGGGTGGAGCGTATACGTTGTACTCCAGGGTCTTTCATGAATTTATTAAAGAGCACCCACTTCTCACAGACTGCGACGTTAACAGTCAAATTCATATAGGTGTGTTCCTCAGGAGATGCTCTGCAGGACAACATCTCTGCTTGCTCAAATAAGCCACTTGGAACACATTAAGATAGATATCAAGCTGCCATGTAGATCAGAAGAGTATTGCATCTTCACGGAGTGGGATAATTAAAATAAGGATACTCTCCTCTCAGCTGACCAACAGCTTGACTCCCACTTCTACTTCACGGGATCTTCGATCACATAGAGTGGGTTACCACTATGGAAAACTCATGCGGTGGTTCTCAAACCATCTCCATCGATGCATTATCTATCACATTACGTGATAGACCCTTTGTGAAGGGATATGCCAAGTTTTTGATGTTTGGATATAATCCAACGTAATAACTCCGGAGTTCCTCAGTTTCCTGACAGATTTTAATCTCCTCTTCACATGCCTTGAGGACTTCATATTGTCCTTAGAACTGTTTATCTTGCCGATCACAGTTTGATTATCACGATTCATCGAAATAGGGGTATTGGTTTTCAACCATAGGTAAGTCCATCAATAGCTCACGAAGCCACTCGCTTCAACGATGGCGGTGTCTAATCTTTGTGAGTTACGCTTCCATAGTTGACCTTGTTAAGATGGTGCGCTTGCAAGACTTCCAGAAACAGCGCCACCACCAAGCGTAAAAACATAACCACTTGTGGCCTTAATCTCATCGACATCGATATCGATTCGAGTCACTATAACCCTCCGGTACCCTTGGATACCCGTGTAGTGAATCCCATAGCTCATGATGCCCTTCAAGTAGCGCATAACTCTCTCAAGCGCCGCGCCGGTAATCATCTCCGGTTTTGACACAAACCGACTCAGCTTGCTCACATCAAAAGAGATGTCGGGCCTTGTGGCACTCGCCAAATACATAAGCGAGCCAATAATCGAGAATACCTCGGTTGATCTCTAGCAATCCGTCGATTCTTTGAAGCAACACACTAGCATAATATGGAGTTGGAGAAGGCGTGCAGTCGCTATACCCAAAACGACTCAAGACCTTTTCCACATAGTGAGACTGAAGCAGTGTGATCCCACAATTCTCATCTCTCAACAGCTTGATGTTTAAGATAACATCAGCTACTCCTAGATCCTTCATCTCAAAACAGCGAGATAATAAATCCTTAACCTCCTTGATTAAATCAAGTTTGGTTCCAAAGATCAATATGTCGTCGACATACAGACAAAGAATAACTCCTTCGCCCCCACCATGGCGATAGTATACACACTTGTCACCATCATTTACTACAAAGCCGACAGCAGTTAATGTTCTTTCGAACTTCTCATGCCACTCCTTAGGAGCTTGTTTAAGGCCATATAAAGACTTTAATAACTTGCACACCTTTCCTTCTTGACCGGTACTACAAAACCATCTGGTGATCCATGTAAATTTCCACCTTCAACTCTCCATTGAGGAAAGCCGTCTTAACGTCCATTTGATGAGCGAGAAGACCATGTGAGGCAACCAAAGGATAGTAGCACCAATTGTGGTCGATCTAGCCACAGGTGAGTAAGTATCAAAGAAGTCTTCACCTTGTTTCGGTATAACCCTTAGCCACAAGCCGTGCCTTGTACTTTTCAATCGTACCATCAGGTCTAAGCTTCTTCTTGAACACCCACTTACATCCTACAGGTTTGCACCCATAAGGACGGTCAATGATCTCCCATGTTCCATTAGCTAAGATGGAATCCATCTCGCTACGAACAGCTTCCTTCCAGTAGTCAGCATCAGGAGATGCATAGGCTTCTGAAATAGTCCTGGGTGTGTCATCCACAAGGTACACAATGAAATCATCACCAAAGGACTTTGCAGTCCTCTGTCTCTTACTCCTTATAGGAGTTTCATTGTCACCCTCAACAGGATTCTCAACATGTTCCATCGCAATGGTGGGTTCAGGAATTACAGTGAGTTCCTAACTAGATGGAATAGGTATCTCCTGATTTGATGAACTTGACATATCCTTCATAGGAAATATGTCCTCAAAGAAAGTTGCATCATTAGACTCCATAATCGTACCAACATGCATGTCAGATACGTCAGATTTTATTATCAAAAATATATAGCCAATGCTATGAAAAGCATAGCCCAGAAGAACACAATCCACGGTTTTTGATCCAAGCTTGAGCTTCTTGGGAATTGGTATATTGACTTTCGCCAAATAACCCCAAGAACGTAGGTAAGAGAGTTTAACCCTTTTCCTTTCCCATTCCTCAAATGGAGTCATGGTCTTATGCTTTGTGGGAACTCGGTTTAGGACATGACACGCGGTCATTAGCGCCTCCCCCCACCATTCCTTGGAAAGACCCGATGTGTGTAACATGGCGTTAACCAAATCAGTTAGAGTTCGGTTCTTTCTTTCGGCCACCCCATTAGACTGACGTGAGTAGGGAGGCGTCCTCTCATGGATTATACCATGTTCCGCACAAAACAGATCAAATTCATTGGAAAAATACTCTCCACCACGATTGGACTAAGCCGTTTAATTTTTCGATCAAGTTGGTTCTCTGCCTCAGCTTTATAGTTTTTGAAGAAAATTAAAGCCTCATCTTTTGATTTCAGAAGATACACATAACAATATCTAGTGGAGTCATCAATCAACGTCATGAAATATCTCTTTCCACCTTTTGTCAACACGCCATTCATCTCACAAAGATCAGAATGTATAAGCTCTAGTGGCGCCAAGTCTCTTGCCTCTGCAGTCTTATGGCACTTGCGAGGTTGTTTAGCTTGCACACATACTTGGCACCTAGAGCCTTTGACAGTAGAGATTTTCAGAATTAAATTCATATTGGCTAGCCGCTTCATGCAACCAAAGTTAATATGACAAAGTCGAGAATGCCAAATATCCGACTCATTATTGTGGCAAACATTATTAATAACTTTAGGGCAAATATCTGACAAAGATAGGCGGAACAAGCCTCCTCACTCATAGCCTTTTCCAACAAATTGTCCACACTTGGAAATTACAACTTTATTGGACTCGAAAACCAACTTAAAACCATCTCGACATAAACGGGAACCGCTAACGAGATTTTTATTGATGGACGGCACATGATGAACGTTCTTCAGACGCACGGTCTTCCCCGAAGTAAACTTCAGATCGACCGTACCAACACCTCGAACGATGGCATGTGACCCGTTCCCCATCAGCGCGGGAGAATTCCCTGTGGCCTGGTAAGAAGAAAACATGGAGGCGTCAGCACAAACATGTATATTGGCACCGGTGTCAATTAACCAATCACAGGATTGAAATACTGAAAGGATGGTAGGAAAAATACCGTACCCTCATTCCTTCATATCAGTATCACCGATGACAACATTAGCGGACTTGCCGCCCTTCTCATGTTCGCGCTCCTCAAAGCGGTTAGGACACTTCGACCCAAAGATTAGGATCACCGCAGACATGGCAAAGTCCTTCCCTTCTTATGAGAATTCTTCTTGAAGTTGGTAGAATGTGATGGCTTGTTCTTTGTATCAAACTTGCATTTCCCACGAGTTTTGTTCTTGTTGTTTTTGAACTTATTGGGCTGGAAGTTCTTCTTCTGTACCATGTGGGCACTAGAAGCTCCCTCGGCAACTCGAGCACGTGTGTACTTTGCTCTTGCCTTCTCTTCAACATCAAGAGTACCAATGAGATCCGCAACGGAAAACTCCTGTCTCTTGTGTTTCAGGGAAGTAGCAAAATTGTTCCACGAAGGTGGAAGCTTGGCAATAATGCCTCCGGCAACAAATTTGTCCGGCAACACACACTTGAAGTGCTCAAGTTCTTTTGCGAGCGACTGTATCTTATGAGCCTGTTGTACAACAGAGCGCTCACCAGTCATCTTGTAGTCATAGAATTGCTCCATGACGTACAACTCGCTACCGGCACCAAGGCACCAAACTTGGCCTCGAGCGCAGCCCACATGTCCTTGCCGTTGTCAAACGACATATACGAATCCACAATGGAATGACCAAGAACACCCAGAAGAGCGCCTTTAAAGAGAGTATCGATCTTCTCAAAAGCTTCCAGTTGTGCTGGATTAAGATCGCCCTCAGGCTTGCCCTTAGTGGCGTCATTGCATCCCATGGTCTGAAACCAGTAGACTGCTCTCGTGCGCCACCTCTTATATTGCCCCTTAAAGGCGGCGACTTCAGATGCACAAGAAAACCACTCGGAGTAAATTGCCTATAATCAGGTTTTTGGATTGTTGGAAATATGAGCAAATTACTACGAGATTTAATCCGAATAAGCGAAGATAAATCATGACTACAAAGATGGCGAGATTGAACTAATCATGCGAACTAGCATAGCGAGATGAACAGATTACATCTAGGGCACATACTAGAAACATGAATTCTACCACGATCTCGAGCAGGAAAGATAGAATCACGTCGATGCAGCGGGAGCAGCACCGCGGTGTTGACGTTATCGCCCATGTCGCCGAGAATGAGGTTGCGAGGTCGGGAAGTCTTGGCAGCGATCGCCGAGTGCGCTCCCGAAACCTGATCGCCCCTCTCCGTCTGAGATCACGAGGCGGGGTTCCGGAGGCCTGCTGTCCCTTCTCCCAGTGCACGTCGAAAGGAGGGATGGAGAAGACTCATTAATTTTTCCCGAGCAGCAAAAATATAGACAACGTGCATAGCTCATCCTCGGCTCGATTCCGCAACCCAGCAGCCTGCATGCCTGGGCATGGCCTTGGCGCGGGCGGGGCGAGCGAGGAGGAGGAGCGCGCGTGTAGGTCTCCTCTTCTCATGCTCATACAAGTGGTAGGAGATCTCACCTTATAAAGAGGTGCAACTCTCTCTCAACTTATGAGGTGGGACTAAACTTTAGCCTCACTCAGTCTACTCACATGTGTGCATAAATAGGCCAAGAGAATTTCAGAATTTTAGTTGGGCCCAGAAGCCCACTAGCAGATTCCAACACTTAATTTGTTTTTGTCCTCCGCCACTGCATTGTGGCTTGCATGTAGAGGGAAAGGTGGAGTGCTTCCTCCGATGTTGTGGTGCTCAAGAAATCCCGCTCTACATGCAGGGCAAAGGAAAAGGCCCTTGGGTGTGAGTCAGCCAAGATTTCTTCCATCCATACGTCTTTCCACATTGATACATTGTCAACCTTTCTCATTGTTTTCTTCAGATGCCACTATGCACTGGAATGAGTTTTAATATATATCTCCACCAAAAACAGCCGCAATGATCTGATGCATGTGGAATTTTTGAAGTGTAGTATGATAGACCAAAGGAGTTCAACCCAGGGGGTAAAATCAATTGTAGCACTTGTGTAAGTATTTGAGAAACAATGCATCGCTTTGGATGCTAAGATTAATAGTTCCAAGACCCCCACTATCTTTGGGACTGCAAACCATGTTCCATGCACTCAACGAATTGTACTTTTCACCTTCATCAGATTTCTTGGTCCATAAACATCGTCCACATATTTTGTTCAAGACACTGGTACAACGAGATGCTATACAAACGGTTTTAAACCATTTTCACGATGGCGTGCTGAACCGTCACCTAGTGAGTGACTGCGATAGGGGGTCCTTCCCACACGACCCAGAAACCGCCAAGGGATATGCCCTCCTGGCACACACGCTCGGCAAAGTGAGGTTGTGTGCGACCGGTGAGCGATCAAATACGGTTAAACGTACGGTAGTGCTAAAAAATACAATTATACAGGTGAAATCGTTTTCGGTCGTAAGTACATCCCACACAGTCAGTCCCCGCGAAATGTTTTCGTTCATATATACATCCCACACAGTCTCTCTAAGGAAAACGTTTCCGTTCGCCGGTACATCACACACAATTTTCCTCGTTAAATCGTTTGTGATAGCGTTGCCATTGCACATGACATTAATAATTTTATCGTTTGTGTTATTGAATGCATCACACACGGTGCGTTGAATAAACTGTGTGACAAAGGCTGTCCATCACACACAGTTCTTATGTGGTAAACGTTTGCGCAAGGTGGCCTAATGCAAACAGTTTTCAAGAGAATGTCGTGTGTGATTGTTCATTGATCCAACACGGTTTATTCCTAGAAACTATGTGCGTTGCCTGAGGTCATCGCCCACAGTATTTTAATAATCCATTTATTAATCTAATTGACAATCATATTAAGCACACAATATATTTCATTTTCATATTAAGGAAGCAGGATTTCATAATTGAAATACATCAGAGTACAACATGATATAGCTTCAGCACTCAGCTACCCCATTACACAACTACACCAGCACCAAGTTTCACATGCAACATCTAGAACCTTTCAAAATTAGCATCATAGACGGTACATAGACAGATGCATATCATCTGTAAAAGTGTTGAAGCGGAAGGCGAATATTGAGTCTTCATTCATGTTGAAGGTCTTTGCAACTTTAGGCCAGTGTCTGTTGATGATTGACCGTCCATCTTCCGTCCTCTTCAGAAACACTTCAATATTGAACCGTGGGTGTTGTATGAAAACCTTCCTCGCCTACTGACCATAGAGGTGGTTTGAGAGGTAATCATCATTGAACTGCTTTGCAAAGGCCTAAAACAAGGATGTGCATAAATATCTTCTCTATATTAAAAATGGGGCAAATGAACAAAAAAGGCAAGGTATAATAGTTAGTACCATCTTGTAGTGAACTGATGTCTTCTTCATTATGCAGACAAAGATCTTGTTGTTTTTATCGCTAATTTCTTTATCCTAACAATCTTTCTGAGTTTCTTGACTTGATTGATATTCATGGACAACTCATTTCCCCATACGCAAAAAGGGTCGAATAGTGGGTCAAAATCTCTGACAGCGGGACCTATATGTGCAAGACCTATATGTGCAAGACCACATGCTAACCTAGATTGTAAACCTTAGTCCTTCCCGTTGTTCCCCTGCAACGCATATTAGGTAGTTACTCATCAGGTTAAGTAACGGTTCGCATGCTATCAGTAAAATATGTTGATGAGAAATAAGCACATTGCAGATTCATCAGATTAATTCAAGCCACATGAAAAACTCATTTATCCAAACCAAGCATGATTAAGAACTAGGAAATATAGCACTTGTATATGTTTCTCATGTATTAAGTGCAGCCAAATCCGATCTATTCCTCACATGCACAACAATACAAAATTCTACCCATGACAATTGGATATCGCATTGCAGAATTGAACCAATCAGTTAACTAAACACCATAATAAATGAACCAAACATTAACTGAGCACCACATTGCACAATATAACATACTCCTAATAGAAGATCATACAGTTAATTAAACTAAGCATGCTTAACAACTTGGAAATATAGAAATTGTATTTGTTTCTCATGTATTTACTATAGCCAAATTCAATTTATTCCTCACATGGTATACAATAATAGAATGCACCCACAACAATTGAACATTGCATTGCAGAATTGAACCAAACAGTTTACTAAACACCACAAGAAATGAACCAAACGTTAATTGAGCATCACATTGCACAATATAACATACTCCTAATAGAAGATCAGATAGTTAACCAAACCAAGCATGCTTAACAACTTGGAAATATAGCAATTATATTTGTTTCTCATGTATTTATTACAGTCAAATTCGATTTACTTCTCACATGGTATACAATAACAGAATGCACCCACAACTATTGAACATCGCATTGCAGAATTGAACCAAACAGTTAACTAAACAGCACAACACAATTGAACCAAACGTTAACTGGGCACCACATTGCACAATGTATAACCAAACCAAGAATGCTTGACAACTTGGAAATATAGCAATTGTATTCGTTTCTCATGTATTTTGTAAATATAAATTTGATTTATTTCTCATATGGAAGACAATACAAAATTGCGGTCCGAAGAATTGAACATCACATTTGCAGAATTGAACCAAACAGTTAACTGAGGACGATAACTAATTAACCAAACAGTTAATAAGTGAGCACCACACTGCACGACATATAGAACATATAGACTAGAGCAGCAGATTGCATGTTAAAATTAGATAGCACAATTCACTAGAATTTGTTAAGGAAAGGCAGGAGCAGCACAGGCAACAGGTAAACCGAGCATGCTTAACTGGCGTAGTTAGCAAATGGCAATGTGCTCCTCCAAGATCTGGGGGTTTGGCACGAATGGCAGCCATCATGACCTCATCCGCGCGTGCGGCCGCGATTTGCTTCTCCGTTGCCAAATGCTCCTTGAGCTCTTGGCTATACTGCGTGCACCATGGCTTAGGGCGACACTTATTTGGTGGAGTGGTCGGTGATATGGGTGGAAGGTGTCGCACTGGCGGTCGGGGCATGTGGGATGTGGAAGGAGGGGGAGGATGGGGGTCGGTGTGGATTACCTTCCTGGATAGACGAGGCTGAGTAGCGTGAAGGAGGGTCGCCGGGGAGGAGGCGTCGCTACAAGCAAGGAGTGAAGGTTTCAACTTGGAAAGGAAGGCGGAAATAGGGGGAATTTGGCTTTTGGTAAGGGGGAGGGGGTGGGGAGGTAGATATTTCTGCGGAAGCCAAATTTTTTGAATCGGTTTAGCGAAAAAACTGGCGCGCAAAGTGTCATCAGACATGGCCCCTTATTCAGAACTGTGTATGATATGTGAACATCACAAACGATTTAGATAGCTTAACCCGTGTGTAATGAGTTTGAACATCAACATTTTTGGTTCCAATTTCCCTAGTTACAGTGGTCATCCACGTCATTGCATAATTTGGGTACACAAAGGAGACTACAACACCCCCACACTTCTTAATCGAGCAAGTTCAGCAATTAAACAGAGCTAGCTGGCCTAAACATCACTCTAATAAATTAAAGACCAATGCTCCTAATTAAACAAAACAAAGAGTACTACTACGGCTAGTTCTCGTCAATCTCCGCCACCTCCTCCATGTCCAGCTCATGCCCGATGGTCTCCTGAGGAAGGGGCTCCATGGCATCCATCGCACCATACTCGTCAAGCATCTCGCCATCCGCGTCCACCATCTCTTTGGAAAGGGCCGCCATGAGCTGGGCGTGGGCGGTCGCGATCTGGGCTTGGACGGGCTCTGTCGTCGCAAGGTATGCAGCGGAGGAACGGACGGCTGTTCGAACGCTCTCGGTGATTGACAACTCTTCGGCCGTGGGTTGCCGACCGTTGTCGGAGAAGCTTCATTTGATTTGCGGGGTGACCGCCATGAGCTGGGCGTGGGCGGCCTCGACATGGTCGTGGGCAGCCTCCACAAGGGCTAAGGCCACCACAGCAGAACATATAGCTGTTGTGCTGCTCTCGCCAGTTGCTACCCGAGGCAAATGTTGTTGCCGCCACCTGAGAAGCAACAGCGGTCGTTTGGGCTGCCTTGGCCGCCCAGTCACAGATTGTGGTTGCGGTCATGCACCTTGTTAGCATGCGCATGGCGGCTGCGGCCGTGCTCTCGCCGGAGTGGGCCGCTGAAGTTGCCCGCACGACGCGGGTCCACGTCCCCATCTTTCACCAGCGATGATTGAACAGTGAAATGAAATTTGGGGAGTGAGCTAGTGTGCTTGACACGCCGGCTGTGGACTGTAGCCAACGCACCTTCTCACGTTAGCCATAGGTGTACTATACACAGACGGTGCTCCAAGATATTTTGTACTGCATCTCACACGGTTGGTGATAATAAACTTGTTGGGGAACGTAGTAATTTCAAAATTTTCCCTACGCACACGCAAGATCATGGTGATGCATAGCAACGAGAGGGGAGAGTGTTGTCTACGTACCCTCGTAGACCGAAGCGGAAGAGTTGACGCAACGTAGAGGAAGTAGTCGTACGTCTTCCCGGTCCAACCGATCCAAGCACCGTTACTCCGGCACCTCCGAGTTCTTGACACACGTACAGCTCGATGGCGCACCCGAACTTCGATCCAGCAGAGGTATGCGAGGAGTTCCACGGACGACGGCGTGGTGGCGATCTTGATGTTCAACTATCGCAGGCTTCGCCTAAGCACCGCTATAATATGACCGAGGTGTAATATTGTGGAGGGGGCACCGCTGCACGCCTAAGAAACGATCACGATGATCAACTTGTGTGTCTATGGGGTGCCCCGCCCAGATATAAAGGAGGAGAGGAGGAGGGGCGGCCAAGAGGGAGGCACGCCCTAGGGGGGCAAACCTACTCCAAGTAGGTTTGGCCCCTTTCCTATTAGGAGTAGGAGAGGGAAGGAAGAGAGGGAGGGAAGAAGGAAGGGGGCGGCCCCCTCCCAGTCGGATTGGGCTTGGGGGCGCCCCTGCTCCTTCTCCTCCCTTCCACTAAGGCCCAATAAGGCCCATATACTTACCGGGGTTCGGTAACCTCCGGAACTCCGGTATGATCCCAATCTCATCCGAACCTTTCCGGTGTCCAAATATATCCGTCCAATATATCAATCATTATGTCTCGACCATTTCGAGACTCCTCGTCATGTCCGTGATCACATCCGGGACTCCGAACAACCTTCGGTACATCAAAATACATAAACTCATAATAAAACATCATCGAAACCTTAAGCGTGCGGATCCTACGGTTCGAGAACAATGTAGACATGACGAGACACGTCTCGGTCAATAACCAATAGCGGGACCTGGATGCCCATATTGGTTCCTACATATTCTACGAAGATCTTTATCGGTCGGACCGCATAACAACATACGTTGTTCCTTTGTCATCGGTATGTTACTTGCCCGAGATTCGATCGTCGGTATCCAATACCTAGTTCAATCTCGTTACCGGCAAGTCTCTTTACTCGTTCCATAATACATCATCTCGCAACTAACTCATTAGTTGCAATGCTTGCAAGGCTTAAGTGATGTGCATTACCAAGAGGCCAGAGATACCTCTCCGACATTCGGAGTGACAAATCCTAATCTCGAAATCGCCAACTCAACAAATACCTTTGGAGACACACAGAGAACACGTTTATAATCACCCGATTCGTTGTGACGTTTGGTAGCACACAAAGTGTTCCTCCGGTCAACGGGTGTTGCATAATCTCATAGTCATAGGAACATGTATAAGTCATGAAGGAAGCAATAGCAACATACTAAACGATCGGGTGCTAAGCTAACGGAATGGGTCATGTCAATCAGATCATTCAACTAATGATGTGATCTCGTTAATCAAATAACAACTCCTTGTTCATGGTTAGGAAACATAACCATCTTTGATTAACAAGCTAGTCAAGTAGAGGCATACTAGTGACACTCTGTTTGTCTATATATTCACACATGTATTATGTTTTCGGTTAATACAATTCTAGCATGAATAATAAACATTTATCAGGATATAAGGAAATAAATAATAACTTTATTATTGACTCTAGGGCATATTTCCTTCAGTCTCCCACTTGCACTAGAGTCAATAATCTAGATTACATAGTAATGATTCTAACACCCATGGAGTCTTGGTGTTGATCATGTTTTGCTCGTGGAAGAGGCTTAGTCAACGGGTCTGCAACATTCAGATTCGTATGTATCTTGCAAATCTCCATGTCTCCCACCTGGACTAGATCCCGGATGGAATTGAAGCGTCTCTTGATGTGCTTGGTTCTCTTGTGAAATCTGGATTCCTTCGCTATGGCAATCACTCCAGTATTGTCACAAAAGATTTTCATTGGACCCGATGCACTAGGTATGACACCTAGATCGGATATGAACTCCTTCATCCAGACTCCTTCATTGGCTGCTTCTGAAGCAGCTATGTATTCCGCTTCACACGTAGATCCCGCCACGATGCTTTGCTTCGAACTGCACCAACTGACAGCTCCACCGTTTAATGTAAACACGTATCCGGTTTGCGATTTAGAATCGTCCGGATCGGTGTCAAAGCTTGCATCAACGTAACCATTTACGATGAGCTCTTTGTCACCTCCATATCGAGAAACATATCCTTAGTCCTTTTCGGTACTTCAGATGTTCTTGACCGCTGTCCATGATCCACTCTGGATTACTTTGGTACCTCCTGCTAAACTTATAGCAAGGCACACATCAGTGCAGTACACAACATTGCATACATGATAGAGCCTATGGCTGAAGCATAGGGAACATTTTTCATTTTCTCTCTATCTTCTGCAGTGGTCGGGCTTTGAGTCTTACTCAACTTCACAACTTGCAATACAGGCAAGAACCCTTTCCTTGCTTGATCCATTTTGAACTTCTTCAAAACTTTGTCAAGGTATGTGCTTTGTGAAAGTACAATTAAGCGTTTTGATCTATCTCTATAAATCTTAATGCCCAATATGTAAGCAGCTTCACCGAGGTCTTTCATTTAAAAACTTTTATTCAAGTATCCCTTTATGCTATCCAGAAATTCTATATTATTTCCAATCAATAATATGTCATCCACATATAATATTAGAAATGCTACAGAGCTCCCACTCACTTTCTTGTAAATCTGAGCTTCTCCAAAAGTCTCAGATAAACCCAAATGCTTTGATCACACTATCAAAACGTTTATTCCAACTCCGAGAGGCTTGCACCAGTCCATAAATGGATCGCTGGAGCTTGCACACTTTGTTAGCTCCTTTGGATCAATAAAACCTTCGGTTGCATCATATACAACTCTTCCTCCGTAAATCCATTCAGAATGCAGTTTTACATCCATTTGCCAAATTTCATAATCATAAAATCGGCAATTGCTAACATGATTCGGACAGACTTAAGCATCGCTACGGGTGAGAAGGTCTCATCGTAGTCAACCCCTTGAACTTGTCGAAAACCTTTTGCAACAAGTCGAGCTTTGTAGACAGTAATATTACCGTCAGTGCCAGTCTTCTTCTTGAAGATCCATTTATTCTCAATTGCTTGCCGACCATCGGGCAAGTCAACCAAAGTCCATACTTTGTTCTCATACATGGATCCCATCTCAGATTTCATGGCTTCAAGACATTTTACGGAATCTGGGCTCACCATCGCTTCTTCATAGTTCGTAGGTTCATCATGATCTAGTAGCATGACTTCCAGAATAGGATTACCGTACCACTCAGTGCGGATCTTACTCTGTTTGACCTCGAGGTTACAGATAACTTGATCTCAAGTTCTATGATCATCATCATCAACTTCCTCACTAGTTGTTTTGACGTCACGTAAACCGGTTCTGTGATGTATTATTTTCCACCAAGGAGTAGGTACAGCTTACCTCATCAAGTTCTACTTTCCTCCCACTCACTTCTTTCGAGAGAAACTCCTTCTCTAGAAAGGATCCATTCTTAGCAACGAATGTCTTGCCTTCGGATCTGTGATAGAAGGTGTACCCAACTATCTCCTTTGGGTATCCTATGAAGACACATTTCTCCGATTTGGGTTCGAGCTTATCAGGTTGAAGCTTTTTCACATAAGCATCGCAGCCCCAAACTTTAAGAAACGACAACTTTGGTTTCTTGCCAAACCATAGTTCATAAGGTGTCGTCTCAACGAATTTTGATGGTGTCCTATTTAACGTGAATGTGGCCGTCTCTAAAGCATAACCCCAAAACGATAGCGGTAAATCTGTAAGAGACATCATAGATCGCACCATATCAAGTAAAGTACGATTACGACGTTCGGACATACCATTACGCTGTGGTGTTCCGGGTGGCGTGAGTTGCGAAACTATTCCACATTGTTTCAAGTGTAGACCAAACTCGTAACTCAAATATTCTCCTCCACGATCAGATCGTAGAAACTTTATTTTCTTGTTACGATGATTTTCAACTTCACTCTGATATTCTTTGAACTTTTCAAATGTTTCAGACTTATGCTTCATTAAGTAGATATACCCATATCTGCTTAAATCATCTGTGAAGGTGAGAAAATAACGATATCCGCCACGAGCCTCAACATTCATCGGACCACATACATCTGTATGTATGATTTCTAACAAATCTGTTGCTCTCTCCATAGTACCGGAGAACGGTGTTTTGGTCATCTTGCCCATGAGGCACGGTTCGCAAGTACCAAGTGATTCATAATCAAGTGGTTCCAAAAGACCATCAGTATGGAGTTTCTTCATGCGCTTTATACCGATATGACCTAAACGGCAGTGCCACATATAAGTTGCACTATCATTATCAACTCTGCATCTTTTGGCTTCAAAACTATGAATATGTGTATCACTATTATCGAGATTCATCAAAAATAGACCACTCTTCAAGGGTGCATGACCATAAAAGATATTACTCATATAAATAGAACAACCATTATTCTCTGATTTAAATGAATAACTGTCTCGCATAAAAAAAGATCCAGATATAATGTTCATGCTCAATGTTGGCACCAAATAACAATTATTTAGGTCTAATACTAATCCCGAAGGTAGATGTAGAGGTAGCGTGCCGACCGCGATCACATCGACTTTGGAACCATTTCCCACGCGCATCGTCACCTCGTCCTTTGCTAGTGTTAAGCAATCCGTAGTCCCTGTTTGAGTTGCAAATATTAGCAATGAACTAGTATCAAATACACAGGTGCTACTGCGAGCTCTAGTAAGGTACACATCAATAACATGTATATCGATATACCTTTGTTCACCTTGCAATCCTTCTTATCCGCCAAATACTTGGGGCAGTTCCGCTCCGGTGACCGATCGCTTGCGGTAGAAGCACTCGATTTCAGGCTTAGGTCCAGACTTGGGTTTCTTCTCTTGAGCAGCAACTTGTTTGTTGTTCTTCTTGAATTTCCTTCTTCTTCCCTTTGCCCTTTTCTTGAAACTAGTGGTCTTGTTGACCATCAACACTTGATGCTCCTTCTTGATTTCTACCTCCGCAGCCTTTAGCATTGCGAAGAGCTCGAATCGTCTTATCCATCCCTTGCATATTATAGTTCATCACGAAGCTCTTGTAGCTTGGTGGAAGTGATTGGAGAATTCATCAATGGCGCTATCATCCGGAAGAGTAACTCCCGGATGAATCAAGTGATTACAATACCCGGACATCTTGAGTATGTGCTCACCGATGTAAGTATTCTCCTCCATCTTGCAGCTATAGAACTTATTGGAGACTTCGTATCTCTCAATCCGGGCATTCTTCTGGAATATTAACTTCAACTCCCGGAACATCTCATATGCTCCATGACGTTCAAAACGTCGTTGAAGTCCCGGTTCTAAGCCGTAAAGCATGGCACATTGAACTATCGAGTAGTCATCGACTTTGCTCTGCGGACGTTCTTAACGTCGTCGGTTGCATCATCGCAGGCACGGCACCCAGCGGTGCTTCCAGACGTAATTTTTCGTGTAGTAATGAGGATAATCCTCAAATTACGGACCCGTCCGCGTAGTTGCTACCATCATCTTTCAACTTAGCTTTCTCAAGGAATGCATTAAAATTCAGCGGAACAACAAAGACGGGCCATCTATCTATAATCAACATAGACAAGCAAGATACTATCGGTACTAAGTTCATGATAAATTTAAGTTCAATTAATCATATTACTTAAGAACTCCCACTTAGATGTACATCTCTCTAGTCATCTAAGTGATCACGTGATCCAAATCAACTAAACCATAACCGATCATCACGTGAGATGGAGTAGTTTTCAATGGTGAACATCTTATGTTGATCATATCTACTATATGATTCACGCTCGACCTTCCAGTCTCCGTGTTCCGAGGCCATATCTGCATATGCTAGGCTCGTCAAGTTTAACCTGAGTATTCTGCGTGTGCAAAACTGGCTTGCACCCGTTGTAGATGGACGTGAGCTTATCACACCGATCATCACATGGTGTCCAGGCACGACGAACTTTGGCAGCGGTGCATACTCGGGAGAACACTTCTTGATAATTTTAGTGAGAGATCATCTTAAAATGCTACCGTCAATCAAATCAAGATAAGATGCATAAAGGATAAACATCACATGCAATCAATATAAGTGATATGATATGGGCATCATCATCTTGTGCTTGTGATCTCCATCTCCGAAGCACCATCATGATCACCATCGCCACCGGTGCGACACCTTGATCTCCATCGTAGCATCGTTGTCGTTTACGCCATCTATTGCTTCTACGACTATCGCTACCGCTTAGTGATAAAGTAAAGCAATTACATGGCGTTGCATTTCATACAATAAAGCGACAACCATATGGCTCTCGCCGATTGCCGATAACTTCGTTACAAAACATGATCATCTCATACAATAAAATATAGCATCACGTCTTGGCCATATCACATCACAACATGCCCTGCAAAAACAAGTTAGACGTCCTCTACTTTGTTGTTGCAAGTTTTACGTGGCTGCTACGGGCTTAAGCAAGAACCAGTCTCACCTACGCATCAAAACCACAACGATAGTTTGTCAAGTTGATGCTGTTTTAACCTTCGCAAGGACCGGGCGTAGCCACACTCGGTTCAATTAAAGTTGGAGAAACTGACACCCGCTAGTCACCTGTGTGCAAAGCACGGCGGTAAAACCAGCCTCGCGTAAGCGTACGCGTAATGTCGGTCCGGGCCGCTTCATCCAACAATACCACCGAACCAAGGTATGACATGCTGGTAAGCAGTATGACTTATATCACCCACAACTCACTTGTGTTCTACTCATGCATATAACATCAATCCATAAAACCTAGGCTCGGATGCCACTGTTGGGGAACGTAGTAATTTCAAAAATTTCCCTACGCACAAGCAAGATCATGGTGATGCATAGCAACGAGAGGGGAGAGTGTTGTCTATGTACCCTCGTAGACCGAAGCGGAAGCATTGACGCAACGTAGAGGAAGTAGTCGTACGTCTTCCCGGTCCAACCGATCCAAGCACCGTTACTCCAGCACCTCCGAGTTCTTAACACACGTACAGCTCGATGACGCACCCCAAACTCCAATCCAGCAGAGGTACGGGGAGGAGTTCCGTCAGCACGACGGCGTGGTGACGATCTTGATGTTCAACTGTCGCAGGGCTTCGCCTAAGCACCGCTACAATATGACCGAGCTGTAATATCGTGGAGGGGGGCACCGCACACGGCTAAGGAACGATCACGATGATCAACTTGTGTGTCTATGGGGTGCCCCGCCCGTATATAAAGGAGGAGAGGAGGAGGGGCGGCCAAGAGGGAGGCACGCCCTAGGGGGCAAACCTACTCCAAGTAGGTTTGGCCCCCTTCCTATTAGGAGTAGGAGAGGAAGGAAGAGAGGGGAAGAAGGAAAGGGGGCTGGCCCCCTCCCAGTCGGATTGGGCTTGGGGGCGCCCTCCTTTGCTCCTTCTCCTCCCTTCCACTAAGGCCCAATAAGGCCCATATACTTACCGGGGGGTTCCGGTAACCTCCCGGAACTCCGGTATGATCCCAATCTCATCTAGAACCTTTCCGGTGTCCAAATATATCCGTCCAATATATCAATCTTTATGTCTCGACCATTTCGAGACTCCTCGTCATGTCTGTGATCACATCCAGGACTCCGAACAACCTTCGGTACATCAAAATACATAAACTCATAATAAAACTGTCATCGAAACCTTAAGCGTGCGGACCCTACGGTTCGAGAACAATGTAGACATGACCGAGACACATCTCTGGTCAATAACCAATAGCGGGACCTGGATGCCCATATTGGTTCCTGCATATTCTACGAAGATCTTTATCGGTAAGACCGCATAACAACATACGTTGTTCCCTTTGTCATCGGTATGTTACTTGCCCGAGATTCGATCGTCGGTATCCAATACCTAGTTCAATCTCGTTACCGGCAAGTCTCTTTACTCATTCCGTAATACATCATCTCGCAACTAACTCATTAGTTGCAATGCTTGCAAGGCTTAAGTGATGTGCATTACCGAGAGGGCCCAAAGATACCTCTCCGACATTCGGAGTGACAAATCCTAATCTCGAAATACGCCAACTCAACATGTACCTTTGGAGATACCTATAGAGCACGTTTATAATCACCCAATTACGTTGTGACGTTTGGTAGCACACAAAGTGTTCCTCCGGTAAACGGGAGTTGCATAATATCATAGTCATAGGAACATGTATAAGTCATGAAGGAAGCAATAGTAACATACTAAACGATCGGGTGCTAAGCTAACGGAATGGGTCATGTCAATCAGATCATTTAACTAATGATGTGATCTCGTTAATCAAATAACAACTCCTTGTTCATGGTTAGGAAACATAACCATCTTTGATTAACAAGCTAGTCAAGTAGAGGCATACTAGTGACACTCTGTTTGTCTATATATTCACACATGTATTATGTTTCCGGTTAATACAATTCTAGCATGAATAATAAACATTTATCATGATATAAGGAAATAAATAATAACTTTATTATTGCCTCTAGGGCATATTTCCTTCAAAACTATGTGGGATCTACTTGATTTTTCATCTTGATTTGAATTACATAAAGGGGTCACTGCGGCAATGGACGGTGTTTGAATTGCTAGACCTTTTATCTGCAGTGAACATGCAACTATATGTGTGCCGTAAAAAAATTGGAATTATTCAGGGTTCGTTTGAAAATTTTATATATTAAATTGGTTTTCTAGCCATTTTAGGTGCACAATTCAAAATTAAAGTACATGCACATGCTCCGGTGCACTAACATGGGTTGTAAAATCATATATGTGTCCATGGGTTTATGCTTATGTCCGATGCAACAAATGGGGATGAATTTCGAACACCAGGGCACCGTGGCTCTCCGGTAAATGTTGAGGCACTTGCTTTTGTAATTCTAGTAAATCCAAGACCCGTCTGAAATTCATTAACCTTGGCATGCTATCATGGAATGTCATCAACATGCTGGGGTAAAAAATATTGTCCCATTTGGGGCAGGTTATGGTATAAGATTCTCACAAACCAGAGCATCTCACAAGAAGCCTCATGGTTCAGTTAGGGAAACGTGTCACCTTTGTGGACAAAACAATATTCGTCGCATCTTCTTCCTTTCAATTTTTTTCCTGGTGTCAACATAGAACAACAGGAGTGTCATGTTAAATTTTGGAATTTTTCGGGGATCGTTTGGACATTTTTATACGTTAATTGAGTTTTCTAGGCATTTGTGTGCATAATTAAAAATTGAACTACATTCACATGTTCCAGTCCATAAAAATGGGTTGCAAAATCAAACGCTTGTCCTAGGTTGCAAGCTTAGGTCACATGCAAGAAATGAGAATGAATGTCAAACACCTTGACACTATCGCTCGGCTGCTAACATTGAGATACATGGTTTTAAAATTTTAGTAGATCGAAAACTCGTATAAAATTTATGAAACTTGACATGATATCATGGAACGACATCGCATGTCGTGATAAATATATTATCCCATTTAGGGCAGGTGTGGGTATAAGCTTCTCGCAAACCAGAGCTTCTCTCACAACAAGCCTGATGGTTTCGGTAGGGTACGTGCCACTTTGGGGGACGAAACAATATCTATTGCCTCTTCTTACTTTCAAATTTTTTCTCTTGTCAACATAGAACAACACGAGTGTTGTGTCAATTTTTGGGATTTTTCGGGTTCGCTTGGACATTTTTATACATTAACTGAGTTTTCTATGCATTCATGTGCATAATTCAAATTTGAACTACAGGCACATGCTGTAATGCATATAAATTAGTTGAAAATTCAAATCTATGTCCTTGGTTTCATGCTTAGGTCTCATGCAAGAAAAGGGAATGAATGTCAAACATCCTGCCACCATCACTCGGCCGCAAACATTGAGATACCTGGTTTTTAAATTCTAGTAAATCCAAAACTCATCTGAAATTCATGAAACTTGGCATGCTATCATGGAGCGGCATCAACATGCCATGGTAAATTTTTTGTCCCATTTGGGGCAGGTTTGGGGATATGCTTCTCACAAACCAGAGCTTCTCACAACAAGCCTGATGGTTTCGGTAGGGAACGTCCCACCTTTGGGGACGAAACGATATCCATTGCCTCTTATTGTTTTCAAAAAAATTCTCGTGTCAACATAGAACAACAGGAGTGTTGTTTCAATTTTTGGGTTTTTTGGGGTTCGTTTGGACATTTTTATTCATTAATTGAGTTTTCAATGCATTTATGTGCATAATTCAAATTTAAACTGCAGGCACATGCTATAATGCATATAAATTGGTTGAAAATTCAAATATGTGTCGTTGGTTGCATGCTTAGGTCCCATGCAAGAAATGGGATGAATGTCAAACACCCTGCCACCGTCACTCTTCCGAAAACATTGAGATATCTGGATTTTAAATTCTAGTAAATCCAAAATTGATGTCTGCTAGAACTACATCGGTATTTCCCCAAAGAGGAAGGGACGATGCAATATAGCGACGGTAGGTATTTTCCTCCGTGATGAGACCAAGGTTATCGAACTAGTAGTAGAACCTCCTCACACCACGTAAACATCACCTGCACACAAATAACAAATACTTGCAACCCGACGTGTTAAAGGGGTTGTCAATCCCTTTCGGGTATGACACCTCAAGATAGGCAAATAACGTGACGTAAAAGTGGTAGATAGGATAAATAGATCACGGAACAAATAAATTGCAGCAAAGTATTTTTGTATTTTTGGTTTAATAGATTTGAAAATAAATGCAAAGGAAAATAGATTGCAAAGGCAATATGATGAAAAGAGACCCGGGGGCAATAGGTTTCACCAGTGGCTTCTCCCGAGAAAAATAGCAAACGGTGGGAAAACTATTACTATTGGGAAATTGATAGAACTTCAAATAATCATGACGATATCTAGGCAATGATCATTATATAGGCATCACGTCCAAGATTAGTAGACCGACTCCCGCCTGCATCTACTACTATTACTCCACACATCGACCGCTATCCAAAATGCAACTAATTTATTAAGTTCATGGAGAAACGGAGTAATGCAATAAGAACGATGACATGATGTAGACAAGATCTATTTATGTAGACATAGACCCCATCTTGTTATCCTTAATATCAACGATACATACATGTCGTTTCCCTTTCTGTCCCTGGGATCAAGCACCGTAAGATCAAATCCATCACAAAGCACCTCTTCCCATTGTAAGATAAATATATCAAGTTGGCCAAACAAAACCCATATCAGAGAAGAAATACGAGGCTATAATCAATCACGCATATAAGAGATAAAAGAAGACTCGGATAACTTTCATGGACAAAAACATAGATCGGATCATAAACTCAAACTTCATTGGATCCCAACAAACACACCGCAAAAAGACTTACATCATATGGATCTCCAAGAGACCATTGTATTAATAATCAGGAGAGAGGGGGGGGAAGCCATCTACCTACTAACTATGGACCCGTACGTCTACAAAGAACTACTCACGCATCATCAGAGAGGTACCAATGGACATGATGAACCCCTCTGAGATGGTAGATTGGATCTTGTGTTTCTGGACTCTGCGGCGGCTGGAATTGATTTGGTCGACTCCCCTAGGGTTTCTGGAATATTGGGGTATTTATAGAGCAAAGAGGCGGTTCAGGGGGCACCCGAGGTGGGCACAACCCACCGGGGCGCGCCTGGGCGCCCAGGCGCCCCTGGTGGGTTGTTCTCCCCTCGGAGTACCCCCCCAGGTGCTTTCCTGGCCCACTGGATGTCTTCTGGCCGAAAAAACCTTAAAAAGTTTCACTACGTTTGGTATTGATTTCCTGCGATGTAAAAAACATGTAGAAAACAACAACTGGCACTAAGCACTATGTCAATAGGTTAGTACCAAAAAATGACATAAAATGACTATAAAATGATTGTAAAATATCCAACAATGATAATATAACAACATGGAACAATCAAAAATTATAGATACATTAGAGATGTATCAAAAACTCCTCTAAAATTAATGAAACTTGGCATGCTATCATGGAGCGGCATCAACATGCCGTGGTAAATTTTTTTTATCCCATTTGGGGTAGGTTTGGATATAAGCTTCTCACAAATCAGAGTTTCTCACAACAAGCCTGATGGTTTCGGTAGGGAACGTGCCACCTTTAGGGACGAAACGATATCCGCTACCTCTTATTGCTTTCAAAAAATTCCTAGTGTCAACATAGAACAACATGAGTGTTGTGTTAAATTTTGGATTTTTTCAGGGTTCGTTTGGACATTTTTATACATTAACTGGGTTTTCTAGGCATTTTATGTGCATAGTTGAAATTTGAACTACATGCACATGCTCCAGTGCATATAAATTGGTTGAAATATCAAATCTTTGTCCTTGGGTGCATGCTTAGGTCCCATGCAAGAAATGGGAATGAATTTCAAACACCAGGGCACTATTGATTGCCGGCAAAATGTTGAGATACTTTATTTTTAAATTCTAGCAAATCCAAAACTCGTTTGAAATTCATGAAACTTGGCATGCTATCATGGAATGAAACCCGACATGATGTGGTATTTTTCGTCTCCATTTTGAGAGAAGGTGCACTCGAATAATAGCCAACAAAGGCATTTCGAAAGAAATAGCTGCCACTCTAACATCGCAAATGTTTGTATAATTCAAATCGTGTGCGTTATGTTAACCATTCATGTGATGCCATGTGTCTTGGTTTTAATGGCTATAGGAGGTGCTGTACGGACAACTGCTTGACTAAACGGGAGGCATGCGAGCGCATTCGGCGCGTAGACTGGCCGAGAGGCGTGCAAGCTGTCCTCCAATGTGTAGGCTCACTGGGAAGCGTGCGAGCTGTACGCTGCGCAGGCTCACTGGGAAGCGAGCTCTTTGACTTCCATGGCCGACCGCCTTCCTCTCCATTAATGGCACCCGAGCCGCTGCTTAATATGAGCAGCCTTACTGCTCACCTCCCATTCCCCTCCCTTCCGCAGACCTCCACCAACGCCATGGCGTAGAAGGATCATCTGCCACTAGTCTTCAAGTTTGGTGAAGTCGACTCCGAGCCGGAGGAGATAGAAAATAAGGAGGAATGGGGCCTCATGGACATGGCCCAGAACAAGCTGGCCACGATGGTTGCTGCCCCCGCTCCCGTCCCAGCTCCCATCCCCGCGCCCGCGCCAGCGACCATCCCCGTAGCATTGATGGGCTGGTCACCGAGCACTATCGCAGAGCTGGAAGCCGCGGGCGTCAGCGAGGTCTCTGAAGACCCACGCGAGCTTGTGTACATGCCAGCACCAGTGCCCGTGCCTGTGCGCGTGTAACAGCCTGATTTTTGACCCTTTCTTTTTCTTTTGGTTTTCTGAGGTTTTTGCCCGAGTTTTCTTTTTTCCGTGGCTTTGTGGTCTGGAAACTGAAGAATATGCCTTCTTCTTTTCTTCCGAAGTGGCTTGTCATCCCCCAAATCCTTCCCTAGACCCTGTCATTTTCATCCTAGCCCAAATCCCAATATTCTTTTTATTGGGAATATTCCTTTTCTATTAAAGGAATTATACTTTTTGCCCTAGGTTGTGAAGCAACCTATATTTCCATCACTCCTAAAATTCTCAAATAATTCTCATAAATATTTTGGGTCATCTCTTGCTCAAATATGGCAAAATATTTCCTTTGCCATGTTTATCATCATGCTCAAATAATTCATTTCTTATTCTGTCCTAAATGGCACATTGTGAAGCAAGTGCTATTTTACTTGTCCCTATCGATCTAAAACTCCTTGGACATCTTTTCCTGTCCATATCGTTGCCACATGCAAAAATTCCACCACATTTTCCTAGTAGTCATTTAATTATGATTTTCCAAAGTTTCTGTCTAGAAAGGAACTTTGTGAAGGAGGTACAATCTAGGCATGTCCAAATGAGTTACAATTTTGTATGGCCCTTCATATCATCAAATAATAGCCCTCCACCAAAGTAGAGCTCATGTCATGCTTCCATGTGAGCACAACTTCAAATCTTTGATTCTGTCCAAAATTTCAGTTTGTGAAGCAAGTATATTTTATCTTACTCCATTATGGCTGCAAAGTTTTCTAGGCCTTATCTTATCCATATAACCTATCTCCACCCAATTTTGGCATATTTCATCTAGCCATTTTCCCTCTATAATGTTTGCAAGTTTCTGGTCAGTGGTGATGCTTGTGAAGCAAGTACCATTTTGGTTTATCCAATTGGTATGAAACCTTTTGCAACATCTTCACATGACCAAATAACTGTGCCTTGCCCAATTTGAGTTTCAGTTGATACTCCATATGAGTGCATCATCCAAATCCTCATTTTTGGCCATTATGGCACTTTCTACTGCAACCCCCTTGTAGACTCCTCCATTTGAGCTGATACTTGGTCATCACGGTGTTCTTTGAGTGTGATCAAGCCCTGCCAAAGCTCAGCTCCTGCCTCTTTCTGTGTTTGTCTCCCCACATCACAAACACCTTTCTGTTCATGTCTCCTGGATCCTTCTGCCAATCACTTCTTTGCCCCTAGACTGACTTGTTGCTTTGTTTAGACTCGAGGCACTAAGGTAAATGCATTAGAAATGGATGGTTCGGCCAGAACACGCTGCATGCACCAGCTCATGCGGTGACCAGCACCCTGGCATGCATTAAACGCGCTCTGTCAAGACCTCAGCGCTGTGATCGTCCGTTCCTTGGTCGTCTCGGCTCCCAGCCATGTCCAGTAGCTTCCTCGTGATCGACTGCGTTGCCCTGTGCCCTTACCCCCTCCGTTGTCTTCTCCGGTGAGCCGCCCCCTCACCGCACAGTGCGCGCCCGTGACCGCGTCGCCTTCCTGCTTTGTTGGCTTCTTCCTCTTCTTGTCCCCGAGCTCTGCTCGTCTCCGTGACCCCTGCGCCTCGTCCGCGCCCTCCCTCGTCGTCTTCTGGTGCCCTCCCGTCCTTGCTGTCATTCCCAGAAGGTTGGCCCGACCTCCCGCGGCGGCACCCGAGCCCTACCGCCTTGCCCCGCCTATATAAACCCACCCCGAGGTCGCTCGACCTCACCTCTCGCCTCAACCACCTCCCATAACCCTGCCTAGCCCCTGTCCCAAGCTCGAGGAGCCCCATTCCTCCTCCATGGTCGCCTCGTCCACCTCAGCCTCGGCCTAAATTGTCCCTATGCCGAGCCCCTCCCTCCTTATCTTCTCCACCAGAGGGCCCCTCGACCTCCGCAAGCCGCCCTACCCCCTCACTGCTTTTCCAGAAGGCCACCATCCCCGTCCCCGAGTCCGGCCGACGGTCTCGTCCTCCTCCCTCTTCCCCATCATCACTCTGGGCAGCTCTGACGTGTGTTCGCCCCTGGAACGGATGCGCGGCAGTCTTCTGAAAGCTACGGTGGCTGTGGCGTCATGTTTGGTGGCCGGAGTTGACCGGAATCCTCGCCGGACCGGCCGGCCTCGACGCTGCCTCTGTTCGCCGTCGGGAAGAAGAAGAAGGGAGCCAGGAGAGAGAGAAGAGTCAACGTGGCCCCACCCGTCAGCCACACACCCCTCCGGCCCCGCCCTTGTCACGTTAGTTAATTGAAAGCGTACTTTCTTGATTACGTTTTCGCTTACTGAAAGCGTACTTTGATCTTCTCCAGCTTGAAATGCACTTTCTCATTTTGAAAGTGTATTCCTTTACAACTGCAGCTTAGAATTCGCTTTCCCTGTGCAAAAGCGTACTTCTCCTGAAGGTGCTTTCTGTTTTTCCCACCAGGGGCCTGTTTGCTGAAAAATATTCACGGATAGGCCCCTGAGTTTCAACCCCTCACAACTTTTTTGCTTGAGATTACGATTAAGGTGAAACCAACGCCCACGTCTTCGTCTCGTCGATCCCGTTCTGTTCCCCTCATTTTCAATATGGTTTGACATACTGGAGATGACCATTTTGCCCTTGCCCCTAATCAGCCCCCTCCGAGAGAGAACCCTTTCCGGTGATTCTTTCCGTGGCTTCACCGCACATCTCCCCGGAGTATTTTTCACCCCCAGGCAAGACACAACACCCACTTGCATGATGGTCATGCAGTAGCTATGGTTTTCAACTTGAACGTTTAATAAATGTCTGTTTGTTTAACTACAACTGTTATCGTTGTTTCGGTACTGCTTGTGGTTTCGTGTTCACCTTCGTGCTTTGTTTCGATGCATCTGGTTATCATTTGTCTTGCTAGTATTACTTTCATGCTTGGTAGGGCATGTTGATGTTGGTGATGGTCTTCGGTGCATGACTATTGTCTGTTCCGAGTGCTGTTGCTATGCATGTTCCTTTGCACCCAGTTGGTTAAATGCTTGCATGTAGTGTTGTTGTTATGTTCTTGCATGATAGTTGTTGTTAATGCTAGTAGTTATGCCATGAGTAATGTTATACTCGTCAGTATGCCATGCTCATCTGGATAAAGGCTTCACTGTTGTCATGCTTAATATTTATGATGCATCCATGTTTATGTTGATATCATGCTCATGCATCGTAGTTGCATCCTGTTATTTTCATATGACCCAGCTTTTGCATTCAAGTTTAACCAGACTTAATTGAACTTGAACAACTGTTGGCTGCACCATGGTGTCTCTGAATCAAGCTGACGAGTGCAACCACATTTACCTTTATGGGGGGTCTTAATTCGGTCCTTTGTCATGCCTCTCGCTGGTGCCTTCAACGAGGGAAGGTTATGCACGGGCGCTACCTTGGCCGGGTAGGACGGTATAAGCCTTGTGAGCCCGAGTTTGTTTATGTGCACATGTCCCTGTTTGGTACTGTTTTTGCCACGACGGTGGCCGAAGATGCCTTTGGTAGGCATGGGCCACCCGTGACTTAGCCCTGAGAGGGAGTTGGTCGGAGTGGCCGGGAGAGTGTCATGGCAAGGGAAGGGTTTCGTCGGAACTCTGTGGTCCACCCGAATGGGAGTGCGAAGCCCTTGAGTTCCGTAGTGTGGGTAAAGTGCGCTAACATCTGCAGAGTGTGTGTTAAATCTATCGATAGCCATGCCCGCGGATAAGGGCCTAGTTCGTAGTAGGTCGCACTATGGGTCAACAGTAATAATAATGATGTGCTTAATAACAACCCTGGCGCGATGATGAAAGAAGTTGGTTGATATTTATGTGATCATGAGAGGATCACCGTGGTATCGAGGATACCGATTTACTTGCGGTGTTATGCGAGAATTGCAGGTAAAGGTCAAGCTCCTTGTGGTCATGTATTGATTACTACGGTATTGTTTATACCAAGCTTGATTGGATCCTAAGATGATCGTGTAATGTTCGATGATGGTAAGTGATGCATGTGATGGTTACGAGGTAACCCTGAGCAGAGTAAGTTGGTGCATGATAGTGTCATCATGTTGCATGTTAGTATCATCGTGTCTATTTGTTCATGCCATGCTCATATTGTACTAGTGGTATCATGTTGTTCATGCCATGTTGATCTGATGATATTACGGTAATCTTTGTTAACCTGTAATTGCCATGCTAATGTTTGTCTTGAATACTTATGGTTATTGTGAGCTTGCAAGTACATTCAATGTACTGACCTGGCGTGTCATGCCAGTTTGCAGGTCATGCCGGATTTGATTGCTTGTTTGCCGTGGATTCTTTGTTTGCAAGCTAGGATAAGCGTTCCAGCCAGAGTCCCTGTGGAGTGGAGTTCACCACCATCGCTGTTGTTCCGCTGCTAGAAGTTATTCCCCTGCTTCGTGTTGTTCTACTGCGTGCATAGAGCAACCGTGGTAGGCGTAGTGTCGCCTTGCCGATGTAATTACCTGTTATATCGGAATCCCCTTGTACTCAATATAGATTGTAATAAAGAGCTGATTTGTTCTATGCTAAGCAGTGCCATATTCCAAAAGATTTCTCCTTGATCTCTGGGCTGGAATACGGGCCTTCCGATTTCTCTGAGCCGGGGTGCCACAACGCGCCCCTCCACCCACCGCGGTGCCGGTCCCCATGCGTTTTGCTGCACCCGCTGTGCCCGTGCCCGTGCACGTGCCCCCCTCAGTGGCATGGGACGCCGCTGTCGACCGCTACCTCTCAGCTCCACCAGCTGTCGTCCTCCCGCGCCCTGCCCGTCGATCGCGCGATGACATGATATTTGATTTACAAGTGAAGAACATTTTGTGCTGCCTTGAAGACTTCAACAACGGTGTGCTAGAGGATGACAACGACAACGACAGCGACAGCGCGGCACGCCGCCTCCGTCGCCGCCGGAAATATTTTTTTTGGGTTTATCTGTATCTCGATTATATGAATATAAATTCATAGTGTGTCTGAATGGAAGATATGGTTTGAGCGAACTTGCATTTTTCTCTCTTAATGTACAGAATTATCAAACAATTTTCTTTTGAAAAAAACATCAATGGTTTTTAAATATAAAACACTCATCACAAACATTTTAGTTAGAACACCCGTATGCAAACCAACAACTTCCCCAGGAAGCCAAGGGAAAATGTGTCAAGCAGGATTTGTGTAGCTCTTGATCGCAAACGTTTTAGATAGAACACCTGTATGCAAAGTGAGAGAAGGATTTGTGCATCTCTTCAATGCAAACGGTTGTTTTGGATGACCCGTGTGCAACCACTTACAAACAATTTGGTAAGATTTGCATCTGTCATATTGGGTATGTTGCCATTTGTCAAATTAGAAAGATTCACATTTATTGATCTAGTAACATTGCCATTTGTCAACCTTGTAACACTGCGATTTGTCAAAATATGCAGCTAAAAATCACTAGCAGTATCTAATTTTTGCAACTAAAATTCAGTAATTAAGCATAGATTTTATTCATAGATTAAGCAATTGTTCTTTGTACAAATAACTCAACACGACAGTTGAACAGACCAAACTTTTACCAATTGTTTCCAACCATGTACTAAAATAGCTAGTTCTACTTTATATACTAGCTAATAATAAGTACGTTGTACAGTTCCACCACATCTATAGTCAGATGAACTGAACAAAATAACCCCTAAATACTACTACGGAGGGGCTTTGTACTACTTCCGGCAGCCTCTCCTCTGCCGAGCGCTCTCATTGAGAGGCAGAGGAGGAGGAGCCTGCCTATGAGCTGGACAACTACAATACGGTGCCTGCCACTTCTGTACTTTCAGCGATGCTCACCTCAAACGTCCTCTGCCGCTCCAGACGACCCCTCTTGACGCGGTGGTTCTCCTCGTAGATCTCCTGATTCCTCGCCTCTGAGGCGGCATGTGTCACGGCCACGGTGGCGGTAAGGCTCTTTGCGTGCTTGACGACGCGCTCCTCCTCCTCCCACAGAACTCGGTGTAGCGCACAAGGTCGCTGACGCACGTGCGGGCATCCAGCTCCGCCTCCTGCCTTCGAGCGGCGGTGGCAGAGTGGGTGATGACCCCATCGGTCGATGGTGGGCTGGCGGCCATGGCGGCCGATGATGGGGAGGCGGCGACGACTACCACCTCCCGCCTTCGGGCCGTGGAGGCGAAGTGGGTGATGGCCATGGTTGCCAGCAGTGGGGTGGCAGCCACCACGGCCTCCTCCCGCCTTTGGGCCGCGGCTGCGGAGCGGGCGATGGCCCTGGCTTTCGACGGTAGTGTGGCGGCAACAGCAGCCGGCAACAGCTGTCGACGGGCAGCGGCGACAGAGCGTGTGGTGGGTGTTCCGCGCACACCCAACAGGGACACCACACGCACTACACTACGCCGGGGACTGCGCCCCCACCTGATGTCTACTACGCAACTTTATTCTTGTAGACACGTGTTGTGCCTCCAAGCGCAGAGTTTTGTAGGAAAGCAGCAATTTTCCCTGAAGTGGATGACCTAAGGTTTATCAACCCGTGGGAGGCGTAGGATGAAGATAGTCTCTCTCAAGCAACCATGCAATCAAATACAAGAAATCTCTTGTGTCCCCAACACACCCAATACAATGGAAAATTGTAAAGGTGCACTAGTTCGATGAAGAGATGGTGATGGAAGTGTTGTATGGATAGTAGATATGAGTTTTTGTAGTGCAAACAATAAAAAACAGCAAGGTAGTAAATGATAAAACGGAGCACAAACAGTATTGCAATAATGGAAAATGAGTCCTAGGGTGCATACTTTCACTAGTGCAATCTCTCAACAATGCTAACATAGTTGGATCAAATGATTATCCCTTATAGTGCGATGAAGAATCACTCCAAAGTTCCTATCTAGCGGAGAACATAAGAATAAATTGTTTGTAGGGTACAAGATCACCTCAAAGCTAGTCTTTCCGTTTGATCTATTCAAGAGTTTGTACTAAAATAACACAAAGCTATTATTTCCGTTCGATCTATCCTAAAGTTCGTACTAAAATAACACCAAATCAAATTCATATCCATAATATTCAATCCAACACAAAGAACTTCAAAGAGGGTCCCATGATTTCTACCGGAGAAACAAAGACAAGAACGTGCATCAACCCCTATGCATAGATTCCCCCAATGTCACGCAATCCGCGAGTTGAGTGCCAAAACATATATCAAGTGAATCAATACGATACCCCATTGTCACCACGAGTATTCAATTGCAAGACATATATCTAGTGTTCTCAAATCCATAAAAGTATTCAATCCGATAACAATGAAATCTCAAAGGGAAAAACTCAATTCATCACAACAAGATAGAGAGGGGAAAACACCATATGATCTGACTATATTAACAAAGACCACGATACATCAAGATCGTGACTTCTCAAGAATCGAGAGAGAGAGAGAGAGAGAGAGAGAGAGAGAGAGAGAGAGAGAGAGATTAAACACATAGCTACTAGTACAAACCCTCAGCCCCGAGGGTGGACTACTCCCTCCTCATCGTGGTGGCCGCCGAGATGATGAAGATGGCCGCCGGTTTTGATTCCCCCCTCCGGCAGGGTGCCAGAACGGGGTTTAAATTGGATCTCATGGATATAGAGGCATTGCAGCGGCAGAACTTCTGATCTAGGGTTACCACGAAGGGTTTCGTAATATTTGGGAATTTATAGTGCAAAGAGGGGGGGGGGTGCATGAGGCCACTGAGGTGGGCACAACCCACCTGGGCGCACCTAGGGGCCCAGGCGCGCCGTAGTGGGTTTTGCCCCCTTGAGGCACCCCCAGGTACTGCTCTGGCCCATCCTGGTTGTTCTGGTCCAAAAAAAATCCTCCAGGAGTTATGCGGTGTTTGGACTCCGTTTAATATTGATTTCCTGCGATGTAAAAAACATGGAAAAAACAGCAACTAGCACTAGGCACTGGGTCAATAGGTTAGTCCCAAAAAATGATATATAGTTGCTATAAAATGATTGTAAAACATCCAAGAATGATAATATATTAGCATGAATACTTCATAAATTATAGATACGTTGGAGACGTATCAGCATCCCAAAGCTTAATTCCTACTCGTCCTCGAGTAGGTAAATGATAAAAGAAACAATTTATGAAGTGTGAATTCTAGCAAAGTGCATAAGTTTGATGATAATTTCAATCACTTTTCCTAGCATCATAACATCAATTCTTCCTTATAAAACTTCTCATGTTATAGTAGCAACCAATTCACATGTTAAGGTTCAAACAATGAATTCTCTTGAAACTCAACAACCTATGTTCTCAGTCACCAAGCAATTGCAATTCAACTTATTCAACAGAGTCTAAGTAAGAGCTCCACATACTCAACCATCATATAGTCTTCTATGATTGTTAACACTCACCGCATACACATGAGCAAAACGTTTCAACTGGACACACAGAAAGATAGGGGCTTATAATTTCGCCTCCCAACATATTCACCTTTGAGTGATGTCAACAATAATAATTCATGCTACCCATATCCAACTGGATATATGTGCCTAGATCTTTCCTCACCACATGATGCTTGCCAAAGGAGAAAAATAAAAAGGAATAGAGAGAAAAACTTTGACTCTTGCATGAAAGTAAATACATAAAAGTAAAAGATATGCCCTTCGCAGAGGGAAGCAGAGGTTGCCATGCGCTTATTTGTTTGTATGCTCAACCCCTTAGTGCAAAAGAACGTCACGTTATATTGCCCCTTATGATAGCAACCTTTATTATGCAGTTTGCTGCATTTATTCTTTGCCATCACAAGTTCGTACAACGCTCAATTTTCTCTTACACTAAATGATCAAACACTTCTAAATGAAATTTTTATTGCCTTATTGCACCGATGATAACTTACTTGAAGGATCTTGCTCAATCCAGAGGTGGGTATGGTGGACTCTCGAAAATAATATTTGGGTTTAAGGGTTTTTGGATGCACAAGTAGTATCTCTATTTGGTGCGGAATTTTTGGCTAGCAAAGATAGGGGGCAAGCACCACATGTTGAAGGATCTATGAAAATATAACTTCTATGTGAATATGAACAAACGTAAATCATTACATTGTCTTCCTTGTCCAATGTCAACAATTTTGGCATATAATATTTTGATGGGGGCTCACAATCACAAAAGATTTCTAGGATAGTGTATTTGCATGTGAAAGTTCTCTTCCTTATACTAATTATTCGTGAATTGCTTGTGTGACCAATATTGTGATTGTCAAGCTTCAAAAGCTTTCACTTTCTAAACCCAATGTAAAGCTACCACTAGGCATGATATGATTTCAACTTCATGACATTCAATTTAATCAACAATTTACTCATAGGATATAAGTGAAGCACTAGAGCAATTCCATAGAGAAGAGCTTCGTTGACGGGATGTGAATGCCGCTTACCTAGCCTCCTATTTGAGGACTCTATTTTATTTAAAAACTTTCAAGCCTAAGTATTTTATTAAAACAACAAGCAAAATGAAAATAAAATGACATTTCAAGAATAGCACAACTCATGTGAAGAAGCAAGAACTTAGGCTCAACCGATACTAACCGATAATTTTTGAAGAGGAAAGGTGGGACGCCTACTAGGGCATTCCAAGCTTAGATGCTTGAGACTTCTTAGAATATTAGCTTGGGATGCCTTGTGCATCAAGCTTGAGCTTTTGTGTCTCCTTAATTCGTCTTATATCATGGTTTTCCTAAATCTCAAAAGCTTCATCCACACAAAACTCAACAAGAACTCGTGACATAAGTTAGTATAACCCAATGCAAAACCCTTATCATTCTCTACTGTAGAAAATCACTAAAATTATTATTCAAGATTGCATACTAAATGCCTCTGCATATTTAATACTCCTATCGTCAAATAGAATCATTAAACAAGCAAACATATGCAACCATAACAGTCTGTAAAGAATGCAAGAGTATCAATACTTATTCAACTGCAAAAATTATGAGAAAAATACCACACTGAATTTTACCAGAGCTTATTTTACAAAAAGTTTCAATAATTTATCACATTCTGACTTTTCTAGGGAATTTTTGCAACAATGATAAACTTTCTGTTTTGAAACAGCAACATGTATACTTGCAAAATAAGCATGGCAAAGGCAATCATTGCCACATAAAGGATGCAAAACATTATTCTAAATAACAGCAAACAAATCCTAACAAAATAAATTGACGCTCCAAGCAAAACACATATCATGTGATGAATGAAAACATAGCTCCAAGTGAGGTTACCGATAATGTTGGAGATGAAAGAGGGGATGCCTTCCGGGGCATCCCCAGGATTAGTTGCTTGGATCTTACTTGAATATTACCTTGGGGTGCCTTGGGCATCCCCAAGATTAGGTTATTGTCACTCCTTATTCTCCTCATATCGACATCTCACCCAAAACTTGAAAACTTCAATCACACAAAACTTAACGGAACTTTGTGAGATATGTTAGTATGATAAAGAGAAAACCATTTAACTTTGTTACTGTCAAAGACAAGATTCATAATTGTTCCCACATAATGCCTACTGTAGCATATCATTTCCACAATTTATATTGAGCAATATAAGCCGTAGAAACAAGGAAACAAGCAAACTATGCATTGAAAACAGAATTTGTCAAAAACAGAACAGTCTGTAGTAATCTGTACTCAAACCATACTTCTGCTACTCCAAAAATTATGAAACAATTGTAACATGTGAGAAATTTGTATATTAATCTTATGCAAAAAGAATCAACTCAAAATCGTTCTTCTGTTAAAAATGAAAGTTATTTTCGTGAGCGCAAAGTTTCTATCACTACAAAAAAAAGACACATCCGTGACATTTTGGGCCGAACGAATTTTTTTCTGTCATACATATGACACTTCTATGACGATAATTGTGACAAAACCTGGTATCATCATGGATGTGGTGGGCTCCTACTTTTATGACAAAAAATCATGACAGAAAATGGGCTTTTCGTCCTGGGCGGGCCGGAGACGCAGCTGCATGACATTCTTTGGGCCGTCCATGATGGAAAAAACCGTGGTAGAAGTGAGGGGGAGCAAAATTTCGGGGAGTTCCCAGTTACGGTGGGAGGTCGGGGGCCGAGCGATGCGCATTTCTCCCGTACACGTACGCGTGTGTGTGCGAGGCGTTGACTCTAACTGAACCCGAGCGAGGTGTTGGGCTCTAACTAAACCCAAGCGATTGCCGCGAACTCGCGTTCTCGAACCCGAGCGATCGATCGATGGCTATTAATCAACCCAATCGGCGATTCGCCGCTCTCGCTGCTAATCAAGCCGATCAATTGGATGAGCAGTGAGCATTGCGCGGGGGGGGGGGGGTTGGATGAACAGTGAGCCGTGGCGTTGCCTCTGGATGAACAGGACCCCGTGGTGGTGGAGGGGTGGTTGAACAGTAGCCTGTGGAGTAGCGCGCGGTGGAGGATTAATGAACAGGAGCCCGTGGAGGCTGGAGGAGGTCGACGGTAGCCCGTGGAGGCTGGAGGAGGTCGACGGTGCAGATGAACAGTATCCCATGGAGTCCCGTTTTGCGGTACGCCACACCCCTCCCGATGAATAGGACCCCCGTTTCGACCGTAGGAGGTCCGTTTCGTCTATTTTGTGGTACGCCACACCCCTCTCGATCAACAGGACCTCGTTTCGATTGTAGGAGGTCCGTTTCGTCCATTTTGCGGTACGCCACACCCCTCCCGATCAACTGGACCCCCTGTTTCGACCGTAGGAGGTCCGTTTCCTCCGTTTTGTGGTATGCCAGACCCCTCCAGATGAATAGGATCCCGTTTCGGACGTAGCCGGTCGAACACAAGGCCGTTTCCTCCGTTCTGCGGTATGCCAGGCCTCGTTTCCATCGCCTGTTCCGTCCAAGCCCTCCCGATGAACACGATGACGCATTCCGTTTCGACCTAGCCGGTTGGCTCCCACGCGTTCCGTTGCCTCGTGATGAACACGATGCATTCCGTTGCCTCCCCATGAACACGACGCATTCCGTTGCCTCCCCATGAACACGACGCATTTCGTTGCCTCCCCATGAACACGACGACGAGGTTGTTTCTCCGTTCTGACCCAGCCATGTACACGAGCCCTGGCCGTACGTATGCGCGAGTAGGCATTCGAGACCCCGCCCGTATGTACACATATGTGGCCGTATTTTCTTTCTTGCAATCTGGCCGCTGTACATACGTGTACATGCTACATGTGTGCCTCTACATCCACCAGTATATACGTACATACATGTTCGCGACCAGAATGACAACGCTATATGCGCTTCACCGGTGGGTCTGGTATCGAGCACTTCCTTACTGTGAAGATGTAGCTGGTGGGTCCCAGCAGTCAGGGGGGCGAATCGTTTTTTTTGCCCGGACGCACTCTTCCTTGCGTGCGAATATGTAGCTGGTGGGTCTCAGTAGTCAGGGGAAACATTTTTTCGCGAAATACGGTGGCCCGTCCGGTTGGTCCCTGCTGTCAGGTGGAGGAATAATTATTTTGCGTGTAATAAGGAGGCACTTCCTTGCTGCGGCCATGGACCCAGCTGTCATCCTGTCCACGTACAATCCACGTCCGATGGAAGCCGTTCCTTGACCACATTGACCACGCCGCGCCGAGAGCACCAGGGCGGTGGACGATGGCGAGGCCAAGGAAGGGGACGACACGGAGCCGGGGAAGACGCGGTAGTGGATGCCCACGCGTAGAGGAGTACGAGGGTTCACTGGTTCGCTGCGGTGTGAGGCTGCCATCGCCGCAGAATAACAGGGGGTGTGGGTGAGTAGAGGGATGGCCTGGCCAGCGGTGGGAGTAGTAGGGGGCGGTGAGGCCTCCACCGCATTGCAGCCGGCCACGGAAGGCAGGAGCACGAGGCACGACCGATGCTGGTTTGGGCGGCTGGAGCAAGAAGACCAGAGGTTGAAGAAGCACTACGGCCATTGGATGGACATCGTACGGTCACTGGAGCTAGAATCGTGCATATTGACTAAGTTGACAAAGCCCTCCGTCCACGTCAACTTAGTAGGCCCACAAGTCAGCCTGCCACTATACTGGGTCCCAGCTAACAGGGGGAGTATTCATTTTTTTGTGCGTAATAAGGAGGCACTTCCTTGCGTGCGAAGATATAGCTAGTGGGTCCAAGCTGTCAGCGGCGGTAACGTTTTTTTCGCGAAATACAGAGGCCCTTTCGGTGGGTCCCCAATGTCAGGTGGAGGAATCATTATTTTGCGCGTAATAAGGAGGCATTTCCTTGCGCGCGGCCGTGGACCCAGCTGTCAGCCTCTCCACCTACAGTCCACTTCAGATGCATGTCGATTGTTGACCATGTTGACCAGGCCGCGCCGAGAGCACCAGGGCGGTGGACGACGGCGAGGCCTAGGAAGGGAACGACACGGAGGCAGGGAAGACTCGGTAGTTATTTCCCACACGGAGGGGAGTATGACTCTACGAGGGTTTACTGGTTTGTCGGCCCTCGCTGGAGAATAACAACAGGTGTGGGTGAGTAGAGGGATGCTAGGCCAGCGATGGGAGTACGGTGGGGCGGTGAGGCTGCTTGGCAAAGACACCGGTGGCATGGGAGGAGGAAGAGCGAGCAGTCCCGCCGACGCTTGTTTGAGCGGCTGGAGCAGGAAGAGCAGAGATTGAAGAAGCACGACGGCCGTTGAATGGACATCATACAGTCACTGGAGCTAGAATCGTTCATATTGACTAAATTGACAAAGCCCTCCGTCCCCGTCAACTTAGTAGGCCCACAAGTCAGCCTCCCACCATGGTGGGTCCCAGCTAGCAGGGGGAGTATTGATTTTTCTGTGCGTAATAAGGAGGCACCTCCGGTGGGTCCGAGCTGACAGCGGGGGAAACGTTTTTTTCACGAAATACGGTGGTCCGTCCGGTGGGTCCTAGCAGTCAGGGGCAAACCTTTTTTTCGCGAAATACGGTGGCCTGTCCGGTGGGTCCCAACAGTCAGGGGGGAAATGTTTTTTCCGCGAAATACTGGTGGCCCGTCCGGTGGGTCCCTGCTGTTAGGTGGAGGAATAATTATTTTGCGCGTAATAAGGAGGCACTTCCTTGCGGCTGCCATGGACCCAGCTGTCAGCCTCTCCACGTACAGTACTCTTCCGATGGAAGTCGGTCGTTGACCACATTGACCACGCCGCGCCGAGAGCACCATGGCGATGGACGACGGCAAGGCCTAGGAAGGGGGCGACGTGGAGTCAGGGAAGACGCGACAGTGGATGCCCACGCGGAGAGGAGTACGAGGGTTCACTGGTTTGGCTGCGGTGTGAGGCTGCCGTCGCTGCAGAATAACAGGAGTGGGTGAGTGGAAGGATGGCCTGGCCAGTGGTGGGAGTAGTATGGGGATGGTGAGGCCTCCGCGGCAGCACAGCCGGCCACGGGAGGCAGGAGCATGCGACACGACCGGCGCTGCTTTGGGCGGCTGGGGCAAGAAGACCAGAGGTTGAAGAAGCACTATGGTCGTTGGATGGACATCATTGACCACGCTGCGCCGAGAGCACCAGGGCGGTGGACGACGGCGAGGCCTACGAAGGAGCGACACGAACGGGAAGACACAAGATGGCTGCCCACGCGGTGGAGAGTACGAGGTTTGATCGTTCGCTGCCGTCATTTGGAAAATAACAGGAGGTGTGGGTGAGTAGAGGGATATACAGGCCAGGGATGCGAGTATAATGGGGCCGTGAGGCCTACCCGGCAGCACTGCCGGCCACGGGAGGCGGGGGCAGGCGGTTCCGACGGCATTGGCTTGGGCGGCTGGGGCAGGAAGATCAGAGACTGAAGAAGCATGATTGCCGTTAGATTGACATCTAACGGTCCGACGCTAGTAGAGTCGATTGTTGGCTAGGTTTCTTTTTTGAGAAACCTTTGTACGCATGAACTTAGTAGGCCCACAGTCAGCCTCCAAATCCGTGGCAGACAACATAAAGCCTATTTGCTATTTTTTATAATTTGCAGCCCATTTGCTAATTCTTAAGTAATTTATTACAACCCATTTTCTGCCCAGGACCACGATCAAAAAGTTCAACCTTATTTTGCATATTTCGTGGAGTCCGAACTGTTGTAATCGAAATGATAAACATTTTTAAGAACTTATTGATTTGCCAAAAAATAGTTTTGTTTTTGTAAGCAAATAAGGCGTGGGACAATTGAGTTGGTTTAAGGAAAACTAGTGGTAAAAAATCAGCGCCTGGGTGGGAAAAAACAACAAAAAAGGATGTAAATATGAAAAGGGAATTTTATGTGTTTTCAATATAATGATACGTGTATATGAACTAGTAAAACTATAGGTAGAGATTAGAAAACGGATGTAGGACATGTATTTCAAGAGGAAAATAGAACTGGTGTGTGTGTTTGATTCAGTAAAAAAAACTGCCAGCGGATGTTGTAAGACAAAATATAACTAACGCTGGCGGGCCAGAGGCCGATGAATACATCTTTGGATCTTTGTGCCTGTTATGCGTCATGGGCTGGGCACATTTAAAAACAAAACCAACCTCGGGCGTCTACAACCCAGCTTGAAACTTGCTCGACCTAAAAAAACAATATACGTGCTCAATAAACGAGAGAATTCTGCAAGTACAGACTGATAACTGGGATGCAGCACGGGTATTGTTTTTTTATCGTGATAATAAATGAATGCACTTGTTTCGAAAAAATTGAAGAACTGGGAATTCGAACGGTGGGTGCTTATGCTACCCATCAAATAAAAATCAGGCGCCTGAAAATTCGTTTCGAAACAAATGGTTCAGCTTTATATCCACGTCGACCCTCGGCATGATGGTTGGAAGCAAATGCAAATTCATACCAAAAGATCGTTAACAACAATACCAACTTGCGGATGACAAGGTATTACAACTACCAATACCAAACTAACTTATAATCTTTTTACTCCTGTCCCTAGTGTTCGTTTGGTAGAAAATCTTGCAGAGGACCAGCTCCCGCTCCTTCTCTTGCTCCAGGTCCTCGAGGTGGTACTGGTGCATCACCCAATTGGTCCTCTGCTGGTCGAAGTTCTTGTTGGTGTGCAGCACCAGAACCTTTTTTGCTGCCCATCTGCCGGCCGTTGACCATCACCGGCAAGGTATTGCCGGTCTTGTGCCACATCGCGTGCATGTTGCACTCCGACTGTATCTTGCGACACGTCCACGTCCCCCTTTTGAACGCCCTGGAATTGCGCTGGAAGAAATGCTTCCTTAGGCCACTCAGTGTGATACCTGCAGTATTGTGGAATACAGGTTTTAGTGTACCTAGTTGGCATTCTCATAACATCTTTGGCATGTTGCAGTGACTTGTTTCACTTTTTATTAACTGTCAAATTGTAATTGTTTCACCAGGTCTACGTCTAAAAAGAAAAATAGAGCTATAAACAAAGGAATATGTTTGTGCAAGTAGACGGCCGATCGGTAACTTACCTGGAAGTTTCTCAGGTTGGGTGTAGCATATGTCGTGCTCGCTGTCGATGGTTGGTATGAACAAATCGATGAGAGTCTGAAATCTCGCGCTGTCAGCACTCACTTTGGCCTCAAGGTGCTCGATCAACTCCTGATCCGTGGGATCGAACTTGACGCCAGCCGGCAGCACCGACCAATCCTTCTTCGACTTGCATCTGTAATTCTAGTTATATGGTACTCAATGTATGATCAATCGACTGTTTTAAGTGAATGATGAAAGATGTCGACAGATAAGTGGTACTCCAAATCTAAAGTCCAGAATACCCGAACACGCTGCCGGGATTCTTGTGTCACCTCACGTGCAGCGTGTTGTCACGTCAATTCAATATGTGGACATGATGAATAATTTGACCGACGTATACTAGTACTGCTACTGTACTACTTACTAGTCATATTTAGTGTCACTATTTATACATAGGTTTAACTAACAAGTATATATGGCTTCTGCACAGCATCTCCATCATCATTATCAGTACATCCTACGCAGGTGAGTTAGGATGCAAGCCAATCTTCGTTGGCACTGACCCAGACCTATATATAAGACGATGGGCAGCGGAGAAATTACGGGATGGAAATGGAATAACTAAGTACTACATGATCAAACTCCATTACTGACCTGCTCATCGGACAAAATCCAACTACCTCTCAACATCGGCAACTCTAGCGGATTCAACATGCAACCATGGCCAGGGAGTGGTGGACTGTTTGAAGGATTGTCCCATAGAAGAACCTTCTCCTCGAGGACACATGGAAGACCAACAAGCATGGCCTTTTCCCAAGCCTGTTTAAGCAGCATCTTGAAAAAGTTGGTGCAGGAAGCACCGAGTCTTACGGCGGTGAGGATGTCGGAGCGACGTGCGATTTCTCCCAGAGGATCATCGTCCAAGGTCTCCCAGCCCCGACGAGGAGGAGTACCGCCTGGCGAATCCATGGGAGCAGCGACGAATTGCCTTCTCTTCGGGGGGAGGGGAACTGGCGAGGAGGAGATAAGAGCGTAGTAACCGTAGGGCCTCGTCCCTTCCAACTGTAGATCGTTCCTCAGCGAAGGGGTGAGGCTATTATTTACTACTAGTACTAGCATCACTACTAGGAAAAGGCCTACTAATGACGCACCGGTTTTGCCTACTAATGACGCACTACCGGTGCGCCATTAGTATCATGCCACTAGTATTTTTTACTAATGGCGCACCACTGTATCTGGTATACTAATGGCGCACCACGCGGTGAGCCATTAGTATAGCCCACGGTGCGCCATTAGTAATTCAATTTTTTTTCAGAATTTTTTTTTTAAAAATTCAATTTTTTTTCGTTTTTTTCTTAATCTCAGGTCAATATGGCTTATTCTCGAGTCAATATGCTTACTCTCAAGTCAAATCGCACTCCATGGTCAAACTTCCCGAAAGGTCACCCATCCTCACACTACTCCATCCCAAGCACGCTTAACTTCAAAGTTCCATCCAACCCTAGCAACAGCTCACTTCACAGGCACTTGTTGATATATCTAGCATATCAATCCTATTATACCCTGTTGATGTCTAGGACTTTGTTCATGTTCATGATTATGATGAAATTTTAAAAAATACTTCAAACTTCCCGGTCATATTACGTATCATTTTTTGAAAAACAATTCAAAAAAAATTCAAAACCAATTTTTTTTGAAATTTTTTGGATTTTTTTGCCTCTAGATCTTGAAAGCCCCGTAACTTTTTTTCTGTTAGGTTCTGGGGATTTTGAAAATGTTTAACGGGTTCCCCCGGTTAAATTTGGATGTAACTTTTCGAGTAGATGATTTTTCATATAAAAAACTTTTTAATCCGAGTTCGTATGCAAAAGTTATGGCCATTTTACAAATTTTTAGAGAGATTTTGCAAATAAAGTTGAAATTCATATTTGTAAATTTTCCCAACAACTAGACCACATTTCACATGGGAAACTTATTTTGTTTTATTTTTTTGACATTTTTATCATTTTCTTTTATTTTTTTAAAACTGAAAAGGCGGTCCATAGGGGGGGTGGGTGGGTGCATTCGGGAACTTTTGGGCCAAGTTAGTAATGGCGCACCGTAGGGTGGTGCGCCATTACTAGTTAGTAATGGCGCACCACACCCACAGTGCGCCATTACTAGTTTTGAAAAGAAAAAAAGAAAAAAAAATGATTTTTTTTGAAAAAAACTTAGTAATGGCGCACGTGTGGACAGTGCACCATTACTAGTTAAAACTAGTAATGGCGCACTGTCCACAGGTGCGCCATTACTAACAATTTTTTTTATTTTTTTTTATTTTTTTTCAAAACTACTAATGGCGCACGGTGGGTGTGGTGCGCCATTACTATGTCAAGTTAGTAATGGCGCACCACTCCCACGGTGCGCCATTAGTAGTTTTGAAAAAAAAATACTAATGGCGCACCGTGGGATGTGGTGCGCCATTAGTATTTGCATACTAATGGCGCACCAACACATGGTGCGCCATTAGTATTTAGTAATGGCGCACCACATGTACAGTGCGCCATTAGTGTCCATCCCATCTATAGCCCTTTTCCTAGTAGTGCATGATGGAACGTTATGGGATTGCATTATACTGTAAATAATAGCACCAGTAATAAATTTTTGGTAGTAGGTAGTAGCTTTTGGCGTGGATTAAGAATTTTTGGGTATGTTTTTGCCATTTTTTGTACACGCCAACTAGTGTCAAAAAACGTCTTACATTATTTGACGGAGATGAGTACGATTCTTCGAGCGATACTAGTACTACTTTTCTCAACTAGTAGTGCAATGTCTTGTACTTCTAGTCTAGTCTAGTATAGTGCACCGTTTTGAACTCTTGAATCTCGGGGCCAAGGAGTTACAGTTGGAAGTGGAGGGTACTCTTGTTCTCTAGAACCATCGCTGTACTATCAATGCAGGAGAAGTACACCTGCATAGTGGCCTAGTGGGTACTCTCGGTGCTCTATTCAGCTGCTCCTCTCACGTAGCTGGGCTACTCAGCCGCTCCTCTCACACACACACTAGCAGCCTGTTTATCGGCGACAGTTCTTCTCAAGGCGAGAACATTTGAGTTATTTGATCTGGTGAGACTAGGCTTTTCGCTTCCATTTGTGGAGGTGTAATGGATCTCGTCGAACTTTGTTAGTAGTTCCTTCTTTATGAATGAGATGAAGCAAAGCTTTTGCCTCCGTTTCAAAAAAAACACGAATTTCTATTATAGTAGAGCCGATAATGGAGTGAAGTCCATGCGTGCAACACCATAAGCTACAGAGTAGTAGTAGAGCACTTTACGTACAGAGCCATATTGCACAATTTCCAATGCCCCACCAGGCTTTTCCGGCTCCTCGGGCTTAATTGGGAGGCGCTAGTTTAAATATGCTACTAGCTGATGAGGAAGCTGCAAGCGAGGTGCGGCGCTAGTTTAAATATGCTACTAGCTGATGTGGAAGCTGCAAGCGAGGTGCGGCTAGGGCGAGCACGTGAGCCACGGGATGCTGGGAAGGAAAACCCGTTCACGTGGCTAGGCTGTCCAGTGCACCTAGATTGTGGGGCCGCACGTCGATTTGACTTCAAAACTTAAACTACCCGTGTGAAATATTGGCTCGCAGCGAAGTGTAGTACTACTATTTTTTTAAAAGGCCGCCGTGCGTTCAGCCGGGATCGAACCCACAAAATGAGGTATACACTCCCGCGACCACTAGTAGTACTCGTTGGAGTACAACGCAACCTAGAATTGCCTTTTGTTGCTAGTAGTACGTACATTGTTCCTTACAAGAAACCCCTAATAATGCAAGAAACCACTAAAATGCCAAGAAACTACTACCACTTGCATGCGTGGCAGACTTAAGATAAGACTACCTTATCAACCATTGTACATGCTCTTACCAACAAAAATCCTCGAGTGGCCTCCTACCTCCGGCCCGTCCATCGAAGGCGAGGTCAAAACCGCCAGTGGTGCGGAGCCCATGTTGCGGCAGCCCGGATGCCAGCTCCGTCCGGCGCTCGCGGCCGCTAGCTAGCCAAGATAGCTCCGTCCAGCTGCTTGTCTGCAAGGTTTGCTAGCTAGATTGGCACGGCAGCGCGGCGGCTTGCTCACTCGTGAGTCACGCTCGGGCCAGGCTGCCAACCTGTGCGGAGGCCAGCGCGGCGTCCGGCCTGTCTGGTGGAGCGACGGCCAACTCGCTCATCACCAGCGCCACCGACGAACACGCATCAGTACTGTTTGCAGTAATGTTAAGGAAAAATAATGATTTGTGGGGGAATAACAGGATAGAAGGTCAGATGTGGGTCCCTCGTGTCAACGGTCAAACAAAATGTGTTGGTTTAGGCTGCCTCGTCAGCACGGACGTGTGGGCCAACCCTGTCATAAATGGGTTTAAACGAACCTAATCGGTAGGAGTACTAGGTAGTAGTTTTTGGCGTGGATTAAGAAATTTTGGGTATGTTTTTGCTATTTTTTGTACAATAGATTCTTCCTAGGGCTGGTTGAAAGTGGTAGTTTTTTATTAAATACTATACCTATTGTAAGTAGGAGTGAAAGTTAAGCTTTGGAAGCCAATAAGCAAGGCTAGTTACATAGTGCATATGTGTACATGATTGAAAGTAAATATCAACCATGAGTGACTAATATCTTGATGGAAAACTCGAAACTATGGAATACTAGGAAAAAATGCATGGTTGGAAATACTAGCAATGTTCATGTCCGTTGCAACGAATCATAATTAGAATAATACTTATTCACAAACTTGGTACAAAACACTCTAATTTTGATATACATATGTCACTAGAGATATATTATGTTTCAATTAGAATATATTATTCCTTGGGTTGTTTTGGTGAGGTCAGGGAGGGATGTGGTTGGTTTTAAGATACTAATTATGGGTTTTTCTGCAAATTGGTAGACAAGTGGGATGTTGGTGAGAAAATGCAACAACTTACCTCACAATCGTTAGATGTAGATCTAATGGTCAAAAACGACGGATGGCAGACACACCAGCATCACCAACTTAGTCTTGTGTAGGAGTACTAGCAAGATCTGTGCATTTCACGGAACATCAAGATGCATTATTTATAAAACACTTGTTGTGATTGACCCTTGCGGGAGTAATCCCATGTGTAAAAACTAATGATATCTCGAGAAATATGAGATAAAGTGAAGAGGAGTGGGGTGTGGTGGGGGTTGGTGGTCGGACTGAGCGGAGGCATGGGGATTGACGACGCCGGCAGCAGCCACCAGGCCAGTTTGTTTTAGAGGCTTCCTTTCTTAATTGCTCGACAATGAGGTTTGTTGGAGATAAGGATGAACGAGGGATGGCCTTATCTGCAAATGTGGAGAGGGATGCGGGTATCTTTTAGTTTAATTTCCATCCGTCAGATATAGATCAGACGGTCTATATTGCAAGATGGCACACGTACCATCATCACCAACTCGATTTTTTATAAGAGAAGAAATATAAGTATGGAGATACAAACGTATTATCAATACTTGCTTCCGTAAACTAGCATCTACATTCTATTCAACGCCTCGGCATGTGGGGCCTTAGCACAATGACTTCTCGACTGTGTAAAACAAAGATTTTCCCGTCACCGACAACGAGGGGTGACGGCGGCGCTTTTTGGCTTGCTCTAGTCCTAGTAGTTATACTAGGTGGTCTAAGCACGTGTAGATTTATTCTTTTCACGTCTCGTGTTCGCCAGATCGCCACGCATCGTTGTTGAATAGGCGGTAAGTTATTCACGGGAAACCCTTGTTGGCGTGTTTGCGAGAGAGAGAGAGAGAGAGAGAGAGAGAGAGAGAGAGAGAGAGAGAGAGAGAGAGAGCGTGTGTGATATTTTAGAGATCGAGGCAATGATAATGATTCTTTGTGTCTATGTGTGTGCACTACTAGGAAAAGGCTATACAGAATCTTAGCGGCGAGAGGTTAAAACCCTCCATCGCTACTTAGTAGCAATATAGCGCAGGTTTTAAACCTCGCTACTTCTAAGTTGATAGCAGCAGCAGGGTTCGTAAACCTCGCTACTACTAAGCGGTCTCTACCGTGCCCCCCGGGATATGCCATAGCGGCGGTAAGCGGGTTTTAACCTCGCTACTACTAAGTTGATAGCAGTAGCACGGGTTTTTAACCATCGCTACTACTAAGTGGCCCCTGGACCATGCCATAGTAGTAGCGATGGTTATAAACCCACGCTGCTGCTATCAACTTAATAGTAGCGAGGTTAAAACCCATTATTGCTAATCGTCTGTCATAGTAGTAGCGCGGGTATGGCCTATTTGTCAAAGTCTACCCCTCCCCGACCGCCTTTTTAGTTTAAAAAAAATAAAAGAAAATGATAAAATGTCAAAAAATAAAAGAAAATAAGTTTCCCATGTGATATGTGGTCTAGTTGTTGGGAAAATTTACAAATATGAATTTCGACTTTATTTGCAAAATCTCTCTCGAAATTTGTAAAATGGCCATAACTTTTGCATACGAACTCGGATGAAAAAGTTTTTATATGAAAAGCATCTACTCGAAAAGTTACGTCCGAATTTAATCGGGGAACCCGTTAAACATTTTAAAATCCTCAAAAGCCTAACGAGAAAAAAGTTACGGGCTTTTAAGATCGAGGCAAAAAATTAAAAAAATCAGTTTTTTAATTTTTGTTAAATCTGAATCAAACTATGGTCAAACTAATTATTCAAGAATATTAGTGTTAATAAATAATTGTTTTAGTTTTTTGAATTTTGGTCAAATCTGGTCAAACTATGGTCAAACTGTGGTCAAATCGGTCAAACTATGGTCAAACTATGGTCAAACTAATTATTCAAGAAATATTAGTGTTACTAATTTTTATAACAATAGTTTCAAACTCAAACAGTGAAATGTGTGACTTCATGCTCAAGCTAAATTCACGAGGTTAATCGATTGACATCTTAGTATTGTCGGAAAACAACAAGTGCGATTTTGGAAGCGAGGAGAATAGAACCCGGAAGTTAAGCGTGCTCAGTGGAGTAGTGAGAGGATGGGTGACCATCCAGAAGTTAGATGATTTGGAATGATGAGGGTGATTAGAGATTAAATTGAGCAGCGATGAGGGTGATTAGAGATTTGAGTTAAAATAATTCGAAATTTGAAAATTTGAAAAAAAATCAATTTTTTTTTTCAAAAATTCAATTTTTTTCGAAATTACAGATTAGTAGTAGCGCGGTTTTTACCCACGCTTTCGCTATCGTTAAACTGTAGCACGGTGGCACCCGCCATCGCTATAAGTTAGTCTATGGCGCTTATTAGTAGCGGGTACCCACAGCTACCGATAAACCTAAAACCCATATTCTTCTGCTAGGCTTTTCCCTAGTAGTGGTGGAGGATAGAGAGAGACATGTACATGGGGCTTTGTGTTGTGTAACGTGGAGACACATATGCAGAATTAGAGAGTGAGTGTTTGAGATACACATGCGGACATGGGGAGAGATGAGGATCCAGATAAATGTGTGTTTGTGCGTGTCTGTGTGTGTGTGTTTCTGCACGCGTTTGTGTGTGAGAGGGAGAGAGTGTATGTGGAGTAGAGAGACCACTGATGATGTAAACCTAGTATAAGGGAAGGGGGAATGGTGTGACATGTGTAGTAGCGAGATAGCACGGGTGCGGGCGAGGGGAATAGACTATTTGGAAGAGACATCGAGTGTGTGTGTGGGAGAGGAGTGTGAGAGCGAGAGAAAGAGAGAGCTAGCGAGAGAGAGAGAGAGAGCTAGAGAGAGAGAGAGAGAGAGAGAGAGAGAGAGAGAGAGAGAGAGAGAGAGAGAGAGAGAGAGAGAGAGAGAGAGAGAGAGAGAGAGAGAGAGAGAGAGAGAGAGAGAGAGAGAGAGAGAGAGAGAGAGAGAGAGAGAGAGAGAGAGAGAGAGAGAGAGAGAGAGAGAGAGAGAGAGAGAGAGAGAGAGAGAGAGAGAGAGAGAGAGAGAGAGAGAGAGAGAGAGAGAGAGAGAGAGAGAGAGAGAGAGAGAGAGGGAGAGAGAGGAAGAAAGGGGCGAGAGGGGTCATTTGTGACCATAAATGGCGTATAGATAGGGAGAAAATGTTGATGTTGTCCAAAATTGGCCTATGAACGGAGACGCAAGGGAAGCGAGTCATCGTGTGTGTGATAAGGACTTCTTGAGAGATCTAGAATAGATGGTGTAGAGAACAATGTGCGAAATCGAGAATGATTATACATTAGGGAGCTAAGCAAAGAGTCACGACATATATGTATACAGGGAAGGAGCTGGAGTGTGTCCGCATGTGGGAGAGACAGAAAGAGGAGAGTGGTGCACAAGGAGACAAAGTATGCTTGTTCGCAGTGGGGGTGGTGTGTGAGGTGAGTGCGCGAGAACCATATAACTAGGGAGATAGACCTTTGGGGGCGACGTTTTGTGTGTACGGGAAATATACACTCTACATAGTGTGTGTGCTTGGGTAAGAGAGATAGCGGGAGACCTAGAGAGTGAGGGAAGAGATGTGTGCATGCCCGAGAGACAAAGTGATAGAGACCTGTGTTGGGGTCCGGACTTTACAAGAGAGAGGGGTGTTAATGTGCTCGTGTGTTGGTGTTTGGGGGAGAGAACGACTTCTCCATGTGTGTGTGTGTGTGGTGGTGGTGGTGTAGGGGGGTTGACTTCAGATAAAGATTGAGATATTTGAGGGACTTTAGGGTAATTGGGATATTGTGCACTCATGGTTGATCAATTTGTTTCACAGTTTGTACAATGAGATAACGATACTTTTGAACATGCGTGATATACCTTGTTACAAACCTAAGATTGGAACTTTGGAATTCAACTCCATCATTAGCTTTTGTAATTCATTTAAACCGAGGTACATTTTTTAAGCCGGGATTTCGTGATTTCAAATTCATATATCAAACATAGAGATATACACATACATGCATGTTCAAACTTTGTAATCATCCACTGTATTCATACACATACACATTTTTGCTTTTGTCATCATATTTAGGATAAACACATTTGGAATTTCATTTGAATTGGACCGTATGATGGTATTTGCTTGTAGTAGCTCAATGATCCATATTTGAATTGAATGGACAATCTAAGTTTCCAGTTGGAGACACTGATTTTCAAAACTTGCACATTTTTCAGTGCAAAACAAACAAATTGTCGGCCATGATATCACAGTCGGCCGTACGAGAGCAGAATACTTATAATTTTAGGCGTCAAAAGCTTTCAAACTTCCCGCTCACATCGAAATATCACGCACCCGAAAGTTTAGCCCTGCAATATTCCTATTTTACCCCTGCCACATGAACGGAAAAGGGCTGCTTTGGTAACTCCATCGTTTTCCCCTCTTTGCCCCCAACATTCTTCCCAGAGCCCCTCCCCTTCCCCTCCCCGACCCCCAACCATGGCAAGCCGCCGAATCTAGTCCTCCTCCACAGCGGTGGAGCTCACACCCCGCCGGATCTACCTTCCACACCTTGGAACCCCCAACTGCCAACTCACCACTTCACCGGAGCCGCTTCAACGACTGGCTTGTCCATCGCTCCAGATCTCCTTGACCTCCATCATGGTCCACCGCACCGGATCTGCTTAACCGGCACCCTCGTCCACCACAGCATAGGCCCTTCACTGACTCCCTCGTGCGCCCCTTCGCTGGCCCTTCATACAAGCCCTCGTCCGCCGCAACAGATCCGCCTCACTGAAGGCACCGTACAACGCGCCCGCCGAAGCCTTCGTCCACTGCACCGGACCCGCTCCACGAACGCCATATTCAACTCCACCGGCCCTGTTTTACCGACACCGCAGCCTCATCAGGTTATTTCTATTTGTACTCCTTCGGTTTTTCTCTTTCTCGTGCAACTGCTCATTTACCACAGATGAGCTTTCTTGTATGTTGACAGGCGCCGCAACCGTAGCACCGGAGCCGCTTCAGCGACGGCGACAGCCGACCCAAACTCAACCGCAACACGAGCACCATCGACGATCCTTAGCTATCAAATATGACAACGATACCCATACGCCGCCGAGAATCAGGTACTATTATCCAACGGCCGGCGCCTACGTTCACTTTCCTAGCATAAGCACCGCACCTTTGAATTTCTTGAGGCATCATTCAGTTTTTCATGAGATCGTTATTCGCTTGCACCAGAGGGCCATACTTACAGCAATGAACATGTTACATGTGCTAAATTACATACCAGTGCACATATAGTTAATATGCTTTAGTTTTGTTCTGATGACACCTGTTGGTTCCATCAGACTGCTTAATGTTCTCTATGCTTAATTACACATCAGCAAACTAGCATGTGGTTACACTGCTTTTTGTTCGTTTTACCCTACATTTTCTGATGCTAGCTATTACATCACTGCTCCGAGCCTCTGTTCATTACTTGTTTGTGTGTTCTTGATCTTCCCAAGTTGCATGACTAATTTGATGTTTCTATTAATTATGGAGCTGCCAACCCCATCAAGCAAGATATTTGTTCTTTTGGGGCTGGCACCTCGAACAAGCATAAAAATAGAGGGAAGCAGATATATTGTCGTGTATGCACACACCCTTCTTTCATTAGTTTAGATGAACCATTGATGATCAATTCGGACAAGTGCATGCGATTAAAATTAATTTTACCTAAATAGATGGTGCAGAATAAACTACAACAACTAGATTTGCAACCACGGGATCTTGATTTATATCTTCAAAGAACATTGCAACAGCAGCTAGGCTTCACAAAGAACATATGGTAAGCCGGTGTGTTTTAGTACATGTGAAATGTAATGCGAGTGGGCTGCTTTCTTGGCTTGTGCCCTCAACGTGTAATCCTACCGAATTACAAATAGTTCGGTTATGCGCTTTCTTTGTATTGCTTGATTCGAATGCTTGTTTGTCGTTATGCTATACCTGAGTTGGCCAATATGTCAGCAGTGCCTACTGTACTATCGTAAACAAATGCATGCCTATTTCATTTGAGTCCTTAACTTTTCCTCTCAACTTCATCACAAGACTGTCTTCGTAGTTTATATGAGGCCACACTGTTAAGTGCTTTATCAGATTATTTCAACTGCTTCGATGCCTTGGCAACTTAAATATAGCGGTTGTACACTCCCTTTCAACTAGGGATGTCAACTGGGTCCTGTTTAATCCCGATTAAAGTCCACTAGTGGTATGATAGTTCAAAAGAGTGTTTGTTTTTTGAGGAAAATGAACTAGGGAGGTAGCAAAAACTAACTAGATGGGACTGGTGGATGTCGTTTATTTGCCACTTACATCCCTAGTTTCATCTTACCATTTTAATTTCTTTTCGGCTGATGCTGCTTCGAACCATTTAAATATAGTTTGCCATGCTCGGCAATAATTCATCCGTCGTTTACCATGTAAGCTTACTGCCTAGATCATACGATAACTATCTCTTACTTATGTCCACCGGAAACCTTTCAGGATGCCGTTCACACTAGGACACAATGTACAACCCCAGAATCTATTTGTGGAAGCAGTGCGCCATCCATGTTACCAGATGGTAGTAGTTCAGAGGCAACACCGCCGGAGAGCAGTCTGAGCACAAATATTATAGTGCTTGAGGCTCTACTAGAGGCAGAAAGAGATGGTGTGGCTGCCATGAATGAGGTAATCTTTATCTTGAGGCTGGAAATTACGGAACTAGCGGCACGCATTATGCAAGCAACCCAAGAATTGGAGGAAGTAAGAATGTTGCATTTGAAGACGGAGGAGGTCATGCTGTTTCTGCTATCTGAAGCCCAAGGTAATCCCGGTTCTTCTTTAGATATGAGTTGAAATAGTCATTAGATTATTTTACTTGCATGTTGTGTCATGTCTCTGAATGGATTATGTTGCAAGACCCCCTATGTTGTCCATGTGTTGTAATGATCCGAATTTTTTAGGCGAGGTAATCCTCAGTACTTGTATGATTGACATAAGGTGAACTGTTTTTCGTGTGAGCATATTGTATTGGATGAAATAACTGTTTGACTCAGAATATATCCAACCTACTGAATTCGAAGATCACGACATTTCTAAATCATAATCATATATAAAGGTGGAATAAATCTTTGTTGTGGTTTTGAAGAAATAAATACAAAATGTATAATTATCTATGGATATTCATAATCGAATACAAATTGGATTTGAATTTAGTTTGCCAGGTCAGGGCAAACGTGAATGCTAATTCTCCCAAGTTTTGAACGAAGCGGCTAAACACCCACTATAATTTGTGGGCTGCCCGAAGCAAGTGTTTGCGAGATGGAAATTACTGTCTACCCCTGACATTTGACATCCTTGTCGACCGGATTTACACTGCTGTCGATAGCGGTAGACTAGTAACTTCAATCAGACATGACACGACGGCCTCTGAGCCCATTCAGACACGGTGGGCGCCAAACATGGGCGGCAAAACACATTTGATTCAAGCTCGTCCGAAAGACATATGTCTCTTCCTCCATTTCCCCATTCATACACGGTGGGCGGCAAAACAAACTGTCCTCGTCCGAAATCGATGTAGGCTAATATTTTAAATAGGGGCAGATGTGTAACTTCCATCAAACGTGACACAACAGCCCTACATGTCAGCCCCGTTCATACATCATGGGCGCCAACCGTGGGCAGCAAAACACCCTCTCCTCGCCCGAAATAGTTACCGCAAATATTTGGGAGATGCGAGATTACCGTCCTATCCCCAACCGACGCGATGTCTGAAATTTTAAACGGGGGATAAGTTCGTAACTTTCCCCATTTCGAGAAGCGTCCCCAAAGTTTGAGATCCCCTCCCTCCATTTCCCCATTCATACACCGTCGGCGGCACGACAACCTCCGCACTGCGGCCAGCCTCCTCCGTCCCCACCCCATCCTCCACCTTGCCGGAGCCGCTACCCCTACCCCGTCGTCCACTGCAAGAGATGGACGTCTCTCATCCACGGTGCTGGACCAGGATCCTTTCATCGCCTCCTCTCGCTTCATCGGCGCCGTCGTCCACCTTGTCGTTGCCTCTCCTACAACCACCTCGTCCACGACAACAGGATATATCCCCTGACCCGGCCGTCTGCCGTCTAAAGTCTTCTTCCCCGCCGCCGGCAGCCATCGCACCCGCAGCACCCTCAACGTATCAGCATAGGCCTACACGGCGTCGCAAGAGAGGTGGTACTCTTCCATATGTGCTTAAGTTATTGATCTCACCCGGAAAATAGATCGTAATTTGTTTACCGTACTTTTCTTGTCCATACCAAATCGTAGTGGCTAGTTGAAAGCAAACATTGGTTGCGAAGTAGCTTTGTCTGGTTTGCACCTTCAGATTCGCCATGGCACGGGCACTATACTCGTAAAGCTTATGGTTTCCCCCCTTTATATTCACTACCATCATCGTAGTTGCTTCGTGTCATGCTAGCACTGCTCCTCAAGAACTCAACCCAAAGCTTACGTGTTGAAATACGAATCTGATATGATGCTCATATCACTAAAACAGAGAATGTTTAATTGGTCACCTAATGTTCCTATATTCGCTTCGAAAAGCATGTGCGCCACCCACTGGTCCAGCTAGTTCCACTTTCCTGATTTTTCTCCTGATGCTTAGGGTTTTCCCGTTTTATCTACTCTACTATGATCTGCGTAGGTGCTTTCTGTCGTACTATCATTACTCCACCCTTCATGCTAAATACCACAACACTCAGAATTCGAAAGCTTAGTTGTTCAAATATGATTGTGATATGATACTGGTATTAGTTAACTAACACATTTAATTGGTTAGCTAAAGGTCCCACTTGAGTTTCCAAATGCATGTCGCGACATATAGAGAGACATCATAATTGCATTTCTTGGTCACTTGTTGATCGTACTTTCTTGTCCATACCAAATCTTAGTTGTTATTTCAAAGCAAACATCGGTTGCTAACTACCCTTTGCGCGGTTGCAGCTTCAGATCTGCCATCCCACTGCCACAGTCAACACTGTACTCATCATGCTTATGTTTTCCCCATTTTATGATGACCACAATCAGCCTACATGGTTCGTGTCGTAATAGCACTGCTCCACCCATCGAGTAAACAAGCTTAGTTATACAAATTCATATCTGATATTATTGCTGATATTAGTAAAACTGAGAGATGTTTAATTGGTTAGCTAAATGTTCCTACTTTAGTTTCGAAATGCATGTGAGCCACATATGGAGAGACCGGAAAGAATAGTATTTCTCTGTGCGCTCTGGTTCATCATGGGTGGCCAACCGACATCGTATTGAAAGACTTGTAATATATTCAATCTGCTTGCTCCTCTGCTCTTCTTTAAGATGATACTCTTCTCTTGCGGTCGACTGGTCAGGTCGAGTTGTTCTCCCTTAGTATATTTTGAATCATCAGTCGTCGACTTTGTTCTTCTTTACTATATGTTGAAGCTATCATCTGCGAAGTGTCATCACTTCTGGAGCTCTCATATTTTGAGTAGTAGGCCACATTATATTAATGCACACAACAAATTACAGCATGCATGACATCTTTTAAAAGAATTGCAGAGATAGCACAAAGGGGTTTACAGGGAGGCAGTATTGGATTAGAATCACTTCTGCATTACAAAGGAAATCCCACTTGTTTTTATTTTTTCATGCATGTCAGATATTGAACATTATCAAAATGAATATGAGAATGGGCGCACGAGAGGAATATTGCGGAACGATCCACTGGCTAACAAACTTGGCATGGTGGAGGATGGACTATCTTATTCACCCATCAAGGTGCTTGCTCTAACTTTGCAAAGTTGTATTGGTCGCACATATTTTGCATCTGACCTCTTGCATTACTTCTACTTTGTTACACCATATGCTTAGTTTAAGCATCATATATGAGTATATGCCATACCTATCCATTTTCTGTACCTATTCCATGTGTCGTCACACTATGTTTTTCCAGTCAAATGTTGTTCTTTCGTAATAGATGTCCAAAAGGAAGAGGGTGAGTGCAGATCCTCAAGGAGTACAAACTAGGTATTTGGAAAAGGTAGCGATACCTGTTAAATCACATAGATCAGCAGCCACAGAAAACACATGCCCAACTCTACTACACTTTACCCCTACTCCAGTGGCCAAACCCCTATTAGAACTGCTGGGAGCCCAGCGTCAGGTACTGTCTATGATATCAATTCAAAATTTGAACTCCTAAATTTCTGCTTGTGCCTTACCTTCAGTCTTGTATGAAAACTAATTTCAGATGAATCTCCTTACTCAAAGGATCATACGATCTCAAAACAATAATGGGCTCTGCATTGCTCTTGTCGAGACCTCTCTCCCTTTTGCCTTGTAACGTATGTACTTAATTAATTGCAATTTGATTATGTATCATCATGCACTTTTGAGCTTCATTATCCTCTGTTTCTTCCAATATTATTTGATCTATATTTACTCTTTGCAAAATGTAGAATAATGGCAACGCTTATAAAGAATTTTCTTTGGGGAATTTATTGAATTATCCTTCCATCGACATGGAGAAGGGCTTTGTCCAGCCCGTGTTAACATGTAATGTAAGTTCATCCTTCTCAAGCCTTCAAACTTTGTTCTAGTATAGATTTGGATAGGCATCATTTCCTCCACTGCTGTTTGCTTTGCTGTTTACATCTGATTGGATGTTTGCAACAACTACCAGTTTCAAATTGTAGTTGTAAAAACATGTTCCTTATGCAGAACAGATCCATTTATTTGCTTATATAATTGTGAAACACATTACTTGTCTCCTTGTTTCTCTTTCGCACTCGTATCTCTTACGCCGAGCAGAACTTTAGGGAAGATAGTGAGCCAAACCATCTTGAGGACAGCGAGATGACCCCAAGGTCTGTCTTGATGAAGACAAGATGAGTTGAAGCTACTCACGGCGGTGTGAGACAACCTCTATCACGATCATTGCCTCAATCAGTTCGACTTCTTTAGTCTCAACTTAAAGAGGAAAGGCTTGCTTCAGCTTAGCTCCGACTTGAAGTCAAAGATGCAATGAAGATGTCAGAGGACTGTCGTGCGCACCATCATGCCTTAAATCTAGTGTTGATGCATCGATCGTTGACACAACCGAGGTCTACTCAGCTTCTTCAGCTGTTTGGGGGGCCCGACCTGGCCAGGCCTAGTGCCGTCTGAAGTGCTCTCAGTTTTGTATATTCTTTTATCGACACATTTATTTGCACTGGTGGCGAACTTTGATGCCCAGTGGATGTAATATGTGTGATAGCCGTGATAGCCTAGCGTAAGTTGCTTGCTTATTTATTTCCTTGTTGTCTTGTTCATTTGTTTGCTTGTAGTCATTGCAGCTCTTTTTCCGCGGTTTGCTAGTGGCTGCAATAAACTATTTTTTAAAACTCGGCCACAATAACCATGGGCTAATATTTACTGTAGTGACACTAGGCCTCCTACGGGCCATAGAAACAGTGGGCCTTCTACGGGCCGTAGAAATAGTGGGCCTTCTACGGTCCATAGAAACAATGGGCCTTCTACGTGCCGTAGAAACAATGGGCCTTCTACAGGCCGTATCATCAATGGGCCTTATACGGGCAGTATGATCGATTGACCAAACATGGGCCAATAACAGGCCGCATTATGGCCGTAAATGGGCTAGAGTTGGAATCGTCCGTTCATGGGCCGACCATAACACTACTAGGGAAAAGCCTATACACAGAATCTTAGCAGCAGCGCGGTTCAAAATAGAGCGCTGCTGCTAAGTAGTTGTAGCGCGGGTTACGTAAACTCACTGCTGATAAATATTTAGCGATGGCGGCGCTCGACGAAACGCTGCTACAAATATCGACCGGCGGTGTTCCCCAACTCTAAGTAGCGATGGCGCTGTCGCAATAACAGCGCTCTTGCTAAGTACATAGTAGTAGCGGTTTCCTCGAGATCGCTCTTTGGTAAGTTTCAAATTGCCGCAATTTTTGTCCCGATTAGCGATGGCGCCTTACCTAAAAGCGTCTTTGCTGCTAAGTTCTTAGCAGCAGCGTTTTCTCTCCAGCCATCGCTAACCCCACCAACCCCAACCCGTCCCCTCCCTCCCCTTCCTTTTTCCCTTCCCCTACCTCCCCTCTCCTCTCTTCCCTCCACCACATGCTCCCACTCACTTTTTCCCTTCCCCTACCTCCCCTCTCCTCTCTTCCCTCCACGACATGCTCCCACTCTCACTCTTCTTCTTCTCAATACTTCTCCCCCATTACTCTCTCTCTTCTCTATCCACCTTCTCTCTCTTCATTACTCCTACATAACTACACCACCTCCATTAATGCATCTCCTTTCTCTTTTTCCTTCCCCCTCCACTAGTTGAAGTTGTCTCCTTCCAAATTAGGTAGGTAGGTAGATGTAGGATTTAGTTAAGTGACCTATTTGCCCCCTAACTAGATCTATCTTTGTCAAGAAGAGCTTAATTTGTGCACTTTTGATCTCCCTACAACATCATCTTCGGCCATCGAGATAGAGGTGATGAAAGTTTCATGATTTTGCAAAATGGAAATGTGTTTATGTGTGTGTGATATGTTTGTGGAAATTGTGTGTGTGGCATGAGTTGACGCTGCCAAATTGTGCTTTTGAGTTGCCTATGTTTTGCGAAATGTCGATTTATTTACATTTGGCTAATTCGGCAAACTCTAGATCCATATATGTCCTATTTTTAGGGAAGGTCATGCCAAATTTTTTATGACTTTGATGCATGCATGCATTTTACAATCAATTTTTTATTATTACCGTGCGAGTTGGCGATGGTCGATGGAACCATGGTGGACAGGTGGTTGCGGTTGGCGGTGCAAGACATGAAAGAAAATAACCGGACAGAGGTTTTATGTCCGTGTCGAAAATGCAAAGGAATAGTTTGGCTCGACCCCCATGGCGATGGTTGTGTCGAGCGCACCTGCTCATGACTGGTTTCATGGATGGCTATACTAGGTGGATAATTTAAGATGAGGATGACGATGTTGAGGATGCCGACGGGCGAGCAATGATGACACGGGCAAGACGAAGAGATGATCGATAATGGCGGCGGGAAGAGGCGGACATGGCGGCGGAGAAGGGCCGGACATGGCGGAGGAGAAGGGCGGACATGGCGGCGGAGAGAACGACATGGACTCCACGCAGCAGAGTTCGTTGGTACTAAGTTCAATTGTCTTGGGACCCTCATGTTCAAGCATTGCCGCAAGGAGACGAATCTTGAGAGAGCTGCTTCTAGAGAGGAGGCTAAGCTGGAGCAACTGGTGGTAGACTCGAAAACTCCATTGTATGATGGTTGCAATCTGAGGTGACCGGTTGAGTTTCACGCTCCAACTCCTCAAGACGAAGGCTAAAAAAATGGACCGACACTAGCCTCGATGAGCATCTCAAGTACCTAAAGGATGTTCTTCCCGGGTAATCTATGTCCTACTAGTGTTGATGAGGCCAAGAAGATTGTGTGCCCTCTTGATCTGCCACATGTTAGATACCATGCATGCATCAACGATTGCATAATTTATCGGAAGAAGCACGGAAAAAACAAGCTGTCCGGTGTGCAATGCTTCTCGATACAAGAAGGCCGGAAGAAATGTCCCCGAAAAGTTGTATGGTACTTACGGTCACTCCCGTCTCGGTATTTTGTAGATCCCAAGGAAGCAAAGCTAATGCGCCGCACGCGGAGAGGAAGAAGCCCGACGATGGAGATGATCCGGCTAAGACACGTGAAGGATGGAAGCCGTGGAGAGCGTTGAACAGCTTCTATCGGTATTTTGAATGTGATGCAAGGAACATCGTGCTTGGCGCGTGTACCGATGGCATGAATCCGTTTGGCAACCAGGACACCAACCATAGTACATGGACCGTGTTTGTATGGATGTACAACCTCCCCCCCTGGTTGTGCATGAAATCAAGTACATTCACATGAGCATGCTTATTCAAGGGCGAAACAACCAGGAAATAATATTAATTTGTATCGGGGCTACTTCAAGAGGAGTTAGACACGTTATGGAAAACACCGCCAAGACATGGGGCGCCAAACAAAGGTGAGTATTTCAACATGAGAGCGCGTTGATCACGGCGGTGCGGACTATCTCGATTACGGATATGTGGCGGGCCAGGTGTGCCATGGATATTGCGGATGCACGCGGTGCATGGATGATACAACGTCTCGGCAGCTAACGTCAAGGAAAGATGGCGGTGCAGGAAAATCGTGTACATGGGGCATCGAAGATGGCTTGAACAGACGAACCGTGGAGAAACCGTGGAGATCTATTCAATGGTCACGCTGAGCATCGAGGACCTCCACGTAAGCGGAGCGGTGCGAAATCGATGAGCTGTTGAAAAAGCTGGAATGAGTGCCCCGCCGCCGAAAGACGATGAGAAAGGCGCCGGGCGGCTGCTGAAGGTATGGAAGGCGAGGTCGTGTTCGGGACTTGAGTATCGCACAAACTCGATACACCTCATTGCCTTGATCAAATGCATATCTGTAAGAATGTCCTTGAGAGCTTGCTCGCAACATCGATGAACATGCCGGATAAGACCAAGGATGGGCGAAGGCAAGAAAAGACTTACAAGATTTGAAAATCAGGGAAGATCTCGCACATGCCGCCCGTAAAATGTCGACAAGACAGAGACGGAGACAGAGGCACGGAGAAGAAGGGCAAGAAATTAAAGAAAGAAGATTATTGCCCCCCTCTTGCTTCACCTTAAGTCGGTGAGATCAATCAATTCTTTAAGTGCCTTACCGAGTGAAAGTTAGTTCGATTCTTCGTGGCAAGATAAGCGGATATCTGAACACGGACAAAAAAAGGTTCAGCGGGATGAAGTCTCATGACCGCTATGTGATGATGACGCAGATACTACTGTTGTCCTTAGAGGATAATGGACAAGCATGTCCGTGACACGCTTATTGGTCTCTGCAACTTTTTGACGTCATCTCGAAAGTCGATCGGTGTGAAGCAGCTCCAAAGGCTACGAGGAAGAGATCGTTGTGATCTTGAATGAGCTTGAGATGTACTTCCCTTGCCGTTCTTGACGTGATGGTGCATCTGTGTGTCCATATTGTGGATGACATAATAGACACAGGGCCGTCATTCCCGCACAACATGATGCCGTTTGAGAGGATGAATGGGATCATCAAAGGATTCGTTAAGTAACATGTCCCGTCCGGATGGAAGCATCGTCCAGGCTATTTGGCACAAGAGTGCATCTCTTTACGTGAGAATTTTCTATATGGCGCAGACCAGCCGCTGGTGTTAGTGTTGGTTTGCCCGTTAACAAGCACGATGGGAGGCTCGAAGGAGATGGTCATCATAACGGTCGCGAGGAACTGCACGTGGCATACTCGGATCGACGCAGCGACTTTGTGAGAGCAAACTTGGTAGTGCTACAACACCTAGACGAGGTAGATCCTTTCGTGGCCTCGCACAAAGAAATTATCGCAAAGAAGTATCGTGACCGGGGTATGCGGGGCGGACGCCGGTTACTAGAGAGCACAACTCCACTTTCTGCATTGGTTCAAAGAGCATATTATTGCTAATCCCGGAGGAGGGCTCTAAGGACGGATTGGTCATATCGCCTTAGCACATGGCCCTCGCCCAACCTCGTAACCTATCGGGCATATGATATCAACGGATACACGTTCTACGGAGGCAAAAGATATGGACAAGGATGATCGTAACTCGGGGTGACGATGGAATGCATGACCGCAGCGACAACGGCACAACCGAGCGATTTTATGGAAGGGTCAAGGAGATCTGGGAGCTTGACTACTCTGGACTGCACAACACGACGATGTTCCGTGTCAGATGGGCTAAGAATGTCGAAAGAGAAAGCCGGATGTTCACTACCATGACTATACCCGACGCCAAGAGCACTACCGTGAACGCTATCACAAAAAACGAGCCATGAGTACACGCTAAGCACGTGACACAATGCTTCTTCATAACTAACCCGCGCGATCCCAGCCGTGTTGTCGTGAGGAGAGGCAAAAGGAACATCATTGGAATGGATGGAGTCACCAATGAGCTAGACTATGATCAGTACGGCAACCCAATGAGGGAAGATGACGATGATGATGAAGTATACGTCAAAATAAGAATCAATACTACATTACCTAAGAAAAATCGTACTCCATGGAAAAGGCAAAGTCACAATGAGGGGCTCAATTATTCTTTGACGAACAAGAAGGGAAAGAAGCTGACTCAAAAACGAAAACGCCAGCACTGAGGAAACGTATGTTATGGGTCCAATGATGTGTCATATATATATGTTCCTATTTTGTATACACACTTAGCCATTATTATGCATGGGTCCAATGATGTGTAATATATATGTTCCTATTTTGCATACATATTTAACCGTCAAATGATGCAATATATATCGCCCTCCCTTCGTTCACTGCCCTCGGGAAATAAAAGTGGGATAAAATAAAGGAAAAGAAAAAGGAAAACTGGCGTGAGTAACGGCGATAGCAGCTGCTTCCACAAAACCGCTGCTTTCTGCAGACCATAGTAGTAGCGTGTTTCTTATAAACCGCTGCCGCTTCGCACCATAGTAGTAGCGTGTTTCCCATAAAGCGCTGCAGCTAAATATCATAGTAGTAGCGCGTTTTGACATAACGCGCCATCGCTACGTCCACTAACCCAAAATTCTCACTCGCCCAGCTTCATCCGCCATTTCCCCAAATCCCCACTCTCTCCGGCCCGTCGCTCCGCCGCGCCCGACCCGCCCGGCGCTTCGCCCCGACTCCGCCCGGCGCCGGCGCTAGCCAGCGCTTCGCCCGTCGGCCCTCGACCCGACTCGGCGCGCTCGCCCCGACCCATCCGCTCGCCCCGACTCCGGCGCGGCCTTCGCCCCGACCACGCCGCTTCGCCCCGACCCAACCGCTCGCCCCGACTCGGCGCGGCCTCGCCCCGACCCAGCGCTTCGCCCCGACCGTCGGCCTCGCCTCCCTCCTCGCCCTGCACTCTCTGTAAACCCCCTCTCTGCTAGGGTTCTTCATGTTAATTAATTAGGTTATCTATTTAGTTATGAATTTAGCTAGGTTTCAAAATTAGCTGAATTTATATGGAAATTTGAACTGGACATGTGATATGTGCATATGTCATGTTTTGGACATGTCATGTTTGGAAAATGATCCGAGTGGCCTATGTTACGTCGGAATGTTGATTCATTTCCGTTTGGTGAATTTGGCGCCGATATGTCCATTTTTAGCAAAGGTCATGCGAAATTTCCGTGAATAAAGGCATGATTTGTGCTACATAGTTGGCATATCGAGTCTTTGCACATAGATTTTTTATGTCATTTCTCATTTATTCATACTTTTAGAAATAAATGAGGCCACTTAATCATAGGAAACATGTCGAACAACGAACAAACCGGGCCTTGACCAAGATGCGATTTAGATGGATTATGATGGTGAACAAGAGTACCTCGACTATTTGACTGCTAAGCAAGGTTTGCAGGTCGGCCTCGATGATGGTACTGACGCCGACATCGACACCGACGGCGCCGGCACCGATGGCGGCGCCGAGACCGGTGGGGAAGGTACCGGCGGGGAAGGTACCGACGGGGAAGGTACCGGCCCCGATGCCGATACCGAAAAGAGGAAGCATAAGAAGCAGAGGATACGAAAACCTAACAAACTAGGGATTGGACGACTTGTGATCACAAAGATGGCACCTGGCAAGTTTGAGCCGTTAGAGCCGGAAGAACCTCGCAAGTGCTATGGGAACAAAGTAGGATGCATCCTACGGGAATGTGCAAGCATCAACGACGATGACTTAAGGAGTAAAGAACATTTGACGCAGTTGCTCCTAACGAAGTTGCACAAGAGATTCAAGTTCCTCGACCGGGATGATCACATAGAACAACCATGGGATGATCCGAAGATGAAAAAGATTAACAATCACGCCATGGGCATGTTCAGCAATGATTTGGCCTCCTGGAAAGGGAGGGTGAAACGAGCTATTGAGGCTGATGAACCCCTGTCCAAAATTCTGGAGGAAAATCAAACACTTACGGAAGAGGAGTTCGAAAAGTTCAAGGACACTTGCTATCGAGGCAGCCAAGGCTAAGGCTGCAAAATTCAAAAGCCTTCAGCTCCGGAACACGGTGAAGCATCGCCTCGGAAGCCGTGGCTACCTCGGTAAAAGGCCCATATGGGATAAGGAGGACGCGGAACGTGAAGCCGCGGGTCTCCCAGACCCCTTCGCGAAGTTCACCAATCCCTTGGAGCATGACTTCATCAGGGCCCGCTACAAGTGGGACAAGGAGAAAAGGTTTTTACGGACAAGATCACGAGGAAATTGATTAGACTCTCGAGAAGCAACACCGCTTGCAGCCAAAGCCCTACTTCTCGATGAGGCCCAAGTGGGATACCCCTCTCAACCGGCCTTGAACGAACTTAAGGGACTCCCGTTGGACCAGCGGCATAATATGGTCGTGTGCACGGCGTTGGGGGCGGCGCCACGTGGAAGGTGTTTTACAACGACGCCCGAGAGGCCAAGAAGCGAAAAAGAAGTTTAGTCGGCGGACATCGGCGCAAAGGTGAAGCTTGCGGTCGAGAAAAAAACAGTTGAGGACGCGAAAAAGCAGCCGAGGACAAATATGAGTTGCTACAAGCGAGCGAATGCAATGCAGAATCGCCTGCAGAAATGATTTCGCTACTAACTTGGTTCCATTATCATCAATCGGGCGAAGGAAAATCCGCACAAGGCGGTACATGATTTCCCGATGCCCAGTTTAAATGGAGCAACTCCATGAACAACAACACCATCGCACCATCACTTGCTCAAGTAACCGGGCCTCCTCTCGCACCCGCTCCCGCTCATAGCAGCCCGTCCTCAATCTCAGGCGCGCTAGGTGGGCCTTTGTCTTTGGCTGAGCTCGACGCCGTCACGGTAATTACATGTCGCACCAACATATATATATATATATAGATAATATTCCATTTTTGTTGCCTTTCGTTGTTTTACACCACGCACATATGTGTTTGCGGTGAGAGAAACCCCATGCACCATACTCTACTTGATCAAAGGCGGAAGGTGGACGTGGGAAAGGGGATGATAATGGACCCCTCTCAACGCACATTCCACAACCACCCATCCCCGCTAGGCACTTCAGGGTTAGCTTGACCAATGTGAAATCGGGGCACGAGGATTTGCCTCCTCCAGTACAGCATGTGGGAGCGGACGACGAGACCCCGCCATGGATTGGACGATGCAATGGTTGGGTGCTGCTATGGCCGAAGAATCTTATTCGTGCGAGCCGCCGAGAGCACACCAATAACTACCACACATCAACAAGCATGTGCGGAGACCACCACCCCACCTACACAATTACCAGCTCTGTAGTAGTGCGGGTGAGGCGGCGGACGACATGATGAAGGGGTGCAATAATCTCGGCTGATGTACCAGAGAACAGAGAATGGATGATGAGACGGAGGTCGACCCTATGGATTACCTCAATACAAGCGCTGTATGATGTGACATAGATATGATGAGTCAACCATATGACTAATCGGGCTATCAGACTTGCTAATGAGGATATGGATGATATGCGGGCAGGGCCGTACCATGGAATGCAAAAGTCTCTTCATGAAATCCTCACAGACACGCTCAAGATGCCGCCTCAACACAGGCTCAACTAGCCGGGCGCGAGGGTCGTCAAGATTTAGCCCGGGAACACTTGGGCAGGGGTTAAGGAAGGGTCTGGAAGGTGTGCCCAAGAAAAGGAGAGGAAGAGATCGGGAAGGTAATCGCCTCCAAACAAGCGAGAGCACACAGCAGCCAGACGATGCATTCTAAAGAGCGTGTACCCGTGAAAGGTGCGGTCATGTTCCATCTCACGGGCGAGCCGATGCTACCGCCGAAACCGCTGGAGGCACTATCAGGGGATCTCAGGAGACTGCACGACCATGTGCTGTCGACTGAGAAAAGCCTACTAGCCTCAAAGGATCCAGGATATCCGACATACGCGGCTCGTGTGCCTGAGGGGAAGTGCTACGTCGACACACGGCCCGTGGAGGTGTTCTTCCTGCGGTTTGACCATATCTTTGAGATGTTTCTAACAAGGCGGCTTGATTTTACTATCGTCCGCCTTTTTGCGCTACATATGAGCTCCGTCGTGAAGAGTGAAGAAGTCTCGCAAATCTGTGTGGCGGATCCGTACTACATGCACGAGTCTTTCTTGAGTCTCGGCGACTTTGAGCGTGAAACTGCTAGGGAGTACCTCCAAAACTTCATGGTACAGAATAAGGACCGAAAAATTGTCCTCATGCCTTATCATCCAAAGTAAGTCAGTTCCGGACAACCCTTTCGTACATTTCAATCATTCCTTCTCTCTCATATGGGGAATAATTTGAGGTGTCTTTTCCCCGCAGCAACGGGCGCGCCGTCCTTATCGTTCTTTACCCGCAAGTCTCCCACGCCGTGTATTTTGACCCTTCGAGAGACTACGAGAAAAAGGACTACACCCACATAATGAATATTCTAGATGATGCTCTCCAAGGCTTCAGCTATAGAGGTGGCCACATGCATATCAGGAAACAAAGGAACAAGAATATGGGTTTCGCGCATAAAACTAACTTCTCCTGCATCCATGTCCCAAAACCAAGCAAGAAGGATGGATTCTACATTGTCCATCTCATGATTCAATTCAACACAGATCACCAAAAGCTTTGCATTAACAGCAGAAATGATGATCATATCCACAAGTGGCTAGAATCTCATGGAGAAGCGAATTATAAACTTAGAGATGACTTCTTTCGCATCCAAAGCGACATTGCGACGATCATCATGAAAGAAGTCGTCGATGAGAAGGGGATGTTCCACCACGGCCCTATATCGCGGCTGACGTCCGAACTCGCATAGGCATGCAACGTCTAGACCTCACGCCATTCAAGAAGCTAGGGTTCGTCCTCGATGATATGGAAGGATGGAACTTCTAGTGATTTATGATGCCGATGATGATGATATGTGTCGGTTGAACTTGTATACTTTTTGTAGCGATGATACTTTGTGATGTCCACGGTCCCTGCCGAACTTGCGTAACGCTACTTTGTTAGTTGGCGTACGATGACCTGCGTACCTCTAGTTAATTAATTTGCGTCTCAGTATATGTTGCATCTAGTTGCTAACCTTTCTTTTTGGTGTTGCTCTAGTATATTTTTTGCATATATATGATTGTACATCCTCTTCATGAACATGCATCTCTAATAGGTACCTAGTTTCTTGATGGCGAGATGGAAATGCTATGTCGTGTACAAAGGGAAGGTTCCGGGTGTACAACGAGTGGCATGAGTGTCGGCGCAAGTGAATGGGTTCACGGCGCCAGCCATAAAACTTCAAAAGGATAAGAAGGAGAAGCTAGTTACTTGAGGTTCACGCTAGCGCGAGAGAGGACTCAGAATCGCCACCTCATGTACTGCATGGTTCCGCTCTCACTCATAGTGATAGCACTTCTTGCGTATGCCTTTGTTTAGATGGATGACATTGTTGTAGTTGCAAGTATTCGAGACTTGCATGTATTGCTATTTTCGAGATGATAACAAGATATCACTTTGTGTTGGATGATGATTATGAAGAGACTATTTGTATGTACATGCTATGATTACATTTGTGGTCTCGCAGCATTTGTATGTGTATCATGATGAAATTTCTATGTGCTAAAGATTCTTCTACAAAGCCGATTCAAATACAAAACAAATATGCCAAAAAAACTACTTAAATTAGCGATGGCGAGTGTACAAAAGTTAGCAGCAGCGCCGCAATAGCGATGGCGTCTCGCCAAAGAGCGCTAAGCGCTACTAGCGATAGCGAGCTTCCTAACCGCCGCTGCTGCTAGACTTGTATAGCAAGATGGCTGGTGGGCACGCCGCCTCGCTATGAATTAGTCAGAAGGTCGTATTAGTAGCGCAGGTACCCGCGCTACTGATACATCTAAAACCCGCGCTGCTGCTAGCCTTTTCCCTAGTAGTGTAATGGGCCATCGTTAATAGACCGTATTTGATGACGCTATGAAAAAAGCCCAACATATTAACGGACCACAAATGGGCCGAGTGTAACCACGGGCTGGATTTGGCCCACAAGCGTAAAAATGACGAACGCGTCTTTGCAAGTAAACGAATCTTTGGAAATGAGCCCAAGAATAAATGGGCTCGAGAAGGCCGAAGATAACATGGGTTGAAACGCCCAACGGAATAACAGCCGTTAATGGGTATAAAGTGATACATTTGTTCATTACGGGCCGCCACACCACGAGCCGTTAATGGGTGTAAAGTGATGCACTGTTCATTACGGGCCAGTTTCACCACGGGTCGTTAATAGGCCAAGAGTTACATAGGGCCTCATATGGGCCGAAAGACGTCATGGGCCATACATGGGCGGGCGAAAACGGGGAATCATATTGGGTGGTCCAGATGACGCTACTGGGCCTAATTCAGATAGGGCGTAACGGGCCTTGGGTTAGCGGGTTGTAAATGGGCTATATGCAAATAGGCCGTTAACAGGCTTTACATGGGCCGACCTGCCACCTTTTGACCAAGTCAAATGGGCTGGGCTTTTCACAGGAATGGGCCTCTGTTGGGCCGTGCCACGTGTCGACGTATCATAGGCGCCTTCTGTCCAATGAGTGGATGACATCTGCCCCAGCGATGATCCGACACATGTTTCCTCCAGCCAATGATGATTTTACATGTGGAAAATCCCCATTGGTCGGGGCTGTTAACGGGTTATTGGATCCAAAACCCAACCCGATAGCTTAACGGCGTTCCGTTACGGTGGATGCCACGTGTCGGTCACCCTTGACGAAAGCACTTCTGTGACGCGGGATTTATTGTCATGGAAGTGGACACTTCCATGATGATAATTTTGGTAATGTCATGGAACACTTCTACGACAGCACAGGTATGACTATCTTGATTCTGTCATAAAATTGTCATGGATGTACATGCATGACAGAAAATGCGACCTACTGTGACAAACACATATCATCACGGAAGTGTATTTTTTTGTAGTGTATTTTTTAGCAAGATCAAATCAACTATCACCAAACATGATCCCAAAGGCTTTACTTGGCACTTTATTGAAACAAAATCAATAAAATATGATTACTACAGTATCATAATCATGTGAAGACACAAAAAACAGTAGGTAAAAGTGTTGGGTTGTCTCCCGACAAGCGCTTTTCTTTAATGCCTTTTAGCTAGGCATGATGAGTTCAATGATGCTCGCATAAAAGATAAGAATTGAAACGTAACAAGAGCATCATGAATCACACGACAAGCACATTTAAGTCTAAACCACTTCCTATGCATAGGGATTTTGTTAGCAAGCAATTTTTGGGAACAAGAATCAACTAGCATAGGAAGGCAAAACAAGCACAGCTTCAAGATTTTCAACACATAGAGAGAAAACTTGATATTATTGAAATATGTAGAAGCATATGTTCCTCTCTCATAATATTTTTTAGTAGCATCATGAAGAAAATTAACAATATAACCATCACAAAAAGCATTCTTTTCATGACACATAGGCATAGCAATTTTGTTACTCTCCACATAAGCAAATTTATTCTCATGAATAGTGGTGGGAGCAAACTCAACAAAATAACTATCATGAGATTGAAAATTAAAATCACGATGACAAGTTTCATGATTATCATTATTCTTTATAGCAAACATGTCATCACCATAATCATCATTAATATGAGGAATGCTTTCATCATAGTAAATTTTCTCACCAAAATTTGGGGGACAAAAAATATCATCTTCATCAAACATAGCATCCCCAAGCTTATGGTTTGCATATCATTAGTATCATGGATATTCAAAGAGTTCATACCAACTACATTGCAATCATGCTCATCATTCATGCCAATCATTTTATTAAATTCTTTTTCTAACAATTGAGCACAACTTTCCGATCCATCATTTTCAAGAAAGATATTATAAAGATGATCAATAATATGATGCAACCTTAATTCCGTTTTTTGTAGTTTTCTTTTATAAACCAAACTAGTGATAAAACAAGAAACTAAAAGATTTAATTGCAAGATCTAAAGATATACCTTCAAGCACTCACCTGCCTAGCAATGGCGCCGGAAAAGAGCAAATTCGTATTCATAATACTCAATCATATTCATAATACTCAATCCAATACAAAGAACTTCAAAGAGTGCCCCAAGATTTCTACCGGATAAACAAAGACAAGAACGTGCGTTAACCCCTATGCATAGATTACCCCAATGTCACCTCGGGAATCCGCGAGTTGAGTGCCAAAACATATATCAAGTGAATCGATATGATACCCCATTGTCACCACGAGTATTCAATTGCAAGACATATATCAAGTGTTCTCAAATCCATAAAAGTATTCAATCCGATAGCAACGAAATCTCAAAGGGAAAAACTCAATTCATCACAACAAGATAGAGAGGGGAAAACACCATATGATCCGACTATATTAACAAAGCCCGCGATATATCAAGATCGTGACATCTCAAGAACACGAGAGAGAGAGAGAGAGAGAGAGAGATTAAACACATAGCTACTAGTACAAAACCCTCAGCCCCGAGGGTGGGACTACTCCCTCCTCATCGTGGTGGCCGTCGGGATGATGAAGATGGCTACCGGTGATGATTCCCCCCTCCGGTAGGGTGCCGGAACAGGGTCTAGATTGGATCTCGTGGATACGGAGGCCTTGCAGTGGTGGAACTTCTGATCTAGGGCTACCCCGAAGGGTTTCAGAATATTTGGGAATTTATAGTGAAAAGAGGGGGTACGGGAGGCCACCGAGGTGGGCACAACCCACCTGGGCGTGCCTGGGGGCCCAGGTGCGCCCTGGTGGGTTGTGCCCCCCTCGGCGCACCCCCAGGTGCTGCTCTGGCCCATCCTGGTTGTTCTGGTCCATAAAAAAAATCCTCCACGAGTTACGTAGTGTTTGGACTCCGTTTGATATTGATTTCCTGCGATGTAAAAAACAATCAAAAAACAGCAACTGACACTGGGCACTGGGTCAATAGGTTAGTCCCAAAAAATGATATAAAGTTGCTATAAAATGATTGTAAAACATCCAAGAATGATAATATGTTAGCATGAATACTTCATAAATTATGGATACGTTGGAGACGTATCACCACCGCTGTGTAACCTCCCAGCTGGAGCTATCCTCTGATGACGGCGAAGTGGCTGAGCGACGATGGCGGACCAGTGCCATTGGCGATTGTGGGAGAAGAAGACGAGATAAGCTACATGGAGGGAGGGGAAAATAAGACGCAGGACTCGCCGTCCGTGAGGGTTTATATAGCAGGCCGGTAAGCATTGGGACTTTGCGAGATTTCACCGAGTCAGGCGGGCAGCTTGCGCGGGAACCTATAAAGTTGCGTGGGAATGGGCTCAGCGACGATTCATTGGCACCACCATTTGGCCAAAAGAACGCCCCCGCGAGTCGCGCAAGCTTGCGCTGTAAGCTGTCTGCAGCAATGGGGTGACAAGATGTGCGAGACGAGGACGAAAGTCCATGTACACATATGGTTAATGAAAAAACGTTTGTGATTTAATTACCTACTATACCCCGTTCTAGTTTATAAGTAGGATTTAACTAATAAAATACGAATGCATGTCGCCAAAGATTATATAGATGGATTCGTATTTGAACATAGTTTCCAATTATATAATGTTTATAACATGCATTAACATTTTGTTGGCTAAATATGAGGGCAAAGTATAGCACAGAATATAAAGGGGACTATAGACCAAGACGAAGGTAGTACCACACGGCCGCTCTCTACGGAGCAACGCAACCGTCGGTCGGCTTGTAGGCAACCAGTTTCTGCGTGTTCAACTGCTCTATGTGTGTGGTTGCTTGCAGTTGAGGCGGCCACGGCGCGCTTTGCTCTCGCGTCCCTTCGGGTGCTCTGCCCTCATCCCTCCATGCGTGTTGCCAGTGTTTGGGGCCGGCGCATGATCACGCACGTTCGTGTGCATGCGGTTGCGGCGGACGTGGCGCGACAATGCAGTTACCCGCTGCAAAAACTGCCATGCGGACGCGCCGAGAATCCAGGCCGCCTGGCCCCCATTTATTCCTACGGCCATTTACCTTCATCTCTCGCGTCACACGACACAATAAGAACACCCACGATGACACATACAGAGAGGACATCCAGCGGTTCCAATGGCGATCCCCGTGGCTCCAATGGCGCTCCTAGCGGCCGACGACGACAATCGCGGGCAGTTCACCATGCATCATGTATTGGACACCCACGTGAGGGGAAGGCCCTCTCTATGGTGTACACGAATGATCCAGTGTTGATGGAGAGCTCCATCCAAACTATGGAGCAGTTCCTTGCCGAGGACAAGTACCAAGTGGCCGGCTTCGACCTCGAGTACACCATCGGTCATGCTGGGCACGATCAGAAGGTTGTCGTCGCCCAGTTGTGTGTGCGACATGACATTCTCGTCTACCACTACCACCTGGCCACAAGGCCTTGCGAGCATTTCTCCAGGTTTATCAACAGCTCCGACTACAGTTTCACTACGGTGGACACCACCAACAATCTAAAAGCGCTCAAGGTTTCGGGCTTGAAATGCCGGAATCTTGTCAACATCCAGGACCACTACAAGGCCCGGGCAGCGATAACAAGAAACTGAACTCCCTGGTTGACCTATCCTCGGCCATCATTGACCCCTACTACATGGAGATGAAGGATGAGAGCAAGAAGGACAAGAATGCCTGGCACAGTGTTTGACATGAGAGACTGGATGAACAACACGTCAAGTACGCGGCCAAGGATGCGTACACAAGCTACGAGATGTACATGCCGATCGTTGACATGAGGAAATGTCTTCTTCCTGCCCCAGACGAGGGATCGAGCCACAGAGCAGTAGCGGGAGCATCACAAGAAGTAGATGACTAGACGATCGTTTCTCCTACTTTAGAATGCATGCAATTATTTATTGAGGTGTGTGCGAATGATCTGTATAGTAACTTATGTAATTGGATGTTTATTTTAGTTATATATATGTATATATATATATATATATGTGTGTGTGTGTGTGTGTGTGTGTGTGTGTGTTATTCTTCTGTAGATAGAGCAAATCACACGGCTTATTATTGATCTTCGCACAGATTTCTGATCACGGGCCTGTTTGCCGCGTATCACACACATCTTGTTCAGTTGAACCGTTTCCATTGTGTTGCGCAATAAAGGACACAAAGAGGGATCCTACCGCAGCAAGGACCAGCTTCCCTACCAATAGCTCATCTAACAGAACTCCCAAGTTAACTGTGCTGAGGCTGGAGTAGTCATTAGATGGGTGACCAGATGGGAAGTGGACTCGATATTACCTAAATGGATGGGTCACTGCAAAGGTTTATAATAAACCTTTACAATGACCCATCCATCTAGTTAATATCGAGGTCTTTGTTTGGTAATTTTTGACATACTTTGTTTTTTCAACACATGTTGATTGGCTTGAAGAAGGTCTATCTCGTTACTTTTTGATAATTTTTTTTAAACAAATGTTGATTGGCTTGAATGATGGTCTATCCCGTTACTTTATGACATGTTTCCAAAACATGGACCTCGAGGTTAATTTAACTAATAGGATGGAGCACTATATACATTCAACGCAATTAAATGTTTCCAAAAACTTAAAAAAGTGATATGATTTCTGTGAAACTATCACTCACCTTGATTTGGCTGACCATTTCTGTTGCTTTCCCTAATAGCAAACAATTCATCGGAGCGAACTGCATGCCATATATCGCACACACATTGATATGGCTGCCTATTTCTGTTGTTCTGTCTAATCGCAAACAGTTCGTCTGGATCAATTGTATGCCCATCATCGCACACGCAAGTAAAATCTGAACCGTGTTTGATGTACCCTCCATCACAAACGTTTTGCACCTTTTTTGACAGTTATTTTACAGCACCTTTTGCGATTAATGCATCGCACACATTTTCGTCAAAGGGTCTTTGATCGTAGTGTCATGTTAGCAGCATCCTGCAGTACTGAGAGGTCAAGGATCTTTGGTTAAAATTTAAGAGTGAAAAGTGTAAATATGGTTAGGAAGGTAGTCACCAACTTGAGTAGTGACAGGTTTGCACCATAGGAAATCATAGACAAGGTTGAACTTAGCTGCCTCTCAACTTGGCAAACAAGGGGCTTGAGCTCTTGGAAAATTGGTTTTTTTGTATCGAGGGGATGTCCAAGATAAGTGAAGGGCATTGCACTAGTGTTACATCCAAAGACATTTGCAGCGGTTGTGCTGATCGTATCATCACAGTTGATCGGGACAAATGTAGATTGTGAAGTTAATTTTAAGATCAATAAAAGTGGCAAAATTTGAGAGTATATATTTTTATGGGCCTGTCTTGTTCCGGGCAAGGATCTCATTACCAAGTTGGTGTCGTTCGCGTATTAAATGACTAGGTAATCCGTTTGTTAAGGATGACAGAAAGGGCAGCTGACTTTCTCTTGTCTAAAACCATCATTAATAGCAGCTTGCAGGAGATCGGCCACCAACACAAAGATGAGTGGCAACAGCGGATCCCCTTGTTGGGCCTCATGTTTACAATGGAATTGTCATCTAGTGATGCCATTTAAGAGCACTGAGGATTTACCCGAAGTGAAAATATATATAATCCATCCAAGCCATTTATCATTAAATCCCATCTTCTTAATAATCTCGAGCATCGCTTCATGCTCAATTGTATTGAATGCTTTGATGAAGTCAAGTTTAAGGAGTGCAATCTCCTATTTGGAAGCTTGGCATTGGAAAATATATTCAAATGCCCATGCTAGGCAGTCCTGGATAGATTGGCCTTTAATGAAACCATATTGGTTGTGATGGATATGATCTTGAGAATAAATTTTTGTAATTGGTTGGCTAATTGCTCGGTCATGACGTTGAGGCAACAAAGCGTGATGGTCCTGAAATCATTTATTGTGGCTCGGTAGAGGACCTTTGGTATGATAGTTATGAATAAGTCATTATTGCTTCCGAGGTTTAAATCACCATCAAAGAACTAAGAGCATACTTGGTAAAAATCCTCCTTTATTATGGGCCAACTTGCTTTGAGAAAAACCCTAGTAAATCCATCTGTCCCAGGGCCATGTCAGCTTGTATTTTACTAATAACCTTGAAAATTACTTCATGGGTGAACGGAGTGGTAAGCTACTCAAGCCCCTCGATTTTCTTAGTGATTTTTGGGAGATCAACTCTCAACTCATGAGGAGAAAAGGTGCCAAGTCTTTCCTTAAATGATTAGAACATAATGGATTTCTTACTGGCATGATTCCACTAAAGTGCCAGCTATAGTATTCAACGAAGCAATATTGTTTCACCTATACCTCTTTGAGGCCATCGCTTGAAAAAATCGACTTTTCATCACCAAAATGCACCCACCGAATGGTGCAGCATTTTTCCAGTACTGCTTCTAGTAAGACTAGACCATGATGGCGCACGTTGCAGCACCCGTCTATTTTTTCTATAGAATGGTAGGAATTTTCTTACATGAAACATTTAAGTTAAATGTGTATAAACTTTTTGCATATCATGTTTGTATAGTTACCCAATATTTCGTGATAGATATGCATAAAGTGCCCATCCTACTCAAGCTCATCTCGAAAACAAAAGGTAGACATATTTAAACCGTATAAATCAACAATTGGAATTAAAATGCCTTGCTCTTAGCAGGATGCCACAACTTTATTTATGGTATGACTTGCATCATAATAGCATAAAGCAAAGCATACTCACTCATAGCAATTAATCCCAATATACAACACAACTATCGGACAATCATAATGAAAAGTTTGAGAACATATCCTACCTTATATAGAATTAGGTTGGTTGTCGATCTACCCCACTTCGGGTTAGGTGAAACTTAATTCTGACGGATCGCTATCTTCAGATGGAGGAGCTGGAGCTGATATGGTGATATGAGATGACACCGGAACTATTATTTTCTTCCTCTTGCATAGAGCTTTTCTCCTAACGGAATGATTTAGAATCAGAATTATGTGCTTGTATGCAGGGCTTATAATTGGCCTTCAGAGGAGTGAACTTCCTGTGGTGATTAAAGTGGACTCTCTTAAGTTGCGAATGTGATTCAATCCAGCGACATGGATAGATAGGTGTATTCCTCTTTGGTGAAAGAAATAAAGCACCTCTTGAGACTTCATGGAATTAGTATTACTCATGTTAGGCGCTCCCAAAATGAAATTATCAACTTTCTGGCAAGCTCTCCTTGCTTAGAAAGTAGAAATATAAGTTGATTGTGCTCTGATACCCCAGGCGTCGTTGAGCCGAATCTTGTTGATTGTAAACTATTGTGATTGCGTAATACAAGTGTTCTACCTGCAAAAAAGGTTAGTTGTCTTTAGTCAACCGAAATTACGCTGGTTAGAAAACATATTCCAAGATATAGGAACAACTTAAAAAGGATAAAAACTAAAACATGACGATTTCATATTTTCACATAATAGCATTAAAATATTTGTCTTACAAATTATGTTTCATTAAAGAAACAAGACAATAAATCTCCTAAATTTCATCACTATAAAGCACATCCTTTTCTTTGAAGCTTTAAGTTTTGGTCAACACCATCTCCTTTTTAGATCAATATATTAACTGTAGTCTTTTGTTGAACGACACTTGCACGATAACGAGTCAAGATTGTTGAATGAAATATCTGGATTGTTATGCTACAAAATGTGCCTTGATATATCAGAAATGAAAGTAGGGGTTACTAAGTAACAAACATAATAGATACCTTTGCATTTTTCTAGTTGCTATGAAGTATATAGCACTGTAACTGGATTAACGAAAATAACATGGCTACTCAGTGCACTCTGCACTTTGTCAAACAATACTGGAGCAAGGCATGAAGTGAGGGACAAAAATAATGTAGAAACTTAGTGCATGAACAACTGCCTATTTAGTGCTTTCATATGAACATATTCTCAGAATTTGACCATTAACACTCTCAACAATTGGAAGATGTGGGCATTGGAACATTATACTCACAGGCAAACAAATCACTCAAGCTAAAAGCATTGCCTCAAATTGAACTAGATTCTTTCTGGATAAATGAATTGATAACCCTTAACATGGCCATCTAACATGAAAAAAATATGATAAATGAGAGTATAGATGGAAGATCCTAACACATACATGTGGGTACAGGAAGAATTCAGTTACAGATTCCACTTCACAGACTATTGAAGAATGGAAAAGGAAATACATGACACATTTAGAATATCCAAGGCCCGATAAATGTCAAAATAAGGGAAAAGTAGCTACGCAAGACAAATGACTATCCTAGCTACATATTATATGCATGATACCGAGACTTTGTTATTTGCGAACATAAATACGATTAACAGGTGCTTTGCTCTATGGCTTTTCCGTTCCCTCATTTAACGTTGGGCTTATACTTCAGTTCTGATGAGTAACTAAATATTGAAAATCACTCGCTACAAGCAATCAAAATACAGTCACCAAATAAGAATTAAGAAAATGTATCGTACCTTCACTTTTGCATTCCTAGAAAGCAAGGCATGCCCCAATACAGAGGGACTTCAAAATTAGGACAAACATGAATTGATCCTCACCGTCCTCATGTCATTTATTTAGAATAGAAAAGCTGAAAAGAACATGGTTAATCTAAGTCAACTCTACACTTTGTGCAAGAATTTGGAACCCGAATAAATAATCTCACACTATAACTACACTTAGAAAAATACCATAGCTTCACCATTGCATTCCTACAAAGTGAGGCATGCCCAAATAGGGCTTCAAAATTGAAACATGTAAAGGAATGTATCTTCAATCAGAAGACCCTGATCCATACCGTCCTCATGTTGTTTATGTAGAATAGAAAAGCTGAAAAGAACATGCTTACTCTTAAGTCATCTTTGTACTTTGTGTAATAATATTGAACCCGAGAAAGTAATCTCAGGTTGTAACTATTAGCACTTTGAGCAATTGGAAGATGCTGCGTTTAAGCATGTATTATTCTCATGCAAGAAATCATTAATGGTGAAAGTAATGCCCAACCTTTCAATGCATCAAAATCAGCCAACCATGGAACCGAGATCTAATCGATCGAGATCAGAGAACCTGTGTTTATTTGAAAGCACAAAGATCAGCATAAATAAATAAAAAACTTTAACTCGATGCAGAATTGGGGGTAGGGTAGAAGTAGGAAGGAGAGACCATGCCCAAAAGAGGGAGACGAATCAGCAACCTGGGTGTCAACCATAGCTGTTGCGGAACTGAGGAGGGGAATGGGCAAGGAAAAGATAGACAATGGAGATTATATGGACGGGAGAGTAAAGGACGAGCGTGAATTGACAATGTGACTGACCTGCAATTACCCGCCGGCCTCCCACATCCATTGCCATTAATGGCCTCTTGTAACCGTGATTCAATTACAGAATCAAAGGAGTCGAATCGACAGCAGACAGTCCATTGGCCCGGTCACCGCATCATGGAATCGCCCGGAAGGCAACCTCGTCGGGCGCCTCGGCCCCCATGCGAGCAACGCCCGCCCTGAACCTAGGCGTGATCGCCATGGATCGTCCCTCCGGCATCGGTCATGAGTCATGACACGAGTCATGGGAGTTGTGGAAGTTTGCCGAATGAAACGATGGCTTCACACTTTTTTTAGGGAAACCACGTAGAGGGTTGTTATAGGCCCGTAAAGGAGGCTTCTAACGGACCATTAGGCTAAATGTTACGTGAGAAATCGGAAAAAGCGACCAGAGAAGCGGCCCGAGGAGGTTAGCGCTCGTCAGGAAGCCTGTACTCGCGATTTGGGTGCCATTAAGAGCAAATTGGACCACCAACTAAGCCTAAGAGTGACGATTCAACGGTAAAAATGGTAATGGCCTGTGAGGGTAGGAAATGTGCTCAGTTATAAAGTATCTAAATAAGAGCCTTAGTAGGTGAGATTTTGGAAGGGTCTTTTATTCTCAAGTGCATCAATCTCATTAAGGGCTTTATTTGAACATTCAATGGCAATAAATAACTTAGAAATATTCATGCTCCAGTTTTTTAGCTCACACCTCAGTGTTTAAAACTTTCTCCAAAGAACTATGGCAAAATTCAACACTCTAATAGGCTTGGACCAAGAAGATCGATGCAACCACCTCCATGAATCCCTCATGTTCCACTCAATTTGATTCAAATCTAAAAAGTTTAGTACGTGGATTAGAAGCCTCAGTGGTGGCCACACATGGGATGTGATCAAAAACTGGTTTCCACAAGTTTTTAACAATGGTCTTGGGTAATAATTGGTCCAGTTGGTAGATGTTAGGAACCAATCCTGTAGTTCCAGGAGTGGAACTGTTTATATGTTACTCCAGGCTACGAAGCACCGATACGTGAGAAACTCGTGTATCCCCGTGCGGGACGTCGCCGATACGGAGATACGCGTGATACGGCCGGGATACGGGTATCGAAGAAGTATCGTATTTTTCGATCAAAAAAGAAAAGAAAAAGGGCCGATACGTTCTGTTCAACATCCATGATACGGTTGGGACACGCCAGCCCAGTAGAAGCCCCGCTTTCTCTCCCTGTTTGCAGGCGCTTGAAGGAGCGAGCCGCCGCCGCGTGGACTCACCGCACCGCCGCCGCAGATTGAAGTGGCTCGGCGCCGCCGCCTGCAATCGCCTCGCTGCCTTGTCGACTCGCCATGCCGCCGCCTTGGTTGACTAGAATCATCTCCGGCGCCGTCGTCAGTCGCCAGCAAGAGCGAGGGAAGATAGATCCGGCGAATTCTCCTGTTATCTAGTTGATTTATACTCAGTACATGATTTTTGCTTCGATAGCTCTTCGCTCCCTGTTCTAGTTACAAACTGGGCAGACGATGCTTGGCTAGCTTCTTGCAAACTGAAGTTGCTTGCTGATGGCGCTGCTCTGCTGCCACTTGCTACTGTTTTCTATTACTCCCTCCGTCCGGAATTACTTGTCACGGAAATATGGATGTATCTAGAACTATAATATGTCTAGATACATTCATTCCTTCGACAAGTATTTTTGGACGGAGGGAGTACTAGTTTACTACTGCTACTGCTTGCTGTTGCTCACACATTCTATTATGTTTTCTTCTTATTACATGTCATTTTACTAATTATTTATATGTACTCGCCGTATCGCCGTATTGACGTTTCTACAAACTGCCGTATCCCGTATCGCCGTACTCGTATCGCCGTATCAGTGTCGCGTATCGGTGCTTCATAGACTCCAGGTATAAGATCTACCTTTGATGGGAAGTTCAACACAACATTGGGTGCAGATAAAATCATTGAAACTGACCATGACGTTTAAATTACCTCCTAGCTTATTGCAGTTTTCAGGACTACAAATATAATTAAAATCCTAAACAAACAACCAATCTTCATTTGTAAGAATATTCAGCCCAAGCAACCAATTAGAATTGGTAATTGTGGGCTTCTCCCTGACAAGGCCCATAGATGTTCACAAGAGAATAGGCTTGGGTTGACTGAGTGGATTGGAAATGAACGACAAGAGCAAAATCTTCAGAAGAAACCATTGAACTTGTGAAGATAGAATTATTCCATATTTTGTTTAAGTTATTATTTCATTTTTTTTCTTTATGGGTAATATAATTGCAATTTTATGTTTACTTTTGTATATTTTTAAAACGCAATTTTTGTATATACTATGTCCAAATTTATAATTATTGTTCTTAGTTTTTATTTTATTTTGTTTCTTCTTAAATGGTAATACCAATACCACTTAGTAATTGTAGACATTATTTTGATTTTTTTATAGTTTATTTTATTTTATTTTATTTTATTTCTTAAAGGGTTATACCAAAGCCACTAATTCATTGTTTCTTATCAATTTTATTATTTTGGTCTTATTTTAGTTTTCAGTTAATTTCTTTTCTTCTTTACGGGTAATACCAATACCACTAATTCATTTCTTCTTATGAGACATTTTGTTTGTGAAGATTTCACTATTTTAGGTATATTCCTACCTATTATGAAAAACACATTTTTATGTAAAGTTTGTCATTGTTTGTTTTACATTTCTTTTCATTCTCATTCTTCTTAATGTGTAATACAAATGCGACTAATTCATTCTTCCTTCCAACACTTTATTATTTTGACTTTGTTAGTTTATATATTTTTTCTATAAGGGTAATACCAATGCCCTAATTCATTCCTTCTTAGAAAAAATTGTGCAGAAGTTTCATTATTATATGGTTATAATTGCATATTATAAAAAGCACAATTTATGTGTAAATTATACACACATTTTGTCATGTTAATACTAATGTCAGTAGTTCATTATTTCTTAGAAAACTTAATTATTTTTGATCTGTTTCAGATCTTGTTTCATTTATTTTCTTCTTAAAGGATAATATAAATGCCTCTAATTCATTCTTTCTTAGGAAACTTTATTATTTTGATTTTGGTTTCTTTTATGTTTCACTGTTTTCTTATTAAGGCTACTAACAATGCCACTAATTCATTCTTCATTGCGACACTTCTTTTTTTAATAAAAAATCCACTATTATGTGCTCATCATTGCATATTATAAAAAAGCGCAGTTCTTGTGTAAATTGTGTGCAAATTTGACATTGTTTAGTTAAGTTTTATTTCATTTTATTCCTGCTTAGAGGGTAATACAAACACCACCAATTCATTCTTCCTTAGGAAGCTTTCGATTTTTTTTTAGTTTATATTTCATTTTCTTTGTTCCTTAAGAGCAGTGCCAATGTCATTAATTCATTCATGTGCGGAAATTCCATTATTATATGCTTATATTTCCATATTATACAAAAACACAATTTCTATGTAAAATGTGCAAATTTTGTCATTACTATTAGTTTCATTATATTTTCTTCTTAAATGGTAATACCAATTCACTAATTCAATCTTTTCTTAGAAAATTTCTATATCTTTAGTTTGCTTTTCTGTTATTTCATTTTATTTCTTCTTTAAGGGTAATACCAATGGGACTAATTCTTTCCTTCTGAGATAACTTCTTTTTCGCAAAAAATTTCACTATCATATATTTATTATTACATATTATAAGAAAATTGATTTTTTTGCATTTTCTTTTTAATGGGTAACACCAATGCCACCGTTTCATTCTTTCTTAGAAAGTTATTTATTTATTTATTATCATATTTGTCTTATGTCTTACTAGGTATTGAGTCATTTTCTTTGTTATGGTTTAGAGGAAAACCAATTATCTGATGGACTTCTATTTATTTGTTGCATAGGGCAAGTGATAATAAAAAAGTCGACTAGGACCAATCATTTTTTGTTTTAATGTATGTCTTTATTTACTCAAAAGAAAAAGTAGCCCGTATGAATAAAATCATTTTTTATCTTCCATGTGCTGAAGTTTATGGTTCCAATTTTAATTTTATCCCTTTGTCGTTTTATGTTATGCTGGGAATTCCTTTCTAGTGAAACTCAAGCGGCATAGTCATAAATCCAAAGGCATAGAGCACTTTTTTTTGCGAATTGAAGGCATGGCGCATCACGGGGCAGCATGCATGCATCCGTAGCGTGCTAGTGTTTTTCTCACAAAGTACAGACGCAAGCGCTCAGATATACACGCATACACTCATCCGTATGAACACACACACACCCTACCCCTATGAGCATCTCCGAGAGACTGAGACGGCAATGTCATCTGTCGAGAATCCCAAAATAAATTTAGGATAAATGCGAGCACCAGGATCTAAACCCCGTTGGGCTGGGGATACCACTGTCCTCCTAACCATCTAACCACAAGTTGGTACACATATGGCGTGCTAGTGTTGAAGCTTTTGATTAATGCTACGTGGAGTATAATGAGGCATGCAACACTAAATTAGTTTTCTTTTGGTATGGAGTATAAAGAAGCTAGACAACATGCAGTTATCACTACTAGGAAAATGGTTATATATAGAAGTTTACCAGTAGCACCTGTTTAAGCACCCATGCTACTCGTATTTACCAGTGGCACCTGGTACAAAACACGCTACTGTTACTAACACTACTAGGAAAAGGGCTATAGATAGGATTGATTCTAATGGCGCACCGTGGAAGCAGTGCGCCACTACTATATACTAATGGCGCACCTGTTTCTGATACGCCATTAGTGTGGAAGACACTAATGGCGCACCGTAAACAGGGTGCGCCACTAGTATGGATTATTTTTTTTCCATTTTCCCATACATACTAATGGTGCATCTGGTCCTCAATGCGCCATTACTATATATAACTACTAATGGCGCACTGCAGCAATGCGCCATTATCAGAAATTTTGTTTTATTCTTTTTTTTGCAAAACTACTAATGGCGCACCATACGCGATGCGCCATTAGTAATTCCTCGCTACTAATGGCGCATCGGACAGACGGTGCGCCATTAGTAACCCGGGACCAACAAGATATTTTGGACAGCCCACACCTACCCACTCACTTTTCCCACTTCATTCCATCCACCTCCTTCTCCAAGCTTTCGCCATCTCCTCCTCCTCACCTCATTTCCACCATAGATTCAACAAAATTAAGTGGTGAAATTACCTTTTTTGATAGGTAAGTAAGGAAAGCTATCTTCATGATATAGATCTACTTTTTTTCTCCCTAGCTCGCTCCAACAACGTGCACATGCACTTTTTGTGGCCTAGCTAGATCTATGTATGTTTGTGGTGTTGCAAGTGTTTGTGGTGTTGCATATATGTTTGTGTTTGAAGGTGCCGGTATTTGAAATATGTGATAGTTGCCAATATTTTGCCGGAATGTTTTGATTCATTTTCGTTTCGGCGAGAATTTTGGCACTATGCATTCTTTTTGGTCCTATTTTTAGGGAAGGTCATGTCAAATTTTTTCTTGGTTCTAACATATCGTTTTGCTCTACCCCGCAGGCGACCATGGTCCGCACGATGACTGAAGGCATCGTGAATAGGTTTTTGAGCTCCGCGAAGGGCGAGATGCTTCAAAAGAACGAGACGCAGATAAGATGTCCATGTCGAAGATGCAAGCTGAAGAGCCTCATTGCGGACCCGGATTCCGGGCAGGTGCGGGACCACCTGCTCTTGCGTGGTTTCATGGATGGCTATCGGTGGCAAGGTGATGAAGATGACTATCAAGTCGTCCATGGCCGGGGCCGGGCAAGAAATGAGGAAGGGCAACAAGACAAGTACCACCGCGGCGAGGGCGGGCGAGAAGACGAAGAATCTCCAGGACATGATCACGACGGTGATGCTGTACACAGTCATCATGTAGAAGATGTCGTACATGATGATGAGGAAGATCAAGACGAAGGGCATGATCATGAAGATGAAGATGCCGGAGCATTTACGATGGAGGCTGGGTGCAGGACCCTCATATTCAAGAGTTGCTTCTCAAGCGGACGGATAACGCAAGAGCTGCCGCCCGAGAGAAAGCCAAGCTGGATCAACTGGAGATAGACGCGGTTACTCCATTGTATGAAGGATGCAGGCCCGAGGATACCCGCCTGAAAGTAACGCTCATGGCTCTAGAGATGAAGGTAAAACACAAAATGACCGACGCATGCTTCGACGAGAACATGTCATTCTGGCACGAACGTCTTCCCAAGGGGAACAAGTGCCCGACCAGTTTCGAGGAGGCGAAGAAAATCGTGTGTCCTCTGGATTTACCGCACGTGAAATACCATGTGTGCATGAACAATTGCATCATTTATCGGGACGAGCACGCGGAGTCTACCATATGTCCGGTGTGCGGCGTCACTCGATACAAGAAGAGGAAGAAAGCTCCTCAAAATCGGTGTGGTACTTTTCGATCACTCCTCGTCTGTAGCGGTATTTCGCGGACCCTAAGGTAGCAAAGCTCCTGCGTTGGCACGCGGATAGGGAGCAGAAGAAGTGGGAAGATGACGGAAATGATCCGGAGATAGATAAAAAAGACAAGATGCTGAGTCACCCTAAGGATGCGAGCCAGTGGCAAGCGTTGAACTTCGAAGACCCAGAATTTGGGAAGGATCCAAGGAACATCGTCTTTGGGCGCGAGCACCGATGGAGTCAATCCGCTTGGCAGCCAGAGAAGCACACATAGCACCTGCCTGTGTTTGTGTGGATGTACAACCTTCCCCCAGTTGTGCATGAAGAGGAAGTACATTCACATGAGTATGCTAATTGAAGGGCCGAAACAACCAGGAACGACATCAATCAGATCCGGGCTGCTTTGAAGGAGGAGCTAGACACGCTGTGGAAAACGCCACCAATACGTGGGGCGCCGCAGAGAAAGAATATTTCCCTATGAGAGCCGCACCGCTCACGACGGTGCACGACTATCTCGATTACGGATATCTCATGCGGCGGGTAGTCCACGGATTTTCGGATGCGTAAGGTGCATGGATGACACAACGACGCCACCTAGATAGAGATCTCGGGTCTTGAAAACCGTGTTCATGGGACATCGAAGGTGGCTTCACGACGATGACCCGTGGAGGAAACGCAAGGATCTGTTCGATGGTGAAACCGAACCCAAAACGCCCGTGTACGAGGAGCGGCGAGGAAATAGACAAGCTGTTGAAAAATTGGAAAGACTGCCCACTGCCGGGAAAGATGTGAAAGGCGCCAGAGCCGCTGCTGAAGGTATGGAAAACGAGGTCTGTTTTCTGGGACTTGCCGTACTGGAAGATCCACCGTGTGCCTCACAGCCTTGATGTCATGCATATCACGAAGAACGTGTGCGAGTCTGCTGGTACCCTGCTCAACATGCCGAGAGGACCAAAGATGGGCCGAAGCAAGGGCGACTTGAAATCAATGGGCATCGGCAGAGCTTCACGCTAATGATGATGATGATGATGATGATGATGATGAGGCGAAGCAGGACACGGAAAGTCGTCGCAAAGGCAAAAAGGCCAAGAAGACCGGAAATGACTACCCTCCCGCGTGCTTCACTCTAAGTCAGGAGGAGATCAAGCAATTTTTCACCTGCCTCCTAGGAGTAAAACTTCCTTACGGTTACGCGGGGAAGATAAGCAGATACCTAGACCCAGCGAAGCAGAAGTTCAGCGGGATGAAGTCTCACGACTGTCACGTGCTAACGACGCAGATACTTCCAGTTGCAATCCGTGGGATCATGGACGCGCACGTCCGTGAGACGCTATTTGGCCTATGAAACTTTTTCGACGTTATCTCTCGGAAGTCGATTGGCGTGAGGCAACTCAGAAGGCTACAGGAAGAGATCGTGGTGATACTATGCGAGCTTGAGATATACTTCCCGCCCGCATTCTTCGACGTTATGGTGCATTTGCTGGTCCATATAGTGGAGGATATCATCCAACTCGGGCCGACGTTCCTGCACAGCATGATGCCGTTCGAAAGGATGAATGGTGTCATCAAAGGATACGTTCGCAACATGTCACGTCCAGAGGGAAGCATAGCCAGGGGCTTTCTGACCGAAGAGTGCATCTCCTACTGCACGAATTATCTAGGCATCGAGAACCCCGTTGGTCTGCCTGTCAACAGGCACCTCGGCAGGCTCGCTGGATGGGGTCACCATGAGGGTCGCCGCGAAATGCATGTCGACTTCGAGGGTCGACTCGCCGACTTTGAAAGAGCAAACCTAGTCGCGCTACAACACATAGACGTGGTCGATCCTTGGGTGGTAGAGCACAAAACCTTTATTAAGAAGACGTACAATGACCGAGGCCAACAGAGGACGGACGAAGATATACTCAAAGAGCACAACTCATGTTTCACGCGTTGGTTCAAGCGAAGCTTCGTTGCACCCTTTACATGAGGATTCTTCCGCGGAAGAACAACTCATATTCGCCTTGTCACAGTAGCCGAGCACAACCTCGATGACCTATGAGGCGTCACGATATCAACGGCTACACATTCTACACCAAGGACAAGGACATGAAGAGCGATGGTTATCGAACTCCGGGTAACGATGGAATCCTACACCGTAATGACAAGGACAGATACTACGGAAGGATCGAGGAGATCTGGGAGCTGAGCTACTGTTGAGAGAAGGTCCCGATGTTCCGTGTCGATGGGCCAAAAGCGCCATAAAAGAAGACCGCATTTCACCACCATGGTTATACCCGGTTAAATCCAAGATCATGGGCTAAACGTCACCGCTAAAAATGAGCCATGGGTATGGCTTCCCAAGTGGACCAATGCTTCTTCATTACCGACCCACCAAAGCCCAGTCGTGTTGTCGTGAGGAGAGGCAAAAGGAAGATCATCGGAATGGATGGAGTAGCCAATGAGCAAGACTTCGACAAGTACGGCGACCCGAAGATCGAACATGACGACGACGATGAAGTAGCAGCACACACCACAAGAAGAAGCAGGACCACCCTACCTAAAGGACGTCCGCTCCACGTAAGAACTCTGCTTAAAAAAAGAAGGGCAAGAAGATTGTGAACAGATAGATAGCTAAGACCGATTGTATTTAAATCGTAGTCTTCATTTCTCGATTGTATTTCATAGGGCACTTTTGATATCATGAATATTTTAAATTTCATGGGCACTTTTTGAATTCATGAGGACACTTGATCTCGATTCCCCTCCATCTCGATCTCGATCCTCCATTTCGATCGCACCACCCCCCCCGCTTAGCTCCACCCATCGCAACCTCCCCGCTCCACCGCCGAGCACCCGACCCCAAGACCAAGACTTTTGAACATATTTTTAATTTTTTTACTATTTTTATAAAAATATTACTGTTATAATTTAAACAAGTTTGAACATATTTAAACACAAATAAATATAAAAAACAGCATTTAAAATGCATAAAAAATATTACTGTTATGATTTAAACAAGTTTGAACATATTTAAACACAAATAAATATAAAAAACAGCATTTAAAATGCATAAAAAATATTGGGGATCCTGGGAATCGAACCCAGGACCTCCTGGTGTGTGTGCTGTGTGCTGACCAGTCGGGCTAGTGGGTGGGTTCTATTATAGAAAGGGTTGGGCTGTAGATATGGCTACTAAGGTAGATTAAAACAACATTCTAAAGGCGCACCGCGATGTGGTGCGCCATTAGAACAGTCGTACTTATGGCGCACCCGCGTGTGGTGCGCCATTAGAAAGCTTCCCTCACCTTTCCCCTCTCGCCTCTCTCTTCCCTCGCCAGATCCCCCCACAGCTATCACCGGCACTCGCGCCCGTCGCCCAGCGCCGTCGCCCAGCGCCGTCGCCCGCCCAGCAGCGAGAGGAGACGACGACCGCCCCCCCCCTCACTGCGCCCGCGCCCTCGCCCTCGCCGTCCCCCTCTCCCGCGCCCAGCTCCTCGCCGTCCCCCCCGCCCGCCCTCCAGCTCATCTCGCCGTCCCCCTCCGCCCGCGCCCGCTCAAGCCCTCGCCGTCCCCTCCGCCCGCGCCGAGACGCAGAGACAAAGCGAGGCAGTGGAGGAGCTTCAACGCCGGCGTCTTCCTCCATTCCTCCATCCCTCCCCTGTGTGATTCCTCCTTCTCCTCCACCCTCACCGCAAACCCTAGGGCTATGGCTGTTAACTGTTTTAGACAGTTTGATTAACTATTTTAGACAGTTTCAAGATTAATCTGCTTTATGCTTTCTGAAGAGGTTCACCTATAGTTTCAAAAATTCAGTCATGGATATATGCAATAATTTATAAAGAGCAAGTGATGTAGAGCAAAAATTCAGCAAATGATGTATAGTTTCAAAAATTCAGTGAAACTGAACCTACCCTATTGCTTCTTGTAGCAAAGGCGGCAATGCATGCAAGATCATGCTTGGCTTAGCCAAATTCATGTTACTGAATTTTTTTCAACATGATAAAATTGTCATGCTACTAAATGTTATAGAAATGCAAGGGAACATAGAAATACTAGGGCACACAACATTTAGAGTACTCTGAAATTCAGTTCTGAAATTTGTTGTTAGATAGTGGCTACACTAATCTAGAGTAGTATCCCAATCTGATGGAGTACTCGATTTAAAACTCCTAATCTAGACTAGTATCCTAAAATCATTCCTGGAATTGCTGGAGTATAAATCATTAATCATTGATCATTGATGTTTGAGTATAAATCATGAAGAGCAATATCTGCTTATTTGTTAGATAGTGGCCTATTAACTTGCTTGATTAAACACAACTCACTTTGGATTACTCCAACAGACAAGTGCCTTTGAACAGTACCGAAAGACCTAGCCAAATATCTGCTTATTTTCTCCTTGATACGAAGATGTGCCTTGCATGATTTTTGTGACAGTACCCGATTATTACTGATGGCCTCTTTCTATAGATGCTGCATATGTAGAGTGTAATGTGATCTTAGTGTCATTTATGACACATATTAGACATTGTGCAGCTTTGTCATTTATGACACATATTAGACAGTGTGCAGCTTACCAGATGTATTGAAAGAAATCATTTCTTTATTTTTGTTAAGTGGAGCGAACAAAATCATTTATCTGGTTTTATTATTTCGCATACCCACTTGGAACTGCAATTTCATTTATGTTGTTATAAGTTTGTTGTGTCAAGATGAGTTAACTTGCTGTCATTTATCGAAATTCAGAATGGGCTGGACTATATGTTCATTGGTACTACTTGTGATGTCATCAGTACTACTTGGAAATTTTGTCAACTTGTGATGTTTCTGCTTTGTACCCGAGAGGCCCTTGAGTTTGCCGGAATGTCGATTAACTTCCGTTCCGGCAATTGGTATTCCATATGTCCTATTTTCAGCAAAGGTCATGCTGAAATTTTCCGTGAATTTTAGCCTGACTTTGCTAAAAATAGGACATATGGGGTACTTGCGACTAATGCATGGGCCGGGCTATCTTAGTACATAGTTTGGGGGCGAGGGACACCACCGCACAGACAAGACCGCCAGTCGTGCCGGCGCCAAGCCATGGCAAGAACGCCGCAACGCTACCGGACCTGCCGGACATCCCTATGGCACAGGATCCGGACAGCCCTATGGCACAGGATCCGGACGGCGACGACAACGACGATGGTACATTTACCAAAGTTGACAAGTACTTTGCCGAACATGGGTACGCTGACGAGTTCTGCGGGCCTCTTTCTCAAGAACCAGCCAAGACCACCGCGATCTAGCTGGTACGGCGGAGAAATCCAATTGCAACAAGCGTCGTCGGCGTTCAGCTTCATGACACGCCCAACTCCCGTCTTCACCGAGCCTCGAGATAGTTGAGGCGCGAAATATTATCAGCCCCAACACATCAAGAAGGCGGTCTGCGTGAGCGTAACTCGGTCCCATTACAGGACATCAAGAAGAAGGGCCGGAAACGAAAGACTAACAAGGGCACCGGTGCGAGCCAGCCGGCACCGAGTTCGATCCGTGCTCAGGACGGGCCACCTTCACCTAAGGATATCTCGAGGAGGGTGCATGTGGCGGGTAGGGCGATGCTACCGCCAAATATGCTGAATGCTGCAACCGGTGCTATGCGGAGTCTGCACGACGTTGTTCTGATTTTGGAGAAGCGGCGCCTCGAGAGAAGGATGTGGCATACCCGGTTTTCGTGGTCAAGGTGCCGAGAGCAAGGGCTTTGTGGATGGCGACATCGGGGTATGATCGCCCTGCGGTTTGATGACATCTTTGCTATGTTTAACCTTCATCCGCTGCACTACACCTTCGCTCGGCTGTTTTACCGAGCATGCAGATGCGGATCATTAGAGACAATACCCGGACATCGTGATAGTCGACCCTTCTACATGTGTGCCAAGCACTTGAGCAGCGCTGGGACCGCCAAGTTGCGAGTTCACACCTCAAGGCGCTATTCGCAAACGCAGATAAGGATAACCTCCTTGTGCCTTACTTTCCGAGTAAGTCATCCCTTAACCGCCCGTAACATATGATTTCTTAGATTTCGATCGTTTTTTTTTCTAACATTCCGTGTTCGTGCGGTGACACACATTGCACACTCATCCTCTTAAGCCGAAATATTCCATGGCCACGATTTTCGACCCGAACCGTAACTCCATGATAGACTACACAAATGTGAAGAAAGTTCTTGATGATGTTCTCCCGCCACGCCAAATCTGGAGGCACCTTCACCAAGCCAGTTCGTAAATCACGGCAAGCACATCTTCTCACACAATACGAAGTTCTGCTGCGTCAAGCAGTCGCCGGGCGGTCGAAGGATGCCTACTACGCCTCCATCACATGTTTGGCGATCGTAAGGACCATCATCACCTTCTGCTACCAGATAATCTCAAAGATTGGGCCGCGAGCTTGTCGGCAGTCCAGGACGCGGACCTCAGACAAGAATTCTTTCGCATCCAGTCGGACTTTGCGGACATCATCCATCAAGATGTCTTTCATACGTCGGGGCAGTTCTTCCTCAGATATCAACCGTCCAACAATGAGATAGATGGAATGCTACAAATGCAGGGTGACAACGACCGCGATTTCATGACCATCGCGACAGACGGCGGCTTCATCCACGCTCCTGTCCAATGAGTCGAGTCGAAAGTAGTGATGTGTAGTTCTGAAACATTGATTGGCTTCATGTTGTAATTAAACTTTAATGAATTGGTTTGGACGATTGTTCAACTTAGATGTAATCGATGCTATTTATTAGTAGGACCATGAATCGTGCTATTAATGTCTTGCTTTTCTCTTTCGATCCTTTTGTTGCATACTTACACATTGCTTATGTATTGTCTGTTGTTTGGCTTGTGCATAGAGATGCCGTCGTATGTCGTGTACAAGGGTAAGGTTCCCGGAGTCTACGATGACTGGGAGGAGTGTCGGAGACAGGTTCACCATTTCAGCGGTAACAGTTACAAAGGGTACACCACTAGGGCGGAGGCCGAATCTAGATACGCCCGCTATCTAGCGGGAGAGAGGAGGGAGCATTGGAGGAACCGGATGAAGACCAGTTTGCGCGATGATGCTCATCGTGATGACCACAGCTCTCTTCTATGTGATGGTAGTTTAGATGATCGATATCGACTTGTAATGTGAAGGCAAACTCGATACTCGCGGTCTTGAGACTTGTAATGTTTTATCTTTGTCCGGTCTTTTGAATCCGGAGACTAATATGATGAATTGTATTCGGAGACTAATCTTCTATTGTATTTGATGAATCTGATGTTGCTGTGTGCTGCTGTCTATATTCTATGCAATAATATATTTTGTAACCTGTGCAAAAATCAGAAAAGCAAAAAAATAAAACCTAATATTCATACTAATGGCGCACCACACAAGACACTAATGGCGACTTGTGATCATCACACTAATGGCGCATTAGCTGCTGGTGCGCCATTAGAATGCCAAAGCACATTTGTACATATGGCCCCGGGAGGCATTCTAATGGCGCATCGCAGTTATACTAATGGCGCATTATGTGGTGCGCCATTAGAACACCAGATACTAATGGCGCACTAGTAGTGCGCCATTAGAATTGAATTCTAATGGCGTGATGCCAGTGGCGCACCAGTAGTGCGCCATTAGAAGGCAAATTCGGTGCGCCACTAGCTTGCCTTTTCCTAGTAGTGTAAATAACAACAGCGTTTGTTAGCTTGGGTCGCGCTACTGTTACGTGGGCCGCAGGGCAAAAGCGGTAGCCCACTTAGCTGTAGCGTTTGTTTTGAACGAGCACTACAGCTAGTGGGCTTAGCAGTAGCGCCGGCCCTACGCAGCGCTACTATTACAGGAAAAGAAAACCGGCCCGCGCCATCCCCGCACCAGTACCTCCCTCTCGCTCTCACATCGATCCCCTCCGCCCGGCAACCACCGCGGCTAGGGTTCCTCCCCGGCCGCCGCATCCCCGTCAATGGCGCCGCCGCCGCCGCCGCAACCCAGCCACCACCGCGACACCTCTCGCCTCCTCCAACGCTCCAGCCCCGTAAGTCCCCCTCTCCTCCTCCCTGTGCGCGTGCCACTAGGCTCCGATCGATTCGCCGCAGCGGCTCTCGCCATGTCCTGGGATTTCACATGGTGTAAAGGGATTTAGGCATTGCGTCGTGGCTCTCGCCATGTCTGTTTATGTGTTGGATTGGCTGCTGGTTATTAGATAGTTTATTGTTCATGCGTATGTTGCAAGTTTCACACCCTGCCCTGCCTGTCAAGTGCTCTCGGCTCCATGGGCAAAAATTTGGCCAGAATTTGAACTGAACTACAATTATCTATTAGGTTTATGAGCAAGTGATTAGGTTTGGCTTAAATTTTCCAAGTAAAATTGCAACAAAAAATTGCAAGTGATTAGGTTTATGAGCAAGCGATTAGGTTTGGCAAAAAAATTCCAATTATACGCTTCAAGTCACTGAACCCGCAGTCAGAAATAGATCGACTGTAAGTAAGCGAATGAGATGGTACCTTACGACGCCTACTTCCCGCCGGTGGTGGCCACGTACGATGGCTTCTCCATGGCTTGCGGGGTCGCAGTGGGTGGCTAGGACGGCCGGCTGGGGGTCGGAGACGACGAGGCGAGGCGAGAGGACGCTGGGGTGGGAGTGGGTTGGTTGCCGAGTGTGATTAGGCTCCAGATTAACCCTAGACCATGGTGGTTGCTGCCTCGGAAGGTTCGTCCCGCCCAGCCTGCGGCCCGACGTCGACGATATGGATGTGTGGCGGGACCCACGGCACGGGATAGGGGAGGAAGAGGGAGTCTGGTTTGCCTTGTGCGGGAAAAGGTGAGTGGTCATCCAGAGGCGTTGACTGCCTTGTTTTGTGCCTGATGATGAAGCTGCAACGATCCATCCCGAGTGCGAATTCTATCTTTCAAATATTTAAACTTCATTAAGATTCACCTAGTTTATATTAAAAATAGAGTATTGGTAGTATTCATAACATCGAATATACTCCCTCTGTTTCTAAATATAAGACATTTTAGTATATTTAGACAGAGGCAGAGAGAGTATATAGAATGAAAATATGCTTTAGTATGGATATAATAAAAGTAATTTGGTGTTTTAAATGTCTGGTCGGACCTAAAAAAGTTTGATTTAGGAAAAACCAAAAACTTCAAATGTTTGGGAACAGATGGGTACTACAGAAACGAACCAAACAGAGAAAACTCTCCCCTATTTTTGCACACATTTTAGAGTGATAAAATGGGTTAGCATCGTCAAATCCACAGTCACGGACATACAAAAATTCAGTAGACTGGCGGTAAGAGTGATAATTTTTTGGGTTACATGATCTCTATTAGGTTATTGTCTGAACTGAACTACAATTTAGTTGTTATTTTGCTTGCCATGACCTGATGTGTATTCTCTATGGTGTGAACCTGATGTTTCCTATTTTCTTGTGTATATTATTCAAAATCTATCAAATTCTAGCCAATTTCCTATTTTCCTGATGTGTTAGTAAGTTAATTGAAAACTTTATGTTTACTTTTTGGATGGTTAATCGTTCAATCATATTGCTTTAGGGAAATGGCGCTACCACCACCACCACCATGTCAACTGTGCAAGTCAAGATGCGCCGGCAGCCTTGCAACTGGCACGCTCTTGGCATCTAATTCCAGTCTAGTTTTCTTCATGCGGCGGTAACAAATTATATGAAACTTGTAACCAGTATTTTGTTTTTAGTGTTATTGGCATTAATGCATCGTGTATATATCATTTTGCTTTTTTCTACACAGATCATCCCATGCAATGTGAAGTTGGAATTCAATAAGCTGGCCGGAGACACTGGGAGGCTCCTGGGGGCTCCTACACTATGGAGGTCGAGAAAGGACGCAATATATCGCAGATTGGAGGACATGGATGGGTCCATTTCCTCGCCCACATGGGTATCACTAGTGGTGAGTTCATCAGCTTCTCCTTCAGAGCAGAAAGACCCAAGCTGACCGTCATTTATTTCCACAAGGAGGACGATGATGAATATGATGAGGATAATGAGGACCCACTTGATGAAGTCATCTTATCTCAAAGAATGATGCTGAGCGAGGATGTGTGCAACCTATGGGACATAATTCTGTCACATGCTGACTTCATCGGGGTGCCATTCGTGACACGCCTGACAAGTACCATGGTTGATCGGTATGTCATGGTATGTTGCATTTACTGTAGTATTTTGATGATATGCTTTATTGTAGAGTCCAATGATATGTTGTGTAGAAGCTAGCTGATGATATGCTTTAGTGTAGAGAGTCCGATGACATGCTTAATTAATTAGTGTAGAGTCAAATGACATGCTTACTGTCCGATCGATGATATGCTTTAGTGTGTAGCTAGAGTCCAATGATATATATGCTTAGTGTAGAATCCAAAGAACTGTTAATAGTGTAGAATCCGTATATACTTGTTAGTAGAATTCATGCTTAGTAGAAGTGTAGTACTGTCTTTTGATAGTGTAGAATGTGTGAGGCTACTTATTAATTGATATATTTTGCTTATTCATAAATTGCCAGAGAGTCTATCTGAGAGTTGTGGTACCAAGCCTGATGAAGAAGGCCCTGCTGGAATACGCGTTACCGCGAGGGGCTCTGTCACCACATGTGCGTACGGCGTGGACACGGACGGTCGCACAAACTTCAACTCGGTTGGGTGGAAGAGTTTCCTCGTTGGCAAGAATCTTCATGTTGGACAGGCCATCCTAATTACTATCAGGAATACCCCCGCCAAGGCTTGAGGATGATGATCGTCATCGATATCATCTAGAACTATATATGCGTGTGGCTGCTGAACCATATATATGCTAGTATGACTACCTAGTAGACTTATCAACTATGATCTATCCATGCATTGTTGACTACTATATATGAGTTTGTGAGATTGTGTGGTTATATTAAATGTGGTATTGTCGTTAATGTTTGTGAGATGGTTCTGTGAACTTTGTTTATTTGCACTGGACTTGTCTTGATTTCCATCCATGAATATTGCATCTAACTTTTTTATTTTTTATTTCTATTTATCTAATTGTAGCGTCGGAAGCAAATAGGGCGCTACTACTACGTGATGATAGTAGTAGTGTTGGTAGAGAAAGAGGCGCTACTAAACGCGCTACTGCTAAAAATAGTTGTAGCGTCGTAGCAGTAGCGCGGGCTCCCGCGCTACTGATAGGTAAAAAAAACAGCGCTACTGGTAAGGTTTTCTCTGGTAGTGCATGTAGCAACGCGTGCATGCAGCGCGTGGCCTCACTGTAGTTAAGAACAGAAAAAAATTACTAACCCAAAATTAGTTTTCAGTCACCTGACGATTAGTCAGTCCCAAATTTAAAGTACACATGTGGTATATAATAATGCACACAATAAAGTTCACAGAAACCTATAAACTTATAATCTACTCCCTCTGTTCCATAATGTAAGACGTTTTTTGACACTACACTAGTGTCAAAAGACATCTTACATTATGAAACGGAGGGATAGTTTTGAAATTATCAATATAAGAAACATGGTTCATAAGTTGGATGCTCACATTTAAAGTTCTTTTTTATTTATTCATTTCAGATGCAAAAAAGATCATGCAGAAAAGGTCATGCAAAAGTAACAAGCTGCAGCACCCCACCCCTGCCATACACTCCTCCAGTTTGTTCCACGTGACTAACAGACATGATTACCCTTTTTTTAGTGATTGCTAACATTTTTAGAGCCAATTGCTAACTTTTACTTCATTTGCCTCTCTCCTTGATTTTACATAGACCATTTTTAACTTGGCATGCCATGTTGATAAAAAACCTTGTCATGCTGGTTTAAACTGCAAGTTGTTATTAAGTTCTTTTAAATCATTGTACCCCCACTTTATTCAAAACTCAATGAGATCGGGTACACACACTTTCAGCAAAGAGTCAACCATGGCGAACAACTTTATTTCTAAGTAAGGAGTGTGCTAACCTATGTGCCTCCATGTTTGAAGCTCTCCTCTCATGGCAGAAGAGAGTGGCTTCCAATATTTCCCTCGGGCCTTAGTTTCAACAATCTACAAGTACATCTTCATTGAGTTGTCATGGAGATGTTGATTACTAGAAGGCAATTACCAACAATCTTTCTTCAACGGATCAGCAGGTCACTCGTCAAGGAGGGAGCTTCCCGGGCTGCCAAGACTGCCAGGGTCTCGGGATCAATAATGTCATTGAACCCAACGCTTGACGCCCCCACGAATACACCACCATTGCTTCTCGCTAATGCCCCAAGGTGCCACATGGGCCAACCCAGTATAAGCTTCTTTCTTTACTTTACCCATCAGTTTTTTGAAGGTTGTATAACCTCTTTGACCGGTTTTCTCGTTTTCTTTATGTGCTTTCTCTAGGAGATTCATTTCAGTTTCATTCTCTATTTTTTAGATCCTTTTTCTTTGATTTTTTATTTTTATTCCTCCATTTATTATTTGTGAAGTTTTTTCAAATTGGTGAAACATTTTGAAGTACAGAAACATGTTTTCAAATTCATGAACATCTTTATAAATCCGTGATGAATTTTTAATTTGGAATTATTTTATTTGTGAACATTTCATTAAATTTCAAGAAAATAAAAAAAAATGAATTTTTGGTTATTTTTAAAAATAGTTACTATTAAATTAATGAATGGTTTGAAATTTCAGAACATTGTTTAAGTGCACAAACATGTTTTTGAATTAATGAAATTTCAAAATTTCTGAAATATTTTTACATATTCATGAGAAATTTAATAAAGTTGTTGAACAATTATTACACTAGGTGATTTCCCTGCGCGTTATTGCTGAAATGTGAGGATAATTTTTTTATGAATTATGTATGAACAAAAATGACCTAAACAAAGCTATTATTTTTAGAAGTAATTGTGTGTGAACAAAGAGTATGCATGTACCTAGACCATTGTAGCTGCAACAACCAAACTAGGGTATGCGTGTGCTACAATATAATGTTAGTGGATGATGACATGGCACATTTGGTGATGTGGAGGGCTGCATTTTGAGAGAATTAGAGTTAGTATGATCAACTATTTAGGAATATATGATTCATGACCATTTTTAAAATTCATGCACATTTTTTAAAATTCATCAAGCTTACAAAATTGTGAACCTTTTATATTTAGGAAAAAATGAATTCACAAACATTTGTTCAAAGTCTTTAATTATTTTTGAATTTGTCAATGAGGCCACCAACGCCATTTTTCTGGAACCTTAGCATTACTATCTAGCGGCGACACGTTTTCTCCGATAGCGAACTCATTAATTGAGTTCTCCAACTCAGCGCTTGTGCTGGCGTTCACAAGATACGCATAGCAGGCCGGCCCAGTGAATGGCTGAAAAAACAAACACGAAAATGGAAATGTGCAGCAATTTGGGAGAGACGGGATTCGGAGTAGGGTCAGCAGTGTCGACGGCCTAATACGGTACATCAGGTTTATTTGAGCCGTTCATTTTATGTGGTTGGATGGCTGAGATGAGCCAATACTACAACAGATTTTCAGTAGTATATTGAGTAGTTAGGGGTATTTTGGGTAGTTTACTGTTTATCAATCGGACAAGCAGGTTCACGCAGGCAAGTCTCTTAATGGCCACGTATTAGATTGAGCGTGAGGCTCCTCGGAGGAACTGAACGTCGGCATTTGCATGGCTGCTTGCCGCGTTGTAGTCCTGTGTTGCCTAAGGTCGAAATCGATCTCGAGCATATATCGCCGGAAACCTTGGGCTCTGCTGGAGGCCGCACGCTCGCATGGCATCGATCTCCAGCTTAACTCGCCCGCCGTCTTCTACGTCCATCGGCTCGATGACGCCCAATGCCTCCATGCAAAACGGTTCCTCCTCGTTGCCGTCGTCCACGCCCGGCCGGCCAAGATGGGCCTACATGTCGGTCGCGGATTCCATGAGCTCAGCATCTGTCGGACCAAAGCTACGAGGTTGAACAGGCGCTGGAGACGGCGTTGCACTTGCCTTGGTTGGGTTCTCAACGATGTTGTCGTCCTCATCGCGGCACGACGCGACGGCCGTCGTCGCTTCCTCGAGAGACGGTAGCGAGCAGAGCTCCGCGAGGGCAGGATCAAAGATGGGAAGTTGGTACAGTAGGTCCTCCACGTCGGTCTCCTTGCATACTTCTGATTCTCCAGCGAGTCCCCACCGGACGCCTATGGGACGACGAGCACCTCCGACAGGAGGGGCCTGACGCTCTTGCCTGCGAGCCCGGGGCCGCGCCTGGTACTTGAACCACGCTGCCACGACCTCCTCGCCGCCACGCCTCTCCCGCAGCTCGAGGGAACCACGGTGAAGTGGGCTGCAGACCCGCTGGTGCCTCCACGCGAGGGGGTTCGCAGAGTGCACCGAGGTCCTTGTGCCGGCGAACTGCCCGGAAATTTTGGGTTCGTGTGGCTTCAATAGCGGCGGACGAATCGAGCGGCGTGGATGGGATGCGATTAAGAAAAAACTAACCCCTAACAGAGAATTACCAATATATCCTTGAGCGGAAATTTGATCGATCCATATTAACCATTGGATTACCTAAATACTACCCACTATATTAGGTAGTATGATGTACCGTAAAAACTCTCTAACACTACAACCAGTACACCGAGCTAACTTTTGCTGTTTAATAACAGGAAACATCTCAATTTGACTCAGTATAAACTGTTTGAAAAAAGAAAACGTAAATTTCAACAACAAAAAACTCCCTGCTAGCTCGGGCATTAGTTGATACTAAAAAAAAAAAAACTAAACTTGGTGTTGACACCAGATTTTGGCACGGTCAATAATTTATTTAAGATGGCCTTAAATGGAGAAGTGATCTTCATGAAAGAGTTCCGTATTGTTGATATGAACATCTTTGAAGTTTGGGTCATCGCCGTACGATTTCATCTCGAAGGCCGAAATTATGCTCAAAGTACTAAGATCTTATATTCAGAGTACAGTTGGGCCGATTAAGCCCCCAAGACGACCTCAAACGGGAAAATGATCTACACGGATTGTCTTCGTCTCGTCGAAACGATCGATTTTGATATACAATTCGTCCAAATCCAAGTTCGTATGCAAAAGTTAGAGCAATCGGAGTGCAGCCCTGTCACGATGCGAAATATGGCGCGCCCCATCAGACGCCATGTCTGATTGGTAGCGCGAGTAAACAGATCTTTTGTGTGAGCTATTTGACCCTTAATATGACCTCTGATCAAAAAATGTTCAACATGAAAGTTTTTTGTATCATCGAAACGGTCAAGATTGCTTTTGGACTCATTTTCATCCGAGGTCGTTTACCACCATAAAAAAGACCCGCAAGGTGCAGCCAGTTTAAACCGAACAGTTTTGGAAAGTTCGGACAAGACCAATCCGAATTTGACTAGGGTTTTGGACGTGAATCCAAGCCTTTTCCTTGCACGGGAAGTCCAGCCGCCCCTTATATACCTAAGGGGTGACGGCCGATTGAACAACACACAAGCGATCAATCAATCTACTATTTTTCCGTGTTCATCTACTTTTATCTCTCCTCTTGTATCTTTCTTCTCGTTCTTCGTCGTTCTTCAAGATTGGAGGCTGCGAATCCACGAGGCTCTAGGGGCAGTAAGACCGACCTCGAGCAGCCAATCGTCACCGCGAGCCCTGACGGGGTCCCTCCCGGGCGAGCGGGGCGTCTGGTCCCAAAAGCGCCGGCTTGCTGTCTTGCGTATCGCGCTGGAAGTCGGCCTCCCGCGATGTGAGTTGCGGAGCATCTCCCTCGGCACGGCGGGTACACATCAACGTGTTCGTATGACGCGTTCCAGCGTTAACACACTTTTTGGCGACTCCGCTGGGGACGAAGCTTCGAACAGTCTCCGACCCGTTCTTGCTACGAAGAGATCGTCATCTAGGGTTTGCAGTCTACGAAGGTAATATGAATACCCAATCCCTGTATGTAGATGCAAATAATTCATATGGTGTTACTAGATCGTTCAATGACTGTACTCTATCGGCCAACCCTAGTTTTTTCAATCATGCAACTAACTACGTGCAAGGGCCGATTCAAAGTAATTTATATACTTCAACTTCTTATGATATTAGTAACATGCACCATATGTATCCCAACTCACATGCATCGGCAACCCAGCAAATTCATATGCCGATGAGCAACATGATGAGTTCGATTAATCAATTTGAAACACCCCAAGTTAGAATTTCTAATGCCATACAAGAAAGTGTTTCACCCTTTTATTCATCGGCAGCTAATGTGCAATATAGTAATCCAACCATGCCGATGAATGAGAGAATTGGCCATGCTACTAGTGGCTATTCGGCCAGTTACTCTCAACCGTCATATGCTACACCTCATGTTACTAATTCTTCGGCACCATACACAATTGTAGATGCTCATAATTCGGCTTCACACCTTCCTGGTTATAGCCGAATGAATGTAAATTTTATAGGAGAGGTTGTGCCCAACATTGTAGAAGATGAGGTAGTGGTGGCTGCATTGAAAAGTTTAGCCCAAAATAAGAGAATTAGTGCTCTTTGCCTTGAACAACATGAAAAGGGGCTATTTCCTGATTATGCCGCAATAAAAGCTAGAGTTTTTCAAGAAGATGAATCTTTGCCAATTGATAAAATTGGCGAGCAAAAGGATGGTCTTACAATAATGCATATGCCTTCACCTAGTACTATATCATATTATACACCCCCTACACAATTGCAAAATTTCGGCAACACCCATGTGTCATAGCCGAAAGAATCTAAAAGCATTGGGGGGCAATCATATCCGGAGTGGGCTGAAATTGAGAAAAAGCTTAAAGCTAATTTTGCCGCTCGACGTCAGAAACAAACAGAAGAAGAATTGGCTCAGATAAAAGAAGCATTGCCAATTGGTAGTATCAATGAAAAGAAGGATGATTCGGAACATGAAAGTGCTTCGGTTAAAAAATCCGAATCAAGTAGTATATATTCCGAATCCATCAAATCCAACGAGGCAAGCATTATTGAGAAAGGGCATGGCAAGCATAGGAAAACAACGGTGCTTGATTTTTCTGAAGTTAATGAAACTTACTTCCTGCCCTATGAGTTCCGTGCGGTAGAAATTGACAAGCTTCAAGGACAAGAACAAGTAGCCGAACAAAGTTCGGCCGACAAAAATCTTCAAAGCAATGATGCACGGATTCAAGAAAAAGATGATGACAAGGTGTTGGGGAGCCATCCAAAGACGGAGCAAGATGTTCTTCAAATGGCACCACCATCATGTTCTCCCAACATATTTGAATAGGTATGCATAGCGAGTAATTTACCTATTTTCAGATTTGGTCGCAACTTCATTATTGATGCATCTATAAGAAATATTCTCATAAGTAATTTTGAAAGACCAATGAAGAAGGGTAATTTACTTGTTAGGAATAAAATTGTTATGGAACATATCGGTTAAACCATTGCGCCATTTATAAAGACCGATAATGACTTATTGTTACAGCCAAAGCTTTCCCCGTTGCTTTATCTAAAGTTCATATCTAGTTGGCTAGCTTTGCTTATTTCGTATTTGGCTTGCACTTGGTCTCAACTGGGACATGTATGTTCTAAGTATCTTCGTTTCAGAAAGTTAAAGCCAAGGTTAAATTCTATTGAGAAAACCGATGCTAATACAATATCTTATCCAGAGACATCGGAGATAGAGTGGAAAACACAATGCATAGCCGAATGGGGAGATTCCAAATCTGAACCATTTGTTTGCGTATCTCCAAAGCCGTTCAAACAGCAAGATCGGCTAGAAAACAAGAAGTATACCTTCAATTCAAGCATGTGTGATCAAATATTTGATTTGTTGCTGAAAAATAATTACATTACAATTCTCAATCACCATGTTAAGCCATCAATCCAAGGACTAATGTATTGTAAGTTGCATGATTCGTCCAAACATAATTTTGAGGATTGCAACATGTTTCGGCAAATAGTTAAATTGGCCATTGAAAAAGGACGATTGAAGTTTGTTGAAACACCAAGAGATGACCAGTCTATTCCGATTGGTCCCGATGGCAAAAGGTTTTTGCATCGGCTGCTTCATGCCGATCCATTTAAAGAGAATGTAAAAACTGCAGGTGATGGGATCAAGGTTTCAAGTAAAGAAGTTGTTGAAGAGCATAATGAACATAATCTTGAGGGTGAAAATTCCATCGAAGCTACAATGGAGACGCCAAGGACTGGGGGGCAGCAAGCAAATCCAATGATCGATGAAAGCAAACCAAAAGAAAACAAAGGCCGAAATAAGGGCAAGTGTAAGAGATCAAAAATCACCTTTGCTGAACTATTGGATAAATATCAAAAGATGAGTGAAGAGAAGAATGCTTATCGGCCAAATCATGCAAAGAAACCAAGATCACCCCCAAGGCGCAAATATGAGGATTGGTATTGGCAAAGTGATAATTTTAATGCAACATATTCATATCCTTATTTTGGGCCGCCAATGCCAATGCCGTGGACGCCTCCCTATGCTCGTATAGATACATATTCATCATGGGACAGGTATGGTACAAGGGCACATTCTCCATCTTATTCTAGACCATCTCACCAATACTATGCAGCTCCAAGAAGATCAACATTTGAACAATCACGTATCAAAGACCATTTCAATCATAAGGAATCGGTCCATAGCTCAAGGAAGAAGAAAGAGATGGTAAAGCAAGTTTACCGTGTGAAAAGAGATGGTCGTAAGTGTGCTACTTCAGATTTGATCTCAAAAAACAAAGAGCCAATTAAAGTGTTGGCATTGGCTACAAAAGGCAATGAAGTGAAGCAATCAGTTGATAAAAATCAGAGTGCCAAATCTGAAGAAAATAAGTTGAGGGTGCACAAGGCCCAGAACGACTTGCCATTGGTTGACACAAAATCACAGTCGAGGTGCTCACTCGGCTTATCGTATTGGCAAAAGAAGGAATTACAAAATCTTAGTGCACAAGAGCTTAGAAAGAAGAACATGGCATGGGTTCACAAGAGGATCAATCAAAACAAAAACGATGTGCATGCTTCAATTGCAACAAGTACAATAAAAATGAAGAAGGAGAATGATGGAATCAACAAACAATTAAGCCGAAGGTGTGCATCACAACATCAAAATCTTCGGTTAGCACATCATCCATTTTCTTCAACAATGCCATTGATGCCTTTGCCATGGAATTCATCCACAGGTATGATCAGTTACCCTCCATGGACTTATTTTGATCCATGGATGCAACATAATTTTCTATATGATGACAGAGTATTACCAAATCACTATACATTTGGTTAGTTACATTTTTGTTGCTAAGACAAAGGAGCTGAAATATTTTATTGCTATTTTATTTTTTTATTTTGGCTATACATGTTTTAATGGATGAATTCTACATGAACCTCATGGTAATGGCCGATACTTAACTATCGTCCTAAGAAACTATCTGATCATGGCCGGTGTGGAATTCTAACACCGTCCTTAGTTCAATTGGAACCGAGACAAGGTACATGTTAAGTGATATTAGTTTTGTCTCTCTAGTACTATGGAGATTATATTTTGATGGTTCAATTTGTAGCAATGGCCAAAGTGTTGGTGTTGTTTATTTATCTCCACATGGAGCAAGTTTGTGAAGCCTCATGCCGCTTAAGATATTTTTGCACAATGATCAAAGCCGAATATGCATTGTTATTCGGATTGGAGCTTTGCCTTGCTATAGGTGCTATACATATTGAGGCTTCCGGTGATTCGTTATTAGTAGTGCAACAAATGTCCAAGGGTTATCAATGTTTTGACGAATCACTTACAGTTTATCTTTTGATATGACTAGATGCTAGATTTACCTTGGATTGCTTTAAAATTGTTCATATATGTAGACATGACAATTTGAAAGAGTTGGCACAGCAAGCATATGGCTACTATGTTAACTATGGTGTATTGTATTTCTATCAATAGCCGATGCTAGGTTTTGTCAACATAGGTAAGGCCGAACCGAAGCCCACCGCTTCGGCCACTAATGAAACTTTTATGCAGGTGAAGTAAGGATTGGAGGAAGTTTATTATTGATTATCTGCAAAGTCCTAGCGAAAGGGTGAACAATATGGTTCGGAGGATGGTTTTGATCTATGGAACCATACCATTGGATTGTTATTGAAGTTGGGAAAGTTTCACCCAAACTTGCATCGAAATATTCACACAAGCAATGGCCGATATAAAATTATCGTCCTAAGCATATGCAAAATGGCTGATGAAGTGTTGACATCGTCCTTAGAGCAAGCTATGTGCAAGTTATTATTCGTCACACAAGCTTTGCCAAAAAACAGGGGGACATGTGTTGACACCAGATTTTGGCACGGTCAATAAATTATTTAAGATAGCCTCAAATGGAGAAGTGATCTTCATGAAAGAGTTCTGTATTGTTGATATGAACATCTTTGAAGTTTGGGTCATCACCGTACGATTTCATCTCGAAGGCCGAAATTATGCTCAAATTACTAAGATCTTATATTCAAAGTACAGTTTGGCCGATTAAGCCCCCAAGACGACCTCAAATGGGAAAATGATCTACACCGATTGTCTTCGTCTCATCGAACAGATCGATTTTTATATACAAATCGTCCAAATCCGAGTTCGTATGCAAAAATTAGAGCAATCGGAGTGCAGCTCTGTCACGAGGCGAAATATGGCGCGCCCCATCAGATGCCATGTCTGATTGGTAGCGCGAGTAAACAGATCTTTTGCGTGAACTATTTGACCTTCAAGATGACCTGTGATCAAAAAACGTTCAACATGAAAGTTGTTCGTATCATCAAAATGGTCAAGATTGCTTTTGGATTCATTTCCATCAGAGGTCGTTTACCACCACAAAAAAGACCCGCAAGGTGCAGCCAGTTTAAACCGAACAGTTTTGGAAAGTTCGGACAAGACCAATCCGAATTTGACTAGGGTTTTGGACGTGAATCCAAGCCTTTTCCTTGCACGGGAAGTCCAGCCGTCTCTTATATACCTAAGGGGTGACAGCCGATTGAACAACACACAATCGATCAATCAATCTACTACTTTTCCGTGTTCATCTACTTTTATCCACTGGTAGAAAAACACCTATTAGACCCGGTTCGTAAGGGCCTTTAGTCCCGGTTCATGAACCGGGACTAATGGGTCGTTACTAATACCTCCATCCATTAGTCCCGGTTCAGACATGAACCGGGACCAATGTTCGTCCACGTGGCCCTGTGCGCCGAGCCCAGTCAGGGGGCCTTTGGTCCCGGTTGGTGGCTCCAACCGGGACCAAAAGGCATCCACGCGTCTGCATTCCAGTGGCTGGGGTTTTTTTCAAAAGGAGGGGGGTTGGGGGTTTTATGGGGTTAATTTAGGTGTTTCGTATATTGTGTTAGCTAGCTAATTAATAGAGAGAAGTGTCCTCTCTTATGTCCGTGCTTGGTCGACGCTACGTAGTATATATACATAAGTGATCGAGAGAACCATTCAGTACAGAAGTTCGTCATGCATACCGAGAGAAGTGATCGATCGACCTCTCCTTCTCCGAGAGATTGGTCGAACAACAAGTTTTTTACTAGCTACATACATGTATAAGATCTCTTAATTACAAACCCCTAGCATTTGAAATCAATTTCCACATGGTATTCTCCGGCTTTACTGATGATGTGTTCAAGAAAGAATCCCGCCAATTCCTCTTGAATTGCTTTCATGCGATCTTGTTCTAGGAGTTCATCCCGCATCTGCCACGTCTAATTTGAAGAAGGGGGTTAATTAATACATATATATGAATGAAACTCAACAGAAATGATGGTGTAATAAAATGAAATTATGAATATTATTGCTTACGCACTTCATATTGTCTTCTAGAGTAGCCCCGCTTGTTTTTCAAAGTCGCGTTGTGGATGAACTCGCACACGTAGTATCCACGTAAATCATTCCTTCCTCCCGCCACAAGCACTTTACGAGAAATAGAGGTCAATCAAACTGATAATGAAGCATTATAAATGGCATTGATGAAAGTATAGCTATAGAATCAACGGAGATGCGCGCAACTAGCTAGCCAAGAGTACTTACTTTGGTATGTATATCGCAGCTCCTTCGGCAGTCCCGGAGCTTGTGCGGTGAACTTATTCCAAACCCTGCAAGACAAAGAAAATAATTATTATTACTTGAGATATCAGGAAATGAACAAAAAGTTTTCAATATTGTGCAATAATGATCGATTGAACTTACTTGCTGAGCATTTCAGTGATGTCCGCATAGGTTTCGGGATCTTTCCGTCTCGAGTCTAAGACGGTTACTAGTCCACGCTCAAGCTTAATCTCCAGAAGAATATAGTGGTACCCTGCGCACGCATGCATAACTCATCAATTACATTACTATAACCTTGCTCGAGTAATAAGGGAAACCAAATATGCACATGACAGTAACACTCACGGGCCGTTGTAAGGAAAGAGTGTGGTATCTTTGTTTTGATTTTTGATCAACGATTGTAGCAAGTTGTCCTTGGCCTCTTCGACGTGCTTTTTAACCAGAAATACATCTACGATATATGTGTTAATGAACCCAATATCATAAATTTCTTGTTTTTTGCACTCGACGATCTTCAATCTGCATAATATATTGAGGATAATTAATTATAAATACATGCAATGAAAGAGCCGAGCTATATATAGAGACTTAATGACAGAAATAGTACTTACAGGCAGTAGCAAAAGACCATTAATTTATCGAGGGCCTTTTGATTGAAGAACTCAAGAACTCCTCAAATGGAACACACAATGATCATTTGAAACGAGGTCGTGCTTCTCTTTAATGTTCGATACAAACTGTTCTTCCCCTCGGACTCTCTGCAGTTTTCATGTACCAACTATGGAATCTTTGCATCATTGTTATCGAGATTTTTCATCTTTGACGAGAGGCTTCCCGCATCAGATCTCAATTCGCCCACCTCCATGAAATCAGGAAGTGCATCGTCAGCAGTAATCTTCATGATTGCCATAACCGCCACCGCCCCGGAGGATTAGACACATTGAGTGGGGGCACGATTGCTGTGCTTGTTCGCCGAGCTGGGCAATTTTTTCCCTTTGCTCATTCTTTTAACCTTTATCACCGACAGAGTTCCCGCCGCTTGGCTTGGAGATATGTCTGCTCAAGAATGCGCCATAGTTGGTTCTCGGCGGAGACTTTGGTGGTTTCCTCAGGGCATCGAGAGTGCGCTTTGCTTTCACCGGATCTATCTTCTCCTCCGGAGGTGGATGCATCTTTGCTTTCACCCCTTCAAAGAACTCCTTCACGTGGGCCTGCACGATCGTATTGTTTTCCTCCTTGGTCCTCTCGTACGATAACTTCTCTAGAGGCTTTAGAGGTGGACCGTATCTGTATTGCCTCTCTCCTCTTCTTGTGCTGCTAGACGCCGGAGCGGACGGAGCGACTACGGCGTCTGTCTTCTTTCATGCTTGCTTATGAGGCGGAGGAGAAGGACTACGACGCGCCGGAGCAGCCGGGACGGCGGCAGGTCTCTTCCGCCCTTGCTGGCGAGGCGGAGAAGGAGGAGGCGGAGTGCCGCCACGCGCCAGAGAAGGAGGCGGAGTGCCGCCACGCGTGCCCTGATCGTCACTCGCCGGAGGAGGAGGCGGTGGAGGAGGTGGAGTGCCGCCACGCGTGCCCTGATCGCCACTCACCGGAGGAGGAGGCGGTGGAGGAGGCGGAGTGCCCCGACTCGCCAGAGGAGGAGGAGGAGGCAGAGGCGCCCAGCCTGAAGGTTGATGAGCTCCTTCCGCCATAGGCATGGAGTCTTCAGAGCGTAACCCAGCCTAGTCTCCCTTCACGGTAGGGTGCTCAAGCACGAGGTCCTCAAATCCTCCGTTATTTCATCCACCATCACCTCGTAAAATCCTTCCGAATTGGTGGCAAGTGATAAGTTGTGCCGGGTCCACTAGGATAAACTTGGCCAACAGCCGCTTTGACCTTCAAATTCATCCATCGCGCCATAATGTGGCAATTTTAAACTCCGTGATACCATCCATGGGATAGCTGGCGAGCCGTCAAGACATGCTCCGCCGAAGCAGCTCGGTGGAAGCCACGCTGCTTCTCCGCCGAGATGGCGGGGTAGCCGGGGAAGCTTCGCAGGTCGTTTGTTGCGATCTCGCTTCGTTCCTCTTCTCGCTCCTCTAGCCCCATTACCCTTTTGTGCAGCGCTTTGCATTTGGTCCTGCTCCGCTTTCTTCCTCCTCTCGTGGGTTTTGTAACCCCTGCGTCCGAAAACCAACCTTCCATGGAATGGAGCCCGGCGTGCCTCGTGTCCGCCTGTGGTGCTCGGGATTCCTAAGGGCCATTGTGAGCTCGTCCTTCTCCCTATTTGAAGGAACGTCCCTCGCTGCGCTGCATCGATATAGTGTCGAAGGTTCTTGACTGGTGTTTGCAGCTGCTCGTCAGTCCCATCGACACTTCCTCACATAGGTCCAAGGTTCCGCCAGCCCGAAGAACCAAGTCCGCAACGGTCCTGCCAACAGATTGTCTCTCGGTTCGATCCCTTTTTCAAGCAGATCATGCTCAGCCTTGGACCACTTAGGCCAGGCTTTGAGGTAGCCACCTGACCCCGTGCGATGGTGAAGCTTCTTCTTCGCAGCATTTTGCTTGTTTGTCACCGACATCTTCTTACTCTTTTCTGATGTCTTGTGGGCCACAAATGCGGGCCAGTGATCTTTGATCTTCTCATATTTGCCGATGAATTCTGGTGTCTTTTTTTTCTCGACAAACTGGTTCAGCTCTTTCCTCCACCTCCTCATTAGGGTTGCCATCTTGTTAAGAGCACAAGACTTGATTAATTGCTCTTTAACTGGCTTCTCCGGATCCTCCTCTGGCGGTAGGGTGAAATTTGCCTTCACTCACCCAAAGATGTTATTTCGCATATCATTGACATAAGACACCTCGTGGTCTTCATCCTTAGCAGCTTATACCATTGTTTGGATGCTGATCGATCTTGTCCCTAACAAGAACCCCGCACTGAGCAGAAAATGCCTTCCTTGTCCGGATGGGTTCATTCGGTTCGCCGTCGGGCGCGATTTCTATGACCTCAAACTTTTCATCCGAGCTCAGCTTTTTCTTCAGGCCTCGTCTCCTTACCGAAGTTGTGCTCGATCCGGAGGGCTAGAAATTATAAGGAATAAAGACGAGAGTAACTAATATGTGTACATATACCAAAACAATGGATGCATCAATTAACTAGTCAGCACGGGCTTAACTAATATATATATATATACCGGCGGACTCGGTTCGGTGACCGGAGCAACAAGACGGTCTCCTTCTTGTACCTCCATTGTGTCACCGAGCCATCATGAACATAGTCCTCTTCTTGTACCGCATTAATGGGTCGAAGCCATCATGAACATAGCCCTCTTCTTCATCCAAATCCTTCCCGACCATCGGTCTCGTTGAGAAATGACGCAACTTCATCACTTCCTTGTGCGATTATTTCCCCAACGCTACTTCGCTTTTTGTCTCGAGTGCTCCATAGTTTCGCAAATATTTACAACATGTCAATTATTATTCAAACATGGTACAAATGGATATATATATATATATATATATATATATATATATATATATTAGTGGCAAACGTAGAACTAGCTAGCTAATCACAATAAGGAATCATGTTAGTGGCCTCGACGCTGCTTCTCTACGGTTTGGGGTCGCCTCGACACAACGCTTCAAGGGTTTGGGGTGGCCTCGACGACAACGCTATTTTAACTTGATAAATTTGGGTGGCCTCGAGAGAGTTAATTTGTCGGGTAGGGCGCCGGGAGGGGGTAGGAGACCAACATCGCTTTCTCTCTAGGGTTCGGTGTCCTCGAGAGTTTTGGTCGAGCGAGAGGGCCGAGGGGGGTGCTGCAGTTGTATAAGTTATCACGGTCGAGATGGGGTATATATATCGACCGCCCCTCATGTCGAAGTTATCTAGAGGGGGTTACATCGACAATGACGCGACATACATATACATGGGAAAATAATGTTATCGGGGAGGGGGTATTGGTACCACCCCCTAGCTCGTGTTGAAGTTTCTTCTTTCTCCTCTATTCCTTTCTTTCTTCTTCTCCTCTTCTTTTTCTTCTTCTCCCTCGAGAAAGGAAAAGAATTAAGGAAAAGGAAGAAAAGAGAAAGAAGGAAGAAGGAAGAAGAAGAAGAAAAAAAAAGAAGAAAAAAAGAGGAGAAGAAGAAAGGAACAGAGGAGAAGAAGAAAAAATAGATTTTTTTCTTCTATTTTTTCTTCTTTCTCCTCTATTCCTTTCTTCTTCTCCTCTTCTTTTTCTCCTTTTTTCCTCTTCTTATCTATTTCTCCTCTTCTTCCTCTCCTCTTTTTCTCCTTTCTTCCTCTTCTTATTTTCCTTTTTCCTCTCATTCTTTTAGTATTGCTTGCTTTAAAAAAATGTTCAAATAGAAAATTTCGAAAAAAACAAAGGTTTTGCCTAATGCATTGTTTATATGAATATACAAACATTTTCATACTCTACAATAATTAATATCACCAAAAACAAAATCTATGAACAGAAAAAAAACCTAACTTTTCTAAAAATCTATCTTTTGCATATATGAAAACATTAATACACATATGAACAAAAAATACATATATGAACAAAAACATGCTCTGAACAATTTTTGAACATCTACATGCACATAGCCACATACATACATATATACATTATATATATATATATATATGAACAAAAAACTAAACTAATAAAATGAAAAAACAGAGCCGCATATATATATATAGCCACATACATACACGATACATTGAACAAAAAATTAAACTAATAAAATGAAAAAAACAGAGCCGGTCTGGCGCGGGCGTGCTCACAATGTGTGGCTTGGCGCTGGGGCGGCGATTTACAATGGGGCAGGGCTTGGGGAGCGGCGCGGGGGCGGGCGACGGCGACGGGTAGCTGGCAGCGACGACGGCGGGCGGGCTCGGGAGGACGGCGCTGGCTCGGGAGGCCGACGACGACGATGCGCGAGGGCGACGGCGACAATGACGGGCGGGGCGGCGGGCGGCGTCGAAGCAGCTCGGCGGCGACGATGTGCTCGGCGTCGTCGGGTGGCAATCGTGGCGATGAACTCGCAAAACTGCGGTGCTACTTATATACAAGGAGCATTGGTCCCAGTTCGTGGCACCAACCGGGACCAATGCCCCCTTTAGTCCCGGTTGGTTCCACCAACCGGGACCAAAGGCCTCTTTTTCGGCAGCCCAAAGGGCGGGAAGCCGCGACCTTTGGTACCGGTTGGTGCCACCAACCGACCAGTCTGCCCTTTAGTCCCGATTGGTGCCACCAACCGGGACCAAAGGTCCCTCTTTGCCAGCGTCGGGGCCAAAGTTTAGTCCCACTCGCTAGTTGAGAGGCGCGCGATGGTTTATAAGCCCCACCGCCGCATCCTCTCGAACTCCTCTCGACCCAGGCTTTCGGGCCTACTTGCTAAACTTTGCTGGTGGGCCTCTTCGGCCTACCATGGCCTGAATCTGGCCCATAGTAGGGTTTCATGTCGTATTCAGGCCGTGGGGGCCCAGTAGGAGGCATTTTTTTCTTTACTTATTGTTGCTATTTTTTCCTGTTTTTTTGTTTGTTTTCTGCATTATTTATTTTCTTTTGTTTTTTGCTTTTTTTAATTCTTTTTGCTTTTAGTTTTAGGAAAATTATAAACTTTCTGTTAGTGCCATTACTTTTCAAATTTGAAAACACTTTTTTTGTTTTTTTGTTTTCTTTCTTGCTTTATTTATTTTATTTTGTTTCTACTTACAACAAAATACTTATTGTTGATATTTTTAATTATTATGAGGGTCGAACCATAAGACATTAAAGCATTTCAAATGAACTCTGAAAAAGTTGAAAGTTGGCATGGTATCATAAATTGACCCACACATAGCATGTGCATGTACAAAACGGACAATGGTATCATACTCGCTGGCCACAAAGTTGGCATGGTATCATCATAATAGTTGGGAGAAAGTCTTCACTTTTTCTTCGCTTGTGTCATTTGCTTATTGCGCCGTAACCATGGATAATCTTCATCGCTTATCGGGATGTCAGGGTCAGCCTTGACTTTAAAGGAGGAATTTCATGAAACTTTTCATAATCTTCGACATGTCTGTCTTGTCCTCCACTCCCACGATGTCCCTTTTTCCTGAAAGAACTATGTGGCGCTTTGGCTCATCATATGATGTATTCGCTTCCTTATCTTTTCTCTTTCTCGGTCTGGTAGACATGTCCTTCACATAGATAACCTGTGCCACATCATTGGCTAGGAAGAACGGTTCGTCAGTGTACCCAAGATTTTTCAGATCCACTGTTGTCATTCCGTACTGTGGGTCTACCTATACCCCGCCTCCTGACAGATTGACCCATTTGCACTTAAACAAAGGGACCTTAAAATCATGTCCGTAGTCAAGTTCCCATATGTCCACTATGTAACCATAATATGTGTCCTTTCCCCTCTCGGTTGTTGCATCAATGCGGACACCCCTGTTTTGGTTGGTGCTCTTTTGATCTTGGTCAATCGTAAAATGTATTCCCATTTATCTCAGATCCTTTCCAAATCAATACAATCAAAGATGGTCCCTCGGATAACAAGTACAACTCATCACAAATAGCGTTGTCACCTCGACACGCTTCCAACCAACTGTTGAAAGTCCCGATGTGTTCACATGTAATCCAGCTTGTCGACCGCCCGGGTGTTTGGAGCGCAGATCGTTCTTGTGTTCATCGACATACGGGTCACCAAGGTAGAGTTCGTAGAACTGTAGTGTGCTTGAGACCAAGAATATCCGTCCTGCATATTATTGAGTCCCTTCCAAGCGTGCCTTTTCCAATCAGTCTCCGCTCATACCGCGATTTAGGGAGACCTATCTTCTTAAGGCCAGAATGAAGTCAACACAAAACCCGATGACATCCTCTCGCTTGATGGCCCATGGAGATGCTTCCTTCGGCCTAGCGCGATTACGGACATATTTCTTTAGGACTCCCATGAACCTCTCAAAGGGGTACATATTGTGTAGAAATACGGGCCCGTAATGACAATCTCGCCAACTAGATGAACTAGGACGCGTGCGTCATGATATTGAAGAAGGATGGTGGGAACACCAGCTCAAACCGACAAGACATTGCACCACATCACTCCTTAGCCTTGGTATGATTTCTGGATCGATCACCTTCGAGAGATTGCATTGAGGAATGCACATAGCTTCACAATGGCTAATCGGACGTTTTCGGTAGAAGCCCCTCAATGCAACCGAAGCGATTCGCGCATAATCATGTGGCGATCATGAGACTTTAGGTTACGAAACTTTTCTCTGCCATATTTATTATTCCTTTTATATTCGACGAAGCCGTCGGGACCTTCATACTAAACAGGCATTCAAAGAAGATTTCCTTCTCTTCTTTGGTAAGAGCATAGCCGGCAGGACCTTCATACTTGCTTTGGAGGCATGCCGTCTTTTTCGTCAAACGTTGCAGGTCCTCCGTGCCTCACCAGTATCTTTTGTCTTCCCATACACGCCCAAGAAGCCTAGCAGGTTCACGCAAAGGTTCTTCGTCACGTGCATCAAGTCGATCAAGAGCGGACCTCTAGGTCTTTCCAGAGGGTAGGTCCCAAAATATAGATTTCTTCTTCCACATGGGTGCGTGTCCCCAAACACTTTCGGAACAGCTAGTCTGCCGACCCTTTCCAAAGATTACGTGTAAATCATTGACCATAGCAAGTACGTGATCACCGATACGCATGGCGGGCTTCGTCCGGTGATCTGCCTCGCCTTTGAAATGCTGGCCTTTCTTTCGACATTGATGGTTGGTCGGAAGAAATCGACGATGGCCCATGTACACATTCTTCCTGCAGCTTGCCAGGTATATACTATCGATGTCAAGTAAACAGTGCGTGCATGTGTGGTATGTGTGGTATCCCTTGTTTGTCTGTCCTGAAAGGTTACTGAGAGCGGCCCAATCGTTGATGGTCACGAACAGCAACACCTTTAGGTTAAATTCCTCCTGTTTGTGCTCATCCCACGTACGTACACTAGTAGAAAAAGGGTCAAACATGAAGCACATTAGTGTTGGTTTGTATTAGAGCCGGCACAAATGTATACATTAGTGCCGGTTCCAACGGCTAGCCGGGCCGCTCTCATTAGTACCGGTTCGTGGCTAACCTTTAGCACCGGTTCGTGCCACGAACCGGTACTAATGAGGGTGGTGGCAGGATGTTGTCATTCTGGGCCCCTTCCAGCACCTTTAGTACCGGTTCGTGCCACGAACCGGTACTATAGGTCCTCCTGCATATAAACCCTTCATCCAGCTCGCTCTGTTCTTCCCCCTTTCCCCTCTCCTCTCCTCTCTGTTCTTCCTCTTCTCCCCTCGAGCTCATCACACATTTTGCCCAAAATTTGTCAAGATTTGAAGGCCCCCATCCATTCAAGTGATCACAAAGGTTAGCAACTTTGTCCTTTCATCTCTCATTGCTAGATTAGCTCTTGCAATGCTTTATATAGTTATTAATTTGTGAGTTTAGTAATTTGGGAGGAAATATATATATGTGCTAGTATTTGATTTATATGCAATTTGAGGTCAAAAATAACACTTAGTTTGCATATGTAGGTGTGGTTTACTTAGTGACTTCTAAATCTCCGTTGTAACCACCGTCCGATCGCCCGCACCGTCTCTGTCACGGCACCACCTTGTGGTGAGCCTCTTGTTCATGAAATTTTATATAAAAATTGATGTTTGTGTGATTTGGATATATAGTTACTCGTATAATAATTATCTTACCCGTACGTTGTTTGTTATACATAGTGCCATTGTTTTGATATCCGTCCCCGTCGGCCCTCGTCCTTGTTATGATTCGGATGTGGTATATTCTCTTTTAAAACTATTTGTTGCATTTTCTGTTTATGACAAATTATGCCCATCAAGTTGACATAGATATTTTTATCTAGGAGGTATGTGAACCGGAAATTCCAACCGACCCTATTGTCGAGAGGTTAAATTTAGTTGAAAGAGAAAACGAGTACTTGAAAGAAAAATTGAAAAGAATTGAGGGGGAGAAGATGGAATTGGAGCTGCATGTTGCCGATGTCGTCAATGATCACAAGATCAAGATGGAGAAAATGCGCTTGAAGATTAGAAAGATTAGAAAATATGCCATCGATAGTGAGGCTTGGTATCATTATGCTGTTGGATCAATTGTTACCTTAGTTGCGATCTTGATCGCATTTGTTGTTGCATTTAAATGCTTTAGCTAGAGATTTATTTGTTTGTTGCATTTAAGTGTTGTATGAACTTTATGTATGAACTTGTATTAATTTGGTCTATTCGGTGTTGTGTAATGAAGATGAGCCGCAATGGATGTACGATGACCGATGCTCTCCCGCTTTGTTGAGGGCGCATACTTTTCTCGCTATGGCCGAGGTAAACAAGCGGGCGGATGGTTTTATGCCTTGTCCATGTGCTGGCTGTAAGAATGGTCGCAATTACTCTACGTCAAGAACCATTCACGTCCACCTGTTTGAGTCTGATTTCATGCCCCACTATAATGTTTGGACCAAGCACGGAGAAAGAGGGGTTATGATGGAAGACAATGAAGAAGAAGAGGGCGACGATAGCTATCCTGGCCATGGGTTCCCTGAATACGATGATACAACAATGGGGGAAGAAGCTGAGTCGGTAATGCGGGAAGAAGTTGAGCCGACAATGCAGGAAGAAGCTGAAGAAGAGGCATCAGATGAGCCCGTTGATGATCTAGGTTGGGCCATTGCCGATGCAAAGAGAAACTGCACAAGTGATTTGGAGAAGAAGAAGTTGCAGCGCATGTTAGAGGATCACAAAAAATTGTTGTACCCGAATTGCGTAGGTGACAAGAAAAAGCTGGGCACCACACTGGAATTGCTGCAATGGAAGGCAGAGAATGGTGTATCTGACAAGGGATTTGGAAAGTTGCTGGTAATGACAAAGGATATGCTTCCAAAGGATAACGAATTGCCCGAGAGTACGTACGAAGCAAAGAAGGCTGTCTGTCCTCTAGGGTTAGAGGTGCAGAAGATACATGCATGCCCTAATGATTGCATCCTCTATCACGGTGAGTACGAGGATTTGAACGCTTACCCGGTATGTGGTGCATTGTGCTATAAGATCAGCCGCGATGAGCCTGGTGATGTCGAGGGCGAGCGCCCCAGGAAGAAGATTCCTGCCAAGGTGATGTGGTATTCTCCAATAATACCATGGTTGAAACGTTTGTTCCAAAACAAAGAGCATGCCAAGGCGTCACGATGGCACGAAGAAGACCGTAAGAAAGACGGAAAGTTGAGAGTACCCACGACGGGTCGCAGTGGAGAAAAATCGAAAGAAAGTACGGAAGGAGTTTGCGAGATGACGCAAGGAGCGTATGGTTTGGTCTAAGCGCAGATGGCATTAATCCTTTTGGGGAGCAGAGCAGCAACCATAGCACCTGGCCGTGACTCTATGTTTGTATAACCTTCCTCCTTGGTTGTGCATGAAGCGGAAGTTCATTATGATGCGGTGCTCATCCAAGGCCCTAAGCAACCCGGCAACGACATTGATGTGTACCTAAGGCCATTAGTTGAAGAACTCTTACAACTGTGGAATGGAACAGTGTATGCGTCGTGGGATGGGCACATGGGGAAGAATTTGACCTAAAGGCGTTGCTATTCATGACCATCAATGATTGGACTGCTCTCAAGAACCTTTCGTGACGCATAAACAAGGAATATCATGGACGACGCCTTGCTTGGATGATACCGACAAGATATATTTGAATAGTTGTAAGAAGAATGTGTACCTGGGACATCGTTGATTTCTTCCGAGCGGGCATCCCGTAAGAAAGAAAGGCAAGCATTTCAAAGGTGAGGCGGATCACCGGACGAAGCCTCGCCACCGTACTGGTGCTGATGTACATGATATGGTCAAGGATTTGAAGGTGATATTTGGAAAGGGTCCTGGCGGACAACCTATTCCGAAGGACGCTGACGGACGTGCACCCATGTGGAAGAAGAAATCTATATTTTGGGACCTGCCATATTGGAAAGACCTAGAGGTACGCTCCGCAATCGACGTGATGCACATGACGAAGAATCTTTGCGTGACCCTTCTTGGCTTCTTGGGCGTGTATGGGAAGACAAAAGATACACCTGAGGCACGGGAGGACCAGCAACGTATGCACGGAGAAGACGGCATACATCGTGGTCATGCAAGCTACGCTCTTACCAAAGAAGAGAAGGAAATCTTCTTTGAATGCCTTTCCATATAAGGTACCGTCGGCTTCTCGTCGAATATAAAGGGAATGATAAACATGGCGAGAAAAAGTTCTAGAACCTAAAGTCTCATGACGCCACGTGATTATGACAGAATCGCTTCCGGTTGCATTGAGGGGCTTCTACCGAAACGCTCGATTAGCCATTGTGAAGCTATGTGCATTTCTCAATGCAATCTCTCGAAGGTAATCGATCCGTAAATCATACCAAGGTTACGTAATGATTTGGTGCAATGTCTTGTCGGTTTCGAGTTGGTGTTCCCACCATCCTTCTTCAACATCATGACGCACGCCCTAGTTCACCTATCTTGAAGAGATTAACGCTTTTGGGTCCTGTATTTCTACACATTATGTTCCCTTTGAGAGGTTCATGGGAGTCTTAAAGAAATATGTTCATAACCGTGCTAGGCCGTAAGGAAGCATATCCAAGGGCCATCAAAATGAGGAGGTCATTGAGTTTTGTATTGACTTTATTCCCGACCTTAAGCCGATTGGTGTTCTGAATCGCGCATAAGGGCGATCGATGGAAAAGGCACGCTAGGGGGAACAAATAATATGTATGGACAGACATTCTCTCACCAAAGCACACTACACGCTTCTCTGAAATTCCACCTTGGTGGCTCCGTATATGGATGAACACAAGAATTTTCTACGCTCCAAACACCCGGAGCGGTCTGATGACTGGATTACACATGAACAAACCAGGAGTTTCGACAGCTGGTTGCAGACACGTACCATGCATGACACCTCTATTGAAGATGACCTGTACTTGCTGTCCCAATTACCATCTTCGAATATAATGACTTTCAAAGGGTACGAGATAAATGTTAATACATTTTACATGATCGCCCAAGATAAGAAGAGCACCAACCAAAACAGTGGTGTCCACTTTGATGCAGAAACCAAGACGGGAAAGGAAACATATTATGGTTATATACAGGACATATGGGATCTTGACTATCGACGTGGTTTAAAGGTCCCTTTGTTTCTTTGCAAATGGGTCAATATGACACGAGGCGGGGTAACAGAAGACCCGCAGTACGGAATGACAACAGTGGATCTCAACAATCTTGCGTATGCAGACGAACCATTCGTCCTAGCCAATGATGTGGCATGGTTTTCTATGTGAAGGACATGTCTACCAAGCTAAGAAAAGAAAAGATAAGGAAGCGAATGCATCGTACGATGAGCCAAAGCGGCACATAGTTCTTTCTAGGAAGAGAAACATCATGGGAGTGGATGACAAGATGACAAGTCGAAGATTATGAAAAGTTTGATGAAATTGCTCCATTCACAGTCAATATTGATCCGAGCATCCCGTTAAATGATGAAGATTTTCCATGGTTACGGCGCAAAGGGACACACGCTGAAGAAAAAGTTTCACACCCAAAGATCCGGGATGTGATCGGCTTCACTATCATCACTTTCTTCGTGTTTCACACCCGGAGGGAATGTCTGTAATAGTTAGGGTAGCTATGTGTTTTGGCATTTGAAACGAGAAGAAATTTTATGTGCAAACAAATTCTTTTCATGCATTTACTGGCTTTTTTCCAGCTAAATGACCCTGAAATTGAAAAGCAATTCAAATGAACTCAGAAAAGGTTGAAAGTTGGCATGGTATCATAATTTCGAACAAATAGCATGTGCAAGAAAGTAGAGAAGGTTACGGCAAAAACTGGATGCACTTCGTGTACAAAATGGACAATCTCTTTCGAAGTATCAGGGTTTCCGACGAAAACCGAACTGTTACAAAGGCATTTCTTTTTAAATAACCTAAGCATTACTAAATTGAATATAATGATAAAACACACTAATATTAAACATAAGAAAAAAGAATCACTGATTTTTTTTTTCAAAGTTAAGTTATTCACAAACTAGTGATTCACACAAATTTTAAATAATTCAAAATTTAAACTATTCAAATTTGAAATCTACCGGCACTAACAGAAAGTTTGTAATTTTTTGTACCTAAAGCAAAAATATTCACAAAGAAACTCTAAATACTGCAAAAAACAACTCAAAAATAAATAAAACAAAAATAAATAAAGCGAAAAAATTAAGAAAAAAAGCCCGCCATCTTTGGGCCAAAGCGGCTGCATCGACTAGCGACACAACCTTTCGTTGGGCGGGATGCAGGCCTGCAAAGGCCCAAGAGGCCCACTAGGCGAAGAGGACAGGTAGGCCCAGTAGGCCTGGTTAGGAGAGGAGCTCGAGAGAGCTACCACACTCGGGCTTATAAACCAGTGCGGTAGCCCTCGACTAGCGAGGTGGGACTAAACTTGCCGCATCAAGACCGGCGCCAATAAGACCCCTTTAGTACCGGTCGTGGCACAAACCGGTACTAAAGGGGGCCTTTAGTACCGGTTTGTGCCACCACCCGTACTAAAGGGGTCTCTTCCGTCGCTTGGCTCAAGCAAAAATAGGCCTTTAGTACCGGTTGGTGGCTCCAACCGGTACTAAAGGTGCCTCTATATATGCTAGAGTCGAAAATTTCGTTTTCCTCTCTTAGTTCCTCTGTTTCCGTCTCCGTCGCCGTCGCCGCCGCCGCTCGATCGTCTCCGTCGCCGCTCGTCTCCGTCGCCGCCCGTCCCGTCGCCGCCCCGTCCCCATCGCCGCCTCGTCTCCGCCGCCGCCTGCCCGTCCCGTCGCGCCGTCCCGTCCCGTCGCGCCGTCCCTCGCTGTCGCCGCCCGGCGTCGCCTCGCCGCCCAGCTGTGAGCTCTCCCCCTCTAACCCCTCTCCCTCGCCCCCGGCGGCCAGCATGGGCGCCGCCCCTCCCCGAGCCCGTACACACACACACACAAGCATGCATGTTAGATGGATATAATTAGTGTTTAATTAGTTTAGATTATTTAGATTATTATTTTGTATGTTTAATTAGTTTAGATAATTAGTGTTTAATTAGTACACACACACGTATTTTGTATGTTTAATTAGTTTAGATTATTTAGATTATTATTTTTCCACTATTATATATGTATGAATGCATGTTAGATGGATATAATTAGTGTTTAATTAGTATGGAAATTTTTTTATATAATATTGTTTTTCAGTTTTTTAATGGATGTATAGAAGTTGTGTTTTCTGTTTTTAGTGTTAGATGCTTAATTAGTATGAAATAGTATATAGATTTTTGACATATGCAATGATAGCATAATTAGTGTTATATAAAAATGTTAGAAATTTTAGTTATCAAAATCCAATCATTAATAAAATGTTACTTTTTGCGGGAATACAGCTAGTATTTATTCTCGACGATGCCCGGCCCGCATCCTCGCCGTCGACCCATCCGCGACGACGTCCAGCCGACCCATGTCCGGGACTGGGCTCCGCCGGGCTGGCACTGGGAGGTGCTGCCTGGAGGGGCGCGCCGCTTGATGAGGAACCCGGCCCCGGGTCCCGTCGTCGACCCTGATCTCGTTTGGTGGCGTTCGCGTGGGCGATTTGGTCGGAGGAACCGGCCTGCCGGAGGTGGTGCGTCGGCGTGTCGGGGAGGAGGACGAGCACGTCCATTGCTACATGGTTGCGTTAGAGGCGGCATGTTCTCCAATACCTGGCAGTTTCTTGGGGATCTCACTTCAGCTATGATCCCGTGAGGTTCCTTCTCTTTGGGTGTCCACCGCCCGCGCCGCAGGAACCGCGAGTGTCCTAGATTCTTCTGTAGTATTCGATCTTTATTAGCTACCTAGCCAGTGATGTACTATTCAATATTATATATTATTTGAGACGATGTATTCGAGATTATATCTATTATTCTAGATGTGTATTCGAGATTATATCTATTATTCGAGACGACGTAATTTGAATACTAAATTGTTTTATATTTCTTTTGGATTAGTTAAATAAAAGCTATGGCAGATAATACCGACAGAGAGGGAGAACAGACCACGTTCGATATGATACGCGGGCCAGATGATGATCAGAATGAAGAAGAATATGACGGTTCCGAATTTCTAAACAACACCGGAGAAGGTGATATGATATCGATCGCGACGACCGAATTGATGAAGTCATGAACTACGATTATGACGATGACGAAGAATATGTTGATCCTGAAACAACAAAGACCGGCGAGGTATATGTATTTATATAAGCAGGCATCTGGTGATCGATCATCACATGTTTTAAATGACTTGAAGATATATTAACGAATCGATCTTTGTTCTTTCAGCCATCCGGATCGAGCAAATCTTCAGGCAAAATGACGAAACGAGGCCCGAACAAAAAGTTGAAGCAGGGCGTAAAGTACAATATCGAGGCATGCAGCCCTACTGGCGAACCATTAGCGCCTAAGAAGATTGCGGACAAGTTCGTTCGTCAGTGCGGAGTTCTTGTGAAGGACCAACTCCCGATCAAACTTCAAGAATGGAGAGAGCCAGCAAAGCCACGTCCAGATGTTACTTTTGTCGACAAGAATCAAAAAGATCTGCTTTGGGATACTCTCATGGAACATTTCACCCGACCAGATCATTTCACAGAAGCAGATGTGCAGAAAGTCAAGGAGGCTGCTCTTAGGAAGATGGCAATTGCATTCAAGAACCACAAGAATCGTGAATGGAACAAGTACGTCAAGGGAGGAAGGAAGACTCCAGTATTCAAGGGAACACTAGAGAACCAACGTGCTCATTGGGACGATTTCGTGAAATTTAAGGATTCAGAATTAGCTAAGGAACGGTCAAGAATAAACAAGAAGAATGCCAAAAAGGATAAGTTCCATAAGTGGGGCGGTGGCTATCGCGGTGGCAATGCCTAAGTGGGATAAGTCCGAGAAAGAGAAGGAGGATGCAGTGTCACTCCGGTTACTAAGAGCTGGCCCCAGTCGGGACTTGGTTCTATGCGCATGGGGGAGTTGGACCCAAGACGGGCAATGTTTCGACGAGGGCAAGTCTGAAGGAGCCGACGATGCGATACTTGTTGCAATAGAAGTGGCACGATCGGGGTGTTCCAGCCCAACAGAGAAACGATGAGCTTACGCGTGCTCGGGAAATCTGAACACCTGGAAGAACATGAGGCAAGGGCGCTATTCCGTGGTATGAGGGTTTTCGAATGGAACACCGACTACGTAACCCGTGCGAGAAAGAAGATTGCGAGGAGAAGAAGAGGAAGATGGAGGAGGAGCAGAGGAAGCGGGACTATGAACGCCTTCAAGGCCTAGAAGCAAGTCAAGCAGAATTGGCGGTCAAATTCCAGCGGCAGCGAGAGCAGATCAACTCGCTTACCCAACAAAGGGGTCTCGGCGAATGCGGCAGCTAGCGGATGATCCAGCATTGGATAGCACCGCCCATCCATGTCGAGAAGCGGCGTGGGTTCCGTCCCCTGACGACGCAATGTTGGGTAGATACCCCGTGGATGACATCACGGAGAACACTAACTGCAAGCTACACATCAAAATGAAGAACATATCCATGAAGGTGGCGGATGGCTTTGCTTTTACAAATCCCCCCGAGGCAACCTTCCATTGCAACCCGATTCCAGCGGGCTATGCTCGTGTCTTGGTTGATGAGGTGGTGGACCCACCATATTCGGAGCTACAGCTTGACATTGCTGGAGGTGACGGCGAGCGCTTTCTCGGAGAGGCCAAACATCGTATCATCCTATGGAAAAAGGATTGCATCATCTTTCGAAGGCCACCGACACCGCGTCAGCCGACTCCTCGTTGAAGTCCGCCACCGAGTCAGCAAACTCCCGCTCCTGCAAGTCCACCAAGTCCGGCAAAGTGTCAGGCCACTCCTCCTCCTCCTAGTCCGGCAAAGTGTCAGGCCACTCCTCCTCCTCCAAGTCCGCCACAGCGTCAGACGTACACTCCTCCTCCAAGTCCGACACAACCTCAGGCCACTCCTCCTCGTCCAACTTAGCCCCGTCAGCCGTCTCCGCCGCCTCAGCAATCGCAGAAGAGACACCCCGCAGCTATGGTGCGTGGCGATGCGAAGTCGAGGTAGTACAGAAATACAAAGCGGAGGCAAGCGATATAAATATGGTCCCAGCCTCACGCCTCTTCCGCAGAGGTCTTATGACAGTCAAGGAGGAAATCACAGCCATATCGAAGGCCGAGGTGGAAGCCCATTTTGCACGAAACCGCCACCGCCGCCAAGGGAGAAAGTGCACGAGGAAGCGATTGACCACTTCATTCGTATGGCTCAACCACTAGCTCCCAAGCTGCTTGACACACACTATGGCGCCACATCGGAAGTTAAATCAAGCACGTCTACAAAGGGAGGCGAGCACGTCTACATCGGGATCGAGCAAACAAGAAGCGATTGCCAAAAATGCGGAAAACCATTCCCACTGGGAGAACAGTAGGCGCAATCGATCCTCTCGCTTGTTGTGCCAATAACACGTGAAGATCTGCGCCAATATTATTGTGGGCAAACAAGATTACGCGTTCGAGGTGGGTAATATGGTAATAACGGAGGAGCATATAATGCAGGCTGAAGTTCTCAACATCACTGTTAGACAACTCCTCGAGATCGAGCCCATGTCTTTGCTTAGAGAGGATGAAATAAAACGGAAATTTGTCCGAGGCCAACCTTTGGTCGAGCCAGACAAGGTCAAGAACCTCCCAACGAGAATGTATGAATTGCATCAATGGTACATGAACATTACCAAGATCTCAGATCGATTGTCCCTCATGGTGAATGTCAAGGAGGAGCATTACTTCCATGAGAAAGCTGTGTCCGTTGAGTATTTAGAACTGTTTTAGTTATACAATCAAGACGCACTCGACAAATCTATCGTTAGTTGCTATTGTCTGTAAGTGATTTCTTTCTGTAATTTAAGTCTCAAGCTAGCTGTAGTGATCCTTTTGATCAATCATTACCTGTAATCATCCTCACTATATTCTTTTACGTGGTATTATGCGGGATGAAGATGTATGAAATGAGAAAAGGTGGGCGCTTGACATTGGGTTCATTGACCCAAACACTGTTAATGAATACACATGGAAGATAAATCAACGTCGAGAAAAGAACGTGAGGACAACATGCTAGAGTTCTTGAAGCGCCTCAAATACAATGAAGATATACTACTTCCTTACAACTTCGAAAGAGTCACCTTGTCTTGTACTACAAATTCTCTGTTTTGCCTACTAGCTAGCTACATGTTTTTGCTTACATATGCCCACTTAATTAAGACATGCAAACGTGTGTGCATGCAGATTTCAACGGTCTTGTGTATCATTAAAGTTGACGCCGAAGCAGTTTAATCTTGGACTCACTACTCTCGAAAAAACTGACTATAACATCTTGTTTGGGATAGTCAACAGGTAATTTCAATCATTATTAACTATATATCTCGGCCTATATTTAGTTCGTCATTTCATGATATGAACTATTTAGTAACCCCTTTATTCATTTTCTTTGTCGGCAGGCAGGGCTTGGGCAAGGTTCATCAGCGTCACGCACGGCGAATGGAAAAAAAAGCTTAAATGGTTTCGACCCAAGGTAAGTAATTAAGTAGTACTAGCTAGCTAGCTAGCTGCCATCTCTTTAGTTATCATGCTTGATTAATTATTATCTAATCAAATTCCATTCTCGTAAAGGCCTCAAGCGGTAGCGAGGGACTGATCTGTGTGCATTCTGCGTTTGCGAGAACATTCGCATGATGGCGTCCAAAAGGAGCAGATCTCAAAGACAGAATGGGTACGCTTGTCGAAACACTATTCACAATTTTACACCATTATCGATATCTAGTCACACAACTAATACACATGCATATTGATCTCCTTCTTAACAGTTCAAAGAGGTGCGGAGAAGCTCCTAGAAACGGAGCGCGAGAAGCACTTCAAGAGGAAATAAGCGGGATTTTTGCTCAACCAGGTCATAAATCCAAGGAGAATTCTATTACCCGCCACCGCCCCATGAAAACCACTTCCAATTGTCATCGTGCTCCGAAGGCACCAATTAGGCTAATGTCACTGGCTCTGAAGGCAACATACATATGTAGGAGAAATTGTATATAGCTATACATGTGTGTATGTGTGAATTAATTAATATGGTGGTTTGTGAGACATTGATGATATATATATGCATGATTGGTTCTACTAGAAATTATATATATAGGGAAAATCCATCCTACCACCCGGTGGTAGTTACCCCACATATCTCATATACTACCATGTGGTACTATATATACTATTTTATTATTTTAAATATGTTCATATAATATATCTAAGATATTTCAAAGCAAGTTACATGAAAAAATTGCATATGAGTCCATAGTTTTTGTTATATTTGTGAAATACGCACATATTTGTACGTAAAAAAGAGCATACTCAAAATATGATACATACTACCTAAAAATTAGTACATATACTACCTAAACATGGTTATATACTACATACTACACGTACATACACTCGGTTTCGACAGATACTACATACAACATACAAAACGCAAGCGGTGGTAACTACCACTGCTTGTAGGAAACATTTGTCCTATATATATATATATATATATATATATATATAGACTCCTTTTTTGTACTCCCAGGAGTACATACTCCCACCTCTTAACCGATTCTTTAGTTTGGATAATACTTTTTTTTAGGATCAGTTTGGATAATACCTAATCGCAAGAAACAAACAGCCAGGAAAGAAAAAACAATACTGTTGCATGCAACGACTACACGCATGCATGCGTCTGGTTTGATCCTAAAATTAAGGGATTCAATACCAGGTGCCTAATCCATCTATATGTATGCACCGTTCAACAAAGAAAAATATCCGAGCTTCAAAAATAAAATATCCATACATTCTTTTATGGCCCCGCAAGAAAAAAGGGATATATACTGTTTTTATTGAGTATATACTACTTTTATCCAAATGAGTGTGTACTGAACTTTTTTATTGAATATATACTGCTTTGTTTTGCTGGTACAGTATATACTGCTTGGTTTCATAATTTGGATATACTGGGATTTTTTCAGTTAGAATGAGTAGGTATTGCTTGTGATCAAAAGAGGTATGTACTGGTTTTATTGAGTATATACTGCTTTTATACAAATGATCGAGTGTGTACTGCCTTTTGATCAGTATATACTGCTTGTTTTTGTGGGGCTAGGGTATATACTGTTTGATTTCATAATAGCCATATACTGGTTTTCTTTCCTTCAGAAGGACCATCTACTACTAGTACTTCATCGCCAAAAACTGAAAGAAGTATATACTGATTGGCAAATTTATCCGCGTATGTTAATCTAATGGGTATATGCTACTTCCAAAACAAATGAGTCTACTACAATTTGAAAATAAAGGGTTTGTCAGTTTTTAAGATAGGCCGAGTATGCATACTACTTAGCAACAGAGTAGTGTACTACTTTTTTAATCATGTCAGGCACATATTTACTTAGCGAACACAGTATCGTCGATTAGTAGTATATACTACTTTTTTTGTAAGCAAAAAGAATACACAATGGGATATCTTTGATTTACCTCAAGAAGTATCCATATTTTTATAATTGAACAAGGGGTATCACAGTACTGTTCACTATGCGTGTTATACACTCCCTCCGTCCCAAAACAAGATAAGTGTCGCTGATTTAGTACAAAATTGGTTTTGGGACGGAGAGAGTATATAAAACAAAAGGCACTCTGCTTCTTCCATGGTTACTAAAGGTACTTGATACATTGGTACGTCATGTACAGAAATTTGCATCTTTATACAAACATGTACACCGACTAAGCAAACTTGACTATGCAACTACTTCTACATTGTCAAAAAGGTTTAAATGCTAAAAACTGGAGAAGAAAAAAGAGGTATATCTTCCAGCAAGCTTCAGATAACACCACATGTACTTCTGGAGGGTCGAGTATAATGGAGCTGCTCCTCGGTCAAACAAATCTACAGCCTTTGCATACATGGATATTCAATGGAAAACAATTAGCAACATAAGTTAGACTTGATTCAAGAAACATTGTTTAATTGTAAATTAGCTAATATCAAGCTATATATACAGAAAAAACTGAACTGGGTACTATGAGAAAAGAAACGGAAGAAAAATCTTAAAAATTGTTTACACTAGCAGCTGTAAGAGTAACATGATTTGCAGACCTTGTTAAGGTGTTTAAGAATAAAAAATTAATTAGGTTGATTGGGTGAGGCAAAGGGCTTCTCATCTGGTACTACAATCAATTTGGCCGGCCGGTGATGGCTTCACTTAAACAGAGAACTGGATTTAAGCTCGGCGACAATATACTCAATATACTGCCGAACATACTCACTTGATTTACTAGATTTTGCACTAACGGGATGATGAATGGGTCTCATGTCCTCCGTTAGTCACAAAACTTGAGATGAGTATAACAATTAGTATTTGGTATCGCTAATACATTAACCCCTTAATTATTAGAAGAAAAAATGCAGAAAATACTGCACGGAACCAAGTCGTACAACTCGTACCAGATCTATGATGGTTTCTGCACTATTGCGTAAAAGATAGATTTAGAAGAAGAAGAGCGGCTAGAATCAATGCCGCTCGAGGAGAGGAATTGTGGATATGAGGAATTTTGTATCTAGATGATAGCGAGACAAATCGATGAGGTATCTAACCAGTGATTTGTGGACTCCAAAGCTGCTTGCGGTTGGAGAACATGGAGTAGACTTTTACATCAAGCAGTAAGAACTGGGTTTCATTGTTCTCACGGATGACACTCTGTTGTTGGAGACGCGGAAGGCAGTCGTTGCCTGATTCCAGCCACCTAGAAACAGAAGCTGGGAGTTAAGTGCCTTGTACAAGATCCGATCTTAAAACATACCTGGTCAGTCAGGCCGCCGTTGTCCGGTGAGAAGATGACCCGCAGACAACGGAGGCTGCTGCCGAGCGAGCTACTTCCCTTGGAGGCAGATGTAATCCTCCAGCCGTGCGAGCCGCCGCCGCCGCATAACGCCAATGAGACGGGGGGAGATATGGATAAGCGCAGCGCATGTAAAAGCGCCTTAAAAATCGGATAAATGACCTTTGTTTGTTTTAGGTGTAGTTTTCTTTCTTTAACTAAAATCTAAATGGCTCTGTGCGGTAGGATTCTATAGCGCCAGCGACCGCCACGTGTGTAGGAGTACGTACTCCTAAGAGTACCAACCCATTTTCCTATATATATATATATATATATATATATATATATATATATATATATATATATATATATATATATATATATATATATATATATATATATATATATATATATATATATATATATATATACGTGTACAATGTGTAGTATCGTAAAATACCAAAGAAACGAAAAAGAATTAAAATGGAAACACAAAATTAAATGAAAAAGAAATCATAAAACTAAAACCCCCAAACCTTATAGTACGGTTGGTCTTACCAACCGGTACTAAAACTCGAGCCCTTGAGATGGCTCGTGCCACGTGGTTGCCCTTTAGCACGGTTGGTCTTTGAACAGAAGATTAAAGGGGGCCTTTAGTGACCACAATTTAGTCTTTGGTTATGGAACCGCACTCTGAGGCCTTACTGAACCGTGCTATTGCCGTTCGCACTAATGGTACACCGTTTCCATTCCACACCGTAAAAGTTCTTCAACTAATGGCCTTAGGTACACATCAATGTCATTCTTGGGTTGCTTAGGGCCTTGGATGAGAACGGCATCATAATGAACTTCCGCTTCATGCACATCCAAGGAGGAAGGTTATACATACATAGAGTCACGGGCCAGGTGCTGTGATTGCTGCTCTGCTCCCCGAAGGGATTAATGCCATCCGCGCTTAAAGCAAACCATACATTCCTTGGCTCACTTGCAAACTCATCCCATTACTTTCTCTCGATTTTTCTCCACTGCGACCCGTCAGCGGGTGCTCTCAACTTCCCGTCTTTCTTACGGTACTCACTGTGCCATCGCATCAACTTGGCATGATCTCGTTTCTGAACAAACGTTTCAACCGTGGTATTATAGGAGCATACCACATCACCTTCGCAGGAACCCTCTTCCTGGGGCGCTCGCCATCAACATCACCAGGGTCATCTCGTCTGATCTTATACCGTAATGCACCGCATACCGGGCATCCGTTCAGATCCTTGTACGCACCGCGGTAGAGGATGCAGTCATTAGGGCATGCATGTATCTTCGCACCTCCAATCCTAGAGCGCATCGACCTTCTTTGCTGCGTATGTACCGTCGGGCAATTCGTTATCCTTTGGAAGCTTCCTCTTCAATATTTTTAGTAGCTTCTCAAATCCTTTGTCGATCCACAAGATTCTCTGCCTTCCATCGCAGCAATTCCATCTGACGGTACCGAGCTTTGTGTTGCCATCTTCGCAATTGGGGTACAACCCTTTTTGTGGTCCTCTAACATGCGATCGAACTTCAGCTTCTCCTTTTGACTTTCGCATTGCGTCCTTGCATCGACAATGACCTGCGGAGATCATCATCATCGGGCACATCGTCTGGTTCCTCTTGATCTTCAAGCAGCCGCGCCGTTCAAAGATCATCGTGCACATCGTCTGGTTCCTCTTGATCTTCATAGCATCACCGTATTCAGGGGGCACATTGTTGTCATCGTAATCTTCTTCTTCGCCGTCTTCCATCATAACCCCTATTTCTCCGTGCCTCGTCAAACATTATAGTGTGGCATGAAACCCTTGTAAAGCAGGTGGGTGTGGAGGATTTTTCAGTCAGAGTAAGACTTTGTATTCCCACATATAGGGCATGGACAACACATAAAATCATTCTGCTTGTTTGCCTCAGCCACTTCAAAAAAATCATGCACGCCCTTAATGTACTTGAAGGTGTGTCTTGAACCGTACATCCATTGTCGGTTCATCTGTGTGCATTATATATAATTAAGTGTGTCAAAAATCATTACAGAACATCATGAATAGATAATTAAGTGACCAAATTAATAGAAGTTCATCATCACATTAAAACCAAAGTACATACATAGTTCTCATCTAACAACATAAAGCTCCGCAGAGCATCTAAATTAATTAAACCATACACTGAAACTATGTAAAACATTTCAATGCGAAAACAAATGCGATCATAATCGCAACCAATGTAACAACTGGTCCAACGGCATATATTTTCTAATCTTTCTAATCTTCAAGCGCATTGCATCGATCTTGATCTTGTGATCATCGACGACATCCGCAACATGCAACTCCAATATCATCTTCTCCTCCTCAATTTTTTCTAATTATTTCCTTCAACAAATTGTTTTCTTCTTCAACTAAATTTAACCTCTCGACAATAGGGTCGGTTGGAATTTCTGGTTCAACAACCTCCTAGATAAATAAAATATATGTCACGTTGGTCGGCATAATTGTCATAAACAATAAATGAACCAATAGTTATGAAAAGATAATATATACCACATTCGAATCATAGACAGGACGAGGGTCGACGGGGGCGGATACCAAAACCATCGCACTATATAAGATGCAATAATAAAAGTAAGAAAATTATACAAGTATCTATCTAAACATACAAGTAAGAATATTTTTCCTTTCAGAAAGAAGATAAGAACAGGCTCACCACGGTGGTGCCGGGCGATGAGATCGGCGCGGTGATCGATTTACGTGAAGACGGGACGGGCGTGACGGACCGCTAAACCTAGATAAATATTGAGGAAAATGGAGCTTGGCGGTCGAGCTTGGAGAGGAGAAACCTTAAGTAGTATGGCTCGGGCATTCATCGAACACCTTGTGTGCATAGGAGGTGAGCTAGAGCACCACCAAGCCCTCTCCCCATCGGCCAGAAAAAGCAGAGCAGTGTGCTCTACTCTTGCGCGAGGGGGTATATATAGGCACCACCATTGGTCCCGGTTGGTCGCATGAACCGACTAAGGGTTGCTTTTGGTCCCGCCGTGCCACCAACCGGGACCAATGGTGGTGGCCAGAGCGAGGCCCATTGGTCCCGTTCGCCCACCAACCGGACCAAAAGGTCCAGACGAACCGGGACCAATGACCCACGTGGCCCGGCCGGCCCTCGGCTCACGAACCGGTCCATGCCCCATTGGTCCCGTTTCGATTGAACCGACTAATGGGCTGGACCGGCCTGGACCATTGCCCCCTTTTCTACTAGTGAGCTCTCCCCTTGTATCTTTCTTCTCGTTCTTTGTCGTTCTTCAAGATTGGAGGCTGCGAATCCACGAGGCTCTAGGGGCGGTAAGACCGACCTCGAGCAGCCAATCGTCGCCATGAGCCCGACGGGTCCCTCCCGGCGGCGGGGTGTCTGTCCCAAAAGCGCCGGCTTGCCTTGCGTGATCGCTACTGGAAGTCGGCCTCCCGCGGTGTGAGTTGCGGAGCATCTCCCTCGGCGCTGCGGGTACACATCGACGTGTTCGTGTGACGCGTTCCAGCGTCAACACTTGGGCATCACTTGAGCATTTAACCTTTGACCTCTCATAGTTGACTGTGTTGAATCTTCAAAATATTCAAAAATTCCACAAATTTTACATTCATGAATTTGAGAAAATGTTCATTGAAATTGAAAAAAGTTCATCGAATTTCAAAAGAAGTTCACAAATTTTAAAAAAGTTCACCAATTTGAAAAAAGTCCATCAAATTGAGAGAAATTCAAGCAGTTTTGAAAAGTTCAACCATTTTGAAAAAAATTCATCAATTTCGAAAAAAGTTCACTGATTTTTTCTTAAAAAAATCGTCAACTTTTAATGGAATTCATCAAATTTGAAAAAAGTTTATCCCTGTTGAAAAAAAAATTGATGGACGTGAAAAATAGTTCATCTATTTAAAAAAATCATCGATTTTGAAAAAATAGTTCATGAAATTGAATTTTTTCGCGCATTTAGCAAATGAAACAAAAGTTAGAAAAAGAAAAAAATCGTTTCAAAAAGAGAAAAAAAAGGAAGAAGAAAAAACAATTTAGCTAAAAAGAAATAAGAAGTAAGAAAAAAAAAGAAAAAGTCACGGGTTCGATTCCCACCCGGGCAGTTTTTTTAGCATTTTAGAAACAAAAAAACTTGATGGGCCGGCCAGCTTGCAGGAGAGGGTGAGGGGATGTGTACCCGTTTGCTAAATGTACTATAAATTAACAGGCGCCTGAAGCACCAAGTAGGAAATGCCTAAGTTCATAGCAGGTGCACTTGGGAGACATAACATTTTACGTTCTTATAAGTTAGTTCTTTTTGTTTGAGCTTACGTTATTAAGGTGCTCATTGTTCATCGAAAACACGTACAACAAAAGCCATATGTCAGAAAATGGGCTTACAATATTTAACTGGCCTGGACCAAATTAAGGCCAGAAGTATTAGATTGCTTGGTCCTCTTGATCAGCGGGCAAACCCTGACAGCACCATCCATCCGGTTTCCGCACCCTACAAAAAATCCATAGAGTTTCCGATTGTCAAAAATGTTTCATATGTTTCCATAATTCCATGTGGCTATTTTTTCCGAAATGTGGCTATTACTTACTCTATCGGAGCATGGCTGTGGTTGTGAAGACAGCCATATTTGCAGCCAAAGAAGATGAAGGCAATACCCGCAATACCATGCTCCTTAATAAAAACAGGGCAGGAGACACGATTTGACTCTATGTTTGATGACCTGCTCGTCTCACCGGTTTTAATTTAGTAGACGCAATTATGTGTATAATTTTTATGTGATTATGCTTCTAGATTGTCTAAAGAAAACTTATGCAAATACTCCCTTCGTCCCAAAATTCTTGTCTTAGATTTGTCTAAATACGGATGTATCTAGTTACATTTTAGTGTTAGATACATCCGTATCTAGATAAATCTAATTTTTATGTGATTATGCTTCTAGATTGTCTAAAGAAAACTTATGCAAATACTCCCTTCGTCCCAAAATTCTTGTCTTAGATTTGTCTAAATACGGATGTATCTAGTTACATTTTAGTGTTAGATACATCCGTATCTAGATAAATCTAAGACAAGAATTTTGGGACGGAGAGAGTACTTATCTTTTGATGAAGAGAATCTTCTACGTGTATGGCGAGAAGTTATGCATCCTTAAACAAATCTATTATGGGACCCAATTGTTTAAGTCGTTGGACGAAACAATGGGCCACCAAAGCTGCCAAGTTTTCTTGGGGACAAACCAGCAAACTCTCGCTGAATCGAAGTGCACCAGACAGTTTGTATATTCTTGTCTTGCATATTGCAGCATGCAAGTGATGATTTGGTGATGGAATATACTAGTAGGAGCCTGCTCCAGTTAAGACTAGCTGCTTCAGAGGGCAAAGCAGGATTAAACAACAGCAATCATGGAGTTAGTAGTCCATCATATTCAGCATAAGAGAGATGGTTGTTTTGGTAGCACATTAATTCCTTTCGGCTTTCCTTTTATTAATCACAATCAATCATTATGTGGCAGCAATTCGTGAGTTTGGAGAATTGTATTTCTTTGTTTAGTTTGAGCATAGCAAGTTCCTTGCTTCAGGTGAAAGCACCAGGAAAGGACAGCTTCTGGCCGGTGGTTATGGATATAAATTAACAATCTTAGGAGCACTTCTTCTCTAACTTTGAAGCGTTCTCATTTTATTTCGGAAAGGCCAATTCGCGGTGCTATTCCCAGACCTCCAAGGCACTTTTTCTGTTCGTTTCAACCACTTACCAGAATATGCAAATATGCTGCATTTTCTGGATGTCTGCAGTGATGTGAGCATAGATATGCTGATGCTGATAGAACATTATACAATTCAGGTTTCCTACCATTCTTGGCTGTACCGCATTTGTGGTTACAAATCTCCGGACAGTGACACCATTGGAGCAAAGGCTTTTCTACACCATAGTGAAAGCTCAGCGCATGTCTGTATTAGGTCTGAACTATAAAGTAGAGCAGATATTTCCCAGCCAATAGTAATATTCTGATCACTGATTCAGACAGGCTCATAGGCAACCATTGAAAAAAGAAGTCTAACCTTGGCCAACATGATTAGAACTGCCATTTGATTCCCGCTGTCTCTACTATATGTCTGGTTAGGTGAGTCCATTAGTCTAAGCCGCTAAAAATGACGGAGTCTCTCCCCCGCCGCTCCTTCTGCCGTTTCATAATCTTATCATCTCGTGGTAGGGAATGGTTCAATTGCCCAAAGCCAGCAGTGTGCAGAAGTTTCATGGAAAAAGCCTGCACTTGCTCTGAAACACTGCACCTATCCAGGCATCGATCTGATCCGAGGTCAGTGATCGATCAGCAAGCACGCTTTGTGTTCTGTCCATAGACTATTTTGACGGACAAAATAGTGATCACGATCTCATTGAGGAAAACGAGCAAGAGAACAAGAGTAGCAATTAGGTGCTCCGTTACTGTCCTGCATATTCCTTTTGATTTTGTCAACAAAAATTAAGCTAATTATACTGTATTTAAGAACTTGTGATGCTTAGCTCACCCGAAATGCATTTCTACCTGAGGTGTGATTCAGCGCCGGTGTTATTTTGTTAATGTATGATGGTGAGCAGTGCGAGTGTCAAGTTGCGATAGGGTCCAGGCCCACAAGCCAGCTTACCAAGCCTCGCCACGTTGCCCCGTGTGCGTCAGCCGAGTTTCTGACTAGGCAGTCAACCAGGGGCCGTACGTATGATGTGGCCGGTGTTTGTTCTCCTTGCTCGCAACCGACGGCGACAAGGCATCTCTGCACTCCACACGATGGATTATCGGTACAATTCTACACTTTGTCTGCGTCATGTAGGGTGTATATTAAGTCTTAGGCATTTTTCAAAACAAAAACAAAAGGTCTTAGGTTATCTCCAACACGGACCTTCAAAGCTCCCACATCCGCCCGGACCCTTAAGCCATCCAATTTAGTCCCGAATCCATCCGCGGACCAGTCCGGACTTTCATCTTGCGTAAACCGAAACCAAACCAGAGGGCTTCGCGGGAGTCCGGACACTAGCCATGTAGGATTCCGACACCCCGGGCCACCCAAAACCAAGGCCGACGCCCGCACATAATCACTCGTTCTCAAATCTCTCCACTTCCATCCCCAGCTCTTCACCCCAATTCCTGCCCTTTTTCACGGCCGCTGCCGCATTAAAGCCCAGTTTTTTTAGCTTTTTTCAGCTTCTGGTCAAATTAAGCTAAAAGCCCAAAAGAACTCGAACTGAGGTGTTGGGCTTAGGTTATTTCCACGGCCTCCTCCTTCACAATGAAAATAAGCTGGGGTAGACTAGCTCCGCACATAAATCACTTACAAATGAAGCGGTATACGACATTGCTCCTAAAGTTGGCGCAAATTACTGCCAGATTGCCACTGTGCGACCTGCCAGGCCGCCACAGACGAGGAGGAGAGCTCTCCCGATAGGGTTTCCTCCGCCGTTGCCATCGACATGGGTAGGCGTCCCGCCGCTTCACGTCCTCCCCCAGTCCTTCCGCCGTCGCTGTCATCGATGAGGATAGGCGTCCCGCCGCCTCATGTCCTCCGGCGCCCCCACCGTTCGTGCACCCCCACCGTTCGTCCGCTGGCCGCCGAACACCGAGGCCGCGTCGCAGCTGGCCGGGAGCCCGAGCCCAGGCAAGAGCATCCCGTTCGATCCACCAGCACGCGGACGCCTGCGAGCTCCGAAGCGGCGGCGCACGTGGCCTCCGGCATGTGAGACGACTGGCAGAACCGCGGAAGGACCTCTGGCGAGCACGACTTCCCCCTGCATCTCCGTTTTCTATACATTGAGATGTGAAATTGTTTGATCCATTTTCTGTACATTGAGATCTCAAATTTGATTGATCCATTTTTCTGCACATTGAGATGTCAAATTGTTTGATCAATTTTCTATATCCTATTGCTAAGTATCTGCGATTAATTAGATAGTAAGCTTTTTTATCTGTTAGACAGTGAGCATTTGTGTTACTCGTATGTAAAATGTGAGAAAAAGAAACATAGTTGTGTTGATGATTGTGATATAAACATGTGTATGATAATGGTGTTTAAAATTTGGTGATATTCGTATGCAAGACAATAATGTTCTTAACTGAGTCCTAAATTATAGTTCAAGGGTATTACAGACAATTCACGTGACATATGAGAAAATAAACTGAATGACAGAAACTAAAAAGAACTGGATAGCTTATTTTCATGGGCTTATTTCCACAGAGCTACTCAAAAGAACTGGCCCTAAAGACCCATATGAAAAGTTGTCGGAGACTGCGGTGGAGGATCCAGCGAAGGCTACCGCCTGCAAGATCAACTCGGCGACACGACAGGATTGATGGCTCTAACAGAAGGCAAAGGCTGCAGCGCTCAAAAAGCAGAAGGCCGACAGAGGTGGTGGTCGTGGTGCCAGCAGTGGTTGTGGTGTAGGGTGGGGCCACGGAGACTAGACACCGCCGTCATCGCCGTTCGTGCAGACGCCACCTTGGCTAGAGCAATACAAGGCTCCCTACTTCTACGCCGCCCAACAGCTCCTTAGACAGTCCCCGTCATTTGTGCCTACTATGTCGACCTCAACACCGCGCCGCTGCTTTTCTCATAGTCTACATCGTCGCAACATGTTCGGTCGCAGACGCCGGGCGTGAAGCAACTCGGTGCCTGCATGCTGTTCATCGACATGCACCAAGCGTGTGAGCCGGCGTATGACTACGCGGGCAGGCAAATGTTTGAACGAGGACATTCAGGTGGATGAATCAGAGTCCATGCAGCCAGGCACGAACACACAGTGGGGCGCACATCTATATTGGGCCACCGGTAGTAGGAGCGGGAGGAGGACGGTGACGAGGACCCTGATTCAGATGAATTTGTTGCCGACCCAAAGAAAAGAGGTAGAGAAGAAAGCTTCAACATGAGGGAGGATGAGTTGTTGTGCGATGTGTGGTTGGTCACTCGCATCGATTCGATCCAGGCCACAGAGCAAAAGGGATCAACATTTTGGGCCAATATGCACACTTGGTTCCATGAGCACAAGCATTTTGAGCCCTACACCGATGAAATCATCCGCAACCATTTGGTGGATTCTCTTAACCATCGATGGTACATCATCCAAGAGTCCATGTCCAATTATTTTGGCCACTTGAAGCAACTCATCGGATGGTGGCCAAGTGGTGTCCCAATCTCTAAGCAAACAATTGTGTTGATCATTTGGCCGGATATGCAAATTGTTGACCATATATGATCTATGTTTTGGTCATTTGATCGGATCGGGTATACAAATTGTGGGAATGTTTTAATTTGTAGACTCATGCATGCAATTTTTTCTTGAAGTTGGAGAAGAAGAATTTCATCCTCATGCATTGTTGGTTCATGTTGAATGGGCAACCCAAGTGGAAGGTACTTATTGTCAACTCTGCCAAGACCGCCTACATGGGCATCGAGGAAGAAATGGGTGATCCAACCAACCCAACACAGGAGCCTCCTAAGAAGGTTAAAAGAGGTTTATGGGGAAAGAAGTGGGAGGAGGAGAAGGCAAAGAGAGAAGGGGCGGCGACCAAGATAATAGAGAGGTTCGAGGATATCTTGGCAAAGAAGGAGGATACATATGTCAAGCGCTCCGCCATCAAGGAGGCATGTAAGGCTGAGAGCAAGGTAGTCAGAATCCCGACTCGACTACTAGAATCCTACGACTTCACGACCCTACGGAAGCATGTCGATCCAAGTCCCACTATGAATTCGGATTAGGTAGATTCCATGTTGAGTCGCGATCCAAATCATAGAATCCAGAAACCCTAGATCAAACTGAGGATTAGGCTTGTCGACAGATGGAATTAGCATAAGGAGGATGCGTTAAGATCAATCGGAGAAGGAGAGAAACATCCGTCAAGGTTCAACACTACGGATTAGCTATACAAGTGATCGAATATTCATGAACTCTTAAAAACCTCCTAAGTAAATTTCATGCACAGAAGATTTAAAGGTTCTATATATTTCCCTCTCATATGTGTTCCATACATGCAAGCTAGATTGTAGGATAGCCATGAAAAGAGGTGGAATACAACTAGCATTGACCGTATACGTTTTTTCTCTATATTTAGTGTTAGCACTCTATAGAACCCATATAAATTTCTGGAGTGGATACAAAATATCTTATTTGAGAAAATCTAGTAGAATCCTCGATTCCATGACTCGATACTACGACTCGATTCTGTCTAAGGAAAATCGATCTGACTCCGAATCCCGACTCTGACTACCTTGGCTGAGAGGTTTAACATGTTGATGACAGCGACCGAGAAGAACCTGAAACCTTAAGAGAAGAAGGCCATGCTCGAAGAGAACAAGGTTTAGATTCCAGCCACTTCGGAGGAGGCCATGATGTTGACCTTGAAGATGGATGATTTGGATGACGATGCAAGGATGATCGTCCAAACCGTCTGTTTCAAGATGTTGAAGCGGCAAAAGAATCAACTAGAGGCGGACACGAAGAAGGAGATGGCCGAGAAGGCAGCGACTACAGAGTGAGCGTGGAGGTTCGGAATACCAGATGTTTTGGGAAGAAACTCTATTTTTTGCACGGACTGTCGGACTGATATTCTTTTATGATCGGCATGTAAAAACTATGCATACTTGTATCTTTTTTTTGTTGTGACCCGGCGCTATGTGATCGGGCACGCTCTATGTGGTCGGATGCATTCGAATTTCAAATTTATCAGACATTTAGGGGGAAACTTTGGATAGCCGGCTCCCGCATCACTGTCTGCGGACTGGTCCCCACCGGTCCATGGATGGATACGGTGTCCAGTTGGGGGTCAACATTGGAGATGCCATTAGCACCATTGTTCTCCCTTGAACTTAACTATGGAATGAATCGCAGGACAATCATGTAGGTTGTATATTAAGCCTTAGAATACCGGCAATTATTAAGGAGAAATGAAGTAAGCATCACACATGGGTTGTGAATTTATTCCTGACCAGAAACGTGTAATCCTCTAAACAAAAAAGTCCTTCAAATATAGCTTCAAGGGATCTGCTAGAGATGCTCTTAGTTCCCCATCCTATATCCCATCCTTTAATTTCCCATATTTTTTAGAAAAATAAACTTTTGTTTATGCAGCCTAGCTATCCCCCAAAACTTTATCCTATGAAAAATTTCTTCTGTCAGTTCATCCAAAAGTATGCATGCATACAAATTCCGTTTGAACATATATTTTCCACATCACATTAATTCAAAACTTGAGAATTCTAGTACACACAATTCAAATGCATATCAAAATTATGTTTTCACTCTTAACCATTCAAATTCAAACACAACATATGGTTCAAACGAACTAAAAATCCAAATAAAACAAGATAAAGCACAAGAATCAAGTGATATGAAGTTGCTAGTGGTGGTCAACAAGTTCTTCTTGGAGTTGATTGTGAGCTTCTCGGTTCTTGATCCTTCGGTGTGCTTGGAGGAATGCTTGGATACTATTTGGGTGATATTTCGAGTCCACCATGACACCATTGTAGAGGAAGCTCAAGTTCTCCGGGTCATCTCTCTCATCCTCAGTGATCATGTTGTGCAAGATAACAAATGTTGCTAGGACGTTTCATAGGCTCCGAGGCTTCCAGTACTAAGCAGGGCCACGAGCAATCGCAAAGCATTGTTTAAGCACATTAAAAGCTCTCTCAACATCCCGTTCAGCAGATTCTTGGCACTCTACAAAGTGAGATCATTTGTTACCTTGAGGATGTGGATTGTCTTCAGAAATGCGTCCGATGAAGGATAGATGCCATCAAAAAGGTAGTACCTCATGTTGCACTCATAGCTATTGACAACATAGTTGCAAGGTGGAGTGTCACCGGCAACAAGCCTTGCAAAAAGAGGATATATCTGGAGGACATTATTAAGGTCATTGTGAGATCTAGACATCGAGAACTATGAATACCAAATCCATAGATTATGTGAGGCAATTGCCGCAAGAATGGTGGTTGCATCGTGGCAACGTCCTTTTTATAGACCTTATCATGCCACAACCATGCCACAGGACAATTCATCCATGCCTAATGCATGTAGTGAATGACTCCAATTATCTCTAGCCAACCTCTCGCTTCACTTTCCGCCATGAGACTCTTGGTATCTTCCTCAGTGGGAGCCCTAAAGTACTCCAGTCCATAGATCTCGATTAAAACATTGGTGAATCTCTTCACGCACTCGAGGATGTGATCATACCAATGCAAACATGGTCATCAATGGTATCGACCAGGCATCCATATGCGAGCACTCGCACGGTTGCTGTAATCTTCAACAATGAACTTGCACTTGGTTTCCCCACGAACTTCCTTCTTAGTCGAAACAATGGATCATGTTTGTCCACAAATCTTGCAATGGTGTTGAAAAGATCCCAATGCATCCAGAATCTTGTTCGGAAGTAGTTAGGGGGGGGGCATGTAACATTTTGTGCAAAGTAATCCCTCACTATATCTTCAGCGACAGTTACTAGCAGGCCACAGAGGCGATTCCCTGGTGGCGAAGTGGCGCATGTGACCGAGTTGTAGGGGTACCGGTAGTTGTCAACTTGTCTGGTTCTGGCGTCGCCGGTCGACTAGGGATTGCACGTGATCCTCCTACGCCATCTCCAAGATTAGGTGGTTCAATTCCTGATGAAAGCTGACCCTGGCGGCAATGGGGTAGACCTATGCGAGGGCAGCCACGATGGAGGCAAGAATGACGATTCTGGCACCGGCAACTGACGAGAGGATGCGGGAGAGGGCGGCGGGCTGCGAGGGGGGTGTCCATCGCTACGGAGTTGATGTGGATGGCGGTGGCGTGACGTGAGTCGATGCTGAGAGGAAGGACAGACGCCTGTCTACATTTGCTAGGAAGTGGTGTTTCTAGAGAAAAATGGGGCTGGAAGGTTGAGACATGAGGGGTGAGAATTTAATAGTTTTGCGGGAATAGTGGTTTCGGAATGGGCTAGATGGGGCTTAATTCTCCAAACCGCCTTTTATTGTTACTGAACATGACTTTTTTTGGTGTGTGTGTGTGCGTGTGGGGGTGGGGGTAGAGATGCAATAAAATGGCCTTTCTCTATAGCTTCATTTTCGAACAAGGGCGTGATAATGTGTGCGAGCGTGCGTCCCTCTTTCCTTGATCTGGTATATCTTTGAGAAAATTCCTTATTTGATCATTAATTAAAATGTGCTTCCTTATTTTGTATAAACAATTAATCTCTTCCATATTTGCAATTATGTATATATTTTTGTACATGATTATGCTTCTACATTATCTGAAGAAAACTTATATGAAGAGAATCTTCTACCTGTGTGGTAAGAAGTTAAGCGTCCTTAAACAAATCTATTATTTGAACCTTAATTGTTTAAGTTGTTGGATGAACCAATTGCCCACCAAGCTGCAAATTCTCTTGGGGATAAACCGGCAAACTCTCGCTCTATCGAAGTGTACCAGACAGTTTTGAGTAGATTCTTGTCTTGCATATTGCAGTATGCTAGTGATGATTTGGTGATGGAATATACTATATACTAGTAGACAGAGTGCAAAGCAGTATTAAACAACAACAATTAGGGAGTTGGTAATCCATTATATTCAGCATAAGAGATGGCTGTTTTGGTAGGACTTGGGTTCTTTTTGGCTTTCCTAATCACAAACAATCATTATGTGGCAGCAACTTAATTATGAGTTTGGAGAAGTACATGTCTTTGTTTAGTTTCAGCATAGCAAGTTGCTTGCTTCAGGTTAAAGCACCAGGAAGGGACTGGACTATGCGCTTCTGGCAGTGGTTCCGGATATAAATTAAAAATCTTATGCACAGTTCTTCTCCGATTTGCAGTGTTTTTATTTTATATTGGAAGGGCCAATTTTCTGTTGGTTTCGACAACTTACAAGAATATGCAAGTATGCTGCATTTTCTGGTTCTGTCGACCAGGATGTATCCAATGATGTAAGAGTAGAAATGCTACTAGAACAACGATGAAAAACAACAAGGGTAATACAATTTAGGTTTCCTACCATGCTTGGCTGTACTCCCTCCGTTTCTTTTTAGTCTGCATGTAAGGTTTGGTCAAAGTCAAGCTTTGTTGAGTTTGACTAACTTTATATTAAAAAATATAAACATTCACAATATGAAATCAATATTATGAGATGCATCATGAAATGTATTTTCATACTATATAGTTTTAGTATTGTACATGTTCATATATTTTTATATAAATTTGGTCAAACTTTGTGTAATTTGACTTTGACCAAATCTTATATGCGGAGTAAAAAGAAACGGAGGGAGTACCTCATTTACTGTGACAAGTCAACAACAGTTTCCTCCACTGTATTTAGCCTCTGGACTGTGACACCATTGTAGCAAATGCTTGTTTACACCACAGTGCACTGGTGGAAAAACAGGCTTCCGTCCAGCCCCATAAGTCGCGAAGCTGTAGGAACCGCGACTAATGGGACCTTTAGTCGCGGTTCTGGAGGTGAACCGCGACCAAAGGCTGAGCCAGGCGCTCGGTGGCCAGTGGTGCACGTGAGGGCTTTAGTCATGGTTGGCGGTGACAACCGCGACTAAAGGCTTTCGGCACCTTTTAGTCACGGTTTGCTGTGCCAACCGCAACTAAAGCCCTCCCTATATATACCCATCCAGCAGCCAACACTTAGCCATTTGGAGCCATTCTCTTCACAAGTGGGTGTAGGTTTGCTTTTGGTTCCTCTTATGCACATAAGGTGTTTGATGAAATGCCCCAAGAGCATGAAACAAACATGACATGAAGTGTTGGAGCCACACTCTTGATCATGGTTAGCAACTTGATGAACCTTTGATGTGTCAATATGCATGTGTGTAGTTCATTGTTTAATTTATATTGTTTGTAGCTAGTTAGTTTAACAAATGCATGATGGTTAATTATATATTTTATATTATAATAATGCAGATGAATCGGCAATGGATGTACGGTAACCGACTCTCCGTGAGTTCACTACGGGTTTGAAAGATTTCCTCGTAGTGGCTAATGCGAACAAGCGGGGGGTTTTGTTATCTGTCCATGTGTTATCTGTAGAGAATGAGAAGGGTTACTCTTCCTCAAGAGTTGTTCACATGCATCTCGCTTGAAGGGTTTCATGCCAAGCTATAATTGTTGGACCAAGCATGGAGAAAGAGGGGTTATAATGGAAGAAGATGAAGAAGGGATGATTTCATCGATGAAAGCTATCTTGCTCATTTCGGTGATACTTTCATGGAGGATGTTTGAAGGTGAAGGGAAGGTGAAGAAGAGGCACGTGATGATCCCATTGATGATCTTGGTCGGACCATTGCCGATGCACGGAGACGCTGGCCCTGAAAAGGAGAGGAGAATTTGGATCGCATGTTAGAGGATCACGTAAAGGCGCTGTACCCGGATGCGATGATGGTCTCAAAAAGCTGGGCTGCACTTCGGATTTGCTGAAATGGAAGGCGAGGCAGGTGTAGCTGACTCGGCATTTGAAAACTTGCTGAAAATGTTGAAGAATATGTTTCCAAAGGATAACGAGTTGCCCGCCAAGACGTCACGAAGCAAAGAAGGTTGTCCGCCCTCTAGGTTTAGAGGTTACAAGATACATGCATGCATCAACGATCGCATCCTCTACCGCGGTGAATACGAGAATTTGAATGAATGCCCGGTATGCACCGCATTGCGTTATAAGATCGAGGCGATGACCCCGGTGACGATGTTGAGGGCCGAAACCCGTGAAGAGGGTTCCCGCCAAGGTGATGTGGTATGCTCCTATAATACCACGGTTGAAACGCTTGTTCAGAACAAAGAGCATGCCAAGTTGTTGCGATGGCACAAAGAGGACCGTAAGTCGGACGGGAGTTGAGACACACCGCAGATGGAGCGCAATGGAGAAAGATCGACGAGATGGTTCAAAGATTTTGCACCGACGCAAGGAACATAAGATTTGCTCTAAATGCGGATGGCATGAATCCTTCCGGCGGCGAGCTCCAGCCATAGCACTGCCCGTGACTCTATGCATCTACAACCTTCCTCCTTGGTTGTGCATGAAGCGGAAGTTCATTATGATGCCGTGCTCATCCAAGGTCCGGCAACCCGCAACGACATCGATGTGTACCTAAGGCCATTAGTTGATGAACTTTTACAGTGTGGGTGGTGTCCGTGTGTGGGATGAGCACAAACAAGAGGAATTTGACCTCTGACGTTGCTTTTCGTAACCATCAACGATTGGCCTGCTCTTAGTAACCTTTCGGACTGTCAAATAAGGGATACAATGCATGCACGCACCGCTACATGAGACCGAAAGTGTACATTTGCCAAATTGTAAGAAGAACGTGTACCTTGGGCATCGCCGATTTCTTCCAAAATTCATCCAAGAAGAAAGAAAGGCAAGCATTACAACGGCAAGGCAGATCACCGGCGAAGCTCGCGGAACGCTTGGTGCCGAGGTATTTGATATGGTCAAGGATTTGAAAGTCATCTTTGGAAAGGGTCTGGCGGACAATCAGTTCGAAGGAGCCGACGGCGCACGCAGCCATGTGGAAGAAGAAATCTATATTCGGGAGCTAGAATATTGGAAAGTCCTAGATGTCCGCTCTGCAATCGACGTGATGCACGTTACGAAGAATATTTGCGTGAACCTCCTAAGCTTCTTGGGCGTGTATGGGAAGACAAATGATACAAAGGAAGCACGGCAGACCAAAGAACGTTTGAAAGACCACGATGACCGCATCCGGAATGGTTTCAAGGTCGTGCCAGCTACGCTCGACCAAAGAAGAGAAGGTCATCTTTTTGAATGCCCGAGCAGATGAAGGTCCCGTCTGGATTCTCGCCCAATATAAAGGGAATAATAAACATGGCGGAGAAAAGTTCCAAAACTGAAGTCTCACGACCGCCACGTGATTATGACGCAATTGCTTCCGATTGCTTTGAGGGCTCTGCGGAAAATGTTCGAGTAGCCATTGTGAAGCTATGTGCATTCCTCAATGCAATCTCTCGAAGGTAATCAATCCGAAGTTCTACCACGGTTCTGAACGATGTGATCCAATGTCTTGTCGGTTTGAGTTGGTGTTCCGCCATCCTTCTTCAATATTATGACGCACCTCCTGGTTCACCTAGTCAAGAGATTTTCGTTCTCGGTCCTGTATTTCTACACAATATGTTCCCCTTGAGAGGTTCATGGGAGTATTAAAGAAATATGTTCAGAACCGTGCTAGGCGAAGGAAGCATCGCCAAGGGCTATGGAAATGAGGAGGTAATTGAGTTTTGTGTTGACTTTGTTCCTGACCTTAAGCCGATTGGTCTTCCTCGATCGCGGCACGAGGGGAGACTAAGTGGAAAAGGCACGATCGGAAGGAAATCAACGATATGTATGGACGGCCATTCTCTGACTCAAGCACACCACATTTAGACCGACCAATTCCAGCTTGGTGGCTCCGTACTTTGAGAAACACAAGAATATTTTACGTTTTGACAACCCGGGGAAGCCTGAATCCTGGATTAGGAAGGCCCACATGGAGACTTTCGGCAGTTGGTTGAGAAAACATTTAATGAATGACAATGATGTTGTAGATCACCGTACATGTTGGCCAAGACACCATCTTCGACTATAACGACTTTCCAAGGGTACGAGATAAATGGGAATACATTTTACACGATCGCCCAAGATAAAAAGAGCACCAACCAAAACAATGGTGTCCGCTTTGATGCAGAACCGAGAATGGGCAAGAGGTCACATATTATGGTTACATAGAGGAGATATGGGAACTTGACTATGGACCCTCCTTTAAGGTCCCTTTGTTCCGGTGCAAATGGTTCAAGCTAACAGGAGGTGGGGTAAAGGTGGACCAGCAATACGGAATGACAATGGTGGATTTCAACAATCTTGGTTACCTTGACGAACCATTCGTCCTAGCGAAAGATGTCGCTCAGGTTTTCTATGTGAAGGACATGAGTAGCAAACCGAGGAAACGGAAAGATAAGAAAACGATCAAGACATCATGCGATGATTCAAAGCGCCACATTGTTCTTTCAGGGGAAAAGAAACATCGTGGGAGTGGAGGACAAGATGGACATGTCAAAGATTATAATATGTTTGCTGAAATTCCGCCTTCAAAGTGAACACCGACCCAAGCATTAAGTTAAATGATGAGGATGCTCCATGGATACGGCACAATCGTAAGCAAGCGAGGGACACAAGGGAAGAAATGATGTGTAATAATTTATTGTACCAAACTTTGTTGAATGGATCATGTGAATTATATTACCCGTGATGTGTTTGGTGTCCATTTTGAATGATTCGAGATACCACCGATGATACATGAAATTTGGAGTGATTTAGTCATACTCCGCCTAGGCGTATAATATGCATGTATGTAGTACCGTAGAATATGTGAAACTCCTTCAAAATTAAAATAAAGCACAAAAGAAATAAAACAATACAAATTAAACAGAAAACAATACAAATTAAAAAGAAAACAATACAAATTAAACAGAAAACAGGTTTGGGGGCTAAAACCCTAAACTGCGGCGTTTTTAGTCGCGGTTGGCGCACTAATCGCGACTAAAGGTGAAAGCGCGAACATAAAAAACCATCGCTAAAAACCCTTTAGTCGCGGTTGGGCGGGCGACCATGACTAAAGGGTACCTTTAATCATGGTCTCGCCGCCAACCGCGACTAAAGGGGCGGGCTATAAATACAAGGCTCCGATCGATTCTCGTCTTCTCCGATTCCCTTTGTTCGTCTCTGCTACGCCCTCGCGCCGCCGCCGCCGCCCCTCGCCCTCGTTGTCGTTCGCTGGTCGCCACGACCTTGCAGCGCCGCCTCCTCGCGGACTACGCTCATCTCGCCCGTCGCGGGATCGCCGTCCCTCTCTCTCCTTCGCCGGTCCTCGCGCGACGCCGCCCTCTTCGCTAACGGGTGAGCTCCCCATCGGGCCCGTCCCTCCCCCTCCGAACGCTGCGCTGCGACACCGCCCTGCTGCCGCGCCCCGCCTCTGCATGGCGGCGCTGCGTCGCGTTTCAAGACGTCCCAGCGCCCGTGGCGCGCCTTTGCTTCTTCGCGCCGCCGCTGGGCGGCTCCCACTAGCTTCTTGCTAGTTTCGCCATCGCCGCTTCGCCCTCGCCTTGGCGCGTTGTTTACCGCTTCGCCGTGGCCTCTTCCGCCGCGCCCGTCTTGCTAACGCCGGCGCGCCTTCGCGCCGGTTGGCTGGCGAAGCGCCTTAGGTGCCGGCGCCAGACGCCAGCGCCAGAATCTGACGCCTCGATAGGCCCTCGTGTTTATGACAATGGGTCCCACCCCAAAACGTTAAAAATGATATAAAAAGAATAATAAAAATATATTAATTAATTAATTAATTAACTTAAATAGTTATGTTAACACTAATAGTCTGTTAGTTAAACAGAGTCAATGACATGCGGTACCCTTGTCCCTTTGACTAGTCAATGCCTCGATTGACTCATCGTCTGGGCGGTCAGCAGGACCCCACCGTCACCTCTATGCTGCTTTTGTGTGTACACTTTGTGTGTGCACGTAGCAATTTAATCTTTATTCTCGAATTAGTTTTAATTACAATATATCAATAAAACTTTAGAAAATCATAGAAAATAAACCGTAGCTCGGATGGAAAAACTTTGTACATGAAAGTTGCTCGAACGACGAGACTAATCCGATTACATAAACCGTTCGTCCGCCACACACCCCTAACCTATCGAACCTGCAAACTTTCCTCTCCGGTTCATCATGTCGACAGACGTCCGGAACCGGAAAACTTTCCTGGATGTTTCCCCACGCGGTATCGCCTAGCGCTGCGTTAGAACACGTCTAGCTCGTCATTGACCTGTTATGCACTTGCCTGCTATGTATTTAGAATTTTATAAGAAAATTTGACGAAATTTGAAAGAGAAATAAAATCAAAAATACATATAAAGTGAAAAACAAAAACAACAGAAAACCGCCAAAGAAAAACAAAAAAATAAAATGGAGGGGGCGGCGAGGCGGCGGCGGCGGCGGCGCGCGCGGGTGTTTTTTGGGATCGAGAGGCGGCGAGGTTATACATGTGTGTTGTCCTCGCCTCCCTCTCCGTGACGCCGTCGTCTGCCGCCCGCCTCGCGGCTCTACCGCGACACCCTCTCCCACCCTTCCTCGCCTCCTTTTGCCACCGCCCTTCGCCACCGCCACCGCCACCGCCCCTTCTTCACTTAATTAATTTGTTTTACTACATGTTTTCGGGTCGACATAATGGCGGACGATAGAGTGACCGATTATGGACAACTATGATCCGGACGGTGAAGCACATATGTTCGGCATCATAAACGGCGATATTCTATATGTGCCGACCGGAGAAGAAGAAGATGATATCTCTTCTTATCTCGAACCTTGACGGTGAAGATGAAGGGCGCCGTCGACAAGATGATGCCGAACAAACGTCGATAAACGATTTATCTTCAAATGGAAGTAGCAACCACCTCCGCCGAGGTATATATATACATTGAGCCTCGGTGATACAAACTAACCGATTTGAATAAATATGTGTGTACTAACGCGACGACTCTCTTTCTTATTTTAGCCCTCGGCGGATCGTCGAAACAATCGAGTACGTCGTCAAAGCATGGCGCAACCAAGACGATGAAACAAGGAGAAACATGCACCATCGAGGTTGTCGACAAGGCAACCGGCGCAGGCACCTGGAGCCCCGCAAGAACGCCACCAAGTTTGTCGACCAATGCGGAGCCATTGTTAGAGACAACGTCTCGATCACCGTCCAGAGTGGAATGAGCCAAAGAAGGCACGAATTGATGGTTTCACTTCGCCGATAAGAGAACAAAAAAGATTGCTTCAAGAAGCTTATGGAACATTTCGTTCTACCTCCGGAATACAACAAATTCGATGAGGAGGGTAACAAGATTGAGGAAAACAAGGAGAGGAGGAGGCTAGTCAAACAGTTCGCTCTTCATAAGATGGCCGACGATTCGGAAATTCAAGCAAAATCTAGCCCGTGACTTTGTCAAGCGAACAAGACTCCGGTTTCAAAGGACAATATGAGAAACTGAAACATGATTGGCCAGAATTTGTGAAGCAAAAGAAATCGGAGCAGTTCATTCAAATATCAAAAAAATAAGGAAAATGCGGCTAAGAAGGAGTACAATCATGTTATGGGGCCGGAGGGTATCGCATTTGGGTGCCTAGGTTGGAGAAGATGGAGAACGAGCTGAGGGCGCGAGAATCCGTCCAGTGCGGAGGATGGGACCCAAGGGCCAAAAGCTGGTGGTACGGGCATGGGGAACGCTGAACCCGGAGACAGGGGAGTGTGTTTACCGGGCAAATTAATTAAACTCACCCAAGCCCTTATTGACGCAATGAAGGATGCTCAACAGGGAAGATCAAGTTCAACAGAGAGAACGACGCTACCGACAAAAGCCCTCGGGAATCCTGAACACGGAGGACGTGTACGAGGCATGGGGCACATTCCGTGGAAAATAGGGTTCCCCGAGCGATGACCCGTGACGATTCTGAAGCCGTAAGAGAAAGATGGATCGGGAAGCGGATGTTGTGGCGCGGTTGGCATCGAAATGGATGTGATGAAGAAAACCATGAGTGTACTAGTAGCGAAAGAGATGCAGCTCGGGTGCGGATGAAGATCATCCAATGGATCTCGGAAGCCAAGAAGCGGAGAAGCAGCGGGCTTCCACGGAGGCCCCACCGGCTGGTGCAGATGCACCGACGATCGAAATTACTGCACCGGAGCCTCGGTGATCGAAATTACTGCACCGGAGCCTCGGTGGTCGAAATTACTGCACCGGAGCCTCCTCGCTACCCGTGGGCGATATAAAGGAGATGAAAGAATGTCATCTGTATTATCCTATCGGGAACATGTCCATGAAGGTAGCCATCGGCAGGTGCTTTACCATGTTTACAGGAGCACTCCACCACAACAACCCCATTCAAGATGGCTATGCTCGTGTCATGGTGGAGGACATAGTCCAAGGGTTTGAGGACACGAGATTGACATTGCTACACCAAGGGAGAAAAGACTTGGAGATGTCAAGCGCCATTTCATTCTATGGCAAAAGAAGTTTATCAAGTTTCGAGCGAGGCGCCAAGGACAACAAGTCCACCCTCACGGTGGTGGTGGTGGCGGTGGCGGTGGTGGTGGTGGTGGTGGTGGCGGCGGTTCACCTACACCTCCGTCACATCACCGACGCCGCCCCCGATCCACAACGTCCGGCGGGTGATCATCCGCCGCTCCCGATCCTCGTCCGTGGGTGATCGACGCCGCCCCCAATCCACCTACGGCAAAGAAGGTATAGATCTGGATTATTAACCGGACCCTTATGTACCTAAGACCACAAAGGTACGGAGCCATCATCAAGCCTCTCCCCACAAGGCCTTGGGAACGTAGTGCCGAGGAAGTCGACGAGCAGCAGCTGCTGATTTGGAGAAATGGAAGGCGGACTGCAAGAAGAAAAGAGAGCCCGAGCCCAAGCCAAGATTTTTCGATGAGCAAAAGAAGTGGGCTAAGTCATTTTGAGCACACCGTCCCAAGCCGCGAAGAATCGCTTAACGACTATGCACGTGAACTTCGCAGCAGGCACTCATGTTCAAGGAGAACAAAGAGCGGAGAAGGCCGAAGTAAAAAAGCGGAAACAAGTTGCCCACTCGGGAACAAAGTAAACAATCGATTGCCCGCTTATAGTGGAAGCCTTCGTCCGGATGCCCCGAGATCATACAAGCTGCGGCAACACAGGATTGATATGAACGAGTGCGAGAACAAGCGCCAACTTAGGTATTACTCTTCGTGAACTATTAGGCCTTGATGAGGCGCCATGAAGGAGGTAGTAATTACATATGTCAAGAATGGGCCTCTCGTCGAGCTCAAGCAGAAAAGGATCTACCGACCAAATGAAAGGTCTGCTGAATTGGTACAAGGGTTACATAAAAATAAAACGCCAAAGAATATATTTATGCGGAAGTTAGACATGAGCATCACTTCAAACATTACTATGTACAAATTGCAATTTGAGTGAATTGTTCCACTTTTCAATGCATGCGAGCTCGACAAATCTATCATCGGTTGCTACGTTACGTAAGTGATTTATTAATTTCTACCCCATCTCGCTCATATTGCCTCGCACTATATATATGTCCTAACTATATTGTTGTGTCCGCTATTATACATGCGTAATGAAGATTAAGGAATGCGAGTAAGGAACATCCATGATGTTGGGTTCATTGACCCACACATCGTTAATGGACATGTGTTGGAGCGCCACCCGCCGACGTGGAGGCGCACTGTGGCGTTTCTTACAAAGCGGGAACTCAAAAGTGATATTCTATTTCCTTACCATTTTGGGTGAGTGTTTACATCTTGAGCACATTCTCTTTTGTTTACTCCATGCATGGTATGTGGCCGGCTAATCGATGAGTTATGCATGACGTCTTGTGCATGTATCGTGTCCGCAGTTCCACCGGATTCGCTAGTAATTAAAGTTAACACCTCGTAATGTCTCGCCCACGACTCTCTCAATATGGATCCAAAGCTTTGGGGCGACATGAGAAGAATGCTGCGAAGTAATTATTTTCATTCATTTGCGCCTATATCGATCGGCCTATTTCGTTCATTTCCTAATATCAAGTAACTAATAACTCTCTTGTTCATTTAATTTTCTTTGCCTCGTAGGGTTTGGAGACGGTTCGTAGATACAAAGGTCGATGAATTCAAAAAGAGCTAGAATTCAAAAGGTTAAAGCCTAAGAATGTTTGGGGATATTCAGCCACCGGAGACCAATCTATGTGGATACTATGTTCAGGAGATGATCCGAGATACACCTCGGCGGGTTCCGAGTGATACCAATGCTCAGAGGAATAACCTCCGTGGATGCTTAGTCCAAGCTCGCTCCGACCACTTCAAGAGGAACTAGTGGATGGTTCAAAGGGAAGTCCTCCATCCTAAACGAGAACACTATTACGAGGACGTAGAACTTTATATGGATTAAATCATGTATGGAAACTTGTTCAAAATTGTATATGGTCATCCGATGATATTGAATATATATTGTATATTCCTCTTGAATTCTTTTTGGTTCTAATTTCAAATTTATTTGAAATTGTACATTCATATGCATGTATGTAGTACCGTAGAATATATGAAACTCCTTCAAAATTAAAATAAAGCACAAAAGAAATAAAACAATACAAATTAAATGAGAAAACAGGTTTAGGGGGCTAAAACCCTAAACTCATGGGCGGCTTTAGTCGCGGTTGGCGTAAGAACCGCGACTAAAGGTCCTCCGCCTTGACGGCCGCACTGGCGCCACGTGGACGGGCCGTTAGTCGCGATTCTTAAGCAGCCGCGACTAAAGGTGAAACTTTAGTCGCGCTTATTTGGTCGCGATTCTTGCAGCCGCGATTAATAATGATTATGAACCGCGACCAAAGGCCTTTTTTCCACGAGTGGTGAAAGCCTAGCGCATGTCTGTATTAAACCAAAACTATAAAGTAGAGCAGATATTTCCGAGCCAATTGTAGTTTTCTGATGACCGACTCAGGCAGGTAACCATTGAAAAAGGAAGTCCAACCTTGGGCAACATGATTAGGACTGCCATTTGATTCCTCGCTGTCCCTTGTGTATGTCCGGTTAGGTGAGTCCATTAGTCTAAGCTTTTGAAAATGACAGGGTATTTCCCCCACCGCTGGTTCTGCCCGTTTCATCTTGTGGTAGGGACTGGTTCAGTACTGCCCCAGCATCTGCAGCGTGCAGAAGTTTCCCGGAAAAAAAACTCAACTCTTTTTCTGAAACACTGCACCTATCCCGGCATCGATCTGATCTGAGGTCAGCGATGGATCAGCAAACGCGCTTTTGCTTTGTCCATAAAATTATTTTGAGTGACAAAATAGAGATCACGTTCTCATTGAGAAAAACGAGCAAGAGAACAAGAGCAGCAGGTGCTCTGATCCTGGCCTGCGTATTCTGTTTGATCTTGTCAAAACTATTTAAGCCAGTTATAATCACGAGCTTTCGATGCTTTAGCTCACCAATGATGCATTTCCATGACACGACGTTTGATTTGTGAATTTGTGTGATGGTGAGAGCCAGTGCAAGAGTCGGTCTCATGGGAGTGCAGGTGTCAAGCTGCTATAGGGGCCGAGCCCACAGTATCATAATCGGCTTACCGAGGCTCGCCACGTGACCCTACGTGGGCCCACGGAGTTCTTGGCCAAACAGAGATCGTACGTATGATGTGGCCAGCGTTTGCTCTACCTCTCCTTGCTCGCAGGTTGCAGCCAAGGCCGAATGCAGCAGGGCATCTACACCGCACATGACATGATGGAGCACCGGTCTGAGAGAGCACTTCGACAGCTACAATTCGAGCGTTTGTCTGCGTCATGTAGGGTGTACACCATTGTCTAATTTCCCCTTGGACTAAACCATTGAATACAGATACAGAAGGAAATGAGCGATAGCAAAGTTGGGCATTCGACAAGAGAATGTGCGCCGTGTTTATTCCCTACCATGGAATTTGGAAGACACCGACGACACGGCTACCCCGCGCAGGGGACAGCCGAGCGTGCGATCGCGGCCGCGGCCTCTGGCCTCTAGAGCGTCATGGGGTGGCGGACCCCGTGCTGCGAAAAGGACTTGGACGGAGGGAGGCAGCGCGGACAAGACGACGTAGCATTCGACCGGCGACGAACGGGCTAGCGCACGAGGGAGACATGCCCGCGTAGCAACAAACAGCCTAGGCCCCATCGCCCAGCGGTGGTGCCCATGCCCCAGCCTCGGACGGTCGATCGAGAGCCGCACAAGTAATTCTCAGTTACACCGACCGAAGAATAGTACACGACGAGAATGTTAAAATGTTTGTCCCTCCTTGGTCGAAGAAGCAAGCGTGGGTTAGCCGTAACTGGACGTACGAGTCCCATTCACCTCGGAGACAGACAATCCAACTGTGGCTGGTGGGACGGTGAAATTAGCTCGCGGTGACCACGACGGAAGATGGTCCTCTCTCCATAGGTTCCTTTTCGGACAACAGCGTCACTCTTAACTTGATCTAGTATATCCTTCTTGGCATAGAATCTTCCGTGGAGGAAGGATCAAATATACGGTACATCGCGCACGTACGCCCTGTCCATCCATTTGCAAGCGGAAAAACCTCAGATAATCTATTTTCGGAACACAAGCAAAAGACACCTGGAAATTGGATATATATACCCAATTGCGTACTAATATGCAGTGTCCGATCGTTAACTACCAAAGCACCCGTGCATGCGTGCATGCAGACCATATAGCATGCCACGCAAACCTCGCGGGCCGGGGCCGATGTCCCCAATCATGCCTCGCATGCATGCGCACGCATACGCACTCCTACAATGATTTCTCTTAGACAGGAAACGTCTAGTGTACAATGTCACACCGGATGAGCAGTCAATGCCGGGCATGTGGCATGTGCATCTCCATCGCAGCCTAATAATCAGCATGAAATCATGGACACCACGCGTGACGGCTTATGCGACCGGATCAATGAAACGTACAAGAAATTGAAGTCGAGGCTGCGCAGCGGATTAGGGCATCATGACCAGTGACACCTTGGCACTTTACTCAGGCAGCCACCAGCTGGACGACAGGTGTAGGGTACCATCAAGATTCAAGAACACGGTCATGTTGCATCCATGGTAGTGTTCTAGTTTCATTGGTTCTCCAAAAGCAACCTTCCGTTCTAGAGTCTGGGTCCAGACTGACGATTCGACATTTTTCAAATCTTCATGCTAACGTATTATTCATTTATTACGTTTGTACTCCTTTTTTTAACACAGTACATACGCAAGCGCTCATATACACGCGCACACGCTCACCTCTACGAACACACACACGTACATCATATCCCTATGAGCGTCTCTCATCTTGAAATTTACGAAGTCACCGTAGGCACCTCGTCGTCGACGGGAACGTCTCGTCCCACTGAATGCGAATCGCTGGAAATCCTGAAATAGTCCCGAAATAAATGAGAGCACCAGGACTTGAACCCTGGTGGGCTGGGGATACCACAGTCCCTATAACCATCCAACCACGTGTTGGTTTCCTTGTGTATGAAGATGTTATGAACTAGAATGTTCAAAAGATGGAGCACTAGTTTGTAAAGTTGTTTGGCAACCATTCATCACTAGCTACATTAAATCTATTTTTGATGCATGAGTTTCATAGTTGTTTGGGCAAAAGCGCACATGTGCCCAGTGCCCATCAGTTCATGCATGCTTGTAGAGGCCACGTAGCTACGCTCCAAGTGAACCACCGATAATAATACTACCGTTTGTTTTAAGTAAAGTGCACCTTTTACGGGTGAGGCAGCTTGCACGTTTGGTTTCTCTCGTTCAAAAAACTTGCTGAGGATACTATCTGTAAAAACCATCCACACAAGTGGAAACATGGCCTCAGGAAACTATTTTCTCGAAAAGCAAATTCTCAATATTTTTTGTGGCAAACTTTGACGAATGCATTGCGTGGTTGAAGAATCTTATCATGAAATGACATTCGTGAAAGTCATGCAAAAAAAAAAAGGAAAATCGACACTCCAAAATGCTTTCCAAAATAGCATTTTTGAAGCATCTATTTTTTTTTCTGGCCACGATTTCCAAGAAGGCCATTCAATAATAAATTTTTGCAAGCACACAAAACATTTGGTCTGCAAAACCAAAACTGAATGTTTTATTTGTTTTGCAAATTTCTTTATTTTACTGTTCAACATGGAGCATTTGAGCTTGAAAGCAGGTAGTCCGCGTCCTCATCGCCGTGCATTCCTATGGACCATTTATTCGGACCCAGATGCTTGCGCTGACCTAGACATGCGTTCAACCCGACCCAGAGACATAGTATAACTTACGAGAGCCAGATGAAGGTGCATGCAGACACATGATTAATTGATCCAACCAACTCGAACGAAATGCTAAAGTAAGCAAGCAGGCAATTTTCGGGCATATGTCCAGCCTAGAGCATACTCCCTCCGTTCTTAAATATTTGTCTTTTTAGGATTTCAAATGGACTACTACATACGGCTATATATAGACATATTTTAGAGTGTAGATTTACTCATTTCGTTCCGTATGTAGTCACTTGTTGAAATCTCTAGAAAGACAAATATTTAGGAACGGAGGGAATACATGCGAGTATGCGACGGCGGCTTGCACCCACCCAATCACAGCTAAACCCATATCCGTCGACCATGAACAAGCAGCCGCCACCGCGAGCAGCCACCCACGGGCACCGGCGGGACTAGACCCGGCAGGGGGACAGGCAAGTGTGCGCGCCACTGCGGCAGCTTCTAGGCCGTCACCGCGTCGACGGACGAAGCAGGACGTGCCTTCCCCGCCAGAGTTAACTAAGAGTGAGAGTTAAAAGATTGTTATAGGAAAACAATCAGCATGCCTGTTGTATGCAAATTGCCCACGGCCTTTGGAATCCCACTCCAACCTCGCATGTCCTTGGTTTAGTCCTCATCGCTGCTAATTATGAGTTTATTAGGACTCCAACAGAATCATGGTTTAACGAAGAAACTACGTGCTGTGTGGGTGTCGAAACTTCGTGCGTTCCGTTCGGCTGAGAGGAACCTTACCTACCTAATGACGACATAACCGATGAGCCCCCCATCTCTTGGTTCATTCTCCAGAACAGTAATAACGAGAATAGTAATTGGTAAACACTTGTTGAGCTAGAACCTATGGAAATATCAACCAATTATTGGTGTAGTCCCCTATCGAGGTCGATCTAAGAAAAGCATGACTTGCGAACAACTACTACTGTGGAGCTAGCGGCTAGCGGAGGATTGCTGTCATTTTGGCGCGTCCCGTTCACCTCGGGGAGAATCCATGTGCCCGATGGCACGGTGAAATTGGCTCTCGATGACCACGACATAAAAAGATGGTCCTTCTCTAACTTCGTTTTCGAACAAGGGCGCGCGTGTCTCGATGCGTTCGCCAATCTTTCCTTGATCATGTATATCTTTCGTGGCGTAGAATCTCCCGTGAAGAAAAGGACCAAATCCTGGGACGTGGAGTTTCTACACCCAAGAGCAAATGCTCCTGGTGTGAACAGTAAAATCAAATAAATTCAAAATTTTCTGATATTTTTTATGGCATACTTTCACAATGTTTGTTGTGCATGCAAAATTTCATTGCAAAATCACATTGGTGGAAGGCATGGTAAAAAAACAAAATCGATGCTCCGAAATGTTACTTACAAAAGCATTTTGGAGCTCTGAATTTGTTTTTTTGGCACGCCTTCCACCAATGTGATTTCACGATGAAATTTTGCATGCACAGCAAACATTTGTGAAAGTATGTCACAAAAAAATTCAGAATTTTTGTTTTTTTTTATTATTTTACTGTTCACACCAGTGCTCCTGGGTATAGAAAGGTACTTTCGCAAATCATGGCACATCATGCACGCGCTCTCCATACGTGAGAATACACACACATACACACATAGTTAACTTATTTTGAAATGAACTTAAAAAAACCTTATTTTCGAATGATAAAATGTCCGGAGTTTGCCCCTCAAAAAAAATGTCTGGAGTTTGGATACCGGCATGTGCTACTTGCATGCAAATATGCAGTCTCCGATCATTAATTCCAGCCCCCATGCGCGCGTCGCGCGTGCATGCAAGCCATGTAGCATGCCACGTCGTATGTCCGATGCTTTCAATCATGCATGCACACAGATACGTACTCTTACAATTATTTTTCCTATTATTATGGAGACAGGAAGTATATATCGTGTACAATGATACACCAGATGAACAGTCAATGTTCAACAAGCGGCAAGCCATGCATCCAGACGCCTCGCCTGGTAGGAATCTGGCATGTGCATCTCCATCGCAGCCTAATAATCGGCATCAACAGCTGCGTACAGTATCATCATGGACACTAGGCGTGACGGCTTCGGCAACCGGGTCGATCAACACAACGCACAAGAAACAGAAGTCGAGGCCACATGGCTGCTTAGGGCTTCATGACCATCAAGAACAGTGCCATCAACACAACGTACAAGACCAATGATACCTTGCCACTTTGCTACTCTAGGCTTGAGGCGGCCACCAGCTGGACGACAGGTGTATATAGGATATACCATCAAGAACAGCGTCACGATAATTTCGCAACTAAAAAGAAGAGGAAAACACAGCGTCTCGTTGCATCCACGGGAGTATGTTTGTTGTTCCATTGGTTCTCCAAAAAGCAACCTGCTGTTCTAGCTAGTCTGGCCCGCGTTGATGGTTCGATATTTTTGTAATCTTCATGATTCGGATGTGAAGATATTATGGTGTAGAATATTCAAAAGTTACTAGTACTTTGTAAAGTTGTTTGACAACCATTCGGCACTAGCTAAAATAAATCTACTTTTTGATGTAGGGGAGATTCATGGACACCAATTATTTGGGCAAAAGCGAGCATGTGCTCATGATCCCGTGGAGGATGACATGCAGGTAGGGGCCACGTAGGTACACTCCAAATGAACCACGGATAATAACAATAATAGTACTCTAAAGTGCATCTTTACGGGTGCGGCAAGTTCCATGTTTGATTTTCCTTGTCAGTCCCGATCGAGCATGAGTCCAGGACATCTTTCCACTTAACTGGAGTGCTTTTACTGATAGTGTGCTGGGCACGTTTGTTTTTTTAGGGTTTGATCTTTTCAATAAACAATGTATCGGTTTCTTAATTGATAACACCCTCCAACACTACGCGGTTCGATGTAAGGGCTCCCGCTAGCACTTTTGTGCAATTTTTCTTTATTTAGGTTTTCAAATCATGCTGAATTTATTCATACTAATAAGTAACTTTTTTTACTTTATATATATACATATTTTTTTGTGTTTTCTGTAATGGATTTTCTACTAGGTAATTTTGGTAGAGTGCCTATTATTTATTTTTGGATAATGTAATATTATGTTGATGTTTTTGTACTTTTGCTGCTAATTATTTTTTCAATAATGGTTCTGTAAATCCTTTGATGCATAGGCCGGGGCAGTGGCAAAGCCACGTACAAGCTGGATAGTCAATTGACTACCCAGCTTTTTGGTGAAACTAGCATATAGGTGTAGAAATAGTGAAACAAATTAGTATAAATTCATATATTTGACTACACAATTTCAAATTGACTACACAAGACAACATTTCTGGCACCGCCACTGAGCCGGGGTTATCCCCTTTTCGAGAGAGAAAAATATGACTTCATCAGACGTCTGGGGGATTTTTCCTCCATGACATGTGTTAGTCTGCGAACGTATATCTATTATTGGTGACGAATTTAAAAGACACTTTAGTAGCAACGACGGTGTCGTGTCGGCAGCTCAATCTATCAATAGTAGTGATCGTTCAGTGGTTTCAGATTCTCAATGTAATTTGTATTATGTTTGGATTCTTTGTACTTTTAATGAACTTTTATAATAGATCTGGACCCTTTTTGGAAAAATAAAAAATCAAAGCAAGCGCCTGAAGAATAGCAGAAGCACACTTTGAATCACGGGAAAAAGGAAATACACCATCAGTCCAAGAGAGGGAATCAAGCATCTTGGTACATTCCACATTTATTCAGATCCGAATGCTTGCGTGTTGACCAGTCTATGCTCCTATGCCCCAGGTCAACCCGACCCAGAGACATAATTTACGAGGGCAACATGCAGGTGCATGCATGCATGCATGCAGACGATCGATCTAACCAACGGGGGAACTAAGAAAATGCATAATTTACGAGCGGAACATGTTGTGCCGTGTCATGCGTAGCAGCACACATGCGAGGGCGGCTTGCACCCACCCAGTTAAACTCCGTTCGCCCGCCATGAACGATCAACCGCGAGCCCCATGCAAGGCTACCGCGCCTTGGAACTACTCCGGCTGGACGACGGCGACAGTGTCAAAAAGAAAAGGTTTGAAGAGAACAACGGGGACAAATTGAGTGTGGGCAGCGGCACTTTCTGGGCGTCACCGCGTCACGGGGGAAAGCACCGCGGACGACGGAGGAAGCAACACACGGCCTTCGCCCTTCGGCGGCGAGCGCTCGAGGAGACGTGCGTGCCATGTGCTCCAAGAATTGCAGAGAGACTTTAACCAACAACGAGAGCTCCAAGTTTTGGAATCTCACTCCAATTATGCACGCATATCCTTTTGATTGGCTTGAGCGGGCAAAACTATTGTGTAGGGGCTAGAGTGGGTTTGCCGTCACAGGACGCGTCCCATTCACCCCGGGAGAGAGAATCCAACTGTGGCTGATGTCAAAGAATAGAAATTAAAAACTAGAATGCCTCATCAAAGAATAGAGATAATAACTATAATACACATGCATCTCTACTTTCCGCTCTAACTTTTTAGTTTTTCTACACCGGACCACATATTTTCTCTTCAATCATCCGCCTCCTGCAAATGATCCCGCTTCCACATCCGAACCTGCTTTTTCTGGTATCTGATCCTACATGCCATACAAGGCATCACTATGGGGCATACACGTCCCATTCACCCCGGGGAAGGAGAATCCAGCTGTGGCGGATGTCGCGGTGAAAATAGCTTGCGGTGACCACGACGTAAGATGGTCCTTCTCTAGCTTCATTTTCGAAGGAGGACACGGCCATGCGCGTGTCACTCACTCCTTGGTCTCTAGTATATCTTTCGTGGTGTAGAATGTCCCGGAAAGAACGGATCATATTCGCGGTATGTCTTGCACGTACGTCGTGTCCATCCATTCGCAAGCAAAACCCCCCCACTTTATCTATTTCTGAAAGGAAATAAATAATGCCTGGAAATTGGTTGCCATATGTGCAAAAAATCACCTTGTTCTTCCCTAAAAAAACACCCCATGTGTCTAGCATTTTTGCTACCTAGTGCCAAAAACATTTTCTTATTTGTTGGTTAACTAGAAAAATCACTAAAATATTCACACACATAGTAATATACATTTAGGTTGAACTGATTTTTTTTATAAAATAATTCTAATGAATGCGGCCATTGCTAAAATAAGGTTTGGTGATGTCTGTATCTATTTGAATTAGGTTTTTCTAACCTTGTTGCTTGCTATTTTTGTACAATATTCAGTTCTCTGTATTATTTTTCTTATTTTTTGAATATACTTTTTGCGATGGGAAAGAACACCCGAATCATTTCACACACACACACACACAAACCCAATCTGCAAGCATGATATTATTTTTATATTACTAGGAAATGTTTAGGAATATTTATAGCCAAAGGCTTGTTTGACTGTATATGTATTTGCATGCAAAATATGCAGTGTGGTGTCACTAATTCCAGCTCTCATGCATGCGTGCATGCAAGCCAAGTAGCATGCCACGCAAACCTCGCGGCCCCGACGTTCTCAATCATGCATCGCACGCACGCGCGTACATGATACGTGCAATTATTTTCCCTATTATTGAAAGAGACAGGAGGTACGTATCGTGTACAATGATACACCATATGAACAGTCGATGTTCGTTCAACAAGGGGCAATCCATGCATCCAGACGTCTCACATGTGCATCCTCATCGCAGTCTAATGATCGCCATCAACAGCTACGTACAGCACCATTATGGACATTAGGCGTGACGGCTTTCCCAACCGGGTGGATCAACACGGCGGATTAGGCATCATGAATTCATGACCAGTGAGTGATACCCTTGGCACTTTACTCTTCTAGGCTCGAGGAAGCCACCAGCTGGATGACAGGTGTAGTTTACGATACCATGTCAGGAACATCGTCACGTTGCATCCACGGGAGTGTGTTGGTTCCATTGGTTCACCAAAAGCAACCGGCTACACTAGCTAGTCTGGGCCAAGCGCTCATGATCAAACTCGTAAGATCGGTGGAGGAGGGCATGGCATAGTGTACAAAGGGATTCTGTCAGACCTACATGTTGTGGCCATAAAAAAGTCGAAGATTGTGGTCAAGAGAGAAATTGATGAATTCATAAATGAGGTTGCCATACTATCCCAAATCAACCATAGGAATTGAACATATAAACCTTGCTGTGCAACCCGCCATTCTGGAGCCCCCGCGTGCGCGATGCTCGTTCGGCTGCTCGATTCGTTTCCTGTAGCTCACTTTTGGCTGCTGGCGTGTGGTGGGCCGTCGGTTCTTTTTCACGTCAATCACTGCTTCGAGAGTGGATGAAGAGTACTCGTCGCCTGTGGGGTCAAGAGAATGGCGTGACGTTCGTCCAATTTTGCGTAAGAAAAGCATGAGACCCTAGACCGACGAGGGGTAAAAAGAAAAAAGCAACGCAGCCTCCTCTCCTCTCCTCTCCTCGCTCGCCTCCTCCTCTCCCCCCACGCCGCCCCTCCTCTCTCCCCGCTCGTCTCCTCTTCCCTCGACGCCGACCCCCCTGTCTGCTTGCTTCTCCGACCCGGGCCAGAGCCTCGCCAGACGCTCCCCCCCAGCCGGCGTCTGGCTACTTTGTAAAGTTGTTTGACAACCAGTCGCCACTGGCTACGCTAAATAAGTCTACTTTTGATGCGCGAGTTTCATGAGACCTATTGCTTGGGCAAAAGTGTACATGTGCTCGTCTGCTCATGGGCTTGTGGGTGACATGCAGGTAGGGGCGATGTTGCTACACTCCAAGTGAACCACCCGATGGTGACGATAATAATAATAATCCAAGTAAAGTGCACCTTTACTAGTGTGGCAACTTGCACGTTTGATTTTTCTTGTTAGTGCCGATCGAGCACGAGTCCAGGACATCTTCTACTCGGTTGAAAGTGTTTTTACAGCTCGTGGGCTCAGCACGTTTGATTTCCATGGCTTAATCTCTCTAGCCCATAAACATTTATTAGATGATTAACTGATGAACGGGATTGTTAAATTTCAGTCGATCGAGACTTAACAAACTCTTCAGTCGATGCTATATTCATAGGATCTTACATGAATATCCGTGTAAAAATTATTTCTTCTTTTTTATATGTTTATCACTTCACTGAGACTTCACTGAGATTAGCCACCCTCACCGATAAAATGTTCAGAGCATCTCCGAAAGAAGACAATATTGTTTCTTTAATACAGAAATCGGACAGGGGCCTCTCGTTTGCTCAAAAAAGATCAAAAAAAATTGTTAAAAATAAGCTCCCTACAAAAAATCATGCATACATATTCTCTTTTCCGGGAGAATGTAGGCATAAAACTTGGCTTGTGAATCCTCCAAATTGGTACATACTAGACAGAAGGTCACTTTTTTCTTTGAGAAACAAGTGGGTCACTTTTTTTCAGGATAGGTCACTTGTAGTCAGGGGACAAAATAGATGGCCAAAAACGATACATACCGTACATCCACGAGAAAGAAACAAGCATCGTCGTGACGCCGTCCATATGAACCGTTTATTCGGATCTAGATGCTTTCGTTGACCTATGCATCCAGTGAACCCGACCCAAAAACATAATAAGGGTCTGTCTAGGACACATTTAGATGTGACATAGTTATTTCACATTTAAGCTGATGTCCACTATGTTTGTGGTCTTTTTTTTCTTGTCCTAGTTTTTTTTTGTTTCTTGTTGCTGCATTATATATTTGTTTGAGCTTAGATGTGACATCCTTAAAAAATATCTAGATGTGAATTAGACAAACTGATACATAATTTACGGAGCAACATGCATGCATGCACATGCTTGATCCAAGATCCAACCAACGGGAATCAAATGTCATGGAGACGCAGATGCATCCGTTGACCTCGTACGTCCACCATTGTCTGCGTAGCTAATAGTATATGTTAGGAAAGGAGTAATCAATCAATAATTTCGGGCATATACACATGTTCTGCGTAGCGGCACACATGTTACGGCGGCCGGCTCGCACCCACCCACCCGGGTAAACCCCGTCCGTCCGTCTGTCCAGCATGAACAAGCAGCCGCGAGCCCCACGCACACGCCCACCGGCGCCTTGGAACCAATCCGGCCGGAAGACAGCGACGCTGTCGAAAAAGAAAAAGTTTGAAGACCGCGACCGCTGCATCGATCATTGGGGGGACAAATCGACTGTGGGCGCGACTGCAGCAGCGGCAGCTTCTGGGCGTCACCGCGTCACTGGGAAAGCGCCTCGGACGACGGAGGAGGAAGCGGGACGCGGCCTTCGCCGGCCCTTCGCCGGCCAACGAGCGCGCGACGGAGACGTGCGTGCCGTGTGCCGGCAATGGCAGAGAGTTACAAAGTTAAGCCAACCATGGGCAAGCGCAGGAGGGAGACAACCATGTTCAGTGCCAGTCTACAGCCATTGGAATCGAACTCCAATAATGAACGCACATCCTTTGATTGACCGGTTGATTCCTCCATGTTCGTCTTTGCGTGGGCGTGGACACTTGGCGCGTCCCGTTCCGCTTGAGACAGGAATCCAGCCGTACGTTGCTGATCGATGGAACCTAGCTAACCCGATGACGACATGACCAAAGGTGGTCATATACGTGTTGCTCTTCACTGGATCATCCATATATCTTTTCGTGGTTCACATCGTCCTGTAAAGGAAAGAATCAGATATGCGGCCACGCATGGACTGCGTCTGCCCACCCATTCACGATCGTAGTTAAACCGTACTGTCCGCCCTGGCACATCTAATTTTCACCAGGAAAACATACTGGTATTGTGTTGGAGACACGGAGCACAACATTGCTTGGTGGTGTATTGCTATGGCACGTGTTCCTCACTGTTGAATATATGTGTACGTGTATATTGTGTCTTGGGTCCACCTTCTAATTCATATGTATAGTTGAGATTGTAACCCCCTTTGTACTCATACATACGTGCCTGGTGGACCAATCAATGTATTGTGTTGCACAGCCTATTCTTTCCCTTCTACTACATGGTATCTACCGCAGCAAGATTCTAGCACTAGCCGCCGCCGCCGCCGCACCCTCTAGCCGCCGCCACCGATCTCCTCGATCGCCGCCGCCGCTCTCCCGCCACCCGCCGCCACCGCGGCCTCCTTAGCCGCCGCCGCCGCCGGTCATGCACCTCCCGCTTCCACACCACCCTCCCCACCCGCGTCGCTCCTCCTCTCCGCGCCGCACCAAACCCTACCCGACCCGCGCCACCTCCACCTCCACCTCCACCTCCAACGTCGCGCCATGAGATCCTCCTCCTCCATCGTTTTCAACCCCTTTCGCCGGTCCCGACGTCACCCTCGTCCGCGATCTCAACATCCACGAGCGCGTCCCGGTGAAGCTTGATCAATCCACCGCCTCCTACTCCGCTTGGAAGCGGTACTCCTCTTACTCCACGGCCACGTCGACGACACCGTGGACTCGAGCCTCATGATTCATGACAAGGAGTGGATGGTCCTCGACGCCACCATCATCCGCTGGTTCTACCTCACCATCTCCAACGACCTCTTCCACACTGTGGTGGCTGATGACGACGACGCCTACGTCGTCTGGACCAAGCTCAATGGCCTCTTCACCGACAACAAGCTACAACGCAAGGTTCTCGTCCACGGCGAGTTTTATGGGTGCCGGCAGCTTGACTCGTCCATCGATGATTTTTGCATGCACCTCAAAAAGCTTGCTGATGAGCTCCGCGATCTTGGTGAGACGGTCGGTGACGAGCTCCTCATCAGCAACCTCATCGCCGGCCTCAACGAGGACTTTGGAAACGCCTCCTCCAACCTCACCCTCATCCCGGATCCTACCTTCGCTAAGGTGGTGGCGTACCTCAAGTTGGAGGAGCGACGGATGAAGATGGCCCGGACTCGGGAGACCCATACCGCTCTCCTCGCCGGCACCCACGGAGATCAGGCGCCGCCGCCGCCGCGTCACGCGTCGGCCCTCCTGCCCACGCCCACCTTCCCACCGGTGTCGGCCGCTTCTTCCCAGAGCCCCAACCGGCAGCCAACGGAGGCCGCAAGCAGCAGCGGGCGCGGGCGCTCGTGAGGAGCAGCCCGCCTCAAGAGCACCACACTACTAGAAAAACCCTACTAATGGCGCACCTAAAATGGCCATTAATGGCGATCTGTGGTGTGCCATTAATAGCACGCCATTAGTAATTTTACTAATGGCGCACCACCGTGCGCCATTAGTATCAGAGATACTAATGGCGCATGCTGGCGCGCCATTAGTATAGGCAAGGGTGTGCCATTAGTATGCCTCCCAGGCCATGTATACCAGTGCTTTGGCATACTAATGGCGCACCACCACCGGATGCGCCATTAGTAATCATGCATACTAATGGCGCATCGCCTAATGATGCGCCATTAGTATGCCTCACATACTAATGGCGACTTTATCATGTGATACGCCATTAGTATGAATATTAGTTTTTTTATTTTTTTCTGTTTTTGCACAGGTTACAAAATGTATAATTTGACAAAATATAGACAGACACATCAACAACAGATTCATCGAATACAATAAAAGATTAGTCTTTGAATACAATTCATCATATTAGTCTCCTAATACAATTCATCATATTAGTCTCCGAATTGAAAAGACCGAACAAAGATAGAACATTATATTACAAGTCTCGAGACCGCGAGTAGCGAGTTTGTCTTCACATTACAAGTCGATATCGATCATCTAAACTACCATCACATAGAAGAGAGCTGCGGTCATCACGATGAGCATCATCACGATGAAACTCGCCTTCATCCGGTTCCTCCAACGCCCTCCCTCTCCCGCTAGATAGCGGGCGATCTAGATTCGCCTCGCCCTAGTGTTGTACCCTTTGTAATCTGTTATCGCTGAATCGGTGAACCTATCTCCGACACTCCTCCCGACCATCGTAGACTCGAACCTTACCCTTGTACACGACATACGCCGGCATCGCTATGCACTAGCCAAACGTAAACGTTAGTACCAATTCACGCACAATACATAAGCAATATATAAGTATGCAACAGAAAGATCGGAAGAGAAAAGCAAGACATTAATAGCATCGATTACATCTAAGTTGAACGACTCTCCAAACCAAAGAGACATACTACAAGTTCATTAAAGTTTAATTACAACATGAGCCAATCGATGTTTCGAACTAGACACAAGATCACCGCTTTCGACTCGACTCAAGGGACCGGAGCGTGGATGAAGCCGCCGTCTATCGTGGGAGTCATGAAATAACGATCGTTGTCACCGCATTTGTAGCATTGTGTCGATGTCACTGTTGGACGGTTGATTGTTGAGGTAGAACTGCCCCGAGGTACGAAGGACATCTTGATGGATGATTTTCGCAAACTCCACTGGATGCGAAAGAATTCTTGTCGGAGGTCCGCGTCCTGGATTGCCGACACGCTCTTTGCCCAATCTTTAAGTTTACTCGGTAGCAGAAGTTGATGATGGTCCCGTACGATCGCCCGCATGTGATGGATGGCATAGTAGGCACCCTTCTGACCGCCAGGCGGCTGCTTGACGCAGCAGAACGTCAGATTGTGGGAGAACACATGCTTGCCGTGCTTTACGATTAGGCTGGTGAAGGTGCCTCCAGATTTGGCGAGCCGGGAGAACATCATCAAGAACCTTCTTGACATTTGTGTAGTCTACGTTCGACTGACGGTCCGGGTCGAAATAAGTGGCCATGGAATATTTGGGGCTTAGGAGGATGAGCGTGCAACGTGTGTCACTGCAGAAAACACGGAATGTTAAAACAAAAACGAGCGAAATGTAAGTATTCATATGTTACGGGCCGGTTGAGGGGAGGACTTACTCGGGAAAGTAAGGCACGAGGAAGTTATCCTTATCTTGGTTTGCCGAATGACGCCTTGAGGTAAGAACTCGCGACTTGCGGTCCCCGCGCTGCCCAAGATCTTGGCACGCATGTAGAAGGGGTCGACTATCACGATGTCCGGGTCTTGTCGCGAATGATCCGCATCTCCATACTCAGCGAAAATAGCCGAACGAAGGTGTAGTGCAGCGGATGAAGGTTCAACATAGCGTGGATGTCATCAAAAGCGCAGGACGATCGTGCGCCCGATGGAGTTATCCACAAAGCCCTTGCCCTCGGCACCTTGGCCGCGAAAACCGGTATGCCACATCCTTCTCTCGAGACGCCGCTTCTCCAAAGCAAGAACACATCATGCAGACTCAGCGTAGCACTGGTTGCAGCATTGAGCATATTTGTCGGTAGCATCGCCCTACCCGCCACATGCACCCTCCTCGAGATATCCTGCGGTGAAGGTGGCCCGCCCCGAGCACGGATCATACTCGGTGCCGGCTGGCTCGCACCTTCTTAGTCTTTCTTTTGCGTGCCTTCTTCTTCTCCCGTAATGGGACCGAGTTCGCTCACGCACCGCCTTCTTGAGTGTGTTGGGGCTGATAATATTTCGCACCTCGCCTATCGAGGCTCGGTGAAGTCGGCAGGTGGAGGCGTCTCACGAGAGCTGAACGCCGACGGCGCTGTTGCAACTTGGCTTCTCCGTGGTACCAGCTAGATCGCACACGCCCTTTGTTGGGTTTGGTTCTTGAGAAGGAGGCCCCATGAAGTCGCCATCGCACCCATGATCGGCAAAGTATCGATCGACGTTGCCAAATGTATCATCGTCGCCGCGCCGCCGTTCTAATCACGTGCCATATGCATGTTTGGATCCATGGCATAGGGATGTCCGCACCGTTCGGGCGGTCTTGCCATGGGGCCGACTTGGCGCCGACACGACCGGGCGGTGTTGTCTTTGGGGTGGTGTCCCCGTCCCCAAACGAATCGCTCGTCGGCCAAACCAGGCCAGCTCAGCAGCGCCGAGGGTCATCACGTCTTCATCATCGGCCCGACGGGTCGAATCGGAGGTAACAAGTCGTCGCAGCTGGCAGCACCGAACCAGTTGAACCCTAAACAAGTTGGGTGGCATCCGGGTACCGTGGAACAAGGGTTGCCGGTTGAACGATTTTGCCCTTGGCGACATCGACCAACTCGTTGTTCACGAAGTGGAGGAGAGTGCACGAACGTCGGCGGCGCCTGCGAAAACATGTAGGGCGTCGGGGATGCCCGACCAAAGGCAAGGAGATGAAGTCCTCGCCAAGAGAGGCTTAATTAGTTACCGTGATGATGGCGCCGAGCTCGGCTAATCGTCGACACCGCCAACGGCGGGCGTGTAGTTGACGGAGGGGCCGCTTGTCAGAGGTGCCGGCCGGCGACACCCGGTGCATTAAGCTCCGTGCGGCGTCGGAGACACCAATGCCGCCCGCCGAAGGCACCAATGGCCCCGCCATCGCATTATGCGAAGTTGCTGGCCGTGAAGCTAGGAATCGGGCGGCCCTGTTGGCCGCCCGCAATCCACGACTCAACCCCGAGATCAAGGTAGGCACAATGGCGGTGATCGCCGCCCGAGTCGTTGTTCCACTTGCTTTGGAAAATCTCCGAATCCGCGCCACTGTTCCTTGAGTTCTTGAACCTCTCGCGCTGGCTTTCCGAGCTGGTCTTTTTCTCCTTCCGCACACCAGCGGTATAGTATGACCCCATTTTGTCGACAAGCCTTTGCCGCCACACGACCAGTGACGCCGGCTTCATCGAGCTTATCCTTCTTCTTCATTACATTCAACGCCCTATTTAGAGTGGTGTCCCAAGGGTTGCTCTTAGTCGACCCCGCCATCGCTTTCGATCGCTTTGTGGAAGGAATGTGAACCATTTAGAAATTTGGCTTCATTAATTAGAATGCAACCATATGGAGCTAATTACGCGGGGTGTATTCCTTACGTAACAAGCTCAAGCTGCCTGGTCTTCGGTCCGTGGTAAGCTCCTTTGTTTTCGGTCCTTCTTGTACCGGGCCCCGACAAAGTTCCTGGTCTGCTTGTTACCGCTGTATTTCTTGAAGAGGGCGGTAGGCCTTGCTCGCACGGTCCGCCTCCTCCTTGTCCCATATAGGCTCCGCCACTCAGAACCGCCGGGACCGAGTGTGTGTTCTCCTATGTTCAGCTCCGCATTTGTTTCCCCGCTCACTTGATTGGGAGCTTGCGGTGCTCGAGCAATTGATCTTGAAGTCGTTGTAGTCATCTTCGGTGATCGGGATTTTCTCCTTGATCTTCTCGATAACTCTCACCTTTATCGATCATTTTCTTCACATTGCTTTTCCAAGTAGACATGGCCTTGCTCATCTTCGTGAGGGCAGCATTGTTCACTTTATTCCCTTTGAGGCTTGTGTTTGCAAATTCAGCGGGGAACTTGTATCGTTCGTGCAGCTTCGTGAAGAGGAGGTGGCGCAAATTCCCTCGGTCAGGATGCCTAAGGTTCTCGGTGTTGATCGAGACGGTGCTCCGGACAATGCACCCGAGCTGAAGCGAGTACCCCTTGACTATTCGTTCGGGCGCCGTTGGATACCCGTTGGAGTCCACTTCAGTAACTTCCTCCTTGAGGGTGAGGAGCACGATCGGGCGTCGGTCCTTCCGCTGCCTTTTCGGTTGGCTGCCATCTATGCGGGCGCCGCCATCATCAGTGGTGGCATCCTCGGCGGCACCATCAGTGGTGGCATCAGTGTGGTCATCCTCGGCAGCACCATCAGTGGTCTCAGGATCGGTGTGGAAGGCGGCGGCCTCATACAAGTGAGGTTGTTCCTCCATCTCCTGGGACAGCTCCCAGAATGCCTTGCCGCCCGAACCCCCGGCCTCATCATTGTGGGCCATGTTTCCCTCTAAATAGAAACAAAGTTTGGTCAAAAAGTTGGTTATTGTCAAGGAACAAGATCTCTAAGTTGACCAAATAACCTAATTCTCGAGGAATGTCGCCAAAAAGTTGGTTATTGTCAAGGAACAATTGAGAGATGTTTGTGATATTGCCTAGGTGTTTTGGGATAGAACCTGTTAGTGTGTTGTTGCTAAGGTCCAAGTCCATGTTCTCGTGGTAACCTAGTTCTTGAGGGTGTGTCTAGAAAGTTCACTCTTCTTTTTAGAAGACAAGCGTCTGAAATGGTATTGCCTTTCCTTAATTTGTACTATTTTTTCATTGTGCTGAATACTTATGTGGGTGAGTGTATCTGTAATTACTTTTTACTACACATGCAGGTGTTCAAACACATGGCAAGCAAGGGTGTCTCGAGTGTGTGAATAAAATACTAAACTAATCCAACCACTAAAGCAAATTAATTTTTATTTCGTTGAGAATCGGCACCTTCTAGGTCAAGAAAATTGGGCATGACCTTTGCTAATTTTCTTGACCTAGAGTGCCCTATTCTCAACCTAAACGGAAATTAATCAACGCTTTCAGAGAAAGGGGTCATTTTAGAAGATCACAAGTAGCAGCAAAGATCACTTGACGAAATCACAACTAGCAGCAAGATCACAAGTAGTACAAAGACAACATCATCACAAGTAGTACAGCATCATCATCATCATCATCACAAGTAATACACTTAGCTACCAGTTCAGAAATACAGCTAAGATAAGATCATCACCACATTTTAGAAACATAGCTCATCATTTTCATTCTTGCAGATAAGATCATCACCACATTTCAGAAATACAGCTTCATAGGTTGTTCTCTGTATGCAAGCAGTAGACCATATATATGTGACATTTTCATCTCTCATTAGCGCTAAGATCTAACGTCTATTTTTGCTCATGCTGATTACTCACTTCAAAATAGGTTGCTTAGTAGTACGTAACAACACACACCAAGCTCCATCAAAAACAGAATAAAAAATGGCCATGTCATGCTTGGCAATAGCACAAGTGACATGAAAATGCAGGAGTAGGAGATCACAAAAGTACAGTCCACAGGTTACTCCAAGTTTCTGAATTTTCAGTAAATTTTCTGTAAGAAAAGAACTAAAAGAAAAGAAATCCTAGGGTTAAAAAATCTGGAGCAAGTCCTAGCAGAACCACAAAATGTTCATCTACTCAAATTAATGTCCAAACAGGTCATATCTGAAATTAACTTTGTCATGTTCACTGCTCAAACATGAAGTACCAAAGAACCTTGAAACTAAAAGTCCTACATTCTTTCATTGGAAAAAAGAGATGGAGGCTGGTGAAAACTTATCCTAGGAGGCAAACTCTCTTTGAGAACTTTGTGTTAAAAATGCACAAGAAAATGCACAAGAAAAATGCAGGCTGGTGAAAACTTATCCTAGGGGAGGGCAAAGTAGCCTAGCTCAGCTTGAGGTGCTCTTATAGTGAAATGTATGCCAACGATGGTCAATTAGCAATGTGACTCTCCTGTTAATGTTGACAAGAATCAATGACTTCTCCCTTCTTCATTGATCCGGGAAGGGAGGGAGGAGGGGAGGAGGAGGGGAGCTCACGGGGTGGTGGTGCTCGGCGACGGTGGTGTGGGACGGGCGGCGTCCGGCGGGCGGGTCGCGTCGCGGCGGGCAGGCAAGGCGTCGGCGGGTCGAGGCGGCGTCGGGCGGCGGGGCAGCGCCGAGGCGGCGCTGTATGGCGGCGGGTCGCACGAGGCGGCGGGCAGCGGCCGAGGTGGCGGGACGTGGCGCGAGGGAGGCGGGCGAGGGAGAGGGAAGGCGAGAGAGGCGAGGGAGGGAGGGCGAGGCGAGGAAAGGGCGGAGAGGCAGGCGGCGGTGGAGCTGGGCGCGGCGACGGCGTCGGATTAGGTTTGGGCGGACAGGTTAGGTTTGGGCGTCGGGTTAGGTTTGGGCGCGGGCACAATACTAATGGCGCACCACCCTCGGCGCCATAAGTACATCCATACTAATGGCGCACCTCACCGTGGTGCGTCATTAGTATTTTTTTATTTCATCTCGAGCCAACAGGTTATGTACGACTGTAACTGATCCACATCAAGTCCCTCTACTAGCTCGACCGGTCGCCAGCCAGCCTCACTCCAGAGGTCTTGGGTTCACTCCTGTGCTCCACAATTTTTTAGCATTTAAAAGCTGTTTGATACTTATTTGTGTTTAAATATGTTCAAACTTGTTTAAATAATAACAAGATATTATTTTTTATAAGACAAGAGCATTTAAAAAGCTGTTTGATACTTATTTTTTATAAGACGTGCTGGGTGCGTGCGGTGGGTGTGCGGCGGTTGAGTAGGGAATCGAGGTGCGGGGGTTTGGGCGGCGGCCGATGGATGGGGTGCTCGGCGGCGAGGGACCGGATCTGGCGAGGTGGGATAGCGAGGAGGTCCTGGGTTCGACTCCCAGGCTCCACAATTTTTTTTAGCATTTAAAAAGCTGTTTGATACTTATTTGTGTTTAAATATGTTCAAACTTGTTTAAATAATAACAGTAATATTTTTTTATAAGACAGTAGCATTAAAAAGCTATTTGATACTTATTTTCTTTATAAGACGGTGCGCTTGGGTGCGGGGGTCGGCAGCGCAGTTAGTAGGGAATCGAGGTGTGGGGGTTCGGCGGGCGGCCGATGGATCGGGGGTGCTCAAGCGGCGAGGGGACCGGATCTGGCGAGGTGGGATAGCGAGGAGGTCCTGGGTTCGACTCCCGGGCTCCACAAATTTTTTTAGCATTTAAAAAGCTGTTTGATACTTATTTGTGTTTAAATATGTTCAAACTTGTTTAAATAATAACAGTAATATTTTTTATAAGACAGTAGCATTTAAAAAGCTGTTTGATACTTATTTTTTTATAAGACGGTGCTGGGTGCTTGTGGGTCGGCGACGGTGGTTGAGTAGGGAATCGAGGTGCGGGGGTGTGGCGGCGGTGGATCGGGGGTGCTCGGCGAGGGGACCGGATCTGGCGAGGTGGGATAGCGATCGAGATGGAGGGGATCGAGATCGAGTGTCCATGAAATTTAAAAATATTCATGATAGTTCAAAAGTACCCATGAAATACAATCGAGAAATGAAGGCTACGATTTAAATACAATCGATCTTAGCTAGCTATCTGCTCACAATCTTCTTGCCCTTCTTTTTCGCAAATGGAGTTCTTCCGTGGAACGGACGTCCTTTAGGTAGGGTGGTCCCGCTTCTTCTTGTGGTGTATGCTGCTACTTCATCATCGTCGTCATGTTCGATCCTCGGGTCGCCGTACTTGTCGAAGTCTTGCTCATTGGCTACTCCATCCATTCCGATGATCTTCCTTTTGCCTCTCCTCACGACAACACGATTGGGCTTTGGCGGGTTGGTAATGAAGAAGCATTGGTCCACTTGGGAAGCCAGTACCCATGGCTCATTTTTCGCGGTGACGTTTGCGCCCGCGGTCTTGGATTTGGCTTCGTATAACCATGGTGGTGAAATACCGGTCTTCTTTATGACGTTCTTGGCCCATCGACACGGAACATCGGGACCTTCTCTCCAACAGCTCAGCTCCCAGATCTCCTCGATCCTTCCGTAGTATCTGTCCTTGTCGTTACGGTGTAGGATTCCATCGTTACCCCGGAGTTCGATAACCATCGCTCTTCATGTCCTTGGCCTCGGTGTAGAATGTGTAGTCATGATATCGTGACGCCTCATAGGTCATCGGTTGTGCTCGGCACCGTGACAAGGCGAATATGAGTTGTTCTTCCGCGAAGAATCCTCATGTAAAGGGTACGACGAAGCTTCGCTTGAACCAACGCGTGAAACATGAGTTGTGCTCTTTGAGAATATCTCCGTTCGTCCTCTGCTGGCCTCGGTCATTGTACGCCTTCTTAATAAAGGTTTTGTGCTCTACCACCCAAGGATCGACCACGCCTATGTGTTGTAGCGCGACTAGGTTTGCTCTTTCAAAGTCGGCGAGTCGACCCTCGAAGTCGACATGCATTTCGGCGACCCTCACGGTGACCCCATCCAGCGAGCCTGCCGAGGTGCTGCTGACGCGCAGACCAACGGGTTCTCGATGCCTAGATAATTCGTGCGAGAGGAGATGCACTCTTGATCGAAAAGCCCCGGCTATGCTTCTTTCTGGACGTGACATGTTGCGAACGTATCCTTTGATGACACCATTCATCCTTTCGAACGGCATCATGTTGTGCAGGAACGTCGGCCCGAGTTGGATGATATACTCCACTATATGGACCAGCAGATGCACCATAACGTCGAAGAATGCGGGCGGGAAGTACATCTCAGGCTCGCATAGTATCACCACGATCTCTTCCTGTAGCCTTCTGAGTTGCTTCACGCCAATCGACTTCCGAGAGATGATGTCAAAGAAGTTGCATAGGCCAAATAGCGTTTCACGGACGTGCGCGTCCATGATCCCACGGATTGCAACTGGAAGTATCTGCGTCATCAAGACGTGATACCGTGAGACTTCATCCCGCTGAACTTCGCTTCACTGGTCTAGGTATCTCCTTATCTTCCCAGCGAATCAGAAGGAAGTTTTACTCCTAGGAGGCGGTGAAAACTGCTCGATCTCCTCGACTTAGAGTGAAGCACGCGGAGGGTAGTCATTTCGGTCTTCTTGGCCTTTTGCCTTTGGCGACGACTTTACGTGTCCCGCTTCGCCTCATCATCATCATCATCATCATCATCATCATCATCATCATCATCATCATATATAGCGTGAAGCTCCCGCCGATGCCCATTGATTTCAAGTCTTCCCTTGCTTTCGCCCATCTTTGGTCCTCTCGGCATGTTGAGCAGGGTACCAAGCGCACTCTCACACGTTCTTCGTGATATGCATGACATCAAGGCTGTGAGGCACACGGTGGATCTTCCAAGACGGCAAGTCCCGTAAAATGACCTTGTTTTCCATAACTTCAGCAGCTGCTCTGGCGCCTTCGCTTCTTTCCGGCTCTGGCGCCTTTTGCTTCTTTCCGGCGGTGGGCGTCTTTCCAATTTTTCAACAGCTTGTCTATTTCTCGCCGCTCCTCGTACAGGCGTTTTGGTTCGGTTTCACCATCGAATAGATCCTTGCGTTTCCTCCACGGGTCATCGTCGCGGCCACCTTCGATGTCCCATGAACACGGTTTTCAAGACCCGGATCTCTATCTAGCTGGCGATCGTTGTGTCATCCATTCACCTTACGCATCCGTAAAATCCGTGGACTACCTGCCCGCAAGATATCCGTAAATCGAGATAGTCGTGCACCGTCGTGAGCAATCACGGCTCTCATAGGGAAATATTCTTTCTCTGCGGCGCCCCACGATTGGGGCGTTTTCCACAGCGTGTCAAGCTCCTCTTCAAAGAGCCCCAGATCTGATTTATGTCGTTCCTGGTTGTTTCGCCCTTCAATTAGCATACTCATGTGAATGTACTTCCTCTTCATGCACAACCAGGGGAAGGTTGTACATCCACACAAACACGTGCCAGTGCTATGTGTGCTTCTCGGCTGCCAAACGGATTGACTCCATCGGTGCTCGCGCCCAAAGACGATGTTCCTTGGATCGCTCCCAAATTCAGGTATTCGAAGTTCAACGCTTGCCATCGCTCGCATCCTTAGGGTGACTCAGCATCTTGTCTTTTTATCTATCTCCGGATCATTTGCGTCATCTTCTCGCTTCTTCTCCTCCCTATCCGCGTGCCAACGCAGGAGCTTTGCTACCTTAGGGTCCGCGAAATACCGCTGCAGACGAGGAGTGATCGGAAAGTACCACACCACTTTTCGAGGAGCTTTCTTCCTCTTCTTGTATCGAGTGACGCCGCACACCGGACATATGGTAGACTCCGCGTGCTCGTCCCGATAAATGATGCAATTGTTCATGCACACATGGTATTTCACGTGTGGTAAATCCAGAGGACACACGATTTTCTTCGCCTCCTCCAAACTGGTCGGGCACTTGTTCCCCTTGGGAAGACGTTCGTGCCAGAATGACATGTTCTCGTCGAAGCATCGCCGGTCATTTTGTGTTTTACCTTCATCTCCGAGCCATGAGCGCATACTTTCAGCGGGTATCCTCGGCCTGCATCCTTCATACAATGGAGTAACCGCGTCTAACTCAAGTTGATCCATCTTGGCTTTCTCTCGGCGGCAGCTCTTGCGTTATCCGTCCGCTTGAGAAGCAGCTCTTGAATATGAGGGTCCTGCACCCAGCCCATCGATGGTCCAGTCGTCGCTCCGCCGCATCATCATCATGCCCTGCATCTTCTACATGATGATCGTGTACAGCATCACCGCCGTGATCATCTCCGGGATTCTTCGTCTTCTCGCCCCGAGCCGCGGTGGTTGTCTTGTCGCCTTCCTCATTTCTTGCCCGCCCCCATGGACGACTTCGTAGTCATCTTCATCACCTTGCCACCGATAGCCATCCATGAAACCACGCAAGAGCAGGTGGTCCAAGACCTGCCCGAATCCGGGTCCACAATAAGGCTATTCAGCTTGCATCTTCGACACGGACATCTTATCTCTCTCATTCTTTTAAAGCATCTCGGCCTTCATGGACCTCAAAAACCTATTCACGATGCCTTCGGTCATCGTGCGGACCATGGTCGTCATGGGTAGAGCAAAACGATATTTTAGAACCAAGAAAAATTTGGCATGACTTTCCCTAAAATAGGACCAAAAGAATGCTTAATGCCAAAATTCTCACCAAACGGAAATGAATCAACATTCCGCAAAATATTGGCAACTATCGATTTCAAATACCGGTACACCTCCAAACACAAACACATATGCAACACCACAAACATATGCAACACCACGAACATACATAGATCTAGCTAGGCCATAAAAGTGCATGTGCACATTGTTGTAGGAGAACAACATAAATATAGCTTCCCCTTACTTACATAGCAAAACAAGGTAACTTAACCACTTAATTTGAATGAATCTATGGTGGAAATGAGGTGAAAAAGAGGAGGCACCCGAGACAAGGAGGAGGCGGTGGAGAGAATGAAGTGGGGAGAAAGTGAGTGTGGGAGGAGAGGCTGTCCAAAATATCTTGTTGCTGCCCACTTACTAATGGCGCACCAGCAACAAATGCGCCATTAGTAATCCAGGTTACTAATGGCGCACCCCCAGGTGGTGCGCCATTAATAGTTTTGCAAAAAAAAACATACTAATGGCACACTCTTCCATGGTGCGCCATTACTAGTTTGAACTAGTAATGGCGCCCCGCGTGTGAGTGCGCCATTAGTACTTTTGCAAAAAAGGAATAAAAACAATAATTAAAAAAATAACTTTAGTGGCGCACCTTCTGGCTGGTGCGCCATTACTAGTTACAACTAGTAATGGCGCACCACCAGCGGATGCGCCATTAGTATGTTTGGACAGGCGCACTAGTTCAAAAAAAAATTGGTACTAATGGCGCACCGTGGGCAGGGTGCGCCATTAGTAATTTCAACACTAATGGCGCATCAGAAGGTGGTGCGCCATTAGTATATACTAATGGCGCACCTGCGCCATTAGTGTCAATTCCATCTATAGCCCTTTTCTTAGTAGTGCCAGTACCAGCCGGGCCCATGGTACGCCGGCCAGAACCCCTGGACTGTCGTCGTGCACGCCTACTCCATGCCGGTTCCCCGTGCCCCCCCGGGTAACCTCGGTGCGCGACCTCCGTCTCACCAGGCGTTCTACGCCGCGCCGCAGCCCTATGCGGCGCCTTACGGGCCGCTGACCCTGACGGCCCCGCCCCAGCAGCCCGCCCTCTCACCAGTGTCATGGGATCCGACTCTCTTGGCAGCCCTGCACTCCGCTCCCGCACCGTCCACCTACACTGGTAGCGGCGACTGGTATATGGACACTGGAGCTACCGTGATAGAGGAAAAGGTGTCCCGATGTTTCGATGAGATGGTGGCTATCATTTTCTGTGGGAGTCGACCTTGACGATCCGACTACGAACGTGCGTGATGTCGCGCCTTAGCAATCGCTAAACCAACTTCCGAGGGTTATTAACCACGCCGAAGCACGATCAACCTGACCACGAGGGTATGTTTCCTGCGAGCAAACGAAGAACAAGCAAGAAACTAAGATTTCAATCTGGATATTGCGGATATAAGAGGAAAGCTTTATTAATGAAGGTGGGGTTCTATGACGTCTTGGTCTGGTCGTTGAACACAAACGAAGTACGCGAAGTTGGAGCTATGGCGAACTTTTAATCTAAACAAAACCCCAAAGTCTAAACGGTGCCCTAAGGGCTGTATATATGGAGGAAGAGGGGGGAATTTCGTGGCCCTTGGTGGAGGGGTCCGAAACCAACCCTATCTCTTGTTTCCCCACACATACGGACTCTAAAAATAGCCTATACTTATGTATTTCGAAATTACATGGGACTGGCCCAATAAAATGGTGATGCAGCACCTAGAATAGCCTCTGGACGAAATTTATGAAGTGGCATCTTTTATATTTTGTCCAAGGCTTCATGCACTCGTTATGGTGGCTTCAAAGCCCTGAAATCATCACTTGTAACTCTGTTCTTGTTCCCCTTGCGCATGCGATCATCTCCATGCTTGTTCTTGCTCCAATGTTCATCCTTTTCCAAGCTAGGCCCTTCATTTGTAAGCAAAACAAATGTATCCAATTTAGGCAGCATCATATTCTCTTGAACATTAGAATCATTACCAAGAAACGAAAGTGCATGGTAATTCAGTTGGCATGCGCGAGCTCTAGTAATTGGTCCAGTATGTATAGAAGCAGGGGCTGTGGGTGTAATAATGGTATTGATGTCCTCATCATACCGCTACATGGCGGCGCATCCCGATAACCTCCACACCTCCTATCCCCTCCACACTTCCACTCGCATCACCATCGGTGACGGTTCCTCCCTTCCCATTACTTACATAGGACATGCATCTTTTCCATCTAATTCTACCCCATTGTAATGATCTAACATCTTAGTTTCTCCTGATCTTATTAAAAATCTTTTCTCTGTTCGTTCTTTTACACGTGAAAATTTTGTTACCGTTGAGTTTGACGAGTGTGGTTTTTCTGTTAAGGACGCTTGTACCCGGATGGTGCTCCACCAATGTGACATCCATGATGAGCTCTACTCGGTCCACTCCACCACCTCCACCGCCCTCGTCGCTCTCGTCACCGAAGTGGATCTTTGGCACGCTCGCTTGGGTCATCCCAACCCCGCCACCCCGCCACCCTTCGTCGCCTCGGCAAACATGCTCGTTTGAGTTAATTCATAGTGATGTTTGGACCTCTCCTGTTGCAAGTAATACGGGATATCTTTATTATCTTGTTATCCTTGATGATTTTTCTTACTATGTGTGGACCTTCCCATTGCGTCGTAAGTCGGATGTCATCTCCACTCTCGCCGCTTTCTACTCCTATGATTTCACGCAGTTTGGTCATCCCATTCTCACGTTTCAAACCGATAAGGGGAAGGAGTTCGACAACTTAGCTGTTCACTCTCCTCACCACACATGGAACGACTTTTCGTCTCACATGCCCGTACACTTTGCAGCAGAACGGTCGCGCTGAGCATGTCCTTCGCACTCATAACGACTGCATTCAGACCCTCCTTTTTCACGCCAATGTGCCTCCGCGCTTCTGGCTTGACGCTCTCACCACCGCATCACTTCTCATTAACATTCGACCTTGTCGCACTCGCGGGAACTTTGCAATCCATCACATCCTCTTCGGTGCACAACCCTCTTATGATGACCTTCGCATCTTCGGCTGTCTCTGCTACCCTAGCATCGCCGCCATTGCGCCTCATAAGCTTGTACCCCGCTCCATCGCCTGCATCTTTCTCGGCTACCCACCTAACACCAAAGGCTACTGCTGCTACGATCATGTCTCACATCGTCTGTTCACCTCCCGATACGTTTACTTTGATGAGAAGGTGTTTTTGTTTTAGCAGTAGGTACCTCTCGCCGCCTCGTTGCTGCCGGCCACCGGCGGCCCTTCGGCGACACCGTCAGGTGGACGGCCCCATGCGGCTCTCGGACCGTCCTCGGGCTTAGGCGGTCATCACGCCATGGGACGCACTGCGCCTCGCGCCGCCACTCCGCCGTCACCATCCATGTCGACTCCGTCGCTGGCGCCCTCTCCAGCTGCCTCCTCGCCGGCTGCCGGCTCACCGGCTGCCTCGCCAGTCTGCTCGCTGGCTACCTCGCGAACCGGCTCGCTGGCTATCACGGAGTTGCCGTCTCACCCCGTCACTCGGGCTTGCTACCTCTTGAGCACTGCGTTGGATTTTCCCAAAGAGGAGAGGATGATGCAGCAAAGTAGCGTAAGTATTTCCTTCAGTTTTTGAGAACCAAGGTATCAATCCAGTAGGAGACCACACACAAGTCCCTCGTACCTACACAAAACGATAGCTCCTCGCAACCAACGCGATTAGGAGTTGTCAATCCCTTCACCGTCACTTACGAGAGTGAGATCTGATAGAGATGATAAATAATATTTTTGGTAATTTTGGTATATAGATGCAAAGTGAAAAGTAAAAGGCAAAGTAAAAACAAAGCAAGTAATAAAGTAATGGAGATTGATATGATGAGAGTAGACCCCAGGGCCATAGGTTTCACTAGTGGCTTCTCTCAAGAGCATAGATATTCTACGGTGGGTGAACAAATTACTGTTGAGCAATTGATAGAATTGAGCAGAGTTATGAGTATATCTAGGTATGATCATGTATATAGGCATCACGTCCAAGACAAGTAGATCGAAACGATTCTGCATCTATTACTAGTACTCCACTCATCGATCGCTATCCAGCATGCATCTAGAGCATTAAGTTAAAAACAGAGTAACGCCTTAAGCAAGATGACATGATGTAGAGGGATAAATTCATGCAATATGATAAAAAAACATCTTGTTATCCTCGATGGCAACAATACAATACGTGCCTTGCTGCCCCTTCTGTCACTTGGAAAGGACACCGCAAGATTGAACCTAAAGCTAAGCACTTCTCCCATTGCAAGAACTACCAATCTAGTTGGCCAAACCAAAAGGATAATTCGAAGAGACTTGCAAAGATAACTCAATCATACATAAAAGAATTCAGAGAAGATTCAAATATTATTCATAGATAAGCTGGATCATAAACCCACAATTCATCTGTCTCAACAAACACACCGCAAAAATAAGATTACATCGAATAGATCTCCACGAGAGAGGGGGAGAACATTGTATTGAGATCCAAAAAGAGAGAAGAAGCCATCTAGCTACTTAGCTATGGACCCGAAGGTCTGAAGTAAACTACTCACACTTCATCGGAGGGGCTATGGTGTTGATGTAGAAGCCCTCCATGGTGGATGCCCCCTCGTGAGTTCGAACAGGCCCCAAGATGGGATCTTGTGGATCTGAAGGTTCTTGGCGGTGGAATTAGGTTTTGGCTCTGTTACGATCATTTGGGGATACATAGGTATATATAGGAGGAAGGAGTGCGTCGGTGGAGCAACAGGGGCCACGAGGAAGGCGCGCCCTAGGGGGCGCCCACCTCGTGACCGCCTCTGTTACATCTTGGAGTAGGGTCCAAGTCTCCTAGATCACGCTCGGTGAGAAAATCACGTTCGAAGGTTTCATTCCGTTTGGAACTGTTTGATATTCTGCTTTCTTGAAACACCAAATAGGCAAAAAACAGCAATTACAGGCTGGGCCTCCGTTAATAGGTTAGTCCCAAAATAATATAAAAGTGGAAAATAAAGCCCAATATAGTCCAAAACAGTAGATAAAGTAGCATGGAGCAATCAAAAATTATAGATACGTTGGAGACGTATCAGTCATCCCCAAGCTTAATTCCTGCTCGTCCTCGAGTAGGTAAATGATAAAAAAAAGAATTTTTGATGCGGAGTGATACTTTGGCATAATTTCAATGTAAATCTTCTTAATTGTGATATGAATATTCAGATCCGAAAGATTCAAGACAAAAGTTCATATTGATATAAGAAATAATAATACTTCAAGGATACTAATCAAAGCAATCATGTCTTCTCAAAATAGCATGGCAAAAGAAAGTTCATCCCTACAAAATCATATAGTTAGGCTATGCTTCATTTTCGTCACACAAAGATGTTCCCAACTTCTATACCCCCGATGACAAGCCAAGCAATTGTTTCATACTTAAATAATCTCAAACTTTTTCAACCTTCACGCAATACATGAGCGTGACCCATGGATATAGCACTATGGGTGGAATAGAATATGATGATGGGGATTGTGTGGAGAAGACAAAAAAGGAGAAAGTCTCACATTGACGAGGATAATCAACGGGCTATGGAGATGCCCATCAATTGATGTCAACATGCGGAGTAGGGATTGCCATGCAACGGATGCACTAGAGCTATGAATGCTCAACAGAAGAAAACTAGTGGGTGTGCATCCAACTCGCTTGCTCACAAGACCTAGGGCATTTGAGTAAGCCCATCGTAGGAATATACAAGCCAAGTTCTATAATGAAAAATTCCCACTAGTAGACAACGTATGAGACTCACTACATGAAGAACAAGGTGCTACTTTGAAGCACAATATATGAGACTCACTACATGAAGAACAAGGTGCTACTTTGAAGCACAAGTGTGGAAAAAGAGATAGTAGCATTGCCCTTTTTATTTTTATTTTTTTTGGCCTTTCTTTTTTTGGCCTTTTTTTGGGCAATGCTCTAATAATGAGGACCATCACACTTCTATTGATTACAACATAAGGATTACAACTCGAAACTTAGAACAAGATATGACTATATGAATGCCTCCGGCGGTGTACCGGGATGGTGCAATGAATCAAGAGTGACATGTATGAAAAATAATGCATGGTGGCTTTGCCACAAATACGATGTCAACTACATGATCATGCAATGGCAATATGACAAAAGTAATGTATGTCATGATGATGATGATGGAAGTTGCATGGCAATATATCTCGGAATGGCTATGGAAATGCCATGATAGGTAGGTATGGTGGCTGTTTTGAGGAAGATATAAGGAGGTTTATGTGTGATAGAGCATATCGTATCACGGGGTTTGGATGCACTGGCGAAGTTTGCACCAACTCTCAAGGTGAGAAAGGGCAATGCACGGTACCGAAGAGGCTAGCAAAGGCGGAAAGGTGAGAGTGCGTATAATCCATGGACTCAACATTAGTCAAAAGAAGTCATCAAAAATCAAGTAATACACGCATGCTCCTAGGGGGATAGATTGGTAGGAAAAGACCATCGCTCGTCCCTGACCGCCACTCATAAGAATGCACAAGCCAGGTACACTTCATGTTTCAAATTTGTTACACAACTTTAACCATACGTGCATGCTACGGGACTTGCAAACTTCAACACAAGCATTTCTCAAATTCACAATTACTCAACTAGCACGACTTTGATATTATCACCTCCATATCTCAAAACAATTATCAAGCATCAAACTTATCTTAGTATTCAACACACTCAAAAGAAAGTTTCACATATCTTGAATACCAAGTGTTGGGGATATTACCACTAGATGTAAACCGGCCAGCTAGGGCCGGGTTAGCACTGTTAGTGGTGTAATCGTAGAAAGGCCCAAGGCCTATAGCCGGCTAGAGCTTGTAGCCGTAAACCGGCCTGATGTATGACTTGTATTGTAAGTTAGGAATAGAGAGATACTAACCATGATACGAGTATGAACCGGTTGGGACTCTACAAACCGACGGGCGTCACTCGTGTATATAAGGGGACGACCCGGCGGCGGTTCAGGACAGACAACGACAACTCGAGCCTAGGCGAAGCTTGTTTGCTCCCTAGCCATCGAGACTACATCAATTCCATCACAACTAGACGTAGGCTTTTACCTTCATCGAAGGGGCCGAACTAGTATAAACCCTTGTGTCTTTGCGTCCGCTTTAACCCCTGCAAGTAAACCCGTAGCGATGGCTCCACGACTAAGTCCTTACGCTAGGACATCTGCCGTGACAAATCCACGACAGTTGGCGCCCACCGTGGGGCTATCGCACGATGGTTTGACGATCTTGGAGGGCAAGCTCAAAGGACTCGAAGGCTACGTCGTGGGCCGGATGACCAAGAGTCGTCGCGGCCGGATCTACATCGACGATGCTGGATGGGGTCCCGAGGCCGATTCAATCGAGTATGGATACCGCGTCCCCTTCGGCGGCATACACGTTTTCATAGGTAAGATCGGAGGGCCTGAGCCGGACATCGGCACCGACCTCATCGAGACGGCTCAGCGCGCGCAACCTGCCCAGGCTAAACCGGCCGTGAAGCATGTCTTCGTTGGAGTCACCCATGGAGGGGAGTATGACGCCGGTTCAGAGCATGGCAGCGAGACCGTCGTTTATTCGGGCGACGAATCTTCAGCAGGAGAGACCGAGTCGTTGTACCAGCTGCAGGATGATACGATCAAGGGCTGTTCCGATGGTGATAGTATTCCGGATCCCCCAAACCAGTTAAACCGGATCGGTGTATTCATGGCCGGTATGCAGGCCGCAAACCTTTCTTCAACCGCAGCAGCAATGCTTTCCGGTTCGGCAGCGGCGAGGGCAGAGGCCCGTCGCCCGCCGGTTCAAGTTCTGTCAGATCTGTTCGATGCACTGGCAGCGCTTATGGCGGAGGACAACCCAGCAGATCAGGGGGCTCATAATGCAGAAATCGCAAGGGTGAAAGAGCAGATCACGCAAGCCAAAGCGGATCTAGCGGCAGAGAAAGAGCGTATGGCCACAGAGCGGGCCGCTTTAGATGCACAAGCCTACAAACTCATGCTCGACCAGAGTGCGTCACAGGAGGTGCTGAGGCGTTAATATAGATCGCGACTGCCGACAGGATTCGATCCTAGAAATCTCTTCGAGACCCGAGCGGACCCGAGAACCCGCCCGGACAGGAGGTAAACCGATTGAGGCACCAGAGCGGAGCGACGATCCAACCGCTACCGATGGAGCCCCCACACAGAATATGGCGGTTCCCCGCCGCACTGACGCCCGGGTCATTATTCCAATCCCATGGACAACCTTGTTGCAGCCGCCGCACGATTGAGGCGATCCCATCGAAGGAGATTCCCCTGGCAGTTGAGACACGCCGGTCAAGGAGTTCTCGGACGGCGCTGATACAAGCAGAGGCGATTCATACAGCCGTGACCGGATTCACTCTACGCCCCGCCCAAGCCGGAGCTACAGCAGGCGTATGGATGAACCGGCCATATCAAGCAACGCGCGTGACCGTGAAGCGGCCCGAGGCAATCACCAGACAGGTGGTATTCGTAATGCTTAGGAGGTAGTGGATCGGGCCCGGGCACGTAGGGAGGCCGAGTTAGCAGCACAGGATGGTGCGGATCAACGCACACCGCTTCGCCCTACCACTTTCACCGGGCCAGGAGTCGCATCCGCTTTAGGGGTGCCCTGTTTAACCCCCGCCTTACGCAATGTGCGTCTGCCCAAAGATTTTAAGGGCCCACGCAAGGTGCCGAATTACACTGCAGATCTGTCCCCTGAGGCATGGGTTGAAAGTTATGAGATGGCCATGGAGATGCTAGACGTTGATGAAGCCGCATGTGCAAAGTACTTCACCATGATGATGGAGGGCACGGCCCGTACTTGGTTAAAAAGCTTGCCGCCCAATTCTATCAGTTCGTGGGGGCAGTTACGGGCCCGGTTTATCCAGAATTTCAAGGATACATGTAAACAGCCCAAATCCATAGTAGACCTGGCGGCTTGCGTTCAGGAAGAAGGGGAGTCAACAACCCGTTGGGTACGCCGTGTGTCTGAGATTTTGCACTCCTCTGACCGGATCAATGCTGACTCGGCGATCCTAACCTTGGAAAGCAACTGCCGGTTCGAGCCTTTGAAACTTAAGCTGGGTCGTATGAAGCGGTTCTGCAATGATATGGGAACCCTCATGGCGCTTTGGTAAAATATGCCGATTCGAGCGGTACCAAGGATCCTGAAGCGGACGATGATGAAGCAGGGAAGGGAAAGAAGAACGGCAACTCTAAGCAGCAGCATTTCAAACCGGCAGGTCATGGAAACGGGGGTAAGCGCAAAGCTGACGGCAATCCGGATTTCGTAGCCAACACTAATGCACAGGACATGAGGCCAGCAAGCAGAGGCAAGGCGAATCGGGGTCCAAATGCTGGTGCAAGCCGTTTGAACTACTTATTGAATCAGCCTTGTCCCAAGCATGGGACGAAGGAATCCCCATCGAATCATCTTTGGAAAGACTGTTATATTATGCAGGAGTTCAAAATTCGACGCTTTCGATATGACCAGGGTCGTGGTGGTTCAGATCCGGTTTCCATGGGCGGGTCAGACGGAGCTTCCGTTCGTATGTAACTGTGGCAATCTCAATAATCGTAATAATCGGGGTGGCTAGCAAAAGCAACAAGAATAAAGCGGTAAAGCTATCGAGCCAACCAAAGCAGTTGAATGGTGGGCAGTATCATGTTTTCACAACCAGTCTGGACAGACGGGATCGGAAGCTTCACAAACAAGAAGTAAACTCTGTTGAACCGGCTTTGCCGCGGTATTTGCGCTGGTCAGAGCAGCCTATTGTATGGAGCAGAGAGGACCATCCCCCCCGGGTTGATAATCCGGGTCAGCTGGCATTGGTGGTAGACCCTCAGGTGGGGGGCTACAAGTTTACTAAGGTGCTTATGGATGGAGGAAGCAGTATCAATATATTGTACTATGAAACTTTCCGCCGCATGGGTCTCACAGATAAAGATCTCAGACCGTCCAATACGGTGTTCCATGGTGTAGTACCAGGCAAATCTACTTATCCTGTTGGTAAGATAGCCCTGGATGTGGCTTTTGGAGATGAGCATGATTCCCGGTCTGAAAAGCTAACTTTTGAAGTGGTGAAAATCCGGAGTCCATATCATGCCTTGTTTGGACGGCCAGCTTATGCTAAGTTCATGGCACGACCTTGTTATATTTACCTACAGCTCAAAATGCTGGGTTACAAAGGAACGATAACGGTGCATGGGAGCCGCCGAGTCGCTTTGGAATGTGAGGAAGGAGATGCAGCTTATGCAGAGGCGGTCTGTGCCACGGAGGAATTGAAGTTCTATAAGGACAATGTTGATCCGGCAGATATGACCCCTTTGAAGAAACTGACTACAGAGCATGAATCGGATCTGAAGTTTAAATCGGCAACCGAGACCAAGCTTGTTGACTTTGTGCCAAAGATTCGTCCAAGCAGTTCATCGTCATCGGTGCCAACTCGATCCCAAATAGGAAGGCGCGCCATCGAGTTCATCCGTGAGAACCGGATATCTTTGCATGGAAGCCATCGACATGCCAGGTGTACCGAGGGAACTCGCTGAGCACACACTTAATGTGGATCCTAAGTATAAACCGGTGAAACAGTTCCTCCGCCGGTTTAATGAAGAAAGGCGTAAGGCCATTGGGGAAGAAGTAGCCAGGCTTCTGGCGGCTGGTTTTATCATTGAGGTGTTTCATCCAGAGTGGCTTGCTAATCCGGTGTTAGTCCTTAAGAAAATGGCACTTGGCGATGTGCGTGGACTACAGATCTCAACAAGGCTTGCCCAGCAGATCCTTTTGCTCTCCCCCGCATTGATCAGATTATTGATGCTACGACAGGATGTGAGCGCTTAAGTTTTTTGGACGCATACTCTGGATATCATCAGATCAAAATGGCGGTTAAGGACCAGGAGAAGACGGCGTTTTTAACTCCCTTTGAAGCCTTCTGCTATGTATCTATGCCTTTTGGGCTCAAGAGTGCCCAGGCCACTTATCAGCGGTGTGTACAGAATTGCTTACATACGCAGATTGGCCGCAATGTGCATGCTTATGTAGATGACATTGTGGTGAAATCAAGACAAAAGGAGACATTGGTGGAAGATTTGAAGGAGACCTTCGACAATTTGTGCATTTATAAGATGATGCTTAATCCGGCAAAGTGCGTTTTTGGTGTTCCGGCTGGCAAGTTATTGGGGTTCCTGGTGTCTAACAGAGGAATCGAGGCTAATCCGGAGGAAATTAAAGCCATTACTTCCTTGGCTAAACCGAAGTGTATCAACGATGTTCAACGCCTAGCGGGCTGGATTGCTGCGTTGAGCCGGTTTATCAGCCGCCTCGGAGAGAAGGCCATCCCCTTATACCAGATGCTGAGGAAGAGGAATAGTTTTGTCTGGAGTCCAGCGGCTGATGAAGCCTTTGAAGATCTAAAGCGGCAATTGGCCAACCCGCCTGTTCTTGCGGCTCCGGTTGACAAGGAACCACTGTGGTTATATGTGGCAGCCAATGCACGAGCAATGGCGCGAGCCATTGTGGTAGAGCGCAAGGAGGCGAAAGGAATATCCGGTTCAACGGCCGGTTTATTATATCGATGAGGTGCTTATTGAGTCCAAGCGAGATATCCGCATTGGCGAAGCTAGTCTATGGTGTTTTTATGGCCACCGGAAGCTGAAACAATATTTCCAAGGGCATCCTATTACGATGGTCGATTCAGCTCCTTGGGTGACATCATACGAAACCGGAGGCGACGGGCGGATTGCAAAATGGGCCATCGAGCTTGGGCGCATGGGCTAAAGTATATACCACGCACAGCAAAGAAAAGTCACAAGCCCTTGTTGATTTCATTAATGATCGGACAGAGTTGCAAGCACCGAGGAGAAGCCGGATCACACATACCGGACTATTCATTTTGACGGATCCGCATAATTGAAGGCTCGGGGCTGGAGTCGTTTTAACTTCCCCACGAGGTGATAAGTTTTGTTACGCTCTCCGCCTAATGTTCCTTGTACTAATAATGCAGCTGAGTCTGAAGCCTTGCTCCATGGTCTCCGGATGGCTAAGGAGATGAACTTAAGCAGGGTTAAGTGCTTTGGTGACTCGGACCTGGTGGCTCAGCAAGTATCTGGTACTTGGGATTCTAAGGACCCCCTGATGGCCGCATATCGTCGAGAAGTGGATAATATTGCGGGTTGCTTCAAGGGCTATCAAGTGGATCATGTGGATCGCCGGAAGAACGAAGCGGCAGACGCTTTAAGCCGGTTGGGTTCTCAGCGTAAACCGGTCCCACCTAATGTCTTTCTGGACGTCTTGCACAACCCGTCGGTTCAGCTCCCTGGTGAAGCGGATTTGGCAATTCCGGATCCGGAGGCTCAGTTGGTGGCAGCATTACATGCTATTCCGGATTGGACGATTCCTTACCTTGCGATATGACGCGAGGAGAGTTGCCAGACGATGAGGTTCTGGCCAGACAAATAATCCGGCGCTCCAAATCTATGACGATTCTTAATGGTGAGTTGCATCATTGCAGTGTTTCAGGGGCGTTTCAACGCTGTGTTTCTTCTGAGGAAGGCTGTGAAATTTTAAGAGAAATTCATGAAGGGGATTGCGGGCATCACGCTGGTTCAAAATCTCTGGTGGCGAAGGCATTCCGGCATGGATTTTACCGTTAACTGCTCATGCCGGCACGGAGGACTTGGTCAAACGGTGCGATGGATGTCGAAATTCTCCAGCGTGCTCATGTACCGCACAGAATTGCGAATGATCCCAATAACGTGGCCGCTTGCACTGGGGCTGGATATGGTTGGGCCCTTTAAGCGATCCAAAGATAAGAAGACCCACCGTTGGTGGCGGTGGACAAGTTCACCAAGTGGGTTGAAGCGAACACAGCCGCCAAGTGTGATGCGCAACAATGGTGCGCTTCATCAAAAGGTGATTTTCCGTTTGGTTTTCCACACAATCATTCGACAATGGCACTAATCTGTCTAAGGGGCTATGAAAGAATTACGTGAACGTGAGCATATCCGCTTGACGTGTCGCCGCGGGCGCACCCAGATCCAACGGGCAGCAGAGCGTGCTAATCAGAAATCTTGCGAGGCATCAAACCCGACTCTGGTTCCGCATCTGAGAGAACACCGAGATGCTGGGTTGAAGAGCTCCCATCGGTACTATGGAGTATCAATACTACGCCAAACCGGCCCACAGGCTACACACTTTCTTCATGGTTTATGGAGCGTAGCAGTTCTCCCCAAAGATATCGAGCACGATTCGCCCGTGTAGCGGCTTATGTTGAAGCGGGTAATGAGGTGGCACGACAGACGCTTTGGACCTATTGGATGAGGAGCGTGATATGGCAGCTGCTCGCTCGGCGATTTACCAAGAAGATCTTCGTCGTTATCACAGCCGCCGGTTAAAACCAGAGCCTTTCAGAAGGAGATTTGGTGCCGTCTCATCCAAGACCGCATAGATATGCACAAGTTATCCCCGCCTTGGGAAGGGCCCTTTGTGGTCAACAAGAATCTACACAACGGTTCCTATTATCTGGTTGATATTCGAGAGCGTAAAGACTCACGTACATCAGAGGAGGAGACCAATAGGCCGTGGAATATAGCTCATCTTCGACCTTACTACACTTGAGTCATCGGCTCAGTTTATGTACATAGCATGACAATGTATATATTATCTTCGATATAATAAAATCGGAGCCTCGGCTAAAGCGGGGTCTCTGTCTTTCTTTTCATGAGTGGTTACATGGAGTGCTTCTGTTTTTAAAGCGGCCTCGGTTTACCCCTTGAATGCTTATATTTATCACTTGGGGCTTGGTCGTGTCGAACCAATGCAACACCTCTTGATAGGCGAAAGCCACCAGATCATTTGGGGACACGGTCACGTCTGAACCGTCACGCCTCTTGGTCGGCCAATAGGGCCAGCGTCACTTGGAGGCTTGGTCGAACCCGAACCAATGTCATGCCACTTGGCGGCGACTCGCCAAGAGTCTTTTGGGGACTGGCCGACTAGCACCATCGCTACGCCTTGGGGCTTGGTTGCGTCGACCATGGTAATGCCATCCCACCAGCTCCATGAAGCTTTACTTTTGCAAAGAGTTATTGCCTTTGTTGCCATATTTTGATATAGTCGGTATTCGATTTTTGTTGCGTTTTCAACCCGGCGAATATTTTTATCCGTTTAGCTGCCAAGAATAAACCGACAGACATGGTTTGGTATTACACCGCAGTTTTTCTCTGCTCGGTTTACCTTCTTTCCGGTTCATCCTTATGGAGTAGCATGGGGGCTTGTGCTGTTTCGGCACGCCTATGTGGGAGTTATTGTCTCCCCAGACGGTCATGGTTTTTAAAGGCCTCCGCTTCAAGATTGGCTATGCCAGCTTCATGTCCAGATATGGCAGGTATTTGTATCGCATTCTAATTGATTTTTCGATACACAAAATATATTGGATGCCATAAACCGGCTGGCGGTGTCACCGCCGCCGAGGTTCAATTTTTGGTTGCAGGGGGTATGACTCAAACAAAAGTTTCATCTATGCACAAAGGCATATCCAGCAGCAAGTTTTAACTATACTATTACAAAGCAACCACAAAGGCCCAAATGAGATCATTGTTCTTTGGGTTAAACTGCTACGGTTCAAGACTGCTCTTCATCTCCCGCCGCTTCAGCATCTTCATCTCTACCCATCGGCTAGAAATCCATAGTAGTCCAGTCGATTCCCATTAGCGCTTGGAAAACAGCCTCTTCGTGAATCAGAGATGACGGTTCAATGTCAGGAGCGTAAGTGTGCTTACGGATTGGAGGGATCAAGTTTTCCGGTTCAAACGTTGGAGCGGGCACACGCTTGTTCTGCTCATTGTATTGGGCTTGGTAGTGCTCCAAATCGGCTTCTTCGGCCAATTGACAAGCCAGCGGGCGTACCGCACGGTTTATCACCCGCAAGTCCTCTTCACTGAAGTCCGAGCCGTCTTCCTTCACACTGGGATAGCCTTGAGCTGCTTCCACGGGATCAAAATCCGGTACCCAGGCTTTGGCGCGGATCAAGGCGTTGATGGCTCCGGTTCGTGCAGCAGATTTCTTCACCTCTTCAATCCGGGAAGGAAGGATGGATAGCCGGTTCAAAGTATCTTGGATCAGGGATGGCGCTGGATTGTTATGTGACATTGTGGTAATAACGCTACTGGGCTCCGTATATAATCGCTCCACTAAAGTGTAGACAGCCTTCGCTTCTTCCGCACGTCATTTCCCAAGTGCCCAACGCGTGTGCTCGCATTTGATAACAGGATAGTTTTAAACCGAATAATGGTGCAGCAGAAAAGCATATTACACTTATTTACAAGGAACTTACCAAGATGGCGCCGTCATAGAATGCACTTGCCGCTTCACGGTGTCGGATCATCCACTACCGGTTTAAGGGCAGCTTGAGATTTTCTGCCCGCTTGAGCAAGTTAGCCTTTTCGTGGCCCGCATCACTGTTCCTTCTTCATGTTTTCCTTCACTGTTCAAAGCAGTCAAAGGCACCGGTTAGCTCCTTCTTGGCTTTTTTCTGCTTCGCCTCTTTGGGTTTTCAAAGCCATCAGAATCGGCAATCCGATCATCCTTGATCTTCACCTCACCCTGCGTATTGATAGTATGATCAGCCAACAATTCCAGTTAAAGTCTCAACCATACAACACAGTTATATGCTTGACACTTGGGGGCTAATGTACCTTCAATCTTTCTACTGCTAATGCATGGCAAAGTCCCAAGTTGAATACGAGTATTCAACTCGGCACTTGGGGGCTAATGGCTATTTGATTCTATTAAAGTGTTGTCAGGAAGTTTTTGGAATACCGGTTTAAGTATACATCGTTAAACCGGCCCTGGTGGCTATGAGGGAAGATTGCAAAGTCTATCAAAGGAAATTATCAAGTCCCAGTTTGATCAAAGATTACAAACCGGCCCTTGGGGCCTACAAGGACTACTATGCTGGGAATAAGGAAAGGAGTGTTACCTCAAACTTGTCCCTCATTAGTTTCACCAAGCCAGCTTCATAATCACGGCTACTATAAAGCCGGTTCAGGTATCCAGAATGAAGATCTTGGGCGCTTAAAGCGGCATATGTTTCCAGCTCGGCAGCCCACTTTCCTTTGTTCAAAGTTGAAGAATCCTCCTTCACAAGATGCGAGTTAAGGTTGCAGGGTTCCCCGGTTCAGAGCGGCCCATGCCGGTAATCACAACATCATCGTCTCTCGACTCGACGGATCGGGTCGGCACGGCTGCTTCAGTAGGGCTGCGAGGTTTTTCAAACCGGACAGTGCTGGCAGGTAGATCAGCAGAGGTTGAAGGGTTGACAGGCATTTCTTCTGGAATAACCTCCTCTTGAATCGGAGGGTCATTTGGAATATCTTCAGAGGCAACGTTTTCGAGATCTGGCGCCCGCTCATGATCTGAAGCAACAGCCTCTTCAACGGTTTTGTCCAAGCGAGCCTTCTTGCTGGGTTTCGGTTTGGTTCTGAAGAAACAAAGATTCAGGAACAAGGCATATTCACTACAGAAGAAATCGAAAAGCGTATGGCTGTATGGACTTACCCGACGGCTATCTTCAACGGAGGTAGCTGAGTGGCTGACGATTCGCCAGAAGATGAATGGGAGGTGACCTGATAATCGGAGTCGGACGGATTAAGAGGTTGACGGAACAAACCCGCTTTGGAATTTAAGGCAATAAAAAGGTTGGAAACCTCGGTGCGGCGCTTTCGAGCCGGGCTGTTTGGTAAACCGCGAAGTAACTACCGTCCGTCATTGTCTTGGGTTGTCAGCGACGAGCTTCATGTTGCTTTGTGTCTTTATAAGAAGTTTGGGATCCAAGTAAGCAAGAGGGTGAGAAAAGTTAACTTTCCGGTTTGCCCGGCGAAATTTTGGTGAAGGCAAATTTGTTGAATCGGAAGAGAGAATGGTTACCTCAGCAAACTCTGCGTTGCTGGCTTCAGCGTCATCCTGACAAGCATCGTCATCAATAAGACGTGTAAAAAACAAGCCAAGAGAATCAAGTTCCGGATTACCCACATCATCATCAATGGCCGGATCAGACGAAGCAGTAGTCTTCCTCTTGTGGGCGGACTTTTTGACAACTTTTGTTTTGGGCCGAATTGGCCGCCCAGCTTTGTCCGCTTTGTCTTGAGAAAGTTTTTTGCTCCAAAACGGATTATCACCCTGGATCAGAAATAATTGAGAGTTGGACATATGAAAATAACAACGGGTTTTTATAATGATACAGTCAGAGACTTACCGCAGGTGGTGCGTTGGTGGTGCAGTAAGGAGCTAAACCGGTTTGAGCGCAGAGGTGCTCCGGTTCATTCAGCATTCTCCTTCTTCAATCGAGAACTTCATCTTCGAGCAGCCCGAGCTTGGTGTGTCGGAGTGGGTCATCGACGCTGCGGTATATCGGCACATCAAACCGAACGCCGCTCAATGGCAAGATGCCCCAAGATAACCAAAGAGCGTGCGGATCAATCCCACCAAACCATTGGCCATAAAGGCTCAAGCTTGGATAGTTGTGGGGCATATTTACTTCTCTCTTTGGCAGTCAGTCTTTGCGGAAAGGGATGAGTGTTGCTTAGCCGCTCTGGACGAAAGCCAGGTAAAGGATTTTCCCCTTCAGGAGAAGTGTCTTTGCAGTAGAACCAGGTCGCGTTCCACTCTTTGGGGTGAGTATGGAGTTTGACGTGGGGATAAGTGATTTCTTTCCTCTTCTGGATAGCCATACCGCCTAGTTCTGTATTGGGGCCGTCGGTGAATTTAGTGCGACGATTTAGGTGGAAAAGATCCCTGAACAGTTCAACAGACGGTTCCTCTTGCAGATATGCTTCGGACAGCACTTGAAAGTGGCACAGGTTGGTAACAGAGTTGGGGCCGATGTCTTGGGGACGGAGCTGAAAATTGGCCATCACGTCTCGGTAAAATTTTGACCCGGGCGGTTTGAAACCCCGGACCAGGTGATCCGCGAAAACTATGACTTCCCCTTCCTGAGGTGTGGGAGGACATTCCTCTCCAGGAACTCTCCAATGGATTGTGTTTTGATCATCTAAAGCGCCGATCGATACCAGTTCTTTCAGCTGTGTCTCGGAGACACGAGAAGGAACCCAGTTGCACTCGTACACCTGTTTGGCCATCGTAAGATTTACAAGGAGAAGGATCCGGTTTAAGAAAGGGCTTATTACAGAGTAATTGATTTAAGTTATGATAAACCGGAGGCGGTTCCTATAAATCAGTTCGTTATGAGATGATGTTAGATATGTTCTGGCGGTTCAACAAGGGGACTAATGGTGTACTGATGCCGGTTCAACAGTTTTTTACTATGGTGAGTTAAACCGCCTAATCTTGGCCTCGAAGGTAATTGAAGTCATGGACAGAAACAGGTTTCACAAAATTTCATGTTTATTATGGATCAAACGCGGGCTTTCAGAAAACAGGAAATGCGCCGCGGAAGTGAAGAAGAAACGGAAGTGGACTATAAGGCGTATATGTATATGCAGAAGATCCATGGGATTAAGATGAGAAAGTACAGCAGATACGCAGGAGTCGTCATTGGTACAGAACGGGATTCATAGTATGGTTCAAGGTTAAAAAGATGAAAACGTATGAAGAACATGGCATGAAGCTCGAACCCTAGGAACAGATCTAAAATGAAGAAACAGACTGAAGAAGGGCAAGAAGCTTACCGGAAGCGGAGGAGATGCGAAGAAAGGCCGCAGTATTCTGGTACGTGCAGGTTGATGCAGCGGCCTGGGACGAAGCAGAAGTTGATGACGACGGCGGAGCTCTAAGGGCAGCGGCGCGAGGAAGAAGAAGAGGAAGCGAAGGGAGAAAAAGAATGACCCTTCGGTCCTATTTATAAGGCAGTAAAGCTAGGTCAAGCGCGTGAATCCAGGGGCTGTCATTAAGGAAGGTGTTATAAAGGATAAGCTTCAAGATGACGTCATGCCGGTTTACAGTGACCAGGAGCAACGATGTCATGCCGGTTTACAGTGACCAGAAGCAACGATGTCATGCCGGTTTACAGTGATCAGAAGCAATGACGACGTGGTGGTTTATTAAACAAAAGAAGATGTCCAAGATGCAGATTCTGTGAAGGATTGACATGAACCAGTTCAAATCAATCTGGGGCCTAATGTTGGGGATATTACCACTAGATGTAAACCGGCCAGCTAGGGCCGGGTTAGCACTGTTAGTGGTGTAATCGTAGAAAGGCCCAAGGCCTATAGCCGGCTAGAGCTTGTAGCCGTAAACCGGCCTGATGTATGACTTGTATTGTAAGTTAGGAATAGAGAGATACTAACCGGGATACGAGTATGAACCGGTTGGGACTCTACAAACCGACGGGCGTCACTCGTGTATATAAGGGGACGACCCGGCGGCGGTTCAGGACAGACAACGACAACTCGAGCCTAGGCGAAGCTTGTTTGCTCCCTAGCCATCGAGACTACATCAATTCCATCACAACTAGGCGTGGCTTTTACCTTCATCGAAGGGCGAACTAGTATAAACCCTTGTGTCTTTGCGTCCGCTTTAACCCCTGCAAGTAAACCCGTAGCGATGGCTCCACGACTAAGTCCTTACGCTAGGACATCTGCCGTGACAAATCCACGACACCAAGTATATTAATATTAAGCAAATTACCATGCTGTTAATGACTCTCAAAATAATCTAAGTGAAGCATGAGAGATCAATAGTTTCTTTTAAACAAATCCACCACCATGCTCTAAAAGATCTAAGTGAAGTACTAGAGCAAAAATTATCACGCTCAAAAGATATAAGTGAAGCACTATGAGCAAAACTATCAAGCTCAAAAGATATAAGTGAACCACATAGAGTATTCTAACAAATTCCAATTCATGTTTGGATCTCTCAAAAGGTGTGTACAGCAACGATGATTGTGGTAAACTAACAAGCAAAGACGCAAATAATACAAGACGCTCCAAGCAAAACACATATCATGTGGTGAGTAAAAATATAGCTCCAAGTAAATTACCGATGGAAGTAGACGAAAGAGGGGATGCCTTCCGGGGCATCCCCAAGCTTTGAATTTTCGGTGTCCTTGGATTATATTGGGGGTGCCATGGGCATCCCCAAGCTTAGGCTCTTGCCACTCCTTGTTCCATAATCCATCAAAAGAATTCACCCAAAACTTGAAAACTTCACAACACAAAACTCAATAGAAACCTTGTGAGCTCCGTTAGAGAAAGAAAACAAAGAACTACTTAAGGTACTGTAATGAACTCATTCTTTATTTATATTGGTGTTAAACCTACTGTATTCCAACTTCTCTATGGATTATAAACTATTTTACTAGCCATAGAGTCATCAAAATAAGCAAACAACACACGCAAAACAGAATCTGTCAAAAACAGAACAGTCTGTAGCAATCTGTAACTAACGCAAACTTCTGGAGCTCTAAATATTCTACCAAAATAGGAAGTCCTGGAAGATTGGTTTATTGAACAGAGGCAAAAAGAATCAACACAAAAGCACGTTCCTGTGATTTAACAAAATTATATCCGTGCGCGCAAAGTTTCTGTTTTTCAGCAGAATCAAATCAACTATCATCGTAGGTTATCCTATAGGTTCTACTTGGCACAAACACTAATTAAAAGATAAAACCACATCCAAGCAGAGGTTAGATGGATTATTTATTCCTAAACATAAGCAAAAACAAAAAAACAAAAATAAAATTGGGTTGCCTCCCAACAAGCGCTATAGTTTAACGCCCCTAGCTAGGCATAAAAGCAAGGATAGATCTAGGTGTTGCCATCTTTGGTAGGCAATCCATAAGTGGCTCTCATGATAGATTCATATGGTAATTTTATTTTCTTTCTAGGGAAGTGTTCCATGCCCTTCTTTAAGGGAAATTGAAATCTAATATTCCCTTCCTTCTTATCAATAATTGCACCAATCGTTCTAAGGAAAGGTCTACCAAGAATAATAGGACATGAAGGATTGCAATCTATATCAAGAACGATAAAATCTACGGGCACATAATTCCTATTGGCAATAATAAGAACATCACTAATTCTTACCATAGGCTTTTTAATGGTGGAATCCGCAAGATGCAAGTTTAGAGAGCAATCATCAAAATCACGAAAATCTAGCAAATCACATAAAGTTTTGGGAATAGTAGAGACACTAGCACCCAAATCACACAAAGCATGAAACTCATAATCTTTAATTTTAATTTTAATAGTAGGTTCCCACTCATCATAGAGTTTTCTAGGGATATAAACTTTCAACTCAAGTTTTTCTTCATAAGATTGCATCAAGACATCAACAATGTGTTCGGTAAAGGCCTTATTTTGACTATAAGCATGAGGAGAATCTAGCACGGATTGCAACAAGGAAATACAACCAATTAAAGAGCAACTTTCATAATTAAATTCCTTGAGATCCAAAATAGTGGGTTTAGCAACATCTAGGTTTTTATTTCTTTAAATCCCACTTTCATCAATTTCATCATCAAGATCTAGAAACTCTGAATTCTTAGAACGCCTTCCAGGTAAAGGAAGATCATATTCAGTTTCATCAAGATTCATATTGCAAAACAAAGATTTAATGGGGGACACATCAATAACTTTTAGATCATCATCTTGAGTTTCATAAGAATTGGAAGAACACGCTTTAATAAAGGCATCTTTGGAAGCGCGCATCCTAGCGGTTCTTTCTTTGCACTCATCAATGGAAATTCTCATGGCTTTGAGAGACTCATTGATATCATGCTTAGGAGGAATAGACCTAAGCTTTAAAGAATCAATTTCAAGAGAAATTCTATCAACGTTCCTAGCCAAATCACCAACTTTAAGCAATTTCTCTTCAAGCAAAGCATTAAAATTCTTTTGTGAATTCATAAACTCTTTAACACTACTCTCAAATTCAAAGGGCACCTTATTAAAATTTCCATAAGAGTAGTTGTAGGAATTTCCATAATTATTAGAAGGATTACTAGGATAAGGCCTAGGATTAAAATTCCCTCTATATGCGTTGTTTCCAAAACTATTCCTACCAACAAAATTCACATCCAAAGATTCATTATTATTCTCAATCAAAGTAGACAAAGGCATATCATTGGGATCAAGAGAAGTATTTTTAGTAGTGTCGGGGATATAACTATTTGTAAGCCGCCCAGGAGGGGCCGGGTTACGCAAGAAGATTCACCAGAGAGAAGCCCAAGACCAAGCATGAAGATGGCGGTTCAATAAAGGGCTTAAGGCCCACAGGCGGCTTAAGGCCCGTTGTAGTAAACCGCCATAAAGGCATGACTTGTATCATAAGGTAGACTTAACTAGTCACCGAGTCGGACATTGTTTATAAGCCGGCCGGGACTCTGTAAGCCATAGGGCGTCAACCCGTGTATATAAGGGGATGACCTGCTGGCGGCTTAGGGCAAGAAACAACTCATCGAGAGCCGGGCATAGCATATCTTGCTCCCTGGTCATCGAAACATCAATATCAACCCAACTAGACGTAGGCCTTACCTTCACCGTAAGGGGCCGAACTAGTATAAACCCTCTCGTGTCCTTTGTCCCGATTTAACCTCTTCAAGCTTCCTAGTTGCGATGGCTCCACAACTAAGTCCTTTCACAAGGACATCTGACGTGACAATTCCACGACAGTTGGCGCCCACCATGGGGCCAGCGCACGGTGGATTTGAGTTCTTGAAGGGCAACTTCGAAGGGCTCAAGGGATACGTAGTGTGACGGATGACCAAGAGTCGTCGCAGTAAGATCTACATCGACGACGAAGGCTGGGGTCCCGACGCCGGCTCAATTGAGTACGGATATTGGGTCCCCTTCGGCGGAATCCACGTCTTCATCGGCCGGATCGGTGAGCCGGGCCCCGAGCCGGACAACTGCACCAACCTCGTCGAGACGGCTCAGCGTGCGAGGAAGACCCGGACTCAACCTGCTGTGAAGCGTGCGTTCGTGGGATGCATCCATGGAGAGGAACTCTCTGAAGGATCTGAAGATAGGGTAGAGACGGTCGTCCTCTCAGACGGTGATTTGTCCGCCGGCTCAACAGATTCGTTCTACCAAGTGCAAGACGGCGTGCTCGGGGGCTGTTCCGATGGCATCAGTATTCTGGGCCCCTGTGAGCCGCCAAGATGGGCAGGAGTCTTCATGGCTGGGACTTAGCCCGGCTCAAACTCTATAGCTGTTGCAGTAGTAACGTCCGAGTTAGAAGCAGCCGGGGCAGGCGGCCCCGTGCGCCCACCGGCTCAGGTGCTGATAGACCTCATGGACAAGCTTACGGCCCTGTTAACCAGAACGGTTATTCCTGCAGACAAAGATGAGCGTGACGCGGAGGTAGCACGGGTGCGTGAGGAGATAGCTCAGGCAAGGGAAGCCTTGGCAGCTGAGGATACTAGACTAGCTACAGAGCGGGTGTCTCTCGACGCCCGGGCACAGCGGTTGCAGTCAGAAGCTTACCAGCTCACGATGAGCTTAAACGCATCCAATGAGGTAATGAGGAGGAGACATCAGAAAACCCAGTCCCGTTTACCTCCTAATTACGACCCTCGGGTTCTTTTTGCTACACCCGGAGCCGGCCCAAGTAACCCGCCAGAGGTCAATCAGCTTATGACAGCCGTAACAGGAGGGCCGGCTCAGCCTCGGGAAATGGCACCACCTCACATGAGCATGCCACCGTCGCGTTATGTGCCGATTCCACCGGGTCACTTTTCCAACCCAATGGAGAACTTAATTGCAGCTTCAACACGTTTGGCGGCTCTTCTCATGGACGGTGATGACCCGGCGGCAGTGGAAACCCGGAGAGTCGGAGAACTTCTCCAGACGGCCTTAGCTCAGCAGGAGACCTTTCTTACAGCCGGGACAGAATTCATTCAACTCCCCCGCCTTGGTTAGCGCCGCCTCGCCAGAATCGGAGCCCGAGTTACAGCAGGCACATGGAGTCGGAAGCTTTGTCAAGCAACGCCCAACGCCGTAACCAGCCCGGTGGCTATAATCCGGTGCAATATTGAATACATCAGGAGAACGAGCGGGCGGCTCAGTTAGAGGCTCAACAGACGGCACATCAAGATTTTCCAGAGTATCCAACAACCTCCGTTGAGGCAGGAGTAGCCACTAGAACCGGTGGTGTTCCTTGCCTGGTGTCGGCTTTGCGTAATGTGTGGTTGCCCAAGGACTTCAAGGGACCTCGAAAGGTGCCGAATTACACGGCCGACTTACAGCCTGGAGCATGGATCGAGAGTTATGAGATGGCCATGGAGCTGTTAGAAGTCAGTGACGCGGCGATGGCTAAATATTTCACCATGATGTTAGATGTAACGGCCCGGTCTTGGTTAAAAGGTTTGCCACTCAATTCCATTGGTTCATGGTAAGAGTTAAAGGCCCGGTTCATCCAGAACTTCAAGGACACCTGTAAGCAATCTATGTCGATTGTGGACTTGACGAATTGTAAGTAGGGGGAGGGTGAATCCACCGCCCATTATGTCGTGGATTTGTCACGGCAGATGTCCTAGTGAAAGGACTTAGTCGTGGAGCCATCGCTACGGGTTAACTTGAAGGGGTTACAGCGGACACAAAGACACGAGGGTTTATACTAGTTCGGCCCCTTCGATGAAGGTAAAAGCCTACGTCTAGTTGTGATGGAATTGATGTGGTCTCGATGGCTAGGGAGCAAATAAGCTTCGCCTAGGCTCGAGTTGTTGTTCTCTGTCTTGAACCGCCGCCGGGTCGTCCCCTTATATACACGGGTGACGCCCGTCGGTCCATGGAGTCCCATACCGGTTCATATTCGTACCTCGGTTGGTCTCTCTCTATTCCTAACTTATAATACAAGCTTACATATCATGCCGGATTACGGCTACAAGTTCTAAACCGACTATAGGCCTCGGGCCTTCATCTGCTTACATTACTAATGAAGTTAACCCGGCCCAAGTAGGCCGGTTCACGCCCAGTGGTAATATCCCCAACATTAGGCCCCAGATTAATTTGAACTGGTTCATGTCAATCCTTCACAAAATCTTTGTCTTGGACATCTTCTGGTAATTGATAAACCGCCATGTCGTCATCATCTCTGGTTGCTGTAAACCGGCATGACGTCATCACGAAGTTTAACATTTATGACGCCTCTTTTATTAATAGATCTGCGATACCCAAGTCATCAGCTCCACTTTCCGAAATTTTGGCTCCTAGATTCGCGCGCCTGACCCACGTCTGTTGCCTTATAAATAGGACCGAAGGGTCATTTCCCTTTCTCTTCTTCGTCTCTTTCTCTTCGTCTTCCTTGCGTCGCCAGCCTCGGAACTCCCCCGCCGCCGTCGACCTCTGCATTGTCTTGGGCCGCTGCATCAACCTGAACGCACCAGAGCACTGCGGTAGCCTTCCGCATCTTCTTCGTTTCCAGTAAGCCTTCTTTCCTTCTTGACATAGATCTGTTCTTAGGGTTTTATGTTCTTGCCGTGTTCATCGCTTGCTCATGCTCGTACCCAGACTCCTAGATAGATCTGTGAAGCCCTGCTCTGACTAGCAGTAACTTCGTAGCATCCGCTTGTAGTTTCTCACTCAAGTTTATAGATCTCATCCACATACCTGCCCATTGATTTACTTCCGTTCCGCTTTACTCTTTTGAATATTTTCTGTTTTTTCTGAACTTGCTTCAGATCCACTGCTACAATAAGATTTTGTGAAACCTGTTTCTGCATACTTAGCCACCCGCAATTGCCTCCAATGTTTAGATCAGGCGGTTTAACTTAATATAGAAAAAGTTAGTAAACCAGTATACACCATTAGTCCCCTTGTTGAACCGCCAGAATGTTTTTATCCATATGATGCTACCTCATAGAAATCCGGTTTAAATATACTGCCTCCGGTTTAGCATTGTTCAGACCAGAACCTTCTTTAATCCAACACATTCTTGAACCGGAATCATCGATTTCTTGTAGATCTCACCATGGCCAAACAAGTATATGAGTGCAATTGGGTTCCTTCTCGCGTCACAGAAACTCAGCTGGACGATTTAGTCTTGATCGGCACTTTAGACAGCAAAGATACTATCCATTGGAGGGTTCCTGGTGGTGAATGTCCTCCCATACCTCAAGAGGGAGAGGTTCTAATCTTTCCAGATCATTTAGCCCGGGGCTTCAAACCGCCCGGTTCTAAATTTTACCGGGATGTGCCAGCCAATTTTCGGCTCCGCCCGCTAGATATTGGCCCCAACTCTGTTACCAACCTATGTCACTTCCAAGTGCTCTCTGAGGTATACCTTCAAGAGGAGCCTTCAGTTGAATTGTTTAGAGACTGCTTCCACTTAAACCACCGCACAGAATTTACTGATGGCCCCAATACCGAACTGGGCGGTATGGCAATTCAGAAAAGAAAAGAGATCACTTATCCCCACGCCAGAATACACAGTCACCCTAAGGAGTGGAATGCAACATGGTTCTACTGCAAAGACACTTCTCCTGACAATGAAAATCCCTTGCCTGGCTTTCGTCCGGAGCAGCTCAGCAACACTCACCCCTTTCCAGAAAGATTAAGTGCCAAGGAAAGAAGTAAATATGTTCCGCAACTGTCCAAGCTCCGAGCCTTCATGGCCAACGGTTTAACAGGAATAGATCTTGCACGCTGTTGGATATCATGGAGCGTACGGCCTCTCAGCCGGCGCTTCGGTTTGATGTGCAAGTACACTGATAGCGTCGATGACCCGCTCCGACACACTAAAATCCAGCTCTCTGATGATAAAGTCACAGATGCTGTGAAGAAAATGTTGAATGAACCGGAGCATCTCTGCGCTCAAACCGGACTGCTCCCTTTCTGCGCTACCAACAAACCGCCAACTGTAAGATTTTGATTGTTCCTTTATTGAACCTGCTATCGCTATCTCCGTCTGACATCAATTACTGCTTAACCAGGGTGATAATCCGTTTTGGAGCAAGAAGCTTCAACAAGACAAAACGGAGAAACCAGAACGGCCAACCCGGCCAAAGACCAAGGTCATGATGAAGCCTGCTAAAAAGAGGAAAACCACTGCTTCATCTGATCCGGCTGTTGATGATGATGTGGGTAACTCGGACCTTGAGGTAGAACTCGATTCACTAGGCTTACTTTTTACACGCCTTATTGATGATGATACTTGTCGATGATGGCGCTGAAGCCATAATCTTGATGTCGCCGAGGTAACTATTCTCTCTTCGATTCAGATCCTTTGCCTTTGCCAAAATTTCGCCAGGCAAACCGGAAAGTTAAATTTTCTCATCCTCTTGCTTATTTGGATCCCAAATTTCTTTTGAAGACTCAGCAACATGAAGCTCGCCGCACAACCCGGCACAGCGGCCAGGTAGTTGCCTCCGCTGGTTTACCAAACAGTCCGGTTCGAAAATGTCGCTCCGAGGTCTCCGACCTTTTTATTAATTTATATCCTAAAGCGGGTTTCATCCGTCAACCTCTTAATCCGTCAACCTCTTAATCCGTCCGACTCCGATTATCAGGTTACTTCTCATTCTTCCTCTGGTGAATCATCGGCCACTCAACTACCGCCACTGAAAACGGTCCTTTGGTAAGCTAAGCTGAACATATGCTTCTGGTATATTGTGTTATAACTTATGCTGTTTCTTGACTCTTTGTTTCTCTTTCAGGGCTAAACCTAAACCGAGTAAGAAAGCCCGCCTGGACAAAGCGGCTGATGAAGATGTTGCTCCTGAACAGGATAAAGCACCAGATCTTGAAGCGTTCGTTCATGAGGATATTCCCAATGATCCTCCTTTGCAAGATGATGCTATTCCTGAGGAAAGGCCTATCAATACTTCAGCCCCTGCTGATCCGCCTGCCAGCTCCGTCCGGATTGAAAGATCCCGCAGTCCTGCCCATAAACCGACCGCGCCAACGCAAACCGGTGAGTCCAAGGATGATGATGTTGTAATTACCGGCGTAGGTCGCTTTGAACCAGGGAATCCTGTCGCTTTAACCAAGCATACAGTGAAAGTGGATTTTTCTGGCAAGAACAAAGGCAAATGGGATGTGGAACTGGAAACATATGCTGCTCTGAGTGCCCAAGATCTTCATTCTGGCTACTTGAACCGGCTATATACTAGTCGTGACTGTGAAGCTGGCCTGGTAAAGATGATGAGAGACAAATTTGAGGTAACTTCCTTGTGCTTCTTCTTTCTTTACTTAGTGCCGCTGTATTAATCCTCCTAGCCCCCAAGGGCCGGTTTGTAACCTTCTTCAAACCGGGACTTGAATATAATCTTCCTTACTTTGAAAACCGTCAATGTAGCCCCCAAGGGCCGGTTCAACTTAGCATAGTTTAAACCGGAACTCCATTAAAGACTCTAACATCAGATCATAACTGAGCAAATAGCCATTAGCCCCCAAGTGCCAAGTTGAATACCTGTATTGAGCATGGGACTTTGTGATTTAGTAATAGATGAAAAGTGAAGGTGCATTAGCCCCCAAGTATCAAGCGTATAACTTGTTATGTGGTTGGTACTTCAAATTCTTGGACCGTTTGTTTAAAGCCAAGTATTATCTGTACGCAGGCTGAAGTGAGGATCAAAGAGGACCGCATTACTAATCTGCAAGAAACTCTGAAAACTCAACAAGTCGAAACTGACAAAGCAAGGGAGGAATTGACCAGTGCCTTGAACATCACGGAACAGCTAAAGGAGGGCTTCAAGAAGGATCGGGCTGATTGGGCCACTGAGAAGGCCGCTTTAATAAAAAGAGCTGAAAATGCTGAAACTGCCCTTAAACCGGTGGTAGATGAGGTGACCGCCGTAAAGCGGCAAATACACTCCATGACCGCTGCTATCTTTGGTAAGCTCCTTTTGGTTTCTGTGACAACTCGGCACGCTTATAATAGATCCGGTTTGTAATCGTTCTGTCTTTATTGCGGTACACGCATTGGTCACTTAGGGTCAGATGTTCAAAAGAAGCTGAAAGCTGCCTACACTTTAGTTGAACAACTGTATACCGGAGCGCAGCGAATCATTACCACAGCCTCTCATAACAATCCGGCACCCTCTTTAATCCAAGACACTCTTAATAGGTTGTCAATGCTTCCTGCTCGGATTGAAGAGCTGAAAAAAATCTGCTGCTCGAACCGGAGCCATAAATGCCTTGATCCGGGCAAAAGCATGGGTGCTGGATTTCGATCCTGTTGAGGCAGCTCAAGGCTATCCCAACTTGAAGGAAGATGGCTCCGAGTTCAATGAAGATGATTTGAGGGCGATAAACCGTGCAGTATGCCCTCTGGCATGTCAATTGGCTGAAGAGGCAGACTTGTCGCATTATCAAACCCGGTACAACGATCAGAACAAACGAGTGCCTGCACCAACTCTTGAAGCGGAGAATCTGATTCCTCCAATCCGTAAGCATACTTACGCTCCTGATATTGAACCATCTTCTCTGATCCATGAAGAAGCTGTCTTTCAAGCTTTAATGGGAATCGACTGGACCACTGTTGATTTCCAGCAATGGATAGAGACGAGGAAGCTGAAGCGGCGCAGGACGATGAGCAGGCTTGAACCGGAAGCCGGTTTGGATAGGCTACTTTACTATGATCCGCCAGAAGAACAATGATCTTATTTGGGCACCGCGTTGCCTTGTAATAGAATAACCAATTCTTCCGCTTTAAATATGCCTTCGTGCATAAGTACTGATGCTTTTGCTTGAAATCCTCAATTTATATTTCCTGCAATCAGAAAATCTTGAACTGCGGTGGCGGTTATACCACCAGCTGGTTTATGATCTTGATACATATATCATCAATGTGTTTAAGACATATAACCAAATATGTGATACAAAATACCTGCCATCGCTGGGCATGAAGTTGGCTTAGCCAGGCTTGAAACGGAGGTGTTATAAACCATTACCGTCAAAGGGGAGAAAACAACTCCCATGTAAACCATGCTGGGTCATTATGAGCCCCCCTGTTACTCCATGATGTTAACAGGAAAGGTAAACCGGGTGTATTTCTCCGGATTAAAAATGAACCGAATCCGTCAGCTGAACCGGTAAAAAAGTGTTGTTGGTGTGAAGGAAACACAACAAAAATTAAGAAATAGCCATAAAAGAAATATGGAAGCAAAGGCAATGATAAAAACCGTTTGCAAAAAATATGCTTTACTGAGCTGATCAGATGGTGTTACCATGGTCGGACAGGACCAAGTCCCCAATAGGAGTGACAATGGTTCAAGTCAGCCAGGTCCCCAAATGAAACCGTGGCATATATGCCAATCAAAAGGCGTGGCAATGGTTCGGGTTCGACCAAGCCCCCAAGTGATTTTGTGGCCTTAGGCCGATCAAGAGGCGTGACTGGTTCAGACTTGACCATGTCCCCAAGTGATCTGGTGGCTTCTACCTATCAAAAGGTGTCGCGTTGGTTCGGACACAACCAAGGCCCCAAGTGATATAAAAAGCAAATTTCAAGGGGTAAACCGGAGGCCGCTTTAAAACAGAACCACTCCATGTAACCACACATGATATGAAAGGACAGAGACCCCGCTTTAGCTGAGGCTCCGGTTTTATTATATGATATATACACTATCATAATATGTACATAGATAGAGCCAATGGCTCAGGTGTAGTAAGGCCGAAGATGAGCTATGTTCCACGGCCTGTTGGTCTCCTCCTCTGATGTGCGTGAGTCTTTATGCTCTCGAATATCAATCGATAATACGACCCGTTGTGCGATTCTTCTCGACCACGAAAGGTCCCTCCCAAGGTGGGGATAACTTGTGCATATTCGTCTGGTCTTGGATGAGCCGAAGCGCCAAATCTCCTTCTTGAAAAGTTCTGGTTCTGACCCGGTGACTGTGATAGCGACGAAGATCTTGTTGATAAATCGCCGAGCGGGCAGCCGCTATGTCACGCTCCTCACCCAATATGTCCAAAGCGTCTTGCCGTGCTGTCTCATTGCCACTTCAACATAAGCCGCTACACGAGGCGAATCGTGCCGGATATCACTAGGGAGAACCGCCTCCGCTCCATAGACCATAAAAAACGGCGTGTATCCTGTAGATCGGTTGGGCGTAGTATTGATACTCCATAGCACCGATGGTAGCTCTTCAACCCAACATCCCGGTGTTCTTTGCAACAGAACCATAAGCCGGGGTTTGATGCCTTGCAAGATCTCTTGATTAGCTCGTTCTGCCTACCCATTGGACTGGGGGTGACCCACTGATGATACGTCAAGTCGGATGTGCTCACGTTCACAGAATTCCTTCATAGCACCCTTGGATAAATTGGTACCATTGTCAGTAATGATACTGTGTGGAAAACCAAACCGGAAAATCACCTTTTTAATGAACTGCACTGCTGTAGCTGCATCACACTTGCTGACAGGCTCCGTTTCAACCCACTTGGTAAACTTGTCAACTGCCACCAAAAGGTGGGTTTTCTTATCCTTGGATCTTTTAAAGGGTCCAACCATATCCAGCTCCCATGTTGCAAACGGCTAAGTGATTGGAATCATCCTCAATTCTTGAGCCGACACATGAGCACGCCTTGAAAATTTCTGACAGCCATCACACTGTTTAACCAAGTCCTCCGCATCGGCATCTTGCCGTCAACCATAGAATCTGTGGATTTAAACGCCTTTGCCACGAGACTTTGAACGGCGTGGTGACCACAATCCCTTCATGGATTTCTTGTAAGATTTCACAGCCTTCCTCGAGAGACACAACGTTGAAACGCATACGATACCTTGCAATGATGCAATTCGCCATTGACAATCGTCATAGACTTGGATCGCCGGACTATCTGCCTGGCTAGAATCTCATCCTCTGGCAACTCTCCCCGGTTCATGTACGCAAGATAAGGAACTGTCCAATCTGGTATGACATGCATGGCTGCCACCAATTGAGCCTCCGGATCAGGAATAGCCAAATCCGCTTCACCTGGGAGCTTGACTGACGAGTTGTGCAACACATCAAGAAAGACATTAGGCGGGACTGGTTTACGCTGAGAGCCCAACCAGCTTAAAACGTCCGTCGCTTCATTTTTTCGACGATCTACATGATCCACCTGATAACCCTTGAAGTGACCCACAATAGTATCCACCTCACGACGATATGCAGCCATAAGTGGGTCTTTAGAATCCCAAGTGCCAGACACTTGTTGAGCCACGAGGTACGAGTCACCGAAGCACTTAACCTGACTTAGGTTCATCTCCTTAGCCATCCGGAGACCATGGAGCAAGGCTTCATACTCAGGTGCATTATTAGTACAAGGGAACATTAAGCGGAGAACATAACAAAACTTATCACCTAGTGGGGAAGTTAATACGACTCCAGCCCCTGAGCCCTCCAATTGCCTGGATCCGTCAAAATGGATAGTCCAATATGTGTGATCCGGCTTCTCCTCTGGTGCTTGCAACTCAGTCCACTCATTGATGAAATCCACAAGTGCTTGAGACTTCACCGCCGTCCGAGGTACATATTTCAATCCGTGCGGCCCAAGTTCTATAGCCCACTTGGCAATCCGCGATCACCTCCGGTTACATGATGATATCGCCTAAGGGAGTTAGGCCGACCAACGTGATGATAAGTGCCCACGAAATACTACTTCAACTTCCGGCTCGCCATGAAAACCCCATATACCAGCTTCTGCCAATGCGGATATCTTTGCTTGGATTCAATAAGCACTTCACTGATATTAATAAACCGGACGCTGAACCGGATACTCCTTGCCTGCCTCTTTGCGTTCCACCACAATAGCCACGCTAACTGCACGAGCATTGGCCGCTACGTATAACAATAATGGCTCCTTGTCGACCGGAGCCGCAAGAACAGGCGGATTGGCTAATTGCCGCTTCAAGTCCTCCAATGCTTCATCAACAGCCAGACTCCAGATGAATTGATCTGTTTTTCTCAGCATCTGATATAAAGGGATGGCCTTCTCTCCGAGGCGGCTGATAAACCGGTTAAGTGCGGCGATCCGACCCGCCAAACGCTGAACATCGTTGATACACTTCGGTTTAGCCAGGGAGGTGATAGCCGTAATCTTCTCCGGATTAGCCTCAATTCCTCTGTTGGATACAAGAAAACCCAGTAACTTGCGTGCCGGAACACCAAAGACACACTTGACCGGGTTAAGCATCATCTTGTAAACCCGCAAGTTGTCAAAGGTTTCCTTCAAATCATCAACTAGCGTCTCCTTCTGCCTTGACTTGACTACAATATCATCCACATAGGCGTGCACATTGCGGCCGATTTGTTTATGCAGGCAATTCTGTACACACCGTTGATAAGTGGCTTGGGCGCTCTAGAGCCCGAAAGGCATAGATACATAGCAGAAGGCTCCAAAGGGAGTAATAAACGCCGTCTTCTCCTGGTCCTTAACCGCCATTTTGATCTGATGATACCCAGAGTATGCATCCAAAAAACTCAAACGCTCACAGCCTGCAGTGGCATCAATAATCTGGTTAATGCGGGGGAGGGCAAAAGGATCCGCTGGACAAGCCTTGTTAAGATCCGTATAATCCACACACATACGCCAAGTGCCATTTTTCTTAAGAACCAGCACCGGATTAGCAAGCCACTCTGGATGGAACACTTCAATGATAAAGCCAGCCGCTAAGAGCCTGGCCACTTCTTCTCCAATGGCTTTGCACCTTTCTTCGTTAAACCGGCGGAGAAACTACTTTACCGGTTTATACTTGGGATCAATATTAAGAGTGTGCTCAGCGAGTTCCCTCGGTACACCTGGCATGTCAGAAGGCTTCCATGCAAAAATGTCCCGATTCTCACGGATGAACTCGATGAGCGCACTTTCCTATTTGGGGTCCAAGTTGGCACTGACAGTGAACTGCTTGGACGAATCGCCTGGCACAAAGTCAACAAGCTTGGTCTCAGCTGCCGATTTGAACTTCAGATCTGAATCATGCTCTGTAGTGGGCTTCTTCAAAGGGGTCATGTCCGCCGGATCAACATTGTCCCTATAATATTTCAACTCCTCCGTGGCACAAACCGACTCTGCATAGGCCGCATCACCTTCCTCACATTCCAAGGCAATCTTGCGGCTCCCATGAACCATTATTGTCCCTTTGTAACCCAGCATCTTGAGCTGCAAATAGATATAACAAGGCCGTGCCATGAATTTGGCATAAGCCGGCCGCCCAAACAAGGCGTGATACAGGCTCCGGATTTTCACCACCTCAAAGGTTAGTGTCTCGGATCGAGAATCATGCTCGTCCCCAAAAGCCACCTCCGGGCTATCTTACCAACAGATATGCTGATTTGCGGGCACCACACCATGGAACACCGTATTAGGCGGTGCGAGATCTTTGTCTGTTAGCCCCATGCGACGGAATGTCTCGTAGTACAGGATGTTAATACTGCTCCCTCCATCCATGAGTACTTTGGTGAATTTATAACCTCCCACCTGAGGGTCTACCACTAATGCCAATTGGCCCAGATTGTCAATCCGGGGGGGGGGGGTGATCCTCCCTGCTCCACACAATAGGCTGCTCCGACCAGCATAAGTAACGTGGCACAGCCGGTTCAACAGAGTTCACCGCTGGCTTGTGAAGCTTCCGGTCGCGCTTATCCAAGCTAGTTGTGAAAACGTGATATTGTCCGCTGTTCAACTGTTTTGGCTGGCTCTGATAACCCGACTGCTGCTGCTGCTGCTGTTGGTTGTAACCCCCTTGACCGCTCTGATTATTCTGGTTATTATTGCCGCCTTGATTGAAACCTGAACCGGCAACTCCATCGTGACCCGGCCCATGGAAACCGGATCCTGAACCGCCGCCTGACCCGCGGTCATACCGGAAGGCATTAGAGTTTTTAAACTCCTGCATAATGTAACAATCCTTCCAAAGGTGGTTAGCCGGCGCCTCCTTCGTCCCGTGTTTTGGGCAAGGCTGATTCAACAAATAGTTCAAGCGATCCGGGTTAGGATTTGGAGCCCCATTACGATTTGCCGCTTTACCTCTGCGCCGCTGACCCTTGTCCTGTGCGTTAGTGTTAGCCACAAAGTCCATGATGCCGTCCGCCTTGCACTTGCCTCCGTTTCCATGGCCCGCCGGTTTGTACTGATGCTCCTTGGAGTTGCTATTCTTCCTTCCCTTCCCTGCTTCATCATCGTCAGTCTCGGGATCCTTGGTACTATCAGAATCAGCATACTTCACTAAAGCGGCCATGAGAGTTCCCATGTCATTACAGAACCGCTTCATACGCCCCAATTTCAATTTTAAAGGCATAAACCGGCGATTGCCCTCGAGGTTAAGATCGCAGAGTCAGCATTGATCCTGTCAGACGAGTGCAAGACTTCCGAAACGCGGCATACCCAATGGGTTGTTGATTCTCTGTCCTCCTGAACACAAGCCGCCAGGTCTACTATGGACTTGGGCTGCTTGCAAGTATCTTTGAAATTCTGGATAAACCGGGCCCGCAACTGGGCCCATGAACTGATAGAATTTGGCGGCAGGCTCTTCAACCAAGTACGGGCCGTGCCTTCAAGCATCATGGTGAAGTACTTTGCACATGCGGTCTCATCCACATCCAACATCTCCATGGCCATCTCATAACTCTCTACCCATGCCTCTGGAGATAAATCAGCGGTGTAATTCAGCACCTTGCGCGGACCCTTGAAATCTTTGGGCAGGCGTACATTGCGTAAAGCGGGGACTAAACAGGGTACTCCCAAAGCGGATGCGACCCCTGGCCCGGCAGAGGTGGTAGGACGAACCGGTGTAGGCTGATCCGCCTCATTCTGTGCCGCTAACTCGGCGTCCCTTCGTGCCTGGGCCCGGTCCACTACATCCTGAGCATCATGATCACCGCCTGCCGGGTTATTGCCACGGGCCGCTTCACGGCCCCGCGCATTGCTTGATATGGCCGGCTCGTCTAGGCACCTACTATAGCTCTGGCTCGGACGAGGTGTGGAATGAATCCGATCGCGGCTGTATGAATATGCCTCCTGTTGAATCAAAGCGGTCCGGAGAAGTTCCTTAACCCGGCGCATCTCTATTGCTTGTGGAGAGTCTCCTTCAACTGGGATAGCTTCTAATCGCGCAGCAGCCGCAACAAGATTGTCCATAGGGTTAGAATAATGACCCGGAGGTGTCTGGACCGGCGGAGGAATCACAATGTTCTGTCGAGGAGGTTCCATCAGGCGGGGTTGGACCGTCGCTCCTGGCACTGGTGCCTCGACCCGGTTTACCTCCTAGTGCCCCGCCGGATTACTGGTTCCAGCTCCCGGAGTGTGGAAGAGATTTCGAGGGTCAAACCCTAGCGGCAGGCGTGATCTGTGCTTCCGCTTCAAGACCTCCTGTGATGCGTTCTGGTCGAGCATGAGCTTATAGGCCTGGGCATCCAAAGCGGCCCGCTCTGTGGCCATCCTGTCGTTCTCCGCTGCTAGGTCGGCTTTTGCCTGCATAATCTGCTCTCTCACTTTTGCAACCTCCACATCATGGGCCTCCTGATCCGCCGGATTGGCCTCTGCCATAAGTGCCGCTAGTGCGCCAAACAGGTCAGATAGAACTTGAACCGGTGGGCGCACAAGGCCTCCTGCCCCTGCTGCCACTGCCGCTGCTGACCCGGAGAGCATTGTTGCTGCGGTTGAAGAGTGATTCGCCGCCTGCGTACCGGTCATGAATATTCCAACCCGGTTGATCGATGCAGGGGTCCGAATCTGCCGCCATCGGAACAGCCCCTAATCTGGTCATCTTGCAACTGGTACAATGATTCAGTCTCTCTGGTTGAGGACTCGTCGCCGGAGTAGACGACGGTCTCGCCACCGTATTCTGACTCATCATCATGCTCTCCTCTGTTGATGACTCCAACGAAGGCACGCTTCACAGCCGGTTTAACCTGGGTAGATCTCGCACTCTGAGCCGTCTCGACGAGGTCGATGCAGATGTCCGGCTCAGGCCCAGGCTCACCGATCTTGCCGATGAAAACGTGTATGCCACCAAAGGGGAACCGTTATCCGTACTCAATCGAGCTGGCTTCGGGACCCCATCCTGAATCGTCGATGTAGAGCTTGCCACGACGACTCTTGGTCATCCGGCCCACAGCATAGCCTTCGAGTCCTTTGAGCTTGCCCTCCAAGATCATCAAACCGTCGCGCGATAGCCCCACGGTGGGCGCCAACTGTCGTGGATTTGTCACGACAGATGTCCTAGTGAAAGGACTTAGTCGTGGAGCCATCACTACGGGTTAACTTGAAGGGGTTAAAGCGGACACAAAGACACGAGGGTTTATACTAGTTCGGCCCCTTCGATGAAGGTAAAAGCCTACGTCTAGTTGTTATGGAATTGATGTGGTCTCGATGGCTAGGGAGCAAATAAGCTTCGCCTAGGCTCGAGTTGTTGTTCTCTGTCTTGAACCGCTGCCGGGTCGTCCCCTTATATACACGGGTGACGCCCGTCGGTCCATGGAGTCCCATACCGGTTCATATTCGTACCCCGGTTGGTCTCTCTCTATTCCTAACTTATAATACAAGCTTACATATCATGCCGGATTACGGCTACAAGTTCTAAACCGACTATAGGCCTTGGGCCTTCATCTGCTTACATTACTAATGAAGTTAACCCGGCCCAAGTAGGCCGGTTCACGCCCAGTGGTAATATCCCCAACACATTGGGTACGCCGGGTCAAGGAGATAATTCATTCATCTGACAAGATGGATGCCGGCTCTGCAGTCCTTATGTTGGAGAAGAATTGTAGCTTTGAGCCGCTGAGGTAGAAACTGCGGCGCCTTAAACGTGACTGCAAGGATATGGGTACGCTGATGGCGTCTTTAGTTAAGTATGCCGATTCTGATAGTACCAAGGATCCCGCGTCTGACGATGAGAAGACAGGGAAGGGAAAAAGGAACGACAACGGAAAGGGTCAACAGCATAACCCGGGGAATCAAAGCGACAATAAGCGTAAGGCGGACGGTAACCCGGAGTTTGTGGCCAATGCCAATACGCAAGGTAACAATCAGAGACGTAAGGGTAAGCCGCCTCGATCCGGCGGGTCAGGCCCATCTCTTGAACAGCTACTCAATGAGCCCTGCCCGAGACACGGCACCAAGGAGCGGCCTGCCACACACCTATGCAAAGATTGCACGATCATGAAGGCGTTTAAGAATTCCAACACCTATGATGGTCATAATGGGTCTGGTGGCGGTTCAGGGGCTGGCGGTTTTCATGGCCCGGGCGGCGGCTCAGGCTCCGGCTTTCAGGGACATCAAGGAGGCTATACTCAACAGCAGTCTGGTCAAGGAGAGCAGCAGCAGCAGCAGTCGGGTTATCAAAGCAACCTGAAGTAGTTGAATGGTGGGTAGTACCACGTGTTTACCACTATTTTATGCAAACGTGACCAGAAGGTTCATAAGAGGGCCGTGAATTTTGTCGAGCCGGCAGTTCCCCGTTACTTGGAGGTGGTCAGAACAGCCCATTGTATGGAGCAGAGAGGATCACCCTCCATGGGTCGATAATCCGGTTCAGTTGGCCTTAGTGGTAGCACCTCAGGTTGGTGGATATAAATTCACTAAGGTGCTCATGGACGGGGGTAGTAGCATCAATATCCTCTATTATGAGACCTTTCGACGCATGGGGTTAACTGATAAAAAGCTGAGGACATCCAACACTGTTTTCCATGGAGTGCTCCCTGGTAAGTCGGCTTACCCAGTTGGCAAGATTGAGTTGGAGGTGGCCTTTGGAGACGAATATGATTCCAGAGCTGAGAAGTTGACGTTTGAGGTGGTCAAAATCAGGGGCCCATATCATGCTCTGTTTGGGCGGCCGGCTTATGCTAAGTTCATGGCCCGGCCGTGTTATGTTTATTTGCAGCTCAAGATGCCGGGTCACAAGGGCACCATCACTGTGCATGGAAGTCGGAAGGTGGCGTTGGAGTGTGAAGAAGGTGACGCGGCTTATGCTGAGTCGGCCTATGGAGCGGAAGAGCTCAAATTTTATCAACATAATGTTGACCCAGCAGACATGACCTCCCTGAAGAAACCAACTACAGAGCACGACCCAGCATTGAAGTTTAAATCGGCGGCCGAGACAAAGCTTGTTGACTTTACCCTGGGTGACCCTTCTAAGCAGTTCAGCATCAGCAGCAATTTGGATCCCAAATAGGAAAGCGCGCTCATCGAGTTCATCCGTGAGAACCGGGACATCTTTGCATGGAAACCTTCTGACATGCCGGGTGTACTGAGGGAACTCGCTGAGCACACTCTCAATATTGATCCGAAATATAAGCCGGTCAGGCAGTTTCTTCGGTGTTTTAATGAAGAAAGACGGAAAGCTATTGGAGAGGAAGTCGCCCGGCTCTTAGCGGCCGGGTTTATTATTGAAGTTTTTCACCCGGAGTGGTTGGCTAACCCGGTGCTTGTCCTCAAGAAGAATGGCACTTGGCGGATGTGTGTGGACTACACGGATTTAAACAAGGCTTGTCCGGCTGATCCCTTTGCTCTCCCCCGTATTGATCAAATCATTGATGCTACGGTGGGTTGTGAACGTTTGAGTTTTTTGGATGCTTACTCTGGTTATCATCAGATCAAAATGGCAGTTAAGGACCAGGAGAAGACGGGTTTCATCACTCCGTTTGGAGCCTTTTGTTATGTATCTATGCCATTTGGACTCAAAAGCACCCAGGCGACTTATCAGCGGTGTGTGCAGAACTGTTTGCACGATCAAATTGGACGTAATGTTCATGCTTATGTGGATGACATTGTGGTGAAGTCTAGAGAAAAGGAAACCTTGATATCTGACTTGAAAGAGACCTTTGATAATCTCCGGGTTTACAGGATGATGCTTAACCCGGCCAAGTGTGTGTTTGGTGTACCTGCGGGCATGCTCTTAGGTTTTCTGGTGTCAAACAGAGGCATCGAAGCTAGCCCGGAGAAGATTAAGGCGATTATCTCTCTGTCTAAGCCGGCGTGCATCAATCATGTTCAACAACTGGCGGGTCGTGTTGCCGCTTTAAGCCGGTTCATAAGCCGGTTAGGTGAGAAGGCGCTACCGCTATATCAGATGATGAAGAAAACAGACACTTTTGTCTGGAATGATGCTGTTGATGTTGCCTTTGAAGACCTGAAGAGACAGTTGTTTGAACCGCCGGTTCTTGCGGCTCCCATTGATAAAGAGCCGATGCTGCTATACATGGCTGCCAATTCACGAGCCGTCAGCGTTGCCATCATGGTGGAGCGTAAGGAAACTGGCAAGGAGCATCCGGTTGAACGGCCGGTTTATTACACGAGTGAGGTGCTCATTGAGTCTAAACAAAGGTATCCACATTGGCAGAAACTCGTTTACGGAGTGTTCATGGCCAACCGGAAATTGAAGCAATACTTTCAAAGTCATCCTATAACTGTGGTAAGTTCTGCCCCTTTGGGAGATATCATCCAGAATAGGGAGGCCACAGGACGAGTCGCCAAGTGGGCCATCGAGCTTGGGCCTCATGATTTGAGATATATGCCATGTACTGCCATTAAGTCTCAGGCCTTGGTGGACATTATCAATGATTGGACAGAATTACAGGCACCTGAGGAGAAGCCAGATAACACATATTGGATGATTCACTTTGACGGGTCCAGGCAGCTAGAAGGCTCGGGGGCTGGAGTGGTGTTAACTTCCCCTCGAGGTGACAAATTTTGTTATGTACTCCGGCTTATGTTTCCATGTACTAACAATGCAGCTGAGTACAAGGCCTTACTCCATGGTCTCCGGATGGCTAAGGAGATGAACTTAAGCTGGGTAAGATGCTTGGGCGACTCAGATCTCGTGGCTCAGCAGGTGTCAAGCAAGTGGGATTCCAAGGATCCCCTTATGGCGGCTTATAGTCGTGAAGTAGATGTTGTGGCTGGTCACTTCAAGGGTTATCAAGTGGAGCACATTGATCGAAGGAAGAATGAGGCGGCTGATGCTTTAAGCCGGTTGGAATCCCAATGTAAGACGGTGCCACCTAACATCTTTCTCGATATTTTACATAACCCTTCTGTCAAGGTGCCTACCAAGGAAGAGCTAGCAGTGCCAGACCCGGAGGCACAGCTGGTGGCGGCTCTTCACGTTATCCCGGATTGGACAGTACCCTATTTTGCTTATATGACCCGGAGTGCGTTACCCGAGGATGAGACCTTGGCAAGACAAATCGTCAGGCGCTCCAAATCTATGACGATTGTTAACGACGAGTTACATCACCTAAGTGTCACTAGGGCGTTTCAACGTTTTGTGTCCCCTGTAGAAGGCCAAGAAATACTTCGTGAGATCCATGAAGGGGATTGTGGCCATCATGCCGGGTCAAAATCTCTGGTAGCAAAAGCTTTCCGTCATGGTTTCTACTGGCTGACGGCTCATGCTGATGCGGAAGATCTGGTCAGCAAATGTGACGGTTGTCAAAAGTTCTCACAACGAGCTCATGTGCCGGCTCAAGAATTGAGGATGATCCCAATCACTTGGCCGTTTCCAGTTTGGGGGCTTGACATGGTTGGGCCTTTCAAGAGGTCTAAGGATAAAAACAAACATCTCCTGGTGGCAGTGGATAAGTTTACAAAGTGGGTTGAGGCAGAGCCGGTCAGTAAATGTGATGCAGCCACGGCGGTTCAATTCATGAAAAAGGTGATCTTTCATTTTGGTTTCCCACATAGCATCATAACTGATAATGGCACTAATCTCTCCAAGGGTGCCATGGAAGAGTTCTATCAAAGAGAACATATCCGGCTTGATGTTTCGGCTGTTGCTCATCCTCAATCCAATGGTCAAGCAGAAAGAGCTAATCAAGAGATCCTGAAAGGTATCAAGCCCCGGCTCTTAGTCCCCTTACAGCGGACTCCGGGTTGTTGGGTGGAGGAGTTACCTTCTGTGTTATGGAGCATCAACACTACACCTAATAGATCTACAGGCTACACGCCTTTCTTTATGGTGTATGGTGCAGAGGCGGTCCTGCCAAGTGACATCCGGCACGATTCACCCCGCGTGGCGGCTTACGTTGAGGCTGACAACGAAGAAGCTCGTCAAAATGCACTTGACTTATTAGATGAGGAGCGAGACTTGGCAATAGCCTGCTCGGCGATTTATCAACAAGACCTGCGCCGCTATCACAGCCGCCGGGTTAGGAGCAGAACCTTTCAGGAAGGCGACTTGGTGCTCTGGCTCATCCAGGATCAGTCTGATATGCACAAGCTATCCCCGCCTTGGGAAGGGCCCTTTGTGGTCAGCAAGAATCTGCACAACGGGTCATACTACCTCATTGATGTTCGAGAGCACAAAGACTCACGTAAGTCAGAGGAGGAGACCCATCGACCGTGGAATATTGCTCATCTCCGGCCTTATTATACTTAAGCCACTGGCTTTCAGGATGTATATTTTTTTAACAATGTATATATTATATAAAGAAATAAAGCAGGACCTCCGTCCTTTTTACCCTCAAAAATCTATGTGTCTTCTTTACCAAGTAGTGGAGACAACCAACAGGGAGCGGATCACATCCAAATCCGGCTTTCCCTTTGGACTGGCTTATGATCATATCTGAATCTAGCCATGGTCACTTGGGGGCTTCCTGTTCAAACCTAGGTCGTATTCGAACCAAAGAGAACATAGTTGTCGATACCCACTTGATCGGCATACTGCCAAACCCACTTGGGGGCTTCTTGATCATATTTGAATCATAGCGTAACCCCTTTGGGTCTGACGTGGATCGTATTCGAATCAATGTCATTAAACAACTCTTATGTTCACTTGGGGGCTTCCTGTTCAAACATAGGTCGTATTCGAACCAAAGAGAACATAGCTGTCGATACCCACTTGATCGGCATCGCCAAAGCCACTGGGGGCTATATGATCGTATCCGAATCTTAGCTTAACCCCTTTGGGACGGTTTTCTGATCATATTCAAATCAGGATCCTGGGAACATTGCTTATTATCCGTTATAAATATAATCTCTAGCTATCTTAAAACCTTCCTGCGAGCATTGTGAGATGGTTCTTGATTCTTCCGTTTTAATATTGATTACCCCAGGTTCTAAAGTGCCAGGTAAAGCATCATATGAGCCGGGAAAATTATCAAAGGGTTTGCAGGTATGCTATTGTGATTATATTTAATCATAAACCGGCCTGTATATGATGTCTTTGGGTTATGTTCCGGGTTATCAATACTCTATATTAACCCCTGGCACGATAAACCGCCAAGAAAATTTTGCTTGTTTTATGTGCAGGATAAGGCAAAGCAAGTTAAACATCAAGGAAATAAGCGGTCAATGTAAGCCAGCAAAATATAGTGATGGCGGCTTACGAAAGTAATAAGCACCATAAACATGCGCAAGGGCATGACAAACATTAAGAGGTTTTTTCTCTCCTATTACAAGACTCCCCGAGTCTGAATAAGTGAAGCATTTTTTTGGTAAAGTTATAAAACGCCTGGCGGTTCATTCCTTCGGCAGGCTTGAAGACTCCGGATTATCCTTCTCCGCCTCTCCGTCGGTTGCTTTGTCCTGGAAGGTGGACGAGGCCCAGTCAATGCCACTCAAGTCTTCAAACTCAGCTTCATCATCTATTAAACCGGCCGAGTCCACTTCAGGGGCGAAGGTATGCTTACGCGTTGGAGGGATCAGGCTGACTTGGTCGTATGGAATGTTTGGGATTCTCCGGTTCTCGCTATCATAGCCCGGCGAATACTTAGTAAGATCAGTATCATTCCCAATAAGGGTAGCCAAGGGACATATGACTTTGACACAGGCGGTGAAATCTTGATCATCAAATGCAGTACCGTCCTCCTTCAGGCTTGGATATCCAAGAGAGAGTCGACCAAGTCAAGCTCGCACCCATGCCTTTGCCCTGCTTAATGTGGCCACGGCTCCGGCTCTTGAAGATGCCCGCCTTAAATCATGAATTCGTTGAGGCAGCACTGCGAGATGCTTCAGCACATCTTGTAGGAGGTGGGGAGTGGTATTTGATAAGGCCACAACGGCCAAGGCACGTTGTGACCCGGAGTACAACTGTTCTACTAAGGTGTAAACCGCCTTAAGCTTAATCAGCATGTTTTGCTTGAGGTGTGTACTCCTGGGGCCTGCATGTTCACAAGCATAACAATGAGCCGGAGGTAACCATTACAATAGTCATTGGAAGATTACAATGCTTAAGGTTTTGCATAGTAACTTACCGAAGATGGCTGAGACCATTTGGGATATCTGCCGTTTCAAGTCAGATAACTCAGTTGTTGCCTCTGCAAGAGCTGTTTCTGCCGTCTCAGCCCAAGTCACCAGTGAAGTTTTCTCATCAGCCTAGATTTTCTTCTCTGACTCAGAATTTTGCTTCAACTTCTCTTGTAAAGAGACGCTGAATTCAAACTTGAAATTGGCCTTCTTAGTTTCAAGCTCTTGAAGTTTCAGTTGGCTCTTCAGGTCAGCAAGTTCCGACTCAAGTTGACTTATGGTGGCCTGTATTGATACCAGGTTATGGTAAGAATCATGGTAAGGTAACATTCAAGTCCTAAACATTTTACAAGTTAAGATATTTGGCACTTGGGGGCTAATGTATGCTTAAAAAATTATTTTACCTACCCTACCGAGTCATACATATTGAGTCTCAAGCACTTTACAAGTAAAGATACTTGACACTTGGGGGCTAATGTGTAACACAAATTCAAAGTCTCATACTATCACCGGGTTAAATATATTCACTTTAAACCGGACAAATTAATAGTAAGCAGATTTCTAAGTCTACAGCGTATGTATTCATAAGCAATAGACTTGGGGGCTGGTACAGTAAGTAAGATTTAGGAAAATAGCATAAGTTATACCTCAGATTTGTGTTGTATTTGTTTCACCATGTCAATTTCCAGGTCACGACTATTATGCACTTGGTTCAGATAGCCCGAGACTATATCACCAATGCTTGTGAGTATAGTCAGTGATATCCTGTTTGGGTTTTCGACGTTGGGAAAATTCTTCCTTGGCAGTACATTGGGCAAGAACAGTAGGCCAACCCGGTTCAACATATTGACTCTTCAGATATTCAACTTCCGGGTTAGTCGTCTTGGCCGGACTAGGAGCTTCCGGGTTATCAGAGTTGCGAATAACATCTTCAGCAGGCGGGTCAGAAGTTGGCATCGGAATATCAGAAGCTGGTTCAGGCGGCGGTTGATGGGTAGAGCTGTCAGGAGCGGACGAGTCAAGCGCCGGCTCAGTGACAACCGGGTCTTGGGACGGCTTATTTTTCCTTGCCCTCTTGCTGGGTTTCACTTGCAGGCTGTCAATAAAGGTAGAAGGATGAGTATAAAAGCATAAGTACGGTAAAACTTAAAGTAAGAAAGGTTGCATTACCCGGGAGCCGTTTTGAAAGCCGGCATGTTTGATTGCATCGACTTCGTTAGAGGAAGGAGAGTATCTGATAATTGAGTCGGATGAATTGACGGGTTGGCGAATCAAACCCGCCAAAGGTAAAGCAGAACGTAAATCGGAGATAACCTCGGTCCGACGCTTCCTGGGTACATCGAGTAAGCCGGAGGAGAGTTCTGCGTCTTGATTGGCCCGAGTCTGCCTCCGATTCTCAAGCTGTTGTTGCTTCCAAAGAAATTGAGGATCTTGGTAAGCAAGAGGATGTGAAATCTTACTTTCTGGGTCACCCTTTGGATTTTTTGCTTTGGCAAAGGCTCTGAATCGGAGGAGATTATAGTTACCTCTTCGTCAATTGCTTGACTGTTCCCTGTATCCTCCTGAAAGGATAGAATGTCAGTAAAGTAACGACAAAGGAGTTAAGAAAATCAAAGGTTTACCTCTTCATCATCCGAAGAAGAGTCATCCAATTTAAACATATCGGAGGTGTTGGGTTTCTTCTTCTCTGAGGTGCCCATCTTGGCGGCTTTCCTTTCGGTTTTCTTGGCTGCCCTGGCTTGTTTGGCAGCCTCGTGGTCATATTTGACCTTCCAGAAATTATCACCGGTCTATAGAAAAACATAAGGAATCATAAGTACAAAGAAGGTATAACATGCTAAAGAGTATTTATTAAGATTGGTAACTCACTGCAGGGGCCGGGTTCTTCTTGCAGAAGGGAAGTAAGCCGAAGGCATTGCTAATTCTGATGCCCTCCTTCAGCGAAGGATCGGGTTGTAGCATCTTCCACATCATCCGGTAAGTCGTTAGGACTATGACGCATTGGATCATCCTTCTCGCCTGTGTAAGTACACATTAAGCCGGAGCGGCGGCTTAATGGTAGTATTCGCCAGGTGACCCAGACCCGGACCAGATCGATGTCGTTTAACCCGTTTCCTAACAGAGCTTTGATCTTCTTTATGGTGGGATTGAGGCGAGCGCCAACAATGGTCAACTTATCCGCCACCGATGGTTGGACTCAAGGCGCAGGGCCCGAAAACCGGGCAGAGGCTTCTCATCAGCCGGCGAAGTGTCTTGACAGTAGAACCATGTCTGGTTCCAATCTTTTGGGTGACTCGGCAGCTCGGCATAAGGAAAAAGGCAATCTCTCCACCGCTAGATCGAGATGCCGCCAAGCTCAAGACTAGGCCCGTTCGCACGTTCATTCTGCCGGTTCAAGTAGAAAAGTTCTCTGAACAAAAGCAGACTTGGCTCCCCTCCCAGGTACACCTCGCAGAAGACTTGGAAATTGCAAAGGTTTGACACGGAATTGGGTCCAATGTCTTGAGGTCTAAGATCAAAGAAATTCAAAACTTCCCTGAAGAATTTTGAGCCGGGAGGGGCAAATCCCCGGTTCATGTGATCCGTGAAAACTATCACCTCCCCTTCTTTGGGTTGAGGCCTCTCTTCAGACGGGTCAGGGGCACGATAAGACATGACCTCCTTTTTTGGCAAGTGGCCAGACTTCATGAACTCAGTAAGTTTACTCTTAGTAACTGTGGATGGGACCCAATTGCAGGTTACAGGGGCCTTGGCCGCCTTAGGTGCCATGACAACAGTTGAGCTATTGCAAAATAAGAAGATCCGGTTCAATTTTAACCCAGGAGAAATATCCTAATTATTCAAGGTGGTGGCTTAATGAGGGGCCTAATGATATAAGGGTGTCTGTGCAACAATATTTAAGCCGCTACAAGTATCAAGAGCAGTTCAAAATTCTTAAGGTCATGAGAAGCAAGCAAGGGTCACAGACCAGTGTCATTCATTTAAGCCGGCTACTTGGACAGTTGTGTTTCAGAGCATTTGACAGAAGCAGTTTTCCGGGTGATAAAAACAGATTTCATAATCTTCTACTCATATTTGAGATCAAAGGTCTGTTCTGATATGAAAAAATTTCTAGACCTAAAAACTGATGCATGCGTGTTCATAGGCTCGAATGAGGCCTTTTTACAGAGAAAGGAATCTGCCATTTATCCTAAACAAGTGCGGCAACAACTACCACGGCTATTTTATATCATTTTTAGATCAAAAGAGGCGTCTAAGAGGAAAACTAACAAGGGTTGGGCTCTAATGGTGATGAACTCCGATGAACTCGAGGAAGCTCTAATGCAGATCTAAGCAAGGAAGGGAAGGGAACTTACGGATCTGGATGGGCCGCGCAGGTTCGTCGCGTTTCTCTGGTTCAACCAGGTCGATGCAGCGGCCTGAGATGGTGAAGACAGGAAGCCCGACATTAGCGGTGGCGGAGCTCGAGAGGAGGCAAGAGGAAGAAGACGACTAGAAGGAGGAGAATGGGAGACCTAGGTCGCACCTATTTATAAGGAGAGGATAACTGAGACGGCGCGGGAAACAAGGAGATAAGAATTATTATCCAGCGGCCCCGACGCCTCGATTTTCGGAACAGTCAGTAAAAACAGAGATCCGTTGAAAGATACGGTGGAATAGAAAAAGAATTTAAGAAAACGATGATGGCACAGCGGCTTAACCCGGATCCAAAAGATGACGTCATGGCGGGTTAAAGAAAACCTTTTTGCACGAACAGAAGACTAAAGATTTATTTCTTAAAGTATTTTTAAGATTGATATGAACAAGTTCAAACCAATCTGGGGCCTAATGTCGGGGATATAACTATTTGTAAGCCGCCCAGGAGGGGCCGGGTTACGCAAGAAGATTCACCAGAGAGAAGCCCAAGACCAAGCATGAAGATGGCGGTTCAATAAAGGGCTTAAGGCCCACAGGCGGCTTAAGTCCCGTTGTAGTAAACCACCATAAAGGCATGACTTGTATCATAAGGTAGACTTAACTAGTCACCGAGTTGGACATTGTTTATAAGCCGGTCAGGACTCTGTAAGCCACAGGGCGTCAACCCGTGTATATAAGGGGATGACCTGCTGGCGGCTTAGGGCAAGAAACAACTCATCGAGAGCCGGGCATAGCATATCTTGCTCCCTGGTCATCGAAACATCAATACCAACCCAACCAGACATAGGCCTTACCTTCACCGTAAGGGGTCGAACTAGTATAAACCCTCTCGTGTCCTTTGTCCCGATTTAACCTCTTCAAGCTTCCTAGTTGCGATGGCTCCACAACTAAGTCCTTTCACGAGGACATCTGACGTGACAATTCCACGACAAATAGCAAGCATCTTCATAAGTTCAACCATCTTTTCACTCAAAACATTGATTTCTTCTATAGCATGCACTTTTTTACTAGAAGATCTTTCGTGTGCCATTGAGAATAATTAGCCATAATATTGTCAAGCAATTTTGTAGCATCTCCTAACGTAATTTCCATATGTGCCTCCTGCTGCCGAATCTAAAAGATTTCTAGAAGCAAAATTCAATCCGGCATAAAAAAATTGTATGATCATAAATAAATTCAAACCATGAGTAGGGCAATTGCGAAGCATCAATTTCATTCTTTCCCAAGATTGGGCAACATGCTCATGATAAATTTGTTTAAAATTCATAATATCGTTCCTAAGAGTGATGATCTTAGCGGGAGGAAAATACTTAGATATAAAAGCATCTTTCCACTTGTTCCAAGAATCAATACTATTTTTAGGCAAAGACAAACTCCAAACTTTAGCACGATCTCTAAGTGAAAATGGAAATAACTTCAATTTGAAAATATTGTTATCCGTATCTTTCTTCTTTTGCATATCACACAAATCAACAAAATTGTTTAGATGAGTAGCGGCATCTTCACTAGGAAGGCCGGCAAACTGATCTTTCATAACAAGATTCAGCAAAGCGGTATTGATTTCACAAGACCCAGCATTATTAAGAGGAGCAATCGGAGTACTAAGGAAATCATTATTATTGGTATTCGAGAAGTCACACAATTTGGTATTATCTTGCGCCATGGCAACAAGTAATCCAACACACAAGCAAACAGAAAGGCAACGGGAAAAGGCAAACGGGAAAGATAGGAGGAGATTGGGAAAGAGAGGGCGAATAAAACGTCAAGGGTGAAGTGGGGGAGAGGAAAACGAGAGGCAAATGGCAAATAATGTAATGCGAGAGATAGGGATTGTGATGGGTACTTGGTATGGTTGACTTGCTTGCGTGAGCCTCACCGCAACGGCGCGTAAATTCTTCTTGCTACCCCTTGAGCATTTGCGTTAGATTTCCCCGAAGAGGAGAGGATGATGCAGCAAAGTAGCTTAAGTATTTCCCTCAGTTTTTGAGAACCAAGGTATCAATCCAGTAGGAGACCACGCACAAGTCCCTCATACCTACACAAAACAATAGCTCCTCGCAACCAATGCGATTAGGGGTTGTCAATCCCTTCACGGTCACTTACGAGAGTGAGATCTGATAGAGATGATAAATAATATTTTGGTATTTTTGGTAGATAGATGCAAAGTGAAAAGTAAAAGGCAAAGTAAAAACAAAGCAAGTAATAAAGTAATGGAGATTGATATGATGAGAATAGACCCCAGGGCCATAGGTTTCACTAGTGGCTTCTCTCAAGAGCATAGACATTCTACGGTGGGTGAACAAATTACTGTTGAGCAATTGACAGAATTGAGCATAGTTATGAGTATATCTAGGTATGATCATGTATATAGGCATCACGTCCAAGGCAAAGTAGATCGAAACGATTCTGCATCTACTACTATTACTCCACTCATCGACCGCTATTTAGCATGCATCTAGAGTATTAAGTTAAAAACAGAGTAACGCCTTAAGCAAGATGACATGATGTAGAGGGATAAATTCATGTAATATGATAAAAACCCCATCTTGTTATCCTCGATGGCAACAATACAATACGTGCCTTGCTGCCCCTTCTGTCACTGGGAAAGGTCACCGGAAGATTTAACCCATAGCTAAGCACTTCTCCCATTGCAAGAACTACCAATCTAGTTGGCCAAACCAAAAGGATAATTCGAAGAGACTTGCAAAGATAACTCAATCATACATAAAAGAATTCAGAGAAGATTCAAATATTATTCATAGATAAGCTGGATCATAAACCCACAATTCATCGGTCTCAACCAACACACCGCAAAAAGAAGATTACATCGAATAGATCTCCATGAGAGAGGGGGAGAACATTGTATTGAGATCCAAAAAGAGAGAAGAAGCCATCTAGATACTAGCTATGGACCCGAAGGTCTGAAGTAAACTACTCACACTTCATCGGAGGGGCTATGGTGTTGATGTAGAAGCCCTCCATGGTGGATGCCCCCTCCGGCAGAGCTCCGGAACAGGCCCCAAGATGGGATCATGCACTACTAGGAAAAGGGCTATAGATAGGATTGATTCTAATGGCGCACCATGGAAGCAGTGCGCCACTACTATATACTAATGGCGCACCTGTTTGAGATACGCCATTAGTGTGTAAGACACTAATGGCGCACCGTAAACCGGGTGCGCCACTAGTATGAATTATTTTTTTTCCATTTTCCCATACATACTAATGGCGCATCTGGTCCATAATGCGCCATTACTATCTATAACTACTAATGGCGCACCAAGCGAAAGCGCCATTATCAGAATTTTGTTTTATTCTTTTTTTTTGCAAAACTACTAATGGCGCATCGTCGCACAGTGCGCCATTAATAGTTTAAACTAGTAATGGCGCACTAAGAGGAGATGCGCCATTAGTATATATACTTATTATTTTTACTTTTTTGCAAAACTACTAATGGCGCACCGTATGCTGATGCGCCATTAGTAACCCTGGTTACTAATGGCGCATTTTCCTACGATGCGCCATTAGTAACCTGGGACCAACAAGATATTTTGGACAGCCCACACCTACCCACTCACTTTCCCCACTTCATTCCATCCACCTCCTTCTCCAAGCTTTCGGCCATCTCCTCCTCCTCACCTCATTTCCACCATAGATTCAACAAAATTAAGTGGTGAAATTACCTTCTTTTGATAGGTAAGTAAGGGAAAGCTATCTTCATGATATAGATCTACTTTTTTTTCTCCCTAGCTCACTCCAACAACGTGCACATGCACTTTTTGTGGCCTAGCTAGATCTATGTATGTTTGTGGTGTTGCATATATGTTTGTGTTTGAAGGTACCGGTATTTGAAATATGCGATAGTTGCCAATATTTTGCCGGAATGTTTTGATTCATTTCCGTTTCGGCGAGAATTTTGGCACTATGCATTCTTTTTGGTCCTATTTTTAGGGAAGGTCATGCCAAATTTTTTCTTGGTTCTAACATATCGTTTTGCTCTACCCATGACGACCATAGTCCGCACGATGACCGAAGGCATCGTGAATAGGTTTTTGAGCTCCTTGAAGGCGAGATGCTTCAAAAGAACGAGGCGGAGATAAGATGTCCATGTCGAAGATGCAAGTGAAGAGCCTTATTGCGGACCCGGATTCCGGCAGGTCTTGGGACCACCGCTCTTGCGTGGTTTCATGGATGGCTATCGGTGGCAAGGTGATGAAGATGACTATCAAGTCGTCCATGGCGGGGCCGGCAAGAAATGAGGAAGGGCGACAAGACAAGTACCACCGCAGCGAGGGCGGGCGAGAAGACGAAGAATCTCGAGGACATGATCACGGCGGTGATCTTTGTACACGATCATCATGTAGAAGATGTCGTACATGATGATGAGGAAGATCAAGGCGAAGGGCATGATCATGAAGATGAAGATGCCGGGCGGACGGCGATGGAGGCTGGGTGCAGGACCCTCATATTCAAGAGTCGCTTCTCAAGCGGACGGATAACGCAAGAGCTGCCGCCGAGAGAAAGCCAAGCTGGATCAACTGGAGATAGACGCGGTTACTCCATTGTATGAAGGATGCAGGCCGAGGATACCCGCCGAAAGTAACGCTCACGGCTCGAGATGAAGGTAAAACACAAAATGACCGGCGCGTGCTTCGACGAGAACATGTCATTCAGCACGAACGTCTTCCCAAGGGGAACAAGTGCCCGACCAGTTCGAGGAGGCGAAGAAAATTGTGTGTCCTATGGATTTACCGCACGTGAAATACCATGTGTGCATGAACAATTGCATCATTTATCGGGACAAGCACGCGGAGTCTACCATATGTCCGGTGTGCGGCGTCACTCGATACAAGAAGAGGAAGAAAGCTCCTCGAAAATCGGTGTGGTACTTTCCGATCACTCCTCGTCTGCAGCGGTATTTCGCGGACCCTAAGGTAGCAAAGCTCCTGCGTTGGCACGCGGATAGGGAGGAGAAGAAGCGAAGATGACGCAAATGATCCGGAGATAGATAAAAATGACAAGATCTTTGAGTCACCCTAAGGATGCGAGCGATGGCAAGCGTTGAACTTGAAGACCTGAATTTGGGAAGGATCCAAGGAACATCGTCTTTGGCGCGAGCACCGATGGAGTCAATCCGTTTGGCAGCGAGAAGCACACATAGCACCTGGCCTGTGTTTGTGTGGATGTACAACCTTCCCCTGGTTGTGCATGAAGAGGAAGTACATGATCACATGAGTATGCTAATTGAAGGGCGAAACAACCAGGAAACGACATCAATCAGTATTTGGGGCTGCTGAAAGAGGAGCTTGACACGCTGTGGAAAACGCCACCAATCGTGGGGCGCCGCAGAGAAAGAATATTTCCCTATGAGAGCCGCCTTTGCTCATGACGGTGCATGACTATCTCGATTCACGGATATCTCATGGGCAGGTAGTCCATGGATTTTACGGATCGTAAGGTGCATGGATGACACAACGTATCGCCAGCTAGATAGAGATCCGGGTCTTGAAAACCGTGTTCATGGGACATCGAAGGTGGCTTCGCGACGATGACCCGTGGAGGAAACGCAAGGATCTGTTCGATGGTGAAACACAACCCAAAACGCCTGTGTCACGAGGAGCGGCGAGAAATAGACAAGCTGTTGAAAAATTGGAAAGACGCCCACCGGAAAGATGCAAAAGGTGCGAGCAGCTGCTGAAGGTATGGAAAACGAGGTCTTTTACGGGACTTGCCGTCTTGGAAGATCCACCGTGTGCCTCACAGCCTTGATGTCATGCATATCACGAAGAACGTGTGCGAGAGTCTGCTTGGTACCTGCTCAACATGCGAGAGGTCCAAAGATGGGCCGAAAGCAAGGGCAGACTTGAAATCAATGGGCATCAGGCAGGAGCTTCACGCTAATGATGATGATGATGAGGCGAAGCAGGACACGGAAAGTCGTCGCAAAGGCAAAAAGGCCAAGAAGACCGGAAATGACTACCCTCCCGCGTGCTTCACTCTAAGTCAGGAGGAGATCGAGCAGTTTTTCACCTGCCTCCTAGGAGTAAAACTTCCTTCTGATTCTGCTGGGAAGATAAGCGGATAGCTAGACCCAGTGAAGCGAAGTTCAGCGGGATGAAGTCTCACGACGTCACGTCTTGATGACGCAATACTTCCAGTTGCAATCCATTGGGATCATGGGCGCGCACGTCAGTGGAAGCGCTATTTGGCCTATGCAACTTTTTCGACGTCATCTCTCGGAAGTCGATTGGCGTGAGGCAACTCGAAGACTACGAGGAAGAGATCGTGGTGATACTATGCGAGCTTGAGATGTACTTCCGCCCGCATTCTTCGACGTTATGGTGCATCTGCTGGTCCATATAGTGGAGGATATCATCCAACTCGGGCCGACGTTCCTGCACAATGATGCCGTTCGAAAGGATGAATGGTGTCATCAAAGGATACTTCGCAACATGTCACGTCGAGAGGAAGCATAGCGGGGGCTTTCGACCGAAGAGTGCATCTCCTCGCACGAATTATCTAGGCATCGAGAACCCCGTTGGTCGCGCCTGTCAGCAGCACCTCGGCAGGCTCGCTGGATGGGGTCACCATGAGGGTCGCCAAATGCATGTCGACTTCGAGGGTCGACTCGCCGACTTTGAAAGAGCAAACCTAGTCGCGCTACAACACATAGACGTGGCGATCCTTGGGTGGTAGAGCACAAAACCTTTATTAAGAAGACGTACAATGACCGAGGCCAACAGAGGACGGACGGAGATATACTCAAAGAGCACAACTCATGTTTCACGCGTTGGTTCAAGCGAAGCTTCGTCGTACCCTTTACATGAGGATTCTTCCGCGGAAGAACAACTCATATTCGCCTTGTCACGTAGGCGCGAGCACAACCTCGGTGACCTATGAGGCGTCACGATATCAACGGCTACACATTCTACACCGAGGACAAGGACATGAAGAGCGATGGTTATCAGAACTCCGGGGTAACGATGGAATCCTACACCGGTAACGACAAGGACAGATACTACGGAAGGATCGAGGAGATCTAGGAGCTGAGCTACGCTGGAGAGAAGGTCCCGATGTTCCGTGTCATATGGGCCAAAAACGGCATAAAAGAAGACCGGTATTTCACCACCATGGTTATACCCGCTAAATCCAAGATCATGGCGCAAGCGTCACCGCGAAAAATGAGCCATGGGTACGGCTTCCCAAGTGGACCAATGCTTCTTCATTACCGACCCGCCAAAGCCCGGTCGTGTTGTCGTGAGGAGAGGCAAAAGGAAGATCATCGGAATGGATGGAGTAGCCAATGAGCAAGACTTGACAAATCTGGCGACCAAGATCGAACATGACGACGACGATGAAGTAGCAGCACACACCACAAGAAGAAGCAGGACCACCCTACCTAAAGGCGTCCGTTCCACGAAGAACTCCGTTTGCGAAAAAGAAGGGCAAGAAGATTGTGAGCAGATAGCTAGCTAAGACCGATTGTATTTAAATCGTAGTCTTCATTTCTCGATTGTATTTCATGGGCTCTTTTGATATCATGAATATTTTTAAATTTCATGGGCACTTTTTGAATTCATGAGGACACTTGATCTTGATTCCCCCTCCATCTCGATCTCGATCCCCTCCATCTCGATCGACACCCTCCCCGCTAGCTCCACCCATCGCAACCTCCCCGATCCACCACGAGCACCCGCCCCCCTTTACAAGACTTTTGAACATATTTTTAATTTTTTTACTATTTTTATAAAAAATATTACTGTTATAATTTAAACAAGTTTGAACATATTTAAACACAAATAAATATAAAAAACAGCATTTAAAATGCATAAAAAATATTACTGTTATGATTTAAACAAGTTTGAACATATTTAAACACAAATAGATATTAAAAACACCATTTAAAATGCATAAAAAAATATTGGGGATCCTGGGAATCGAACCCAGGACCTCCTAGTGTGTGTGTTGCGTGCTGACCAGTCGGGCTAGTGGGTGGGTTCTGTTGTAGATAGGGTTGGGCTGTAGATATGGCTACTGGGCTAGATTAAAACAACATTCTAATGGCGCACCGAGGTGTGGTGCGCCATTAGAACAGTCGTACTTATGGGGCACCGGCGTGTGGTGCGCCATTAGAAAGCTTCCCTCCACCTATTCCCCTCTGGCCTCTCTCCCTCCCTCGCCAGATCCCCACAGCAGCAGCTACTCGGCCTCTCGCGCCCGTCGCCCACAGCCGAGCAGGAGACGACGACCGCCCCCTCCGCCCGCCCGCTCCCTCGCCGTCCCCTCCGCCCGCGCCCAGCTCCCCGCCGTCCCCCTCCGCCCGCCCCCCCTCGGCGTCCTCCGCCCAAGCCGAGACGCAGAGAGCAGGCGAGTGGAGGAGCTTCAACGCCGCGTCTTCCTCCATTCCTCCATCCCTCCCCGGTGATTCCTCCTTCTCCTCCACCCCTCACCGCAAACCCTAGGGCCAAGGCGGCAGGCTTCTTGCTCCCTTGTAAGAACATCCTCTCTGTTGGCTGCATGTATTTCAAGAACAAATTCGTTGTTCATTTCATTACTTGCTGCCTGCATTAGCTAAGCATCAAGTGGATTTAACTATTTTAGACAGTTTCAGTTAACTGTTTTGCGTTTCCTGAAGAGGTTCACCTATAGTTTCAAAAATTCAGTCACTGGATATATGCAATAATTTACAAAGAGCAAGTGATGTAGAGCAAAAATTCAGCAAATGATGTATAGTTTCAAAAATTCAGTGAAACTGAACCTACCCTATTATGCAAGGGAACATAGAAATACTAGGGCACACAACATTTAGAGTACTCTGAAATTCAGTTCTGAAATTTTTTGTTAGATAGTGGCTACACTAATCTAGAGTAGTATCCCAATCGATGGAGTACTCGATTTAAAACTCCTAATCTAGACTAATATCCTAAAATCATTCACGGAATTGCTGGAGTATAAATCATTAATCATTGATCATTGATGTTTGAGTATAAATCATGAAGAGCAATATCTGCTTATTTGTTAGATAGTGGCCTATTAACTTGCTTGATTAAACACAACTCACTTTGGATTACTCCAATGCACAAGTGCCTTTGAACAATGCCAAAGACCTAGCCAAATATCTCGCTTATTTTCTCCTTGATACGAAGATGTGCCTTGCATGATTTTTGTGACAAGATTCGATTATTCTTGATGGCCTCTTTCTATAGATGCTGCATATGTAGAGTGTAATGAGATCTTAGTGTCATTTATGACACATATTAGACAGATGTGCAGCTTTGTCATTTATGACACATATTAGACATGTGTGCAGCTTACGGATGTATTGAAAGAAATCATTTCTTTATTTTTGTTAAGTGGGCGAACAAAATCATTTATCTGGTTTTATTATTTCGCATACCCACATGGAACTGCAATTTCATTTATGTTGTTATAAGTTTGTTGTTGTCGGATGAGTTAACTTCTGTCATTTATCGAAATTCAGAATGTGCTGGACTATATGTTCATTGGTACTACTTGTGATCTTCTGCTGCTGTACTACTTGGAAATTTTGTCAACTTGTGATCTTTCTGCTGCACCGAGAGGCCCTTGAGTTTGCGGAATGTCGATTAACTTCCGTTCGGCAAATTGGTACTCCATATGTCCTATTTTCAGCAAAGGTCATGCTGAAATTTTCCGTGAATTTTAGCATGACTTTGCTAAAAATAGGACATATGGGGTACTTACGACTAATGCATGGGCGGGCTATCTTAGTACTTAGTTAAGTAGGATCAACTGCCCTGCCATTCTTGCTGCATTAAATCATAGGTGGCAATAGAGCCAAGTGATTAGGCCCAACTTAGAATTATCCTTAGCATCGATAAACCCTAGATGATAAACCCAACATAGGTGGCAATAGAGCCAAGTGATTAGGCCCAACCTAGGGTGCCTCGGCATCGATAAACCCTAAATGATGAAAACTTAACTTGGCTGCCCGGATGCCTCGGTGTCGATGAGAACCTAAATGATGAAAGCTTAGGCTTTTAGGGTGCCTCGGTGTCGACAAACCCTAAATCATGAGACCATGATCTTGTTCCTTGACAATAACCATCTTTTGACCAAACTTTTTCCTATTTAGAGAGAAACATGGCCCACAACGATGAGGCGGTGGTTGAGCGGCAAGCAATTCAGGAGCTGTCCCAAGAGATGGAGGAACAACCTCACCGCTATGATGGCGCCGCGGAAGACACCGATCCTGATTACACAACCCCTAGTGGCGTCGGGATGACACCACCGATGGTGCCGCCGAGGATGCCACCATCGATGATGGCGGCGCACACACGGATGGTGGCGGTGCACACAGAGATGGCAGCCAACCAAGAAGCAAAGGAAGGACCGGCGCCGAATGCGCTCCGCACCGTCAAGGAGAATTCACTCAAGTGGACTCGGCGGGAATCCAACAGAGCCCAAACATATAGTCAAAGTGCAGCGGTTCAGCTCGGGTGCATTCTCCGGAACACCGTCTCGATCAACACCGAGAACCTTAGGCATAAGGACCGAGGAATTTGCGCAGCCTCCTCTTCACAAAGCTGCACGAGCGATACAAGTTCCCCGATTTGAAAACACACGCCTCTCGGGGAATAGAGTGAACAATGCCGCCCTCACGAAGATGAGCACGGCCCTGTCTACTTGGAGAAGCGCGTGAAGAGAATGATTGATAAAGGTGATAGTTATGACAAGATCAAGGCGAAATATCATTTGATGGCGAAGATGAGTACAAGGAGTTCAAGATCAAGTGCGAGCCCCGCAAGCTCCAAATCAAGTCGATGGGGAAAGAAATGCGGAGTTGAACTTAGGGAACACAAACTCGGTCCCGCGGTTATAGAGTGGCGGAGCCTATATGGGACAAGGAGGACGCAGAGCGTGCCGAGCAAGGCCTACCGCCCGCTTCGAGAAATACAGCGGTGACAAGCGGACCAGGAACTATGTCGGGGCCGGTACAAGGAGGACCCGATAACAAAGGAGCTTACCACGGATCCGAAGACCAGGCGCTTGAGCTTGTTACGTAAGGAATACACCCCGTAATTAGCTCCATATGGTTGCACTCTAATTAATCCCCAATATTTCTAAATGGTTCATGTTCCTTTCGCGGACAATGAAAGCGATGGCGGGGTCGTCTAAGAGCTCCCCTTCGACACCCCTTTAAATAGGGCGTTGAACATAATGAAAAGAAGGATAAGCTTGATAAGCCGGCGTCACTGGTCGTGTGGCGGCAAAGGCTTGTCCACAAAATGGGGTCATACTATACGGCTGGTGTGCGGAAGGAGAAAAAGGCCAGCTCGGAAAGCGGGCGCGAGGTTGAAGCACTCAAGGCACAAGTGGCGCGGATTCCGGAGCTTGTCCAAGAGCAAGTGGAAAAACAGCTGGGAACGAAGCTCAACGCCATGGTGCCTACGTTGATTCATGGGCTGACGACGTGGATTGCGGGCGGCCAAAAGGGGCCTCCCCCGGTTCCCAGCTTCATGGCCAGCAACTCGCACAGCGCGGCGGCGGCACCATTGGTGTCTCCGGCGGCGGCGCCATTGGTGTCTCCGGCAGCGGCACCATAGGTGTCTCCGGCGGCGCCGCCATTGGTGTCTCCGACGGAGGCGGTATTCGTGTCTCCGGCACCGGCACGGGCATTGTTGGAGCTTAATGCACCCGGGTGTACGCCGACCGGCACCTCGCCAGCAAGCGCCCCCTCCGTCAGTTGCACGCCCGCCGTTGGCGGTGCCTCGACATTAGCCGAGCTCGACGGCATCACGGTAACTAAGCCTCTCGGCCGATGACTTCATCTCCTTGCCTTTGACCGGGCATCCACGGCGCCCTATACATGTTTTCGTGAGGGCACCGCCGAAGTTCCTTGCACTCTTACGCGCCGTGGGCGCCGAGTTGGTCGATGTCGCCAAGGGCGAGAATCGTTCAACCGGCAACCCCATGTTCCACGGTAATCCGATGCCAACCACAATGTATAGGGTTGAAGTGGTCCGGTGCTGCCGAGCTCGACGAGTGTTACCTCCGATTCGACCAGCTGGGGCGATGAAGAAGATGAGATGACCCTCGGCACTGCGTAAATCGCCCTGCTATGGCCGAAGAGCCAGATTCGTTTGGGGCCGGGGGACACCACCCCACAGACAAGACCGCCAGTCGTGCCGACGCCAAGCCATGGCAAGAACGCCGCAACGCTACCGGACCTGCCGGACATCCCTATGGCACAGGATCCGGACAGCCCTATGGCACAGGATCCGGACGGCGACGACAACGACGACGGTACATTTCCCAAAGTTGACAAGTACTTTGCGAACATGGAGTACGCCGACGAGTTCTGCGGGCCTCTTTCTCAGAACCCAGCCAAGACCACCGCGATCTAGCTGATGCGGCGGAGAAATCCAATTGCAACAAGCGTCGTCGGCGTTCGGTTCTCGAGACCGCCTCCGGCTCCCACCTTCACCGAGCCTCGAGATAGCTGAGGCGCGAATATTATCAGCCCCAACACGCTGAAGAAGGCGGTCTGTGAGCGAACTCGGTCCCATTACAGGAGATCAAGAAGAAGGGCGGAAGCGAAAGACTAACAAGGGCGCCGGTGCGAGCCAGCCGGCACCGAAGTTCGATCCGTGCTCGGGGCGGGCCACCTTCACCTAAGGATATCTCGAGGAGGGTGCATGTGGCGGGTAGGGCGATGCTACCGCCAAATATGCTGAATCTGCAACCAGTGCTATCGGAGTCTGCACGACGTTGTTCGATTTTGGAGAAGCGGCGTCTCGAGAGAAGGATGTGGCATACCGGTTTTCGTGGCCAAGGTGCGAGAGCAAGGGCTTTGTGGATGGCGACATCGGGGTATGATCGTCCTGCGGTTTGATGACATCTTTGCTATGTTTAACCTTCATCCGTTGCACTACACCTTCGTTCGATTGTTTTTATTGAGCATGCGGATCACGGATCATTAGAGACAATACCCGGACATCGTGATAGTCGACCCCTTCTACATGCGTGCCAAGCACTTGAGCAGTGCTTGGGACCGCCAAGTTGCGAGTTCACACCTCGAAGGCGTCATTCTGGCAAACACAGATAAGGATAACTTCCTTGTGCCTTACTTTCCGAGTAAGTCATCCCTTAACCGCCCGTAACATATGATTTCTTAGATTTGATCGTTCTTTTTTCTAACATTCCGTGTTACGTGCGGTGACACATTGCACACTCATCCTCTTAAGCCGAAATATTCCATGGCCACGTATTTCGACCCGAACCGTAACTCCATGATAGACTACACAAATGTGAAGAAAGTTCTTGATGATGTTCTCCCGCTCGCCTAATCTGGAGGCACCTTCACCGAGCCGGTTCGTAAAATACGGCAAGCACATCTTCTCACACAATCTGAGTTCTGCTGCGTCAAGCAGCGCTTTGTGATCGAAGGATGCCTACTCGCCCTCCATCACATGCGAGGCGTCGTAAGGACCATCATCACCTTCGCTACCAGATAATCTCAAAGATTGGGCGCGAGCTTGTCGGCAGTCCAGGCGCGGACCTCGGACAAGAATTCTTCGCATCGATCGGAGTTTGCGGACATCATCCATCAAGATGTCCTTCATACGTCGGGCAGTTCTTCCTCGATATCCACCGTCCAACAAAGTGAGATAGATGGAATGCTACAAATGCAGGTGACAACGACCGCGATTTCATGACCATCGCGACGACGGCGGCTTCATCCACGCTCTGTCCGATGAGTCGAGTCGAAAGTAGTGATGTGTAGTTACAAACATTGATTGGCTCATGTTGTAATTAAACTTTAATGAATTCAGATGTCTCTTTGGTTTGGACGGTTGTTCAACTTAGATGTGTCGATGCTATTTATTAGTAGGACCATGAATCGTGCTATTAATGTCTTGCTTTTCTCTTCGATCCTTTTGTTGCATACTTACACATTGCTTATGTATTGTGCATTGTTTGGCTTGTGCATAGAGATGCCGTCGTATGTCGTGTACAAGGGTAAGGTTCCCGAGTCTCGATGATGGGAGGAGTGTCGGAGACAGGTTCACCGTTTCAGCGATAATAGATTACAAAGGTACACCACTAGGGCGGAGGCCGAATCTAGATCGCCCGCTATCTAGCGGAGAGAGGAGGGCGTTGGAGGAACCGGATGAAGACCAGTTTGATCGCGATGATGCTCATCGTGATGACCACAGCTCTCTTCTATGTGATGGTAGTTTAGATGATCGATATCGACTTGTAATGTGAAGGCAAACTCGATACTCGCGGTCTTGAGACTTGTAATGTTTTACCTTTGTCCGGTCTTTTGAATCCGGAGACTAATATGATGAATTGTATTCGGAGACTAATCTTCTATTGTATTTGATGAATCTGATGTTGCTGTGTGCTGCTGTCTATATTCTATGCAATAATATATTTTGTAACCTGTGCAAAAATCAGAAAAGCAAAAAAAAACCTAATATTCATACTAATGGCGCACCACACAAGACACTAATGGCGCACTGTGATCATCACACTAATGGCGCATTAGCTGCTAGTGCGCCATTAGAATGCCAAAGCACATTTGTACATATGGCCTGGGAGGCATTCTAATGGCGCCTTTGCGAGCTATACTAATGGCGCACTACGTGGTGCGCCATTAGAACACCGAATACTAATGGCGCACGGTAGTGCGCCATTAGAATTTAATTCTAATGGCGTGATGCGGTGGCGCATCGATGAGTGCGCCATTAGAAGGCAAATTCGGTGCGCCACTAGCATGCCTTTTCCTAGTAGTGACGTGGATACAGAAGGTTGCGGCGGTGGAATTAGGTTTTTGGCTCCAGTTCTGATCGTTTGGGGATACGTAGGTATATATAGGAGGAAGGAGTACGTCGATGGAGCAACAGGGTGCCACGAGGCAGGGGCCGCACCCTAGGGGGGCGCCCCCCCACCCTCGTGACCGCCTCTATTACATCTTGGAGTAGGGTCCAAGTCTCCTGGATCACGTTCGGTGAGAAAATCATGTTCCCGAAGGTTTCATTCCGTTTGGACTCCGTTTGATATTCTGTTTCTTCGAAACACTGAAATAGGAAAAAAACAGCAATTCTGGGTTGGGCCTCCGGTTAATAGGTTAGTCCCAAAAATAATATAAAAGTGGAAAATAAAGCCCAATATAGTCCAAAACAGTAGATAAAGTACCATGGAGCAATCAAAAATTATAGATACGTTGGAGACGTATCAGGGCTCGAGCCGGCGTTCATTGATTTTAGCAGAGCTCGGGAATCGCTTTTGTCATCCCTTGCATATTATAGCTCATCATGAAGTTCCAGTAACTTGGTGATAGTGAATACAGAACTCTGTCAATCACTATCTTATCTAGAAGATTAACTCCCACTTGATTCAAGCGATTGTAGTACTCAGACATCCTGAGCACATGCTCACTGATTGAGCTATTATCCTTCATCTTGTAGGCGAAGTACTTGTCAGAGGTCTAATACCTCTCGACACAGGCATGAGCCTGAAATACTAATTTCATCTCTTGGAACATCTCATATGCTTCGTGGGGTTCAAAACATTTTTTGACGTCCCGGTTCTAAGACGTAAAGCATGGTGCACTAAACTATCAAGTAGTCATCACATCGAGCTTGTCAACCATTCATAACTTCTGCATCTGCTCATGCAATGGTGCATCAAGGACATAATTCTTCTATGCAGCAATGAGGATAATCCTCAGATCACGAACCCAGTCTGCATCATCGCTACTATGAAAGCACAAGTGCTCCCTAGGTGGTTTTGGTAATTAATGACAACATATCTCTTATTGGACTAACACTTTTATCTAGCATATTTCAGATAAGTTCAACAATGGAGTGGCATGGACTAAAGGATGTGGGAACTCCTTCAAGATGCTAAGGACAAAGGATTGGCTCAAGCTTCAAGCTCAAGACTCTTCATTTTATATTTTAGTGATCAAAGTTCACATTGAGTCTATAGAAAAAGCCAATATTATCAAGGAGGGATGAGGTGTTGCTTAATGAGCCTCTTGCTTCATGTGCTTAGTGATATGCTCCAAAACCCTCAACTACTTTCCCACTTCCACAAATGACCTAAACCCAAAGCCAAAATCGGTCACACCGATTCTTCCTATCCGGCGCCACCGATTCCAAAAGTCATAGCCACTGCCACAAACCCTAAGCAAATCGGTCTTACCGATAGGGATCGCGGTCTCACCGAGATGGGATTGTAATCTCTCTGTGTATGTCCATTATCAAAGTCGGTCTCACCGAGTTTGTGTAATCGGTCTTACCGAGACAACAATGCAACCTCTCTGGATAACTTATTACCAAAATCGGTCCCACCGAGTTTGAGTAAGCGGTCCCATCGAGTTTGCCTGACCAACTCTCTGGAAAGCTTATTACCAAATCGGTCCCACCGAGTTTGTGTAATCGGTCTTACCGAGATTACATTATGCCCTAACCCTAACCATATCGGTCTCACCGAGTTGCATTCGGTCCCACGAAAACCCTATGATCACATTATTTGCTAAATCGGTCGACCGAGTTTAACGATTCAGTCCCACCGAGTTTGGTAAATTGTGTGTAACGGTTAGATTTTGTGTGGAGGCTATATATACCCCTCCACCTCCTCTTCATTCGTGGAGAGAGCCATCAGACTGAACCTACACTTCCAAAGATACATTTTTAGAGAGAGAACTACCTACTCATGTGTTGAGGCCAAGATATTCCATTCCTACCATATGAATCTTGATCTCTAGCCTTCCCAAGTTGCTTTCCACTCAAATCTTCTTTCCACCAGATCCAAAACCTATGAGAGAGAGAGTTGAGTGTTGGGGAGACTATCATTTGAAGCACAAGAGTAAGGAGTTCATCATCAACGCACCATTTGTTACTTCTTGGAGAGTGGTGTCTCCTAGATTGGCTAGGTGTCACTTGGGAGCCTCCGACAAGATTGTGGAGTTGAACCAAGGAGTTTGTAAGGGCAAGGAGATCGCCTACTTTGTGAAGATCTACCGCTAGTGAGGCAAGTCCTTCGTGGGCGACGACCATGGTGGGATAGACAAGGTTGCTTCTTTGTGGACCCTTCGTGGGTGGAGCCCTCCATGGACTCGCGCAACCGTTACCCTTCGTGGGTTGAAGTCTCCATCAACGTGGATGTACGATAGCACCACCTATCGGAACCATGCCAAAAACATCCGTGTCTCCAATTGCGTTTGAATCCTCCAAACCCTTCCCTTTACTTTCTTGCAAATTGCATGCTTTACTTTCCGTTGCTCATATGCTCTTTGCATGCTTTCTTGATATATGTTGTGAGTGTCAAACTTGTGCCTAAACTCCACTCAAACTTAAAGAAACTAAAAAAACTGCAACTTTGGTACTTAGTGTCTAATCACCCCCCCTCTAAACACCTCTTCTCAAGGTCCTACAAGTGGTATCAAAGCCTTGGTCTCCATTGCTTTGGTTTAATCACTATTGGAGGAATATGGATGAGTGTACTTTTGGGAGTCTTAGACATAGAGTGCCTATTCTTGATGGAGAGTATTTTCATGAGTGGAAAATGAGATGCTTGTTATTTTCAATCAATATCATTTGAACAAGTACAATGCTAGTCCTTGTGCACCTTGTGTTGATCCTATGCATCCTACCCATGATGAGTCAATTGACATGATTAGGAATCTTAGAACTGCCGAACTTATCATTAGAGGACTGCCTAGAAACTTGATTGGATGTTTGCCTACCTTCAAGTGTGCCTAAACCATATGGAAATTTCTTGAGGAACGATTTCCAGATTATTCCTTGAAAAATCTTGATGAAATTCTCCATAAGTCTATTGCCTTGAGTAAGATGAATACTAGTGATCCTACGTTTGGTGATCGTCTATTTGAGCTTACAAACCTTATGCGTGCCAAAGGAAATGTTGGGATTATTAGTGATATTATTTCTGAAGCTATAAAAATTCATAAGCAAGATCATTGTCAAACTCATTCTAATGAATCACCCTCTCTAGGACTTGATCCACCACATGATGATGTTGAACATGGATACTATGATGAGGATGATGATAGTGACTTCGATCTTGATGATGCAATGAGACATTTTGGTCTTATGGCAAATCTTCGGGGATACATGTCAGGAGGAAAGGAATGGGTTCTTGATAGTGGATGTACCGATCACATGACCGGAGATAAAGATAGTCCTCGAAAGTATGTCACTTTCGGTGACAACTCAAAGGGTAAGGTGGTTGGCCTTGGTAAGGTGGCCATATCACATGATAGCTCCATACAAAATGTCATGCTCGTTGAATCTCTTGGTTACAACTTACTTTCAGTATCTAGACTTGCTGATTTCGGTTTCAATGTTTTATTTACTGAAGTAGATTGCCAAGTGTTTAGTCGAGATAATCATAAAATGGTCTTTACCGGTGTACGTAGAGGGGATCTATACATTGTTGATTTCACTAAAAAGGCTCAACCTAAAACTTGCCTCATTGCTAAATCCTCAAAGGTTGGTTATGGCATAGACGATTAGGTCATGTTGGTATGCGAAACCATGACAAGCTTATTAAAGGAAATCATATCCTTGGAGTTAATGATGTCATATTTGATAAGGATAGACTTTGCCGCGCTTGTCAGGCAGGTAAACAGGTTGGAGGAAGACATCCCGTGAAGAACATTATGACCACAAGGAGGCCACTCGACCTACTTCACATGGATCTTTTTGGTCCCAACTCTTACAAGAGTCTCTGTGGAAATTCTTTTGGTCTAGTTATAGTTGATGATTTTTCAAGATTTACGTGGGTGTTCTTTCTCAATGATAAGTTGCAGGTCCAAAAGATCTTCAAAAACTCCGCTAGGAAGGCCCAAAATCAATTTGAAGTGAAGATCAAGAAGGTTCGCAGCGACAACGGAACAGAGTTCAAGAACGCAAATGTGGACACCTTTCTTGACGAATAAGGGATTTCACACGAGTTCTCGGCTACGTACACACCTCAACAAAAAGGAGTTGTTGAGAGGAAGAACCGGACGCTCATCAAAATGGCGAGAACGATGCTTGATGAGTACAAGACGCCGAAGCACTTTTGGGCAGAAGCGGTTGAGACAGCTTGTCATGCAACAAATCGCTTGTATCTTCACAAGCTACTCGGCAAGACAGCATACGAGCTCCTCACCGGTAACAAACCCCAAGTTGGATACTTTCGAGTATTCGGCTCAACGTGCTACATTCTTGATAAACATCGTCGCTCTAAATTTGCTCCTAAATCTCATGAAGGTTTCCTACTAGGTTATGGCTCAAACTCTCACACCTACCGTGTCTACAACAATTTCACCCGAAAGGTTGAAGAGACGGTAGATGTGAAGTTTGATGAATCTAACGGCTCGCAAGTAGAGCAATTGCCAATTGATGTAGGTGACAAAGATCCTTCGGAAGCAATTCAAGACTTGTCTATTGGCAAGGTTCGTCCAACGGAGGTGAAGGAGAGTACCTCGTCTGTCCAAGTGGAAGCTTCTACTTCACGACAAGGTGAACCAAGAGTTGATACGGAAGCATCCACAAGTGGGACACACCAAGATGAAGAAAACGAGGAAGTGCATCAAGATGAACGTCAACAACCTCCTTCTCCACCACGACAAGAGAACGACAATGCCAACAATGAAGAAGGCCAAGAAGAAGAAGAACAAGATTAAGAAGATGTTCAACGAAGACCCAAGCAAAAGCTTTCACGAGTTCGAGCAAGGATTGCTAAAGATCATCCCGTCGAGCAAATCTACAATGACATTCAAACCGGGAGAATCACTCGCTCTAAAACTCGTTTAGCTAACTTTTGTGAAAACTATTCTTTCATCTATTGAACCTATGAAGGTTGAAGAAGCATTGGAAGATTCGGATTGGATAAATGCTATGCATGAAGAGATACATAACTTTGAGAGGAACCAAGTTTGGACATTGGTTGAGAAGCCCGACAACAACCACAACGTCATCGGTACCAAATGGGTGTTTCGCAACAAGCAAGATGAAGATGGACAGGTAGTTCACAACAAATCATGTCTCGTCGCCCAAGGCTACACACAAGTCGAAGGTATGGACTATGGTGAGACTTACGCCCCCGTTGCTAGACTTGAGTCCATTCGCATCTTACTTGCCTATGATAATCATCATGATATCACCTTGTACCAAATGGACATTAAAAGTGCTTTTCTAAATGGTGAAATAGAGGAGGAAGTTTATGTTAAGCAACCCCCCCGGCTTTGTCAATCCTAAGAAACCCAATCATGTTTACAAACTTCACAAAGCTCTTTATGGTCTTAAACAAGCTCCTAGAGCGTGGTATAAATGCTTGACCAACTTCCTTATTGAAAAAGGCTTTGAAATTGGAAAAATAGATTCTACTCTTTTTACTAAAAGGGTTAACGGAGAACTATTTGTGTGCCAAATTTATGTTGATGATATCATATTTGGTTCAACTAACCCTCATTTTAGTGAAAAGTTTGGGAAGCTAATGTCGGAGAAGTTTGAGATGTCTATGATGAGTGAACTCAAATTCTTTCTTGGGTTGCAAATCAAGCAAACCAAGGAAGGTAACTTTGTTTCTCAAACGAACTACACCAAGGACTTATTCAAGAAGTTCAATATGCAAGAATGCAAAGGTATGTCTACACCCATGCCTACTAGTGGACATAATGACTTGACCAAAGATGGTGAACCGGTTGATAAAAAAGTTTATCGCTCTATGATCGGTTCATTGTTATATCTATGTGCTTCACGTCCTGATATCATGCTAAGTGTGTGCACGATATCAAGCTGCTCCTAAAGAATGTCATCTTAAGGCCGTGAAAAGGATAGTGAGATACTTAATCCATACACCAAACTTTGGCATTTGGTATCCTAAGAGGGCCTCTTTCGATCTTGTTGGCTATTCCGACTCGGACTATGCCGGAGACAAGGCTGATAGAAAGTCCACTTCGGGTACTTGTCAATTTCTTGGTAGATCTCTTGTGTCTTGGTCCTCCAAGAAACAAAACTCAGTATCCTTATCCTTTGCCGCTGAATATATTGCCGCTGGTTCATGTTGTGCTCAATTACTTTGGATGACCCAAACTCTTAAAGATTATGGGATATATGTGAGACATGTTCCATTGCTTTGTGACAATGAAAGTGCTATCAAAATTGGTCATAATCCTGTGCAACATTCTCGATCTAAGCATATTGAAGTCCGTCATCATTTCATTCGAGATCATGTTGCTACGGGTGACATTGATCTTAAGCATGTTCGCACCGAAAAGCAATTAGCGGATATATTTACTAAACATCTTGATGAGAAAGTGTTTTGCAGGTTAAGAGGAGAATTGAACATCATTGATGCTTCGAACTTGGAGTAGAAACTCCATTGGATACATGCAATACATGAGCTTATGACTAATCCTTGATATTTCTCTTATGATGAAAATCTTATGTCTTGGATATATGTGTATCTTGTATGTTATCTAACCCATGTAGGTACTTGGTGGAATCAAATTCCATGAGATTGTAATCCACTCATATCTTGAGCAATCTCTACATCACCAAGTCTCTACACTTTGGTGGTTGAAGACAAGGAAGCACGAAACCACTCAAACATATCCTTTGACAAAATCTATGTTAAGCTTCATGATTGCCGCTCTTGGATACACAAGTGCTCTTCCTTGCAAGAACTAACCCATGTAGGGAGATGGACTAAAATTCCAAGTGGTGCTCCAAATCCTTGATGAGCTACCTCAACCTTGAGCAACCCACACAAGTTCAACTACATGGACTACACCACCAATCAAGGTATGTCATTCCATCTTAGAGAAGCTTTACTCCAAGTCATGAGCTAAAGCAACTCGAAAAGATGTGAATACATCATGATGCTTAAACGAAAAATGGCAACCCCATTTTGAGCTTAAACGATGGGTATGGCCTATGATCAAGTGATCTCACTTGACTCCTAAGTCAATATACTCTAACATAGGTGACCTTGTCGCCGACCATCTCTAGACGAAGTTCTCTTGTGTTGTTTTCTGTGTTTTTGCATTTGTCTCATGCATATTTGTTTCCCCTTTCAAAAAAAACTTCATCTAGATTTCTTTCTGTTTGCTCTGCATTTTCTGCATTCCAATTCATTGCACATCTTTCAGTAAATTCCTTGCAAATCTTTGTGAGATCTTACTAGTCTAGTGAGCTGAGGTGACAAGTGTTTTCTCTGCAATGAACTCGGTTTCACCGATTTGTTATTTTCGGCCCAACCGAATCCTTTCGGTCCAACCGAAGCATACCACTCGGTGCCACCGATTTCACAACAGGAAAAACAGTTTGCCACATAATTTTGTGTTCATTCTGATCCAGCTCCACTCAATGAATCTTGTCCTCTACAAGCATCACATTTTTGTCATTGATTTGTTCTTTGTCTCAAGGACCAAACCCATTCGACAGATTCCAGAAGATCCTTCTTGGAAATTGATGTCAAAGGGGGAGAGAGAGAACATCAAAGCTTATCATTTGAAGAGAGAGAGAACATCAAAGCTTATCACCTTCAAGGGGGAGAGAGACCTTCTAGGGGGGAGACCCTCAAAAGGAGAGAGAGATCTCCAGGGGGAGAGGATACTTAAGTAGAAAGTATTTCTCAAGGATCCCAGATGCTTGGTGTTCAAGAGGAGAGATGTCCACATGTCTTCTTGAGGGGAGAGACATGTTCATATGTTCTGTTGTGCCTATTTGCATTAGCATGCATCAGCTCTGATCATCATTCATATCTTTCAGCTCTGTTTTCTTTCAGCTCTATTTTCTGTTCCCTATCTTCTCCCAGTATCCCATGCTAGATTCAGGGGGAGCAAGACATCTAAGGGAAAGAGATCATTTAAATTCATTGCATATCTTTACTCTTGGGGACATGTCTAATTCAATGTGGTACTTTGTACTCACTCTCTACATGTCATCCAGTCTTGGTATTCTTGTGGTTTCTTGTGTTTGCTATGGCTAGTAGATGCATTTATGTTATCTAACCTTGTTTACACAGGTTCATCTCATCCTAAGACAACTCAAGACTACAAGGTCAGTATATGCATCACCATCATGTGTATGAGGAATTCTTGCCGATGTACATATTGTTTGCAAGAAGGACTCTTGAGCATGAAGGTATTTTCTTCAACATTCTTTGCTCTGATGCATATGGCCAAGATACATGTAACACATTGCCTACTCTATCATGTATATGCTCTCACATGCTTCTACATTCCATATTCACATGATTGCATACATGTAGGGGGAGCCCATGTTTGTTGCATGTCTTTCCAAAGCTTTACTTATTACTCTGTATATCTTTATCTAAAAGCTTTGATGTATGTTGTCATCAATTACCAAAAAGGGGGAGATTGAAAGCACAAGTGCTCCCTAGGTGGCTTCGGTAATTAATGACAACATATCTCTTGTTGGACTAACACTTTTATCTAGCATGTTTCAGATAAGTTCAACAATGGAGTGGCATGGACTAAAGGATGTGGGAACACCTTCAAGATGCTAAGGACAAAGGATTGGCTCAAGCTTCAAGCTCAAGACTCTTCATTTTATATTTTAGTGATCCAAGGTCACATTGAGTCTATAGGAAAAGCCAATACTATCAAGGAGGGATGAGGTGTTGCTTAATGAGCCTCTTGCTTCATGTGCTTAGTGATATGCTCCAAAACCCTCAACTACTTTCCCACTTCCACAAATGACCTAAACCCAAAGCCAAAATCGGTCACACTGATTCTTCCTATCCGGCGCCACCGATTCCAAAAGTCATAGCCACTGCCACAAACCCTAAGCAAATCGGTCTTACCGATAGGGATCTCGGTCTCACCGAGATGGGATTGTAATCTCTCTGTGTATGTCCATTATCAAAGTCGGTCTCACCGAGTTTGTGTAATCGGTCTTACCGAGACTACAATGCAAACTCTCTGGATAACTTATTACCAAAATCGGTCCCACCGAGTTTGAGTAATCGGTCCCACCGAGTTTGCCTGACCAACTCTCTGGAAAGCTTATTACCAAATCGGTCCCACCGAGTTTGTGTAATCGGTCTTACCGAGATTACGTTATGCCCTAACCGTAACCATATCGGTCTCACCGAGTTGCATTTCGGTCCCACCGAAAACCCTAACGGTCACATTATTTGCTAAACCGGTCTGACCAAGTTTAACGATTCGGTCCCACCGAGTTTGGTAAATTGTGTGTCACGGTGAGATTTTGTGTGGAGGCTATATATACCCCCCTCCACCTCCTCTTCATTCGTGGAGAGAGCCATCAGACTAAACCTACACTTCCAGCATACATTTTTCTGAGAGAGAACTACCTACTCATGTGTTGAGGCCAAGATATTCCATTCCTACCATATGAATCTTGATCTCTAGCCTTCCCAAGTTGCTTTCCACTCAAATCTTCTTTCCACCAGATCCAAAACCTATGAGAGAGAGTTGAGTGTTCGGGAGACTATCATTTGAAGCACAAGAGCAAGGAGTTCATCATCAACGCACCATTTGTTACTTCTTGGAGAGTGGTGTCTCCTAGATTGTCTAGGTGTCACTTGGGAGCCTCCGACAAGATTGTGGAGTTGAACCAAGGAGTTTGTAAGGGCAAGGAGATCGCCTACTTTGTGAAGATCTACCGCTAGTGAGGCAAGTCCTTCGTGGGCGACGGCCATGGTGGGATAGACAAGGTTGCTTCTTCATGGACCCTTCGTGGGTGGAGCCCTCCATGGACTCGCGCAACCGTTACCCTTCGTGGGTTGAAGTCTCCATCAACGTGGATGTACGATAGCACCACCTATCGGAACCATGCCAAAAACATCCGTGTCTCCAATTGCGTTTGAATCCTCCAAACCCTTCCCTTTACTTTCTTGCAAATTGCATGCTTTACTTTCCGTTGCTCATATGCTCTTTGCATGCTTGCTTGATATATGTTGTGAGTGTCAAACTTGTGCCTAAACTCCACTCAAACTTAAAGAAACTAAAAAAACTGCAACTTTGGTACTTAGTGTCTAATCATCCCCCCTCTAGACACCTCTTCTCAAGGTCCTACATACTATCATCTTTCAACTTAGTTTGCTCTAGGAACATATCAAAAAACATAGGGGAGCTACAATACGAGCTATTGATCTACAACATAATTTGCAAATACTGTCAGGACTAAGTTCATGATAATTTAAAGTTCAATTAATCATATTACTTAAGAACTCCCACTTAGATAGACATCCCTCAAGTCATATAAATGATATGTCATCCAAATCAACTAAACCATGTCCGATCATCACGTGAGATGGAGTAGTCATCAATGGTGAACATCTCTATGTTGATCATATCCACTATATGATTCACGTTCGACCTTTCGGTCTCTAGTGTTTCGAGGACATGTCCGTACATTCTAGGCTCATCAAGTTTAACCCCGAGTATTCCGCATGTGCAAAACTGGTTTGCACCCATTGTATTTGAACGTAGAGCTTATCACACCCGATCATCACGTGGTGTCTCAGCACGAAGAACTTTCACAGTGGTGCATACTCGAGGAGAACACTTATACTGTGCATACTCGAGGAGAACACTTATACCTTGAAATTTTAATAAGGGATCATCTTATAATGATACCGCCGTACGAAGCAAAATAAGATGCATAAAGATAAACATCACATGCAATCAAAATATGTGACATGATATGGCCATCATCATCTTGTGCTTTTGATCTCCATCACCAGCGCGACGTCATGATCTCCATCGTCACCGGCTTGACGCCTTGATCTCCATTGTAGCATCGTGGTCGTCTCGCCAACTATTGGTTTTACGACTATCGCTACCGCTTAGTGATAAAGTAAAGCAATTACATCGCGTTTGTATTTCATACAATAAAGCGACAACCATAAGGCTCCTGCCAGTTGCCGATAACTTTTACAAAACATGATCATCTCATACAACAATGTACAACTCATCGTGTCTTGATCATATCAAACCACAACATGCCCTGAAAAACAAGTTAGACGTCCTCTACTTTGTTGTTGCAAGTTTTACGTGGCTACTACGGGCTTCTAGCAAGAACCGTACTTACCTACGGCACAAAAACCACAACGGTGATTTATCAAGTTTGCTGTTTTAACCTTCACAATGACCGATCGCAGTCAAATTCGATTCAACTAAATTTGGAGAAACAGACACCCGCCAGCCACCTTTATGCATAACTAGTTGCATGTCTATCAGTGGAACCAGTCTCATGAACGCGGTCATGTAAGGTTGGTCCGGGCCGCTTCATCCAACAATACCGCCAAATCAAAATAAGACATTGGTGGTAAGCAGTATTACGATCACCACCCACAACTCTTTGTGTTCTACTCGTGCATATCATCTACGCAAAGACCTGGCTCTGATACCACTGTTGGGAAACGTAGCATGCAATTTCAAAAAAATCCTACGCCCACGCAAGATCTACCTAGAGATGCATAGCAATGAGAGGGGGAGAGTGTGTCCATGTACCCTCATAGACCGAAAACGGAAGCGTTTGCCTAACGCGGTTGATGTAGTCGAACGTCTTCTCATTCCGACCAATCGAGTACCGAACGTACAACACCTCCGAGTTATGCACATGTTAAGCGCGATGACGTCCCTCGAGCTCTTGATCCAGCAGAGGGTCGAAGGAGTAGATGAGTTCCATCAGCACGACGGCGTGGTGACGGTGATGGTGATGTGATCCGCGCAGGGCTTCGCCTAAGCATTGCGAGAATATGACCGGAGGCGTAAACTGTGGAGGGGGGCGCCGCACACAGCTAAGAGCAATTGGTGTGTCTTCTGGGGGCGCCCCCTATATATAAAGGAGGGAGGGAGAGGAGGCCGCCCTAGGAGTGCCAAGTGGGAGGAGTCCCACTTGGACTCTTAGTTGGATTCGCCCCACCCCCCTTTCCTTTTACCAAAGGGGAAAAGGGGGAAGGAGAGGGAGTGGGAGAAGGAAAGGGGGGCGCTGCCCCCTTCCCTAGTCCAATTCGGCCTCCTCCCTTGTGGGGGTGCACCAGCCCCTTGTGGGCTAGTGTGCCTCCCTCCTATGGCGCATATGGCCCATATCTTTCCCTGAGGGGTTCCGGTAACCCCTTCGATACTCCGGTATGTACCCGATACACTCTGGAACCCTTCCGGTGTCCGAATACTACCTTCCAATATATCAATCTTTATCTTTCAACCATTTCGAGACTCCTCGTCATGTCCGTGATTTCATCCGGGACTCCGAACAACGTTCGGTCACCAAAACACTTAACTCATATAATACATATCATCATCGAACGTTAAGCGTGCGGACCCTACGGGTTCGAGAACTATGTAGACATGACCGACACACCTCTCTGGTCAATAACCAATAGCGGAACCTGGATGCTCATATTGGTTCCCACATATTCTACGAAGATCTTTATCGGTCGAACCGCTATGTCAACATACGTTATTCCCTTTGTCATCAGTATGTTACTTGCCCGAGATTCGATCGTTGGTATCTTCATACCTAGTTCAATCTCATTACCGGCAAGTCCCTTTACTCGTTCCGTAATGCATCATCCCGTAACTAACTCATTAGTCACATTGCTTGCAAGGCTTCATATGGGCATGACCGAGAGGGCCCAGAGATACCTCTCTAATACTCGGAGTGACAAATCCTAATCTCGATCTATGCCAACCCAACAAAAACCTTCTAAGATACCTGTAGAGCATCTTTATAATCACCCAGTCATGTTGTGACGTTTGATAGCACATAAGGCATTCCTCCGGTGTCCAGGAGTTGCATAATCTCATGGTCGGAGGAATATATATTTGACATGAAGAAAGGAGTAGCAATAAAACTGAACGATCATTATGCTAAGCTTAAGGATGGGTCTTGTCCATCACATCATTCTCCTAATGATGTGATCCCGTTCATCAAATGACAACACATGTCTATTGCTAGGAAACTTAACCATCTTTGATCAACGAGCTAGTCAAGTAGAGGCATACAAGGGACACGGTGTTTTGTCTATGTATTCACACATGTATCAAGTTTCCGGTTAATACAATTCTAGCATGAATAACAAATATTTATCATGAAATAAGGAAATATAAAATAACAACTTTATTATTTCCTCTATGGCATATTTCCTTCGGCTAGCTCTAGCTAGCAAGTTGTTGCTGTCGTGCCTGCGAGCACGAGCTAGCTAGCCGGCTGGCCGCACTGCTCCCGGTTAAGATGACTGCCACCACCATCGCTGCTACATGCTCTCGGGTGTTGCACATAATGTGTTCGTCAAAATGCCTTGGTATGAGGAGGAATATTTGTGGTGTGTGGTTATTTGACACAAAATATGAGGAGTTAAAACGGACATGCCAGGTCACTGCCCGGCGTGTCCATAGAAGTTTGAGGGATGAGATTTCTCCATCGTGCCTGAAGATGCTATGATGGTTTGGGAATGGGCTAGATGGGGCTTAATTCTCCAAACCGCTTTTTTGTTAATAAACATGACTATTTGGGGGGTTGGGCGGTGCCCAAACCCTAGCCACCGGGTGCGCGATCTCCCTCTTCCCGTCCCTCCGCCGCCGCGTGGGACGATGGCCGACGACGTCAGCGGGGGACTCCCTCTCTCCGGCGTCTTAGGGGTGGTGCAAGGCCCCTAAATGCGTGGTGGCGCGGCCGATCCAATCTATGCGGCGCGACGGCTGCATGGTGGCCAGCCCTGGCTCGGGCGACGACAGCTGTAGGCACGGCGCGTCACTGTTCCAGGAAGGGTGGTGGCTGCAGTCGGCGGCGGCGTGCCATCCGGCGTCGTATCAGTGGCGGCAGCATTGAGGTCCTGGTGGACTGTTCGGCGGTGCCTCTGGTCAGATCTAATCTAGCCGATGTAGCCGGCGGTGGTGGCCATCTCCTTCGTCGGAGCTGGTCGGCCTGAGGCTGTATGGTCAGGTCTCAAGATCTGTCATCTACTCCCAGTTGCGAGTCGGGAAGACAAAGTTGCTGGTGAAAACCGAGCCGATGGTAGGCGATGGCGGCGTTCTGCGTCGTTACTTTGAGGAAGGCATCATCGTGTAACTACTATCGACCCACTCGTGCTGCTCCGGGGGAAACCCTAGGATCTGGTCTTTCAGATCGTATGATGCCAGTACTGCAGTATCGTTTCTCTCTTGGGAGCATCATTTGTGGAGCAACGCTAGAAGACAGAGGCGGGAGGTGTAGCGGCTGCGTCTTGCACAGAACGTCGGTGCAGATGTCAAGTCATGCCTGGCTGGCAGGTCCTACGCTGTGTCATGCCTGGTCGGCTGGTGCTACGCATGTCAGATCCTCCAGAATCTTTGCGTCTATATGGACGAGCGCACGGCGGTGGCGCCGTTGGGCGCCGTGGTGGTGTCGACGGATGGACGAACTGGCAAGGATATTGCGGATCTCTCTCCTAAAGATGGGTCAGCGGTCCGATGATGATAGCGGCTCCTAAAACGTGTGCATGTGGTGTACACTTTAGGTCTGCCGCACTGGCTATTGGTTTCGATACGTTATATGGAGGGATCGGAGATGACACCGGTTTTAGATATGAGGAGTTAGAGCACTCCACATTATCGAGTTTTGTAGGTGTGAGTGGTGGCTTCGGGTGGCTTGATGTATGTTGCTGTTAGACCTTTGTTGAAGTAATAAATAAAGATGACCGTATGCATCGGTTGATGTAGAGGCCGGAGGTTTTAACCTCCTTTTCCAAAAAAAAAAAATTGGGGGTTGGGCTGGAGATGCAATTAAATGGTCTCTCTCTATAGTTTCATTTTCGAACAAGGGTGTGACGATGTGTGCGAGCGTGCGTCCCTCTTTCCTTGATCTGGTATATCTTTGAGAATTCCTTATTTGATCATTTATTAAAATGTGCTTCCTTATTTTGTATATAAACAATTGATCTCTTCCATACTTGCAATTATGTGTATATTTTTGTACACGATTATGCTTTTGCATTATCTCAAGAAAACTTATATGAAGAGAATCTTCTACGTGTGTGGCAAGAAGTTAGGCATCCTTAAACAAATCTATTATTTGAAGCTTAATTGTTTAAGTTGTTGGATGAACCAATTGCCCACCAAGCTGCAAATTCTCTTGGGGACAAACCGGCAAACTCTTGCTGAATCGAAGTGTACCAGACAGTTTTGATTAGATTCTTGTCTTGCATATTGCAGCAAGCTAGTGATGATTTGGTGATGGAATATACTATATACTAGTAGGAGCCTGCTCCAGTTAATAGCTGGTCGAGAGTGCAAAGCAGCATTAAACAACGACAATTATGGAGTTAGTAATCCATTATACTATTCAGCATAAGAGATGGTTGTTTTGGTAGGACTTGGGTTCTTTTTGGCTTTCCTAATCACAAACAATCATTATGTGGCAGCAACTTAATTATGAGTTTGGAGAAGTACATGTCTTTGTTTAGTTTCAGCATAGCAAGTTGCTTGCTTCAGGTTAAAACACCAGGAAGGGACTCGATAATGCGCTTGCAGTGGTTCCGGATATAAATTAAAAATCTTATGTGCAGTTCTTCTCTTATTTGCAGCGTTTTCATTTTATATTGGAAGGGCCAATTTTCTTTTCGTTCAACGACTTACAAAGAATAGGCAAATATGCTGCATTTCCTGGCTCTATCGACCAGGATGTCTGCAGTGATGTAGGCGTAGAAATGCTAATAGAGCAATGATGAAAAACATCAAGGGTAATACAATTTAGGTTTCTTACCATGCTTGGATGTACCTCATTTGCTGTTAGAAGTCAACAACAACTCCACACTGTATTTAGCCTCCGTACTGTGACACCATTGTAGCAAATGCTTGTTTACACCATAGTGAAAGCCTAGCGCATGTCTGCATTAGGCCCGAGCTCCAAAGTAGAGCAGATATTTCACAGACAATCGTAATTTTCTGACCGCCGATTCAGACAGGTAACCATTGAAAAAGGAAGTCCAACCTTTGCCAACATGATTAGGACTGCCATTTGATTCCCGCTGTCCCTTGTATATGTCCGGTTAGGTGAGTCCATTAGTCTAAGCCGCTGAAAATGACAGGGTCTCTCCCCCGCCGCTGGTTCTGCCCGTTTCATAATCTTATCATCTCATGGTAGGGATTAGGGAATGGTTCAGTATTGCCCAAGCATCTGCAGCGTGCAGAAGTTTCCCGGAAAAACCTGAACTCTTTCTCTGAAACACTGCACTTATCCAGGCATCGATCTGATCTGAGGTCAGTGATGGATCGGCAAGCACGCTTTTGCTCCGTCCATAAGCTTATTTTGACTGACAAAATAGAGATCACGTTCTCAATGAGAAAAACGAGCAAGAGAACAAGAGCAGCGGGTGCTCTGATCCTGGCCTGCGTATTCTGTTTGATCTTGTCAAAACTATTTAAGCCAGTTATAATCACGAGCTTTCGATGCTTTTGCTCACCAATGATGCATTTCCATGACAAGACGTCTGATTTGTGAATTTATGTGATGGTGAGAGCCAGTGCAAGCGTCGGTTTCACGGGACGCACCGCCCGGGTACAGGTGTCAAGCTGCTAGAGGGGCCGGGCCCATGGTATCTGAATCAGCTTACCAGGCCCCGCCACGTGACCCTGCGTGGGCCCACGGAGTTCTTGGCCAAGCAGAGGTCGTACTCGTACGTATGATGTGGCTACCATTTGCTCTCCTTGCTTGCAGCTCGCAGCCATGGCCGAAGGCGGAAGCGCATCTGCACCGCACATGACATGATGGGGTACCGGTCCGTGAGAGCTCTTGGACAGCTACAATTCGAGCGTTTGTCTGCGTCATGTAGGGTGTACACCATTGTCTAATTTCCCCTTGCACTTGCACTAAACTATTGAATACAGATACATCAGGAAATGAGCGATAGCAAAGTTGGGCATTCGACAAGAGAATGTGCGCCGTGTTTATTCCCTTGGGAAAGGTACCTTGGAATTTGGAAGACGCCGACGACACGGCTACCCCGCGCAGCGCAGGGGACAAGCGAGCGTGCGATCGCGGCAGCGTCCTATGGCTTCTAGAGCGTCGTGGGGTGGCGGACCCCGTGCCCGAAAGGGACGCGGACGGAGGGAAGCAGCGCTGCCAAGACGACGTAGCATTCCACCGGCGAGCTAGCTAGAGCACGAGGGAGACATGCCCGCGTAGCAACAAACGGCCTAGGCCCCATCGCCCAGCGGTGGTGCCCATGCCCCAGCCTCGGACGGTCGATCGAGAGCCCCACAAGTAATTCTCAGTTACACCGAAGAATAGCACACAACGAGAATGCACGAACGAACTACTGTGCAGTTAGCGGCTAGCGTGGGTTAGCCGTAACTGGACGTCCGAGTCCCATTCACCTAGGAGACAGAGAATCCAAGTGTGGCTGATGGACGGCGAAATTAGCTCGCGGTGACCACGACGGAAGATGGTCCCTCTCTCCATAGGTTCCTTTTCGGACAACAGCGTCACTCTTAACTTGATCTAGTATATCTTTCTTGGCGTAGAATCTCCCGTGGAGGAAGGATCAAATATGCGGTACATCCCGCACGTACGCCCTGCCCATCCATTTGCAAGCGGAACAACCTTAGATAATCCATTTTCGGAACACAAGCAAAAGACACCTGGAAATTGGAAATATATATATACCAGACAAGTATGCAATTGCATGCAAATATGCAGTGTCCGATCGTTAACTACTACAGCACCCATGCATGCGTGCATGCAGGCCATGTACTCCCTCCGTTTCAAAATAATTGTCTTTCTAGCCATCTCAAATGGACTACAACATACGGATGTATGTAGACATGTTTTAAAGTGTAGATTCACTCATTTTGCTCCGTATGTAGTCACTTGTTGAAATATCTAGAAAGACAATTATTTAGGAACGGAGGGAGTAGCTAGCATGCTACGCAAACCTCGCAGGCTCGATGTTTCCAATCATGCCTCGCATGCATGCGCACACATGATTTCTCTTATTATTACGACACAGGAAGAACGTCTCGTGTACACTGACACACCGGATGAACACAGTCAATCCCGGGCATGTGGGATGTGCATCTCCATCGCAGCCTAATAATCAGCATGAAATCATGGACACTAGGCGTGATGGCTTTGGCGACCGGATCAACGAAACATACAAGAAATTGAAGTCGAGGCTACGCGGCGGATTAGGGCATCATGACCATCGACACCTTGGCACTTTACTCTGGCAACCACCAGCTGGACGACAGGTGTAGGGTACCATCAAGATTCAAGGACACGGTCACGCTGCATCCATGGGAGTGTTTTAGTTTCATTGGTTCTCCAAAAGCAACCTTCCGTTCTAGGGTCTGGGCCCGCGCCGATGATTCGAGATTTTTCTAATCTTCATGACGTATTATTGATTTATTATATTTGTACTCCTTGTGTACGAAGGTGTTATGTGGTAGAATATTCAAAAGATAGAGCACTACTTCGTAAAGTTGTTTGGCAACCATTCACCACTAGCTACAATAAATCTCTTTGTGATGTATGAGTTTCACAGTTGTTTGGGCAAAAGCGTACATCTGCCCATCAGTTCATGCATGCTGGTAGGGGCGACGTAGATACATTCCAAGTGAACCACCGATAATAGTGCTACCGTTTGTTCTAAGTAAAGTGCGCACCTTTTATGGGTGAGGCAACTTTGCACGTTTGATTGATTGTTCCAAAAACTTGGTGGGGATACTAGCCGTAAAAACGCTCCACTCAAGTGGAAACATGGCCTGAGGATACTCTCTGTTCCAAAAACAAATTAAAAAGATTATGAAGTTTTTTGGTGCCAAAACTTGACAAATGCTTTGAGTGCTTGAAATTTTTCATAATGAAATGACATTCGTGAAATTCATGACAAAAGAAAATCATCATTCCAAAATGTTTCCAAAAATAGCATTTTGGAATCATTAAATTTGTTTTTATTTTTTACCACGGCTTGCACAAAGGTCCATTAATGATAACTTTTTGCAAGCAGACAAAACATTTGTCAAAATTCGCCAAAAAAAATCAGAATAGTTTGATTTGTTTTACTACAATTTTTTTTTATTTTACTGGTCATCAGGGAGCATTTGAGCTCGGGAGCTGACAGTCCATGTCCGCACCGCGTGCATTCCTACAGACCGTTTATTGAGGCCCAGATGCTCGCGATCACCTAGCAGACATCCGGTCAACCCGACCCATAGACATAACTTACGAGAGCCACATGAAGGTGCATGCAAGCACATGATTGATGCAACCAACTGGAACGAAATGCTAAAGCAAGCAAGCAATTTTGGGGCATATTACAGCATAGAGCATACATGCGACGGCGGCTTGCACCCACCCAATCACAGCTCAACCGATCCGTCGACCATGAACAAGCAGCCGCCACCGCGAGCATCCACCCACGGGCAACGGCGGGACTACTCTGGGCGGGAGACCCGACAGGGGGACAGGGGAGTGCGCGCGCCACTGCGGCAGCTTCTGGGGCATCACCTCGTCAACGGCCGAAACAGGACGTGCCTTCCCCGGCAGAGTTAACTTAAACTAACAGTAAGAGTTAAAAAATTGCTATAGGAAAAGAATCAGCATGCATGTTGTATGCTGATTGCCTACAGCCTTTGGAATCCCACTCCTTGATTCCTCATCGCTGCTAATTATGTGTTTATTAGGACTCCAACAGAATCATGGTTTAACGAAGAAACTACGTGCTGTGTGGGTGTCGAAACTTTGTGCGTCCCGTTCGGCTGAGGAACCTTAGCTGCCTATAATGACGACATAACCGATGATGGCCCTTCTCTCTCTCTCTCTCTCTCTCTCTCTCTCTCTCTCTGTGTGTGTGTGTGTGTGTGTGTTCATTCTCCAGAACAGTAATAACGAGAATGGTAAACACTTGTTGAGCTAGAACCTATAGAAATATCAACCAATTATTGGTGTAGTCCCCTATCGAGGTCGATTTACAAAAGCATGACTTGCGAACAACTACTACTGTGGAGCTAGCGGCTAGCGGAGGATTGCTGTCACTTTGGCGCGTCCCGTTCACCTCGGGGAGAATCCAACTGTGCCCAATGGCACAATGAAATTGGCTCTCGATGACCACGACATAAAAAGATGGTCCTTCTCTAACTTCGTTTTCAAACAAGGGCGTGCATGTCACGATGCGTTCGCCAATCTTTCCTTGATCGAGTATATCTTTCGCGGCGTAGAATCTCCCGTGAAGAAAGGATCAAATCCATGGCACATCATGCACGCCCTGTCCATACTATCGAACACACACACACACACACACATACGCATGTTAGAGATTAAGGAACTGATGGTAGGAAGGGAGTTTGTTCCTTTGAAAATTTCTAAGGACCAGAATAGAGTAACAGATCATCTGGCAAATTATGGTAGAACTGATCATAGTACGGCTTGTTGGCTTCGCAGAGGCCATCCATGTATAGCTGAACTTTTGTCGGCTGATTGTAACCCTACACTTTTGGAATAAAACTCCCATTTCACTGGCAAAAAAAAAATGCAATCTCCGATCATTAGTTCCAGCTCCCATGCGCGTGCATGGAAGCCATGTAGCATGCCACGTCGTAGGCCCGATGCTTTCAATCATGCATGCACACAGATACGTACTCCAACAATTATTTCCCTATTTCTATTATGGAAATAGAAAGTATGTATCGTGTACAATGGTACACCAGATGAACAATCAATGTTCAACAAGCGGCAAGCCATAGCCATGCATCGAGACGCCTCACCTGGTAGGAATCTGGCATGTGCATCTCCGTATCGCAGCCTAATAATCGGCATCAACAGCTGCGTACAGTATCATCATGGACACTAGGCGTGACGGCTTCGGCAACCGGGTCGATCAACACAACGTACAAGAAACAGAAGTCAGAGGCCACATGGCTGCTTAGGGCTTCATGACCGGTGATACCTTGCCACTTTGGTCCTTTATAGGCTTCAGGCAGCCACCAGCTGGACGACAGGTGTATGGTGCATACCATCAAGATCGGCGTCACGTTGCATTTGCATCCACGGGAGTGTTTGTTCCATTGGTTCTCCAAAAGCAACTTGCTCTTCTAGCTAGTCCGGGCCCGTGCTGATGATTCGATATTTTTCTAATCTTCACGATTCGTTTGTGAAGATATTATGGAGTAGAATTAATATTCAAAAGCTACTAGTTCTTTGTAAAGTTGTTTGACAACCATTCGGCACTAGCTAAAATTAATCTATTTTTGATGTAGGAGTTTCATGGAGATCAATTGTTTGGGCAAAAGCGAGCATGTGCTCGTGATCCCGTGGAGGATGACATGCAGGTAGGGGCCACGTAGCTACATTCCAAATGAACCACCGATAATAATAATACTACTACTCTAAGTAAAGTGCATCTTTACAGGTGGGGCAAGTTGCATGTTTGATTTTTCCACTTAGGGCGCGCTTGGATTGTCGTTTCCATTCAAATACTCTTGCAGAAAATATACGGACCTTCCTCGGCCGTTTCATTTCCAGCCGAAACTCCTTCGCAGCTCGATAAATTACACCTGGAAGTGAAATACCGGTGTATTCAAATACACCCAATCCAAGCGCGCCCTTAACCGGAGTGCTTTTACAGATAGTGTGCTGGGCACGTTTGTTTCTTAGGGTTTGATCTTTTCCATAAACATGTATCCGTTTCTTAATTGCTAACATACTCCAAAACTAAGCGCTTCCACGTAAGGGCTCCCGCTAGCACTTTTGTGCAATTTTTCTTTATTTAGGTTTCCAGATCCTGCAGAATTTATTCATACTAATATACATATTGTTTTTTGTGTTTTCAGTAATGGACTTTCTACTAGGTAATTTTGGTAGAGTGCCTATTATTTATTTTTGGATAATGTGATATTATGTTGATATTGGTTCTGCGAAAAGCAACATGGTCTTCTAGCTAGTCTACGCCCGCGCTGATGATTCGATATTTTTCTAATCTTCACGATTCGGATGTGAAGATATTATTGGTGTAGAATATTCAAAAGTTACTAGTACTTTGTAAAGTTGTTTGACAACCATTCGGCACTAGCTAAAATAAATCTATTTTTGATGTGGGAGTTTCATGGAGACCAATTGTTTGGGCAAAAGTGAGCATGTGCTCGTGATCCCGTGGAGGATGTAGGGGCCATGTAGCTATACACTCCAAATGAACCACTGATAATAATAATACTACTACTCTAAGTAAAGTGCATCTTTATGGGTGCGCGCAGCAAGTTGCATGTTTGATTCTTCTTGTCAGTCCCGATCCAGCACGAGTCCATGACATCTTTCCACTTAACTGGAGTGCTTTTACAGATAGTGTGCTGGGCACGTTTGTTTCTTAGGGTTTGATCTTTTCCATAAACATGTATCGGCTTCTTAATTGATAACATCCTCCAACACTAAGCGGTTTGATGTAAGGGCTCCCACTAGCACTTTTCTGCAATTTTTCTTTATTTAGGTTTTCAAATCCTGCATAATTTCTTCATACTAATAAGTACTTTTTTTTTAATTTATATATATACATAGTTTTTTTGTGTTTTCAGTATTGGATTTAGGTTTTTACTTTATATATATACATAGGTAATTTTGGTAGAGTGTGTATTATTTATTTTTGGATAATGTAATATTATGTTGATGTTTTTATACTTTTGCTGCTAATTATTTTTTTAATAATGGCTGTGTGCATCCTTTGATGCATAGGCCGGGGTTATCCCCTTTCCGAGAGAGAGAAATATGACTTCATCAGACGTCTGGGGGATTTTTCATCCATATCATGTGTTAGTCTATAAACGAATTTAAAACAGACACTTTAGTAGCAACGACAGTGTCGTGTCGGCAGCTCAATCTATCAATAGTAGTGATCGTTCGGTGGTTTCAGATTCTCGATGTAATTTGTATTGTGTTCGAGACGTTTTTGTACTTCCGGTGAATTTTTATAATAGATTTGGACCCTTTTTGAAAGACAAAAAAAATCAAAGCAAGCGCCCGAGGAATAGCAGAAGCACACTTTGAATCACGGGAAAAAGGAAAAACACCGTCAGTCCAAGAGAGGGAATCAAGCATCTTGGTACATTCCATATTTATTCAGATCCAGATGCTTGCGTGTTGACCAGCCTATTCTGCTATGCCCCGGGTCAACCCGACCCAGAGACATAATTTACGAGGGCAACATGCAGGTTCGTGTGCATGCATGCATGCACACGATTGATCAAACCAGCGGGAACCCAAAAATGCATAATTTTTACGAGGGGAGCATGTTGTGCCGTGTCATGCGCAGCAGCACACATGCTAGGGCGGCTTGCACCCACCTCCGTTCGTCCGCCATGAACAATCAACCGCAAGCCCCTTGCACGGCTACCGCGCCTTGGAACTAACCCGGCTGGAAGACGGCGACAGTGTCGAAAGAAAAGACGACGGAGGAAGCAACACAGGGCCTTCACCTTTCGGCGGCGAGCGCTCGAGGCAGACGTCCGTGCCATGTGTGCGCCAAGAATGGCAGAGACAGAAAGAGAGTTAAACCAATAATCAGAGTTCAAAATTTTGGATCCGAATCTCACTCCGATTATGCACGCATATCGTCTTGATTGACTTGAGCGAGCAAACTACTCTGTAGGTAGCGGCTAGCGTGGGTTTGCCGTCACTGGACGCGTCCATTCACCTCGGGGAGCAGGCCTGCCGGGGAGAGAGAATCCAGCTGTGGCTGATGTCGCGGTGAAAATAGCTCCCGGAGACCACGACGTAAGATGGTCCATCTCTAGCTTCATTTTCGAAAGAGCGCATGATGATGAGCGCGTCACTCTCTCCTCGGTCTCTAGTATATCTTTCGTGGTGTAGAATCTCCGGCGAAGAATGGATCTCATTCGCGGTATATCTTGCACGTACGTCGTGCCCATCCATTCGCAAGCAAAAACACCACTTTATCTGTTTTTTAAATGAAAATAAATAACGCCTGGAAATTGGTTACCATATGTGCAAAAATTCTCCTTGGTCCTCCGTAGAAAACACCCTGTGTGTCTTGTATTTTTGCTAGGGCACCGCAACTCCTAGTGACAAAAACATTTTCTTATTTGTTGGTTATTAAAAAAATCACTAAGATATTCACACCTATAGTAATCTACAAGTAGGTTGAACTGATACTTATTTTATAATATAATTCTAATGAATGCGGCCATTGCTAAAATAAGGTCCGGTCAAGTTTTTTCTAACCCTGTTGCTTGCTATTTTTGTACTCAGTATTATTTTTTTAATAGACTTTTTGCGATGGTAAAGAACACCCCAATCATTTCACACACAAAAAAACAAATCTGCAAGCAGATTTTTTTTGTATTACTAGGAACTTTTTAGGAATATTTACAGCCAAAGGCTTGTTTGACTATATATGTAGTTGCATGCAAAATATGCAGTGTCGTGTCACTAAGGCTGGTTGTAATGGGGAGTATCATATACTAGTATCATGCATATGATACTAGTGTATGATACTACCTTCCTAATGCACAGTATCATATATTAGTATCATGTTGTACTTTATTTATTGCCATGCATTACACAAAATAGCATAGCATTTAATATGATACGGTATCATAATATGATACTACACCCTCTCTTTCTTTATTTAATGCTATGCCACCTCATCAAAATTGCCTAGTTGGCATGCATGATACTAGCTATGATACTACCATTACGACCAGCCTAATTCCAGCTCTCATGCATTCGTGCATGCAAGCCAAGTAGCATGCCACGCAAACCTCGCGGACCCGACGTTCTCAATCATGCACCGCACGCACGCGCGTACATAATAAGTACAATTACTTTCCCTATTATTGCGAAGAGACAGGAGGTACGTATCGTGTACAATGATACACCATATGAACAGTCGATGTTCGTTCAACAAGGGGCAAGCCATGCATCCAGACGTCTCACATGTGCATCTCCATCTCAGTCTAATGATCGGCATCAACAGCTACGTACAGTACCATCAATCCATCATGGACATTAGGCGTGACGCCTTTCGCAACCGGGTTGATCAACACGGCGGTTTAGGCATCATGAATTCATGACCAGTGAGTGATACCCTTGGCACTTTACTCTTCTAGGCTCGAGGAAGCCACCAGCTGGACGACAGGTGTGGTCTAGGTTACCATGTCAGGAACATCGTCACGTTGCATCCACGGGAGTGTGTTGGTTCTCACCAAAAGCAACCTCCTCTTCTAGCTAGTCTGGGCCACGCCGCTCATGATTCGACATTTTTCTAAGCTTCATAATTCATGGTAATATTGAATTGTTAAACTTGTACTCCTTGTATGTGAAGATATTATGAAGTACAATATTCAAATGATGCTACTTTGTAAAGTTGTTTGACAACCATTCGCCACTAGCTAAGCTAAATAAATATACTTTTGATGCGGGAGTTTCACGAGACCTATTGCTTGGGCAAAAGCGTACATGTGCTCGTCTGCTCATGGGCTTGTGGGCAATGTTGCTACACTCCAAGTGAACCACCCGATGGTGACGATAATAATAATAATCCAAGTAAAATGCGCCTTTACTAGTGTTGCAACTTGCATGTTTAATTTTTCTTGTTAGTGCCGATCGAGCACGAGTCCAGGACATCTTCTACTCAGTTGAAAGTGTTTTTACAGCTCGTGGGCTCAGCACCTTTGATTTCCATGGCTTAATCTCTCTGGCCCATAAACATTTATCAGATGCTTAACCGATGAACGGGATTGTTAAATTTCAGTCGATGGAGACTTAACAAACTCTCAATCGATGCTATATTCCTAGAATCTTACATGGATATCCGTGTAAAAAATTATTTCTTCTTTTTTTATATGTTTATCACTTCACTGAGACTTGGTTAAATCTCAAACGATTATGATCTAGCCACACTCACCGATAAAATGTTCGGAGCATCTCTGAAAAAAGACAATATTGTTTCTTTGATATAGAAATCGGACAGGTGCCTCTCATTCGCTCAAAAAAAAGATCAAAAAAATATGTTAAAAATAAGCGCCCCGTACAGAAAATTATGCATACATCTTCTCTTTTCGGGAGAATGTAGGCATAAAACTTGGCTTGTGAATCCTCCAAATTGGTACATACTAGACAGAAGGTCACTTTTTTCTTTGAGAAACAAGTAGGTCACATTTTTTTAGGGTAGGTCACTTGTAGTCAGGGGACAAGAAAGATACATACCGTACATCCACGAGAAAGAAACAAGCATCGTCGTGACGCCGTCCATACGAACCGTTTATTCGGATCCAGATGCTTTGGTTGACCTATATTCATCCGGTGAAGCCGACCCAGATACATAATTTACCAGAGCAACATGCATGCATGCATGCACATGATTGATCCAAGATCCAACCAACGGGAATCAAATGTCATGGAGACCCAGATGCATCCGTTGACCTCGTCCGTCCACCATTGTCTGCGTAGCAAATCTATGTTAGCAAAGGAGTAATCAACCAATAATTTCGGGCATATACACATGTTCTCCGAAGCAGCACACATGTTACGGCGGCCGGCTCGCACCCACCCACCCGGGTAAACCCCGTCCGTCCGTCCGTCCACCATGAACAAGCAGCCGGGAGCCCCACTCACGCCCACCGGCGCCTTGGAGCCACTCCGGCCGGAAGACAGCGACACTGTCGAAAAAGAAAAAGGTTGAAGACCGCGACTGCTGCATCGATCATTGGGGGGACAAATCGACTGTGGGCGCGACTGCAGCAGCGGCAGCTTCTGGGCGTCACCGCGTCACTGGGAAAGAGCCGCGGACGACGGAGGAGGAAGCAGGACGCGGCCTTCGCCGGCCCTTCGCCGGTGGGCGAGCGCGCGAGGGAGACGTGCGTGCCGTGTGCCAAGCAATGGCAGAGAGCTTTAAATTTCTGTTCAAGGAAAAGAATCCGCATGTGTGACCGTGCTCATTGCCAGTCTACAGCCTTTGGAATCTAACTCCAATAATGCACGCATATCCTTTGATTGACCGGTTGATTCCTCCGTGGCTTAACGAACACTGCGGACTTCGTCTTTGCGTGGGCGTCGGCACTTCGCGCGTCCCGTTCCGCTGAGACAGGAATCCGGCCGTACGTTGCTGATCGATGACGACATAACCAAAGGTGGCTAAGTACGTGTCGATCTTCACTGGGCCGTCCATATATCTTTCGTGGATCACATCGTCCCGTAAAGGAAATAACCAGATACGCGGCCACGCATGGACTGCTTCTGCCCACCCATCACCAACGTAGTTAAACCGTATACTGTCCGCCCTGGCACATTTCTTTTTCATCACAAGGAAAACATAGTGTTATTGTGTTGGAGACATGAGGTTATTTGTGTTGCTCACGGGTCAGAATAGAGCATTTGGATGGATGGTTCATGCAGTACGTGTTTATATTTCTATTTTCTAGTCCAGTACAGGTCAACATCCAGGTGTTACATATGCCACCTGTTTCTCACCAGAGTGGCCTATTCTTCTTCGTGGTAAATGGCGTACCCGGCGGTTCGACAGTGAGCCACACACCTATGCATGGCTGAATGCATCGCCCAGATGCAGAGGCCGGGGTACATCCTCCTTTAAAAATAAGGGTGTTTCAATGAATCACAACACCATCGTCTACTCCCTCCGTTTCGATTTACTCGTCGTGGTTTTAGTTCAAATTTGAACTAAAACCACGACGAGTAAATCGGAACGAAGGGAGTAAAAGTTAACAACTCTCCATGGTCACCGTGGAAGCCAAGTTTTATGTACGCAAGCAACCACCAAATAAAAGCCGTGCACACCCTCATCACCAGGTTGAGCCAGCGTGCATGCCACGTACGCGATCCTTCATGCATGGGACCGGCGATTTGCAACAATGCGTTGCACTCATACAGATACAGGTACAATTAACTCCTCTATGATTACTGTGACACCACGTAGTACGTTCGTCAAGGGTACAATGATACACGAGTTGCGTGGCTGCGTTGGTATTGCCCGGTGGTCGCGGGTGTCGCCGGATCCATCTGGATCCTGGCTTCGGACTCCGTCGGCCGCCGCGGGGTGATGTTGGTCGTCACTGGCAACGTCGGACTGCTAGTTTCGGCGTCTGGAGATCTACAACGGGTTCCTCTCGATCCTCCTTTCCGGGGGGTCGAGCACCATGGATCTTCCATCTTCGCAAGGTTTTGGATCGTGGCTTGTCGCCGGATCCGGAGCAGGCGGAGGATTGGTGGCATAGGATGGGGACCGGAGGAAACTTTGGTCGGCTAGGCCGGCCCGGCATCGGCGACGTCGCTCAACGCCGCTATCCTCCGTGGAGGCGAAGCTGAGGTCTCTCCTATCCACCTCCGAACCCATCCCGGACGAAAGTCCAAAATTCATTCTGGATTGGGCGGCGGCGGCATCCTACGCGTCGTATCCTCCATGGGCGCCGTCTTGGGAGGACCAGTGTTCGGGAGAGATGATGTGGATGGTGGGCTCGAGTACCTCCAAAGATGGCGGCGGTGCGGAGGTTGCACAGTGGTGCGGCGTTGTATCTTCGCGTCGATGGCGATGATTTTGGCGGCATGGTGCGGCTACATATCGTTGATGGATGCGGCTGGATGGATGGCGCAGGCGGTGGGCTGTCTGGTGCCATGGTGGCGTCGACGGCAATGAGACCGGCAAGGTTTATCTGCAAATATAGCTCGAAGATGGATTGGTGGCGGTGGCTGCGGCGGCCTCATACCCGAGCGTCTGGTTGAGGAGCACGCCGGACTGGTGGGTGCCCATACCGGCAAAGCGTCTGGTTGGGACCTCGGTCTTAGATGTTAGGTTTGATTGCGAGGTATGTTGGGTAGTAGACCTAGACTCTCTGCGCCCCTTCATCAACCTGGATAGGAGTAGCGACATATATTCTTGAGCGGTGGCTTTAGTCTTCTTGATGTATAACTTTGTAGGTCTTGTGTCGATAATTAATAAAATGGTAGTATCGTCGTTCGGATCGCAGAGTAGAATCTTCCTCCATTTCCAAAAAAAAAAAGTTAGCGCCTCGCAAGACTCCAAGCCCGTGACGTCTCAACGCATCTGCATCTTTCCGTCGTCCTTCTCGAAGATACCCCGCATCTGCATCTCCATCGCTGGTGGTCTCCAATGATCATCTGCTAGCTCGTCCTTCACGGCTTTGGCAACCTGTCCGGGGCGAATGGAGGGTCGTACAAGCGATGAATGGATCAAGCGCCACGATTGCACGGCATCGTTGATGATGGCTAAGCTACTCTCGCGTGCAGTACAGGCAGGCCACCTCAAACTCTGTACAGGTTGGCACGTCGTAGGTTCTTCACGGGTCAGAGAATGCGAATAAGATATATATGCTCGTCACTCCCCTTGTAGCATCCAGCATAGACGTTGGCAGATAAGGGAAAAAGATATTCACACAGCATATGAGTCATGGTTTAAAAAAAAATCTGGACAACGGACCTTATTTCTTTTTGCAAAAAAACCCAAAAATCTGGACAACGGACCTTATTTCTTCCTCGTCCACCACCACCTCCTCCTCCTCCTCCTCAAAATCCTCTTCCAGTTGCAGAGGTAGCCCCGCTTACCTCCAGATCCGGACCTGCTCAAGGAGGAACAGATGGTGCTCGGTCATGTAGTGGCGGCGCCGCAGGGCCATGGCTACTAGGCGGACGGGTGGAGTGGAAAGTGGCGGTGGCAGCGGACAGTAGAAGCAAAATGTCGATGATGGTAAGGTTTCGGTGGCGCCGGTCGACTTAGATAGCCGGGCAGTGCACTACGCGGCCGACCGGAGCTGCGCCACGCGGCGCCACCGGTCCGGCGTAGGGGACGAGTTTCGGACCACCGGGTTTGACGGCGTTTCCGGCAGGGACCCCTTCGTCAGTCAATATGGACATCCAGGTTCCGCTATTTAATATTGACCGGAGAGGTGTCTCGATCATGTCTACATAGTTCTCGAACCCGTAGGGTCCGCACGCTTAACGTTCGATGACGATATAGTACTTTATGAGTTATGTGATTTGGTGACCGAATGTTGTTCGGAGTCCCGGATGAGATCACAGACATGACGAGGAGTCTCGAAATGGCCGAGAGGTAAAGATTGATATATAGGACGATGGTATTCTGACACCGGAAGTGTTTCGGGGTACGAGTTACTTATCGGGTCACCGGAAGGGGTTCCGGGCACCCCCGGCAAAAGATATGGGCCTTATGGGCCAAGAGGGGAAACTCATGATACGTCTCCAACGTATCTATAATTTTTGATTATCCCATGCTATTATATTATCCATCTTTGATGTTTTATATGCATTTATATGCTATTTTATATAATTTTTGGGACTAACCTATTAACCTAGAGCCCAGTGCCAGTTTCTTTTTTTTTCTTGTTTTTGAGTTTTACAGAAAAGGAATACCAAACGGAATACAATTGACCTGAAAATTTACAGAGATTGTTTTTGGACCAGAAGAAGCCCAAGGAGCATCGGAGATGGACCAAAAGAGTCCCGAGGCCACCACGAGGGTGGAGTGCGCACCCTACACCCCTGGGCACGGCCCCCTACCTCGTGGCTGCCTCGTGGACCCCCCTGACTTGTTCTCAACGCCAACACCTCTTATATATCCCCAAACTTCCAGAACAGAACCAAGATCCGAAGTTCTGCCGCCGCAAGCCTCTGTAGCCACCAAAAACCAATCGGTGCCGTGTTCCGGTACCCTGCCAGAGGGGGGATCATCACCGGTGGCCATCTTCATCATCCCGACGCTATCCATGACAAGGGGGGAGTAGTTCACCCTCGGGGCTGGGGGTATGTACTAGTAGCTATGTGTTTGATCTCTCTCTCTCTCCCTCCTCCTCCTCCTCCTCCCTCTCTCTCTCCTCCCTCCTCCTCCCTCCTCCCTCCTCCCCCTCCCTCCCTCCTCTCTCTCTCTCTCTCTCTCTCTCTCTCTCTCTCTCTCTCTCTCTCTCTCTCTCTCTCTCTCTCTCTCTCTCTCTCTCTCTCTCTCTCTCTCTCTCTCTCTCTCTCTCTCTCTCTCTCTCTCTCTCTCTCTCTCTCTCTCTCCCTCTCTCCCTCTCCCCCCTCTCCCTCTCTCTCTCCTCTCTCTCTCTCTCTCTCTCTCTCTCTCTCTCTCTCTCTCTCTCTCTCCGTGTTCTTGATTTGTGATACGTCTTCGTCGTATCTATAATTTTTGATTGTTTCATGCCAATATTCTACAACTTTCATATACATTTGGCAACCTTTTATACTATTTTTTGGGACTAACATACTGATCCAGTGCCCAATGCCAGTTCCTGTCTATTGCATGTTTTTCTATTTCGCAGAAACCCCATATCAAACGGAGTCCAAACGGGATAAAAACGGACGAAGAATTATTTTGGAATATTTGTGATTTTTGGGAGGAAGAATCAACGCGAGACGATGCCCGAGGTGGCCACGAGATAGGGGCCCACGCCCACTTAAGGTGGGCGCGCCCCCACTCTCCTGCCCCCCCCATAAGGCGGTTGACGCTCTTCCTTTGCCGCAAGAAAGCTAATTTTATGAGAAAGATTTGGGCGAAAGATTCACCCCAATCGGAGTTACGGATCTCCAGATATAAAGGAAACGGTGCCAGGGCAGAATCTGAGAACGCGGAAACAGAGAGGTAGATCCAATCTCGGAGGGGCTCTCGCTCCTCCCAAGCCATGGGAGCCAAGGACCAGAGGGGAAACCCTTCTCCCATCTAGGGGGGAGGTCAAGTAAGAAGAAGAAGAAGGGGGCCTCTCTCCCCCTTGCTTCCGGTGGCGCCGGAGCGCTGCCGGGGGCCATCATCATCACCGCGATCTTCACCAACACCTCCGCCATCTTCACCAACATCTCCATCACCTTCCCCCATCTCTATGCAGCGGTGTAACCCCTCTCTTACCCGCTGTAATCTCTACTTAAACATGGTGCTCAACGCTATATATTATTTCCCAATGATGTATGGCTATCTTATGATGTTTGAGTAGATCCGTTTTGTCCTATGGGTTAATTGATGATCGTGATTGGTTTGAGTTGCATGTTTTATTATTGGTGCTGTCCTATGGTGCTCTCCGTGTCGCACAAGCATGAGGGATCCCCGCTGTAGGGTTTGCAATATGTTTATGATTTGCTTATTGTGGGTGGCGTGAGTGAACAGAAGCACATACCCGAGTAAGTAGGTTCTTTGCGTATGGGATAAAGGGGACTTGATACTTTAATGCTATGGTTGGGTTTTACCTTAATGAATCTTTAGTAGTTGCGGATGCTTGCTAGAGTTCCAATCATAAGTGCATATGATCCAAGTAGAGAAAGTATGTTATCTTATGCCTCTCCCTCAAATAAAATTGCAATAGTGATTACCGGTCTAGTTATCGATTGCCTTGGACAAATAACTTTCTTGTAACAAAAAGCTCTCTACTAATACTTACTATTGCATCTTTATCTAAACAGCCCCTAGTTTATATTTACGCGTTCTTTACTATCTTGCAAACCTATCCAACAACACCTACAAAGTACTTCTAGTTTCATACTTGTTCTAGGTAAAGCGAACGTCAAGCGTGCGTACAGTCGTATCAGTGGCAGATAGGACTTGAGAGAGTATTTGTTCTACCTTTAGCTCCTCGTTGGGTTCGACACTCTTACTTATCGAAAGAGGCAACAACTATCTCGTATACTTGCGGGTTATCAATTTGGCACGATCTTGATGTATCGCGAGCTTTGCTATTATAGTTGGATCATATGATGTTTCTCCCCCTCTACCTTCTTGTAATGCATTGAGTTTCCCTTTGAAATTATCTTACGGATTGAGTCTTTAAGGATTTGAGAACAGTTGATGTATGTCTTGCATGTGTTTATCTGTGGTGACAATGGGATATTCACGTGATCTACTTGATGTATGTTTTGGTGATCAACTTGCGGGTTCAGTGACCTTGTGAACTTATGCATAGGGGTTGGCACACATTTTTGTCTCGACTCTCCGGTAGAAACTTTGGGGCACTCTATGAAATTCTTTGTGTTAGTTTGAATAGATGAATCTAAGATTGTATGATGCATATCGTATAATCAAACCCGCGGATACTTGAGGTGACATTGGAGTATCTAGGTGGCATTAGGTTTTGGTTGATGTGTGTCTTAAGGTGCTATTTTACTACGAACTCTAGGGCTGTTTGTGACACTTATAGGAATAGCCCAATGGGTTGATCGGAAAGAATAACTTTGAGGTGGTTTCGTACCCTACAATAATCTCTTCATTTGTTCTCTACTATTAGTGACTTTGGAGTGACTCTTTGTTGCATGTTGAGAGATTGTCATATGATCTAATTATGTTATCATTGTTGAGAGAACTTGCACTAGTGAAAGTATGAACCTTAGGCCTTGTTTCGAAGCATTGCAATACTTTTTTCTTCTCATTTTCGTTACTAGTTACCTTGCTGTCTTTATATTTTCAGATTACAAAAACCTATATCTACCATCCATATTGCACTTGTATCACCATCTCTTCGCCAAACAAGTGCACCTATACAGTTTACCATTGTATTGGGTGTGTTGGGGACACAAGAGACTCTCTGTTATTTGGTTGCATGGTTGTTTGAGAGAGACCATCTTCATCCTACGCCTCCCATGGATTGATAAACCTTAGGTCACCCACTTGAGGGAAATTTGCTACTTTCCTACAAACCTCTGCACTTGGAGGCCCAACAACGTCTATAAGAAGAAGGTTGTGTAGTAGACATCAAGCTATTTTCTGGCGCTGTTGCCGGGGAGGTTAGTGCTTGAAGGTATATCTTTAGATCTTGCAATCGAATCTTTTAATTTCTTGTTTTATCACTAGTTTAGTCTATAGAAGAAAATTACAAAAAAATGGAATTGAGGTTGCCTCATATGCTTAATCTTTTTAATGTCTTTCGTGAAAATAAGGATTCCGATAATTGTGCCAAAGTGTTAGAAGAAGAATGCAATAAAATGTGTGGAATATAATCTTTGAATGATGAGCATGACTGCAATATTGTTAGTATGAACTCTTTGAATATCCATAGTACTAATGACGATTGCACTAGTCATGATAAAAATGTCTCTTATAAGCATGTCAACTTTTGTGGAGTACATAGAGTTTGCAAGTACACGCCAAATGGGGAAGATAGATTTTGCAAGAAGCATAAGTATTTAGAAACTAAATGGTTGTAAGAGAAGCTAGATGCTTGTGGTGAATTTTAAAAAAAAATTGCCATCCTTGTGAACTTTGCAATGAACATGATCATTTAAATCTCCAATGCAAATTGTTTCATGATTGAATCATGTCCAAAAGTTGTGATGACTTGATTTCCCTTGTGCATCATAATGAACTAAGTTTGCTTTTGGGTTATGAAGAAATGAAACATATGACTAAGGATTCCAGAATTTGTCCTTGATAAAGTTCTTGATTTTGATCTAGAGGAAATTTATATGTATTGTACGGTGAATTGCATTGAAAATACTTATATTGCCAATTACATAAAGACAAGGAAAAAATAGAAGACGAAGAGAATAGTAATGAAAGGGAAGAGGTTTCCCAAAATCCTCCTATTATTTCTTATGATGAATCAGGTAACGAGGAGGAACCTTCTATTCAACCAATCTCATTAATAAGGAGCTCCAAAAAGAGGATCAAACCCACACATAATGTGGAGAAGAAAAAGAAAAGACGGAGAAGCAAAGGTAAAAAGGTATCCCTCCCAAATGATGTTGCTCCTATTATGGTTATGCCTACTACTCATTGTGATGATAATAATTGCTATACTATTGGTGCTATCCATACTATTAATGATGAGAGTGATTATGCTTATGATATGCAAAGGCCCAAGCTTGTGGATGCTATGTTTGATGAAAATGACATGTTTGAGAATTTATTTGCTGCAATTAATGTTTGTCCCAAGCTTGGGGATTCTATGTTTAATGAAGATGATATTTTTAGTCCCCCAAGTTTTTATGAGAAAATATATTATGATGATAGCATTCCTCCTATTTATGATGATTATATTGATGAAAGTGGGTTTGGAAGAGTGTCAACTTTAGGAAGTAATGATCCCACTATTTTGGAGGGTTGAATCTTATTGTGATAATTATAAAAGTGGATTTGGAGAGGTCATGACTTTATTTAGTGATGAATCCACTATTTCGGAAGAGGTTCCAATTGATTATGAGAACAAAGTTGCTATCTATGATGATTATTGTGATGACATGTATACTATAAAGAATAATGATAACCATGAAACTTGTCATCATGATTTTAATTTTCAATTGGATTATGCCTCACATGATAGTTATTTTGTTGAGTTTGCTCCCACTATTCCCAATGAGAAGAATTTTTGCTTATGTGGAGAGTAGAAAAATTTCTATGCTTGTGCATCATGAAAATAATTCTTTATGTGATGGTTATATTGTTGAATTATTCATGATGCTACTGAAAATTATTATGAGGGAGGAATATATGCTTGTAGAAGTTGCAATAATATCAAGTTTCCCCTCTATGTATTGAAAATCTTGAAGTTATGCTTGTTTTACCTTCCTATGCTAGTTGATTCTTGTTCCCATAAGTTGTTTGCTAATAAAATCCCTATGCATATGAAGTGGGTTATACTTAAATGTGCTAGTCATATGCTTCATGATGCTCCCGTTATGTTTCAATTCTTATCTTTCATGTGAGCATCATTGACATCATCATGCCTAGCTTAAAAGGCATTAAAGAAAAGTGCTTGTTGGGAGACAACCCAATATTTACCCCTATTTTTTGTGTGTTCACATGATTAAGGTACTGTACTAATCATGTTTCATAGCTTTTCTTTCAATAAAGTGCCAAGTGAGACCTTTGGGATGGCTTACGGTAATAGTTGATTTAATCTTGCTGAAAAACAGAAACTTTTGCACTCACGAAAACAATTTTCATAATTCACAGAAGCGTGATTTTAAGTTGATTATTTTTTCAGAAGATTAGTAACCAAATTTATTAGGACTTCCTAATTTCTCAGGATTATTGGAGTTAAAGAAGTATTCGAGAGTTACTGATTACTACAGACTGTTCTGTTTTTGACAGATTCTGTTTTCTATGTGTTGTTTGCTTATTTAAATGAATCCATGAGTAGTATCGGAGGGTATGAACCATGGAGAAGTTGGAATACAGTAGATGTAACACCAATATGAATTTAGAATGAGTTCACAACAGTACCTAAGTGGTGATTTATTTTCTTATACTAACGGAGCTTACGAGTTTTCTGTTGAGTTTGGTGTTGTGAACTTTTCAAGTTTTGGGTAAAGATTCGATACACTATGGAATAAGGAGTGGCAAGAGCATAAGCTTGGGGATGCCCAAGGCACCCCAAGCTAATATTCAAGGACAACCAAACAACTAATCTTGGGGATGCCCCGGAAGGCAGCCCCTCCTTCGTCTTCGTTCATCGGTAACTTTACTTGAGGCTATATTTTTATTCACCACATGATATGTGTTTTGCTTGGAGCGTCATTTTATTTTATTTTGTTTTGCTTGCTATTTGAATAATATCAAGATCTGAAATTCTTAAATGTTATATAGTCTTCACATAGTTACATAATTATTCAACTACTCATTCATCTTCACTTATATCTTTTGGAGTAGTTTGTCATTTGCTCTTGTGCTCCACTTATATCTTTTTAGAGCACAGCGGTGGTTTTATTTTGAAGAAATTGATGTATCATGCTTCACTTATATTATTTTGAGAGCCTTAAACAACATGGTAATTTTGTTCGGTTATGAATTTAGTCCTAATATGATGGGCATCCAAGAGGGATATAATAAAAAATTCTTCTTCCTTGACCTCCCCCTAGATGGGAGAAGGGTTTCCCCTCCGGTCCTTGGCTTCCATGGCGTGGGAGGGGCGAGAGCCCCTCCGAGATTGGATCTATCTCTCTGTTTCTGCGTTCTCAGATTCTGCCCCTTCACCGTTTCTTTTATATCCAGAGATCCGTAACTCCGATTGGGGTGAATCTTTCGCCCAGATCTTTCTCATAAAATTAGCTTTCTTGCGGCAAAAGAAGAGCGTCAACCGCCTTACGGGGGGCCCAGGAGAGTCCAGGGTGCGCATGCCTCCCTGGGGCGCCCCCCTATCTCCTGGCCCCCTCGGGCACCGTCTCGCGTTGATTTTACTTCCCAAAAATCACAAATATTCCAAAATAATTCTCCATCCGTTTTTATCCCGTTTGGACTCTGTTTGATATGGGGTTTCTGCGAAACATAAAACATGCAACAGATAGGAACTGGCACTGGGCACTGGATCAATATGTTAGTCCCAAAAATAATATAAAAAGTTGCCAAAAGTATATGAAAGTTGTAGAATATTGGCATGGAACAATCAAAAATTATAGATACGACGGAGACGTATCAGCATCCCCAAGCTTAATTCCTGCTCGTCCTCGAGTAGGTAAATGATAAAAAAGATAATTTTTGATGTGGAATGCTACCTAGCATAATCTTGATCATATGTATAATCATGGCATGAATATTAATACACGAGTGATTCAAAGCAATAGTCTATCATTTGACATAAAATAATAATACTTCGAGCGTACCAATAAAGCAATCATGTCTTTTCAAAACAACATGGCCAAAGAAAGTTATCCCTACAAAATCATATAGTATGGCTGTTGATACGTCTCCAATGTATCTATAATTTTTGATTGCTCCATGCTACTTTATCTACTGTTTTGGACTATATTGGGCTTTATTTTCCACTTTTATATTATTTTTGGGACTAACCTATTAACCGGAGGCCCAGCCCGAAATTGCTGTTTTTTTGCCTATTTCAGTGTTTGAAGAAATGAATATCAAACGGAGTCCAAACGGAATGAAACTTTCGGAACATGATTTTCTCACGAACGTGATCCAGAGACTTGGACCCTACTCCAAGAAGTGCGAGGCGGTCACGAGGTGGAGGCGCCTTGGGCGCCCCCTACCTCGTGGGCCCCTGCTGCTCCACCGACGTACTCCTTCCTCCTATATATACCTCACGATCCCCGAGCGATCGAACAAGAGCCAAAACCTAATTCCACCGCCGCAACCTTCAGATCCACGAGATCCCATCTTGGGGCCTGTTCCGAGCTCCAGCGGAGGGGCATCCACCATGGAGGGCTTCTACATCAACACCATAGCCCCTCCGATGAAGTGTGAGTAGTTTACTTCAGACCTTGGGTCCATAGCTAGTAGCTAGATGGCTTCTTCTCTCTTTTTGGATCTCAATACAATGTTCTCCCCCTCTCTTGTGGAGATCTATTTGATGTAATCTTCTTTTTGAGGTGTGTTTGTTGAGATCGATGAATTGTGGGTTTATGATCCAGTATTATCTATGGAAAATATTTGATTCTTCTCTGAATTCTTTTATGTATGATTGAGTTATCTTTGCAAGTCTCTTCGAATTATCCTTTTTGGTTTGGCCAACTAGATTGGTAGTTCTTGCAATGGGAGAAGTGCTTAGCTTTGGGTTCAATCTTGCGGTGTCCTTACCCAGTGACAGAAAGGGTTGCAAGGCACATATTGTATTGTTGCCATCGGGGATAACAAGATGGGTTTTTTATCATATTGCATGAATTTATCCCTCTACATCATGTCATCTTGCTTAAGGTGTTACTCTGTTTTTAACTTAATACTCTAGATGCATGCTGGATAGCGGTCGATGAGTGGAGTAATAGTAGTAGATGCAAATTCTTTTTGATCTACTTGTCTCGGACATGATGCCTATATACATGATCATTGCCTAGATATACTCATAACTATGCTCAATTCTGTCAACTGCTCAACAGTAATTTGTTCACCCACCGTAGAATATCTATGCTCTTGAGAGAAGCCACTAGTGAAACCTATGGCCCCCGGGTCTATTCTCATCATATCAATCTCTATTACTTTATTTACTTGCTTTGTTTTTACTTTGCCTTTTACTTTTTACTTTGCATCTATCTATCAAAAATACCAAAAATATTATTTATCATCTCTATCAGATCTCACTCTCGTAAGTGACCGTGAAGGGATTGACAACCCCTAATCGCGTTGGTTGCGAGTAGCTATCGTTTTGTGTAGGTACGAGGGACTTGTGCGTGGTCTCCTACTGGATTGATACCTAAGTGACCATGAAGGGATTGACAGCCCCTAATCACGTTGGTTGCGAGTAGCTATCGTTTTGTGTAGGTACGAGGGACTTGTGCATGGTCTCCTACTGGATTGATACCTTGGTTCTCAAAAACTGAGGGAAATACTTACGCTACTTTGCTGCATCATCCTCTCCTCTTCGGGGAAATCCAACGCAGTGTTCAAGATGTAGCAAGAAGAATTTATGGCGCTGTTGCTGGGGAGGCTCACGGAAGCAAGTCAACCATACCGAGTACCCATCGCAATCCCTATCTCTCGCATTACATTATTTGCCATTTGCCTCTCGTTTTCCTCTCCCCCACTTCACCCTTGCCGTTTCATTCGCCCTCTATTTTCCAATCTCCTCCTCTCTTTCCCGTTTGCCTTTTTCCCGTTGCCTCTCTGTATGCTTGTGTTTTGGATTACTTGTTGCCATGGCGCAAGATAATACCAAATTGTGTGATTTCTCGAATACCAATAATAATGATTTCCTTAGTACTCCGATTGCTCCTCTTAATAATGATGAGTCTTGTGAAATCAATACCGCTTTGTTGAATCTTGTTATGAAAGATCAATTCGCCGGCCTTCCTAGTGAAGATGCTGCTACTCATCTAAACAATTTTGTTGATTTGTGTGATATGCAAAAGAAAAAAGATACGGATAACAATATTGTCAAATTGAAGTTATTTCCGTTTTCACTTAGAGATCGTGCTAAAGTTTGGTTTTCATCTTTGCCTAAAAATAGTATTGATTCTTGGAACAAGTGCAAAGATGCTTTTATCTCTAAGTATTTTCCTCCCGCTAAGATCATCACTCTTAGGAACGATATCATGAATTTTAAACAACTTGATCATGAGCATGTTGCCCAATCTTGGGAAAGAATGAAATTGATGCTTCACAATTGCCCTACTCATGGTTTGAATTTATGGATGATCATATAAAGTTTTTATGCCGGATTGAATTTTGCTTCTAGAAATCTTTTAGATTCGGCCGCGGGAGGTACGTTTATGGAAATTACGTTAGGAGATGCTACCAAATTTCTTGATAATATTATGGCTAATTATTCCCAATGGCACACCAAAAGATCTTCTAGTAAAAAAGTGCATGCTATAGAAGAAATCAATATTTTGAGTGAAAAGATGGATGAACTTATGAAGATGTTTGCTCCTAAAAATACTCCTCTTGATCCCAATGATATGCCTTTGTCTACTTTGCTTGAGAATAATAATGAATCTATGGATGTGAATTTGTTGGTAGGAATAGTTTTGGAAACAACACGTACAGAGGGAATTTTAATCCTAGGCCTTATCCTAGTAATCCTTCTAATAATTATGGAAATTCCTACAACAACTCTTATGGAAATTTTAATAAGATGTCCTCTGAATTTGAGAGTAGTGTTAAAGAGTTTATGAATTCACAAAAGAATTTTAATGCTTTGCTTGAAGAGAAATTGCTTAAAGTTGATGATTTGGCTAGGAACATTGATAGAATTTCTCTTGAAATTGATTCTTTAAAGCTTAGATCTATTCCTCCTAAGCATGATATCAATGAGTCTCTCAAAGCCATGAGAATTTCCATTGATGAGTGCAAATATAGAACCGCTAGGATGCGTGCTTCCAAAGATGCCTTTATTGAAGCATGTTCTTCCAATTCCTATGAAAATCAAGATGAAGATCTAAAAGTTATTGATGTGTCCCCTATTAAATCTTTGTTTTGCAATATGAATCTTGATGAAACTGAATATGATCTTCCTTTACCTAGAAGGCGTTCTAAGAATTCGGAGTTTCTAGATCTTGATGATGAAATTGATGAAAGTGGGATTGAAATAAATAAAAACCGAGATGTTGCTAAACCCACTATTTTGGATCTCAAGGAATTTAATTATGAAAATTGCTCTTTGATTGGTTGTATTTCCTTGTTGCAATCCGGGCTAGATTCTCCTCATGCTTATAGTCAAAATAAGGCCTTTACCGAACACATTGTTGATGCCTTGATGCAATCTTATGAAGAAAAACTTGAGTTGAAAGTTTCTATCCCTAGAAAACTCTATGATGAGTGAGAACCTACTATTAAAATTAAAATTAAAGATTATGAGTTTCATGCTTTGTGTGGTTTGGGTGCTAGTGTCTCTACTATTCCCAAAGCTTTGTGTGATTTGCTAGATTTCCGTGATTTTGATGATTGCTCTCTAAACTTGCATCTTGCGGATTCCACTATTAAAAAACCTATAGGAAGAATTAATGATGTTCTTATTGTTGCAAATAGGAATTATGTGCCCATAGATTTTATCGTTCTTGATGTAGATTGCAATCCTTCATGTCCTATTATTCTTGGTAGACCTTTCCTTAGAACAATTGGTGCAATTATTGATATGAAGGAAGGGAATATTAGATTCCAATTTCCCTTAAAGAAGGGCATGGAACACTTACCTAGAAATAAAATAAAATTATCATATGAATATATCATGAGAGCCACTTATGGATAGCCTACCAAAGATGGCAATACCTAGATCTATCCTTGCTTTTATGCCTAGCTAGGGGCGTTAAACGATAGCGCTTGTTGGGAGGCAACCCAATTTTATTTTGTGTTTTTTGTTTTTGGTTCTGTTTAGGAATAAATAATCCATCTAGCTTCTGTTTGGATGTGGTTTTATCTTTTAGTTAGTGTTTGTGCCAAGTAGAACCTATAGGATAACCTACGATGATAGTTGATTTGATTCTGCTGAAAAACAGAAACTTGGCGCGCACGAATATAATTTTGTTAAATCACAGGGACGTGCTTTTGCGTTTATTCTTTTTGCTGCTGTTCTATAAACAAATTGTCCAGGACTTTCTATTTTGGTAGAATTTGTAGAGTTCTAGAAGTTTGCGTTAGTTACAGATTGCTACAGACTGGTCTGTTTTTGACAGATTCTGTTTTACGTGTGTTGTTTGCTTATTTTGATGAATCTATGGCTAGTAAAATAGTTTATAATCCATATAGAAGTTGGAATACAGTAGGTTTAACACCAAAATAAATAAATAATGAGTTCATTACAGTACCTTGAAGTAGTTCTTTGTTTTCTTTCTCTAATTTCTGTTGATTTTTGTGTTGTGAAGTTTTCAAGTTTTGGGTGAATTCTTTTGATGGATTATGGAACAAGGAGTGGCAAGAGCCTAAGCTTGGGGATGCCCATGGCACCCCCAAGATAATCCAAGGACACCAAAAAGTCAAAGCTTGGGTATGCCCCGGAAGGCATCCCCTCTTTCGTCCACTTCCATCGGTAATTTACTTGGAGCTATATTTTTATTCACCACATGATATGTGTTTTGCTTGGAGCGTCTTGTATTATTTGTGTCTTTGCTTGTTAGTCTAACACAATCATCCTTGCTGTACACACCTTTTGAGAGAGCCATACATGAATTGGAATTTGTTAGAATACTCTATGCGCTTCACTTATATCTTTTGAGCTTGATAGTTTTTTCTCATAGTTCTTCACTTATATCTTTTGAGCGTGATAATTTTTGCTCTAGTGCTTCACTTATATATTTTAGAGCATGGTGGTGGATTCGTTTTAAAGAAACTATTGATCTCTCATGCTTCACTTAGATTATTTTGAGGGTCATTAATAGCATGGTAATTTGCTTAATGTTAATATACTTGGTATTCAAGATATGTGAAACTTTCTTTTGAGTGAATTGAATACTAAGATAAGTTTGATGCTTGATAATTGTTTTGAGATATGGAGGTGATAATATCAAAGTCGTGCTAGTTGGGTGATTATGAATTTGAGAAATACTTGTGTTGAAGTTTGCAAGTCCCGTAGCATGCACGTATGGTTAAAGTTGTGTAACTAATTTGAAACATGAAGTGTACCTGGCTTGTGCATCCTTGTGAGTGGCGGTCGGGGACGAGCGATGGTCTTTTCCTGCCAATCTATCCCCCTAGGAGCATGTGCGTAGTACTTGATTTTTGGTGACTTCTAAATTTTTGCAATAAGTATATGAGTTCTTTTGACTAATGTTGAGTCCATGGATTATACGCACTCTCACCTTTCCGCCTTTGATAGCCTCTTCGGTACCGTGCATTGCCCTTTCTCGCCTTGAGAGTTGGTGCAAACTTTGCCGGTGCATCCAAACCCCGTGATACAATATGCTCTATCACACATAAACCTCCTTATATCTTCCTCAAAACAGCCACCATACCTACCTATTATGGCATTTCCATAGCCATACCGAGATATATTGCCATGCAACTTCCACCATCATCATCATGACATACATTACTTTTGTCATATTGCCATTGCATGATCATGTAGTTGACATCGTATTTGTGGCAAGGCCACCATACATTATTTTTCATACATGTCACTCTTGATTCATTGCACCATCCCGGTACATCGTCGGAGGCATTCATATAGAGTCATATCTTGTTCTAAGTTTCGAGTTGTAATCCTTATGTTGTAATCAATAGAAGTGTGATGATCATCATTATTAGAGCATTGCCCAAACAAAAAAAAGAAAGGACAAAATTAAAAAAAAGGCCCAAAAAAAGGGCAATGCTACTATCTCTTTTTCCACACTTGTGCTTCAAAGTAGTACCTCGTTCTTCATGTAGTGAGTCTCATATATTGTGCTTCAAAGTAGCACCGTGTTCTTCATGTAGTGAGTCTCATAAGTTGTCTTTTTATACTAGTGGGAATCTTTCATTATAGAACTTGGCTTGTATATTCCTACGATGGGCTTCCTCAAATGCCCTAGGTCTTCATGAGCAAGCGAGTTGTATGCACACCCACTAGTTTTCTTTTGTTGAGCATTCATAGCTCTAGTGCATCCGTTGCATGGCAATCCCTACTCCTCATGTTGACATCAATTGATGGGCATCTCCATAGCCCGTAGATTAGCCTCGTCAATGTGAGACTTTCTCCTTTTTTGTCTTCTCCACACAATCCCCATCATCATATTCTATTCCACCCATAGTGCTATATCCATGGCTCACGCTCATGTATTGCGTGAAGGTTGAAAAAGTTTGAGATTATTTAAGTATGAAACAATTGCTTGGCTTGTCATCGGGGGTACAGAAGTTGGGAACATCTTTGTGTGACGAAAATGAAGCATAGCCTAACTATATGATTTTGTAGGGATGAACTTTCTTTTGCCATGTTATTTTGAGAAGACATGATTGCTTTGGTTAGTATGCTTGAAGTATTATTATTTTTGTGTCAATATGAACTTTTGTCTTGAATCTTTCGGATCTGAATATTCATATCACAATTAAGAAGATTTAAATTGAAATTATGCCAAAGTATCACTCCGCATCAAAAATTCTTTTTTATCATTTACCTACTCGAGGACAAGCAGGAATTAAGCTTGGGGATGCCTGATACGTCTCCAACGTATCTATAATTTTCATTGCTCCATGCTACTTTATCTACTGTTTTCGACTATATTGTGCTTTGTTTTCCACTTTTATATTATTTTTGGGACTAACCTATTAACCGGAGGCCCAGCCTAGAATTGCTGTTTTTTTTGCCTATTTTAGTGTTTCAAAGAAACAGAATATCAAACGGAGTCCAAACGGAATGAAACCTTTGGGAACGTGATTTTCTCACCGAACGTGATCCAGGAGACTTGGACCCTACTCCAAGAAGTGCCAAAGGCGGTCACGAGGGTAGCGGGCGCCCCCCTGAGCGCGCCCCCCTACCTCGTGGGCCCCCTGCTGCTCCGCCGACATAATCCTTCCTCCTATATATACCTACGTATCCCCGAACGATCAGAACAGGAGCCAAAAACCTAATTTCACCGCCGCAACCTTCTGTATCCACGACATCCCATCTTGGGGCCTGTTCCGAAGCTCCGCCGGAGGGGGCATCCACCATGGAGGGCTTCTACATCAACACCATAGCCCCTCCGATGAAGTGTGAGTAGTTTACTTCAGACCTTCGGGGTCCATAGCTAGTAGCTAGATGGCTTCTTCTCTCTTTTTGGATCTCAATACAATGTTCTCCCCCTCTCTTGTGGAGATCTATTCGATGTAATCTTCTTTTTGTGGTGTGTTTGTTGAGACTGATGAATTGTGGGTTTATGATCCAGTATTATCTATGGAAAATATTTGATTCTTCTCTGAATTCTTCTATGTATGATTGTGTTATCTTTGCAAGTCTCTTCGAATTATCCTTTTTGGTTTGGCCAACTAGATTGGTAGTTCTTGCAATGGGAGAAGTGCTTAGCTTTGGGTTCAATCTTGTGGTGTCCTTACCCGGATGTAAAGGGTTGCAAGGCACGTATTGTATTGTTGCCATCGAGGATAACAAGATGGTTTTTTTATCATATTGCATGAATTTATCCCTCTACATCATGTCATCTTGCTTAAGGCGTTACTCTGTTTTTAACTTAATACTCTAGATGCATGCTGGATAGCGGTCGATGAGTGGAGTAATAGTAGTAGATGCATAATCCTTTCGATCTACTTGTCTTGGACGTGATGCCTATATTCATGATCATTGCCTAGATATACTCATAACTATGCTCAATTCTGTCAATTGCTCAACAGTAATTTGTTCACCCACCGTAGAATATCTATGCTCTTGAGAGAAGCCACTAGTGAAACCTATGGCCCCCGGGTCTATTCTCATCATATCAATCTCTATTACTTTACTTACTTGCTTTGTTTTTACTTTGCCTTTTACTTTTTACTTTGCATCTATCTATCAAAAATACCAAAAATATTATTTATCATCTCTATCAGATCTCACTCTTGTAAGTGACCGTGAAGGGATTGACAACCCCTACTCGCGTTGGTTGCGAGTAGCTATCGTTTTGTGTAGGTACGAGGGACTTGTGCGTGGTCTCCTACTGGATTGACACCTTGGTTCTCAAACTGAGGGAAATACTTAAGCTACTTTGCTGCATCATCGTCTCCTCTTCGGGGAAATCCAACGCAGTGCTCAAGAGGTAGCAGCTGTTGCTCTATCTTCATCACACAAAGTATTTAATCATGCACAACCCCGATGACAAGCCAAGCAATTGTTTCATACTTTAATAATCTCAAACTTTTTCAACTTTCACACAATACATGAGCGTGAGCCATGGATATAGCACTATAGGTGGAATAGAATATTATGGTGGAGGTTATGTGGAGAAGACAAAAGGGAGAAAGTCTCACATCAACTAGGTGTATCAACGGTCTATGGAGATGCCCATCAATAGATATCAATGTGAGTGAGTAGGGATTGCCATGCAACGGGTGCACTAGAGCTGTAAGTGTATGAAAGGTCAAAATGAAACTAAGTGGGTGTGCATCCAACTTGCTTGCTCATGAAGACCTCGGGCATTTGAGGAAGCCCATCATCGGAATATACAAGCCAAGTTCTATAATGAAAATTCCCACTAGTATATGAAAGTGAAAGCATAGGAGGCTCTCTCAATGAAGAACATGGTGCTACTTTGAAGCACAAGTGTGGTAAAAGGATAGTAACATTGCCCCTTCTCTCTTTTTCTCTCATTTTTTTCTTTTTTTCTCTTTTTTTATTATTTTTTTCTTTCTTTTTGGTGGTCTTCTTTGGCATCTTTTTTTTATTTGGGCTTCTTTGGCCTCTTTTATTTTTCATAAAGTCCAAAGTCTCATCCCGACTTGTGGGGGAATCATAGTCTCCATCATCCTTTCCTCACTGGGGCAATGCTCTAATAATAATGATCATCACATTTGTATTTACTTACAACTCAATATCTAGAACAAAGATATAACTCTATATGAATGCCTCCGGCGGTGTACCGGGATGTGCAATGATCTAGCGTAGCAATGACATAAAAAACGGACAAGCCATGAAAACATCATGCTAGCTATCTTACGATCATGCAAAGCAATATGACAATGAATGCTCAAGTCATGTATATGATGATGATGGAAGTTGAATGGCAATATATCTCGCAATGGCTATGGAAATGCCATGATAGGTAGGTATGGTGGCTATTTTGAGGAAAATATAAGGAGGCTTATGTGTGATAGAGCGTATCGTATCACGGGGTTTGGATGCACCGGCGAAGTTTGCACCAACTCTCGAGGTGAGAAAGGGCAATGCACGCATCAAGAGGCTAGCAATGATGGAAGGGTGAGAGTGCGTATAATCCATGGACTCAACATTAGTCATAAAGAACTCATATACTTATTGCAAAAATCTACAAGCCATTGAAAACAAAGTACCATGCGCATGCTCCCAGGGGGATAGACTGGTAGGAAAAGACCATCGTTCGTCCCCGACCGCCACTCATAAGGAAGACAATCAATAAATAAAATTGTGCTCCAACTTCATCACAAAGCGGTTAACCATACGTGCATGCTTCGGGAATCACAAACCTCAACACAAGTATTTCTACTAATCCACAATCACCCACTAGCATTACTCTAATATCACCACCTTTATATCGCAAAACTATTGTAAGGAATCAAACATATCATATTCAGCGATCTACAAGTTTATGTAGGATTTTATGACTAACCATGTGAATGACCAATTCCTGTCATCTCTCTAAATAGATATAAGTGAAGCAAGAGAGTTTAATTCTTTCTACAAAAGATACGCCCACGCTCTAATATAAGTGAAGCAAAAGAGCATTCTACAATTGGCGGTTTTGTATATGAAGAGAAACAGGCAATCCAAACTTCAAATGATATAAGTGAAGCACGTGAAGCATTCTATAAAGCCATACTCAAAAGATATAAGTGAAGTGCAATGAGCATTCTATAAATCAACCAAGGAATATCTCATACCAGCATGGTGCATAAAAGAAAAGTGAAAATTAAATGCAAAAGATGCTCCAAGACTTGCACATATCGCATGAACGAAACGAATTCGAAAACATACCGATACTTGTTGAAGAAAGAGGGGATGCCTTCCGGGGCATCCCCAAGCTTAGACGCTTGAGTACCTTGAATATTTACTTGGGGTGCCTCGGGCATCCCCAAGCTTGAGCTCTTGCCTCTCTTCCTTTTCCTCATATCGAGACATCCTCGATTAGACACTACATCCACACAAAACTTCAACAGAAAACTCGGTAAGATCCGTTAGTATAATAAAGCAAATCACCACTCTAAGTACTGTTGCAAACCAATTCATATTTTGTTTTTGCAATGTAGCTACAGTAATATAACTTTTTCTTGGCTTAATCCACTAATAGAAATTGATAGTTTTATCAAAACAAGCAAACTATGCATCAAAAACAGAATCTGTCAAAAACAGAACAGTCTGTAGCAATCTGAACATCCACCATACTTATGGTACCCCAAAAGTTCTATCAAAATTAGTAAAAATAAACAAGTTTTATATAAAGATAGTGCAAAAGTAATGCGAACCATTTGATGTTCCAGTTAAAAATTTAAAATCGTGTACTACAGCCAAAGTTTCTGTCCTGCACCGTACACCAACAAGCATTGTAAACATCCTAAAGGCAAACCTTGGCACATTATTTTTATAATACAATGTAATTGTACAAGGGGATAATTATTTTTGATGATAATTCTATAATAAAGATTCACAAAGTTTCCGTGAGCATGAACAAAGTTCAAGGAGCTCTCCCACTTCAACAATGCTTATCTGTCTCACTTTCACTTTCCTTTTTGAAAATTTTTTAGGTTCCCCTCTTTTTTTATTTTTTTTTAAACTATATGAAAGCACACAACAGAAATAAATGACTCTCTAAAACTTCAGGGTTGTCTCCCTGGCAGCGCTTTCTTTAAAGCCATTAAGCTAGGCATATAGTGCTCAAGTAATGGATCCACCCGGATCCCAAGGTATATCAAAGCCAATTTTAATTAACAATGATTTGTAATTTAGTAATGAGCACAAAGTAACATATATCATGCAATAACGAAGTCTAACTCTCTTCCTATGCATTGACATGTCATAAAATAACAATTCATGCACACAAAGTAAAGGCCAATGCATAGTATAAGCAATTTCTTGCAATTTTATCATACTGGATACATAGAGAGGTGGAGATGTAGTTCCTCTCTCATAATAATTGCAAGTAGGAGCAGCAAGCACATGCATATTATATTCATCAAAATCATCACATGCAACCGTAAAAGGCAACCCATCAATATAATCCTTAATAAGCACAAACTTCTCCGATATAGTGTAGTTTGGAGAATTCAAAAAGATAATAGGACTATCATGCGTGGGTGCAATAGCAACAATTTCATGTTTAACATAAGGAACTATAGCAAGTTCATCTCCATAAGCATAATTCATATTGGCATCTTGGCCACAAGCATAGCAAACATCATCAAAAAGGGATATTTCAAGAGAATCAACGGGATCATAGCAATCATCATAGCAATCATCCTTCGGTAAGCACGAAGGGTTATTAAACAATGTATGAGTTGAAGAGTTACTCTCATTAGAAGGTGGGCACGGGTGATCAATCCGCTCTTCCTCCTTTTGTTCTTCGTTCTCCTCATCATCTTTTTCATCCAATGAGCTCACAGTTTCATCAATTTCTTCTTCCATAGCTTCCTGCAAAATATTAGTCTCTTCTTGGACAGCGGAGACTTTCTCAATAAATGCATTAATATTGTAATTGTATTCATAATTTTCATAGCAATATCTAAGTATAGCAAGATTTTCAGGCCTATAAACATCATCATCTAAAGCTTCATACTTTCAAAACAAAGATTCAATTTCATAAACAGCCTTAAAAGCAACAAATTCTTCTATTTGTTCCACATCATAGTAATCATATCTACCATTAGCATAAGAAGCTAAGGTTTCATTATCATTGAATTTGCATGAAAAGGAAAGGCGTGGAGCCTTCATCCTAGAGCAACAAAAAATATCATATCTCAAGCATAGTTGACGAGCATACCAACGCAACATATTAATTTGATCCCATAATAGTTTCCCTTTTTGTGTAAAGCGGTAATCCCTAAAGTATTCACGTTGATCCAACGTGTCTCCCATTATAAAGTTGAATGGGGTTTTCTCAGGATTATCAAAGTAGTACATAATATCTCTCACATAATGAGAATCGAGGGTTTTAGGAGTTACCCCATCTCCATGAGTAAAAAGTACACCTAATTTTTTTGGTATTTCGTGTTCCATATCCATAACTAAAGATGGAGAACAACTAAGAACAACGAATAAAAATTACTTAGTGATAAAGAAAACAAGCACACACGAGAATATTCACCCCACGCTATGACTCCCCGGCAACGGCGCCAGAAAAAGGTCTTGATAACCCACAAGTGTAGGGGATCACAACAGTTTTCGATAAGTAAGAGTGTCGAACCCAACGAGGAGCTAAAGGTAGAATAAATATTCCCTCAAGTTCTATCGACCACCGATACAACTCTACGCACGCTTGACATTCGCTTTACCTAGAACATGTATGAAACTAGAAGTACTTTGTAGGTGTGATAGGATAGATTTGCAAGATAATAAAGAGCACGTAAACATAAACTAGGGACTGTTTAGATAAAGATGCAATAAAGTAAATATAGCGAGTGTGGAAAAGTGGCGGTAGGAGTTGTGAAACTGTCCCTAAGCAATTGACTATGTTACTAAACCGGCAATCACTATTGCAATTCTATTTGAGGGAGAGGCATAAGCTAACATACTTTCTCTACTTGGATCATATGCACTTATGATTGGAACTCTAGCAAGCATCCACAACTACTAAAGATTCATTAAGGTAAAACCCAACCATGGCATTAAAGTATCAAGTCCCCTTTATCCCATACACAAACAACCTACTTACTCGGGTCTGTGCTTCTGTCACTCACGCCACCCACCATAAGAAAATCATGAACATATTGCAAACCCTACAGCGGGAATCCCTCACGCTTGCGTGACACAGAGGGCACAATAGGACAACACCAATAATAAAACATGCAACTCAAACCAATCATAGCAATTCATCAATCACCGATAGGACAACGAAAATCTACTCAGACATCATAGGATGGAAACACATCATTGGATAATGATATGAAGCATAAAGCACCATGTTCAAGTAGAGGATACAGCGGGTTGCGGGAGAGTGGACCGCTGAATATAGATGGGGGAAGGTGATGGAGATGTTGGTGAAGATGGCGGAGGTGTTGGTGAAGATTGCGGTGATGATGATGGCCCCCGGCAGCGCTCCGGCGCCACCGGAAGCAAGGGGGAGAGAGGCCCCCTTCTTCTTCTTCTTGCTTGACCTCCCCCCTAGATGGGAGAAGGGTTTCCCCTCTGGTCCTTGGCTCCCATGGCATGGGAGGGGCGAGAGCCCCTCCGAGATTGGATCTACCTCTCTGTTTCTGCGTTCTCAGATTCTGCCACTTCACCGTTTCTTTTATATACGGAGATCCGTAACTCCGATTGGGGTGAATCTTTCACCCAAATATTTCTCATAAAATTAGCTTTCTTGCGGAAAAGGAAGAGCGTCAACTGCCTTACGGGGGGCCCAGGAGAGTCCAGGGCACGCCTGCCTACCTGGGACGCGCCCCCCTATCTCCTGGCCCCCTCGTGCACCGTCTCGCGTTGATTTTACTTCCCAAAAATCACAAATATTCCAAAATAATTCTCCATCCGTTTTTATCCCGTTTGGACTCCGTTTGATATGAGGAAGTGGCACTGGGCACTGGATCAATATGTTAGCCCCAAAGATAATATAAAAAGTTGCCAAAAGTATATCAAAGTTGAAGAATATTGGCATGGAACAATCAAAAATTATAGATACGACGGAGACGTATCAATGTTTCTCCCCCTCTACCTTCTTGTAATGGATTGAGTTTTCCCTTTGAAGTTATCTTATCGGATTGAGTCTTTAAGGATTTGAGAACACTTGATATATGTCTTGCATGTGTTTTTCTATGGTGACAATGGGATATTCACGTGATCTACTTGATATGTGTTTTGGTGATCAACTTGCGGGATCAGTGACCTTGTGAACTTATGCATAGGGGTTGGCACACGTTTTCGTCTTGACTCTCTGGTAGAATCTTTGGGGCACTCTGTGAAGTTCTTTGTGTTGGTTTGAATAGATGAATCTGACATTGTGTGATGCATATCGTATAATCAAACCCGCGGATACTTGAGGTGACATTGGACTATCTAGGTGACATTAGGGTTTTGGTGGATGTGTGTCTTACGGTGTTATTTTACTACAAACTCTAGGGCAGTTTATGACACTTATAGGAATAGCCCAATGGATTGATCGGAAAGAATAACTTTGAGGTGGTTTCGTACCCTACTATAATCTCTTTCTTTGTTCTCTGCTATTAGTGACTTTGGAGTGATTCTTTGTTGCATGTTGAGGGATTGTCATATGATCTAATTATGTTATCATTGTTGAGAGAACTTGCACTAGTGAAAGTATGAACCCTAGGGCTTGTTTCGAAGCATTCACTACAAAAAAATACACTTCCATGATGATACGTGTTTGTCACAGTAGGTCATGTTTTCTGTCATGCATGTACACCCATGATGATTTTATGACAGAATCAAGATAGTCATACCTGTGCTGTCGTAAAAGTGTTCCATGACATTACCAAAATTATCATCACGGAAGTGTCCACTTCCATGACGATAAATCGAGTGTCATAGAAATGCTTTCGTCAAGGGTGACCGACACGTGGCATCCACCATAATAGGTCGCCATTAAGCTATCGGGTTCGGTTTTGGATCCGATAACCCGTTAACAGCCCGGACCAATGGGGATTTTCCACGTGTAAAATTCTCATTGGCCAGAGGAAACACGTGTTGGCTCACCGTTGGGACAGATGTCGTCCACTCATTGGAGAGGAGGCGCCTATGATATGTCGACACGTGGCACGGCCCAACAGAGGCCCATTCCGATGAAAAGGCCGGCTCGTTTGACTTGGTCAAAAGGTAATGGACCGGCCCATGGAAAGCCTGTTAACGGTCTGTTCGTATATAGCCCATTTACGGCCCGCTAACTCCCAACCCGTTACGGCCTATCGGAGTTAAGCCTAGTAGCTTCATCTGGACCGTCCAATATGATTCCAGCCCATTGTAATTACCGGCCCATGTATGGCCCATGATGTCTTTCGGCCCATATGAGGCCCTTTGTAACTCTCGGCCCATTAAAGGCCCGAGATGAAACTAGCCCATAATGAACAGTGTATCACTTTATACCCATTAACGACCCATTAGTCCGTCGGCCGTTTTCAACCCGTGTTAACTTTCGTCCTTCTAAGGGCCCATTTATTCTTGGGCTCATTACTAGAATTCGGTTAGCAACGGACGTTCGTGCTATACATCCCTCATTGTACGACGGAGGAAGAAGCAGGACACGGCTTTCATCGGTGAACGAGCACACGACGGAGACGTGCTTGCCGTGTGCCGGCAATAGCAGAGAGTTAAAGTTAAGACCATCTCCACTTGCACCCCCAACAGCCCCCCAGGGCGAGTTTTTTAACGCCGGCGCCGAAAAACCCCTAGGATGCCCAATTCCGCCGGCTAGGTGATACGTCTCCAACGTATCTACTTTTCCAAACACTTTTGCCCTTGTTTTGGACTCTAACTTGCATGATTTGAATGAAACTAACCCGGACTGGCGCTGTTTTCAGCAGAACTGCCATGATGTTGTTTTATGTGTAGCAAATAAAAGTTCTTGGAATGTCCTGAAAATCCATGGAGGCACTTTTTGGAAAATATAAAAAATACTGGCGAAAGAATCAAGACCAGGGGCCCACACCCTGTCCACGAGGTGGGCGCGCCCTCCCCAGGCGCGCCTTGTCTCGTGGGCCCCCTGAGGCTCCACCGACCTCAACTCCAACTCCATATATTCCGTCTCGCGGAGAAAAAAATCAGAGAGAAAGTTTCATCGTGTTTTACGATACAGAGCCGCCGCCAAGCCCTAATCTCTCTCGGGAGGGTTGATCTGCAGTCCGTTCGGGGCTCCGGAGAGGGGGATTCGCCGCTATCGTCATCATCAACCATCCTCCATCACCAATTTCATGATGCTCACCGTCGTGCGTGAGTAATTCCATCGTAGGCTTGCTGGACGGTGATGGGTTGGATGAGATTTACCATGTAATTAAGTTAGTTTTGTTAGGGTTTGATCCCTAGTATCCACTATGTTCTAAGATTGATGTTGCTATGACTTTGCTATGCTTAATGCTTGTCACTAGGGCCCGAGTGCCATGATTTCAGATCTGAACCTATTATGTTTTCATGAATATATGTGTGTTCTTGATCTTATCTTGCAAGTCTATAGTCACCTATTATGTGTTATGATCTGACAACCCCGAAGTGATAATAATCGGGATACTTCTCGGTGATGACCGTAGTTTGAGGAGTTCATGTATTCACTATGTGCTAATGCTTTGTTACGGTTCTCTATTAAAAGGAGGCCTTAATATCCCTTAGTTTCCGTTAGGACCCCGCTGCCATGGGAGGGTAGGACAAAAGATGTCATGCAAGTTCTTTTCCATAAGCACGTATGACTATTTACAGAATACATGCCTACATTACATTAATGAACTGGAGCTAGTTCTGTGTCACCTTATGTTACAGCTATTACATGAGGAATCGCATCCGACATAATTATCCATCACGGATCCATTGCCTACGAGCTTTTCACATATTGTGCTTCGCTTATTTACTTTTCCGTTACTACTGTTACAATCATTACAAAACCCAAAAACATTACTTTTGCTACCGTTACCTTTATTATCATATTACTTTGCTACTAAATACTTTGCTGCAGATAATAAGTTATCCAGGTGTGGTTGAATTGACAACTCAACTGCTAATACTCAAAAAATTTCTTTGCCTCCCCTTGTGTCGAATCAATAAGTTTGGGTTGAATACTTTACCCTTGAAAGCTGTTGCGATCCCCTACAGTTGTGGGTTATCAAGACTAATTTCTAGCGCCGTTGCCGAGGAGCATAGCTCTATTCTTTGAGACACTTGGGATTTATATCTGTTGATCACTATGAAGAACTTGAAAGACGCGAAAACTACGATCTATCCCTCAACTACAAGGGGAGGTAAGGAACTGCCATCTAGCTCTGCACTAGATTCTCCTTCTGTTTTGAGTAAGCTTGCGACACCTAAACCTTCTACTGCTATGAACTATGATGTGTCGCATGTTATTGATGATGCCACTTCTGCTATGCATGATACTTATGATGAAACTACTTCTGTGCGTGATACTACTTTGCCATTAGGTGAATTTTTGATTAACAACTTGCTAGGGCTAGAGAGAATGAAATTATTGAAGATGCTATTATTGATGATAGTGATGATGAAAATTCTCCCAATGATTATGAATTGCCTGTTGTTCCTGAGGGTTATGTTATGAATGAAGAAGCTGCTAGAGCAATCTTTGCTTGCAATGATAGATATGATCTTAAGAAATTATTAGCTAAATGGAAGCAGAGTCTCTTAATGCTAGAATGAAACGACCTGCTTTTGCTACTTCACCTATCGTATTCTTGATAAGGATTATGAATTCTCTGTTGATCCTAAGATTATTACTTTAGTTGAATCTGATCCTTTTTATGGCCTTGAATCTGAAACTGTTGTGGCACATCTTACCAAGTTGAATGATATAGCTACCATGTTTACTCATGATGATAAATCTCGCTATTATTATAACCTTAAGATATTTCCGTTCTCACTAAAGGGTGATGCTAAGACTTGGTATAATTCTCTTGCTCCTGGTTGTGTGTGTAGTCCCCAGGATATGATTTATTACTTCTCTGCTAAATATTTCCTGCTCATAAGAAACAAGCTGCCTTATGGAAATATATAATTTTGTGCAAATCAAAGAAGAGAGTCTCCCACAAGCTTGGGGGAGGCTTCTCCGATTACTTAATGCTTTGCCTGATCATCCTCTTAAGAAAAATTAAATACTTGATATCTTTTATAATGGACTAACCGATGCTTTCAAGGACTACTTGGATAGTTGTGCTGGTTGTGTTTTCAGGGAAAGAACAGTCGATGAAGCTGAATTACTATTGAATAATATGTTGACTAATCAAAATAATTGGACTCTTCCTGAGCCAATTCCTGAGGCAATTCCTGAACCAATTAAGCCAATTCCTGAGCCTATTCCTAAACCCACTCCGAAGAAGAGAGGTGTTTTATTTCTCAGTCTTGAAGATATGCAAGAGGCAAAGAAATCAATGAAAGAAAAATGTACTAAAGCTGAAGATGTTAAGAGTTTACCTCCTATTTAAGAAATACATAGTCTTAATGTACCGCCTGTCGAAGAACCACATTGTCTTGATGACCCGACATAGGTAGTAAAGGTAAATTCTCTCTATAGATATGATAAAGTTGAAATCCCCTCTACTAAATTTGATGATTTTATGGCTAGACAAGAAAGTTTTAATGCTTATGTTGGTAGAGAGTAAAAGAATAATGCTTTCGAGATTGGACGCGTGAGCGATAATATGGCTGGAGTTAAAGGTGAACTCAAACTCATTAGCAAATACTGCAGGGGCTGTTATTGCTTTGTTATTCTTGATATTCCCGAGGACGATAGTATGTCGATTATCCTTGGTAGACCTTTTTTGAATACTGCAGGGGCTGTTATTGATTGCAACAAAGGCAATGTCACTTTTCATTTTAATGGTAATGAGCATACGGTACACTTTCCGAGGAAACAATCTCAAGTTCATAGCATCAATTCTATTGGAAAAGTTCCAACTATCATTATTGGAGGTTTTGAATTTCCTCTCCCTACTGTCAAGAAAAAAGTATGATATTCTTATTGTTGGGGATTTTCATATCCCTGTTGAGGTAACTTAGTGTTATTCGAAATTTCTTCGGTTCCGTGTTATTCAGAATGAGTTTGTTAACAAGACTTGATCAACCTTGTTAGTGGATTCATTTTGATGGTCATGAGATGGATGAAACTAGAAGGCACAACCTTCTGTACCCTCTTTTTACTTTCTGTTATTTAGAATAAATAAAACAAAAATAGTATTATCCGTCTGTTTTCTGAATTATCCGTGCAATAAAAAAATATCCCAAAAATAAAAGTGCTCCAAATGCCCTGCAAATTTAGTATGATTTTTTATGGTATATTTGAGGATTTTAGGCACTGAAATCACTGCAGGAGGGGCAAGCACCAGGCCATAAGAGTGGAGGGCACGCCCCCCTGTCTCGTGGGCCCCTGGTGGCCCCCCTCCACTTATGCCAGCACCCACACACTCCATCTTCTACCCAAAAAATCCCCATCCAGCTCAAGCACGAGTTCTAGCTCATTTTGCTGCGATTTTCGATCTTTTTGCTCAAAGCTCCATTCACAAAACTGCTTTGGGAGATTGTTGCTTGGTATGTGACTCCTCCATTGGTCCAATTAGTTTTTGTTCTAGTGCTTTATTCATTGCAAATTTTTGCTGCATAGGTGACCATGTTCTTGAGCTTGCATGTTGAATTTATGAGGTCCCAAGCAATTCTAATGCATGATATAGGCTCTAGGCACTTGTAGGAGTAGTAGCTACCAATCTTGTTTAGTTTTATTCACTTTTATTTTGAAGTTACTAAAATTTCAGAAATTTTTCAGAAAAAGAATTATGTCTAGGAGATTGTATCAAGGTGGTTCCTCGGTAAAGAAAGGACCCAGGATTGCTATACGTGAGCAAAATGTTGAATTACCGAGGGACGCGGATGTACGAGCTTGTGAGTGGCCATCCGATGATTTTATGGTCGAAACAGGCTTTAAGGAGGAATTTGACATGTATGTGTGTATTGCTGAGCTAGAGGACTTCTTACAAGATAAGTGTCCTCAGTACTATCAATTGACTGATTCCTTTGTGCGGAGGTTCAAATATAACTGTACGCCTAATTCTCCTAGTGTCCTATTTGACATTTATGTACATCTTACACCATGGACTTAGAGGATTTTACAACTGCTTGCAAACTTCCGCAGTGGGGTAATATTAATGATCCTCACAAATCTGAATTTAGAGATTTCCTTGCTAGTATTACTGTGGGAGAATCCAGGGACATAGCACAAGCTACCATAGGGAGCATTCATTTTCCTGCTATACATTATTTTGCTCTCTTCATTGGTAGATGCATTAACGGTAAAGATGAAGCATGTCACATGTGTGTCCCTGATCTGTGTGTCCTCAAGAGTGTTGTGTTAGGTTATAAAGGTTATAACTTGGGGGCAATAGTTGCACGTAGGTTGCAGAATAATGGTAGAGCTAGAGATTTATTTGGAGGAATTTATGCAACCCGTGTGGCTAATTATCTTGGTATAGCCCCACGAGAGGGGGATGTGATGATACCTCCTGCTTATTTAGGTTATGACGCTATGGTCAATCATCATTTTATTAGGAGGAATGAACAATTCCTCCGTTATCGACTAGTCTATGACAGACGCGACATCGTCCATGTTACTCTTCCTGCTCCTCTCCTTTTTGATTATCAGACAAAAGGAAGATATGTTGTTACCAGGGAGGAAGCAGCTGAACACGAGGGGAGAGCGGAGGCAGCTCGCCAACATGCCGCAGCTCAGGAGGCGGTTGCTGTTGCATCTCAGTACAACCCCAACTACAACTACGGATATCAGCCAGGCGGTCCTTGGTATTAGACCAACTTAGGCCACAAGCCTAAGCTTGGGGGAGTACGTATTTCTCACCGACTTTACATTCATGTTCACACACTAGTCGTCGGTGCTCATACTCTTTCATTGTATTATCCATGTTAGTTTAATTATTTTTCTCGCTTTCTTCTTGTGTGTTTGATAAACCTTAAGAAAAACCAAAAAAAATAGTTAGTTTAATTTCCATGCTTGTAGTAGAATTAAAACGAAAACCCAAAAAGATTTATAGTTCTTCTTCTTACTTGTTGGGAGCTTTCCCGTGTAAATAGTTTTATTTTCTTTTCTTTCCTTTGGGGGTCGAGAAGACCATATTGAAAATGCTTACTGGCTCTCATATGCATGATTGTTTATTTAAGTTAGAGCCCATATTATCTTGTCTTCTCTTTTGAGTTGAATGCTTGCAGATTCCAGCTTAGTTCAATGCACATATTATTATACACATCGTTCGGTCGTGCAAGTGAAAGGCAATAATGACGATATATGATGGACTTATTGAGATGAGAAAAGCTAGTATGAACTCGACCTCTCTTGTTTTTGTAAATATGATGAGTTCAACGTTTTTGATTCAGCCTATTATGAGGTAAACATATTTGCAATGACATTTAGAGATTATAGTTGCTTGTGCCATGCTTGATTAGCTATGAGTTATAATGGTTTACCTTGCGTGCCAACATGCTATTAGAATGATTATGATGTGGTATGATGGGATGGTATCCTCCTTTGAATGAATTGAGTGACTCGACTTGGCACATGTGCACGCATGTAGTTGAAACAAATCAACATAGCTGTAGGATCGAAAGTATGTCTAGAGGGGGGTGATTAGACTACTTGACAATATAAAAATTCTGCCTTTTGACAAAGAACAGTTTTTGGCAGATTCACAATTATGACCAAGTCAAGTATCACCCTACACATGCAATTCTAGAGTATAGGCAGCGGAAAGTAAATTGCACATGTAGTAAAGAGAGGTGGAGAAGAGCAAACACAATTTTGGAGACGCGGTGATTTTTCTCGTGGTTCCGATAGGTGGTGCTATCGTACTTCCACGTTGATGGAGACTTCAACCCACGGAGGGTAACGACTGTGAGAGTCCACGGAGGGCTCCACCCACGAAGGGTCCACGAAGAAGCAACCTTGTCTATTCCATCATGGCCTACGCCCACGGAGGGCTAGCCTTACTCGGGGTAGATCTTCACGAAGTAGGCGATCTCCTTGCCCTTACAAACTTCTTGGTTCAACTCCACATCTCGACGGAGGCTCCCAAGCGACACCTAACCAATCTAGGAGGCACCACCCTCCAAAAGGTAATAGATGTTGTTGATGATGATGAACTCCTTGCTCTTGTGCTTCAAATGATAATCTCCCCAACACTCAACTCTCCTCACCGATTTGGCTGTGGTGGAAGAAAGGATTGAGTGGAAAGCAACTTGGGAAGGCTAGAGATCAAGCTTCATATGGTGGGAGTGGAGCAACTTGATCTCAACACAAGGGTAGGTAGTTCTCTTCTCGAAATGTAAGGTAGGAGTGGTAGTTCTTTCGATGGCTCTCTCCACGAATGAAGAGGGGGTGGAGGGGTATTTATAGCCTCCACACAAAATCCAACCGTTACACACATTTGAGCAATCTCGGTGGGACCAAAGTTGACAACTCGGTGAGACCGAAAGTTCAAATAATGTGAACGTTGGGATTTTCGGTGGGACCGAAAATACAATCTCGGTTAGTCCGATTCGTGCAAAGACAAGAGATTGCCAATTTGGTGGGACCGACTTCATCATCTCGGTGACACCGATTTGATGATGAAGGTTCTGAAGCTTGGCAACTCATTTTCGGTGAGACCGAGTTCGGACTCGGAAAATCCGAGTTTTCTAGGGTTTGGCTTTATGGTGAGGTGGTTCATCTCGGTGTGGTGAGTTTGGAATATCGGTGGGACCGAGACTACTTATGAGTGTATATGGCAGTGAAAGTTGCTGATAGTTTAGGAGATGTATCACTAAGCACTTGAGCAACCAGATCATCATCATAACCTCATCCCCTTTTAATAGTATTGGCTTTCCTATGGACTCAATGTGATCTTGGATCACTAAATCAAAAATGGAGTCTTGAGCTTTTGCCAATGCTTGCCTTAGCATTTTGAGGGGTCCACTTCTTCAGTCCTTGCCATACCCATATCACTGAACTTTCTGAAATGATTCTCAAGTAACTATTAGTTCAATGATATATATGTTGTTATTAATTACCAAAACCACCCGGGGATTAGTTGCACTTTCAATAGCCTTCATGATATTTATGTTCATGGTAGATTATATCCTACTCATGCTTGTACTCGGTGTAAATTAATTTTAATGCATGTTTATTACTGTTGTTGCTCTCTCAGTTGGTCGCTTCCCAGTCTTTTGCTAGCCTTCGCCTGTACTAAGCGGGAATACTTCTTGTGCATCCAAACTCCATAAACCCCATAGTGGTTCCATATGAGTCCACCATACCTTCCTATATGCGGTATTTACCTGTCGTTCCAAGTAAATTTGTATGTGCCAAACTCCAAACCTTCAAATGAAATTCTGTTTTGTATGCTCGAGCAGCTCATGTTTCAACTAGGGCTGCCTATATCTTCCATGCTAGGTGGGTTATTCTCAAGAGGAGTGGACTCCGCTCCTCATTCACGAGAAAGGGCCAGTAACCGAGATGCCCAGTCCCATGATCCAAAAAGATCAAAGCAAATCAAAATAATTAAACAAAACAACCCCAGGGTTGTTGTTAGTTGGAGGCACTTGTTGTTTCGAGCAAGCCATGGATTGATGCTTGTTGGTGGTTGGGGGAGTATAAACCTTTACCATTCTGTTTGGGAACTACCTATAACGCATGTAGTATGGAAGATACAGCCATCTCATAGTTGTTGCGTTGACAGCAAAAGTATGCCGCTCAAAATGTTATTCCTCTCTATTTTAAAATCGAGCTCTGGCACCTCTACAAATCCTCGCTTCCCTCTGCGAAGGGCCTATCTATTTACTTTTATGTTGAGTCATCACCCTTCTTATTAAAAAGCACCCGGTGGAGAGCACACTATCATTTGCATTCATTACTATTGGTTTATATTGGGTATGACTTGACTGGATCTCTTTTACCATGAATTACAATGTTTAGTCAGTCCTTGATCTTTAAAGGTGCTCTGCATTTATGTTTTGCGGTCTCGGAATGGGCTAGCGAGATACCATTTTGTTATATCATGTTATGATTGTTTTGAGAAAGTGTTGTCATCCGAGTTTTATTATTATGGCTCGCTAGCTGATTACGCTATTGATATGAGTGATTGTGAAACCTAAGTGTCATTGTGAGTATGGTTAGTTCATAGTATTTGCTGAAACCTGAATGCTGGCTTTGCATGTTTACAGCAACAAGAGCAAACAGAGTTTGTAAAAGTTTTTCTTTATCACTTTCAGTTTATCCACTGAATTGCTTGAGGACAAGCCAAGGTTTAAGCTTGGGGGAGTTGATACGTCTCCAACGTATCTACTTTTCCAAACACTTTTGCCCTTGTTTTGGACTCTAACTTGCATGATTTGAATGAAACTAATCCGGACTGACGTTGTTTTCAGCAGAACTACCATGATGTTGTTTTATGTGTAAAAAACAAAAGTTCTCGGAATGTCCTGAAAATCCACGGAGACACTTTTTGGAAAATATAAAAAATACTAGCAAAAGAATCAAGACCAGGGGGCCCACACCCTGTCCACGAGGGTGGGGCGCACCTCCCCGGCGCGCCCCTGCCTCATGGGCCCCCGAGGCTCACGTGACCTCAACTCCAACTCCATATATTCCGTCTCGCGGAGAGAAAAAATCAGAGAGAAAGGTTCATCGCATTTTACGATACGGAGCCGCCGCCAAGCCCTAATCACTCTTGGGAGGGTTGATTTGGAGTCCGTTCGGGGCTCCGGAGAGGGGGATTCGTCGCCGTCGTCATCATCAACCATCCTCCATCACCAATTTCATGATGCTCACCGCCGTGCGTGAGTAATTCCATCGTAGGCTTGCTGGACGGTGATGGGTTGGATGAGATTTACCATGTAACTAAGTTAGTTTTGTTAGGGTTTGATCCCTAGTATCCACTATGTTCTGAGATTGATGTTGCTATGACTTTGCTATGCTTAATGCTTGTCACTAGGGCCCGAGTGCCATGATTTCATATCTGAACCTATTATGTTTTCATGAATATATGTGTGTTCTTGATCTTATCTTGCAAGTCTATAGTCACCTATTATGTGTTATGATCCGACAACCCCGAAGTGACAATAATCGGGATACTTCTCGGTGATGACCGTAGTTTGAGGAGTTCATTTATTCACTATGTGCTAATGCTTTGTTCCGGTTCTCTATTAAAAGGAGGCCTTAATATCCCTTAGTTTCCATTAGGACCCCGCTGCCACGGGAGGGTAGGACAAAACATGCCATGCAAGTTCTTTTCCATAAGCACGTATGACTATTTACAGAATACATGCATACATTACATTGATGAACTGGAGCTAGTTCTGTGTCACCCTATGTTATAGCTATTACATGAGGAATCGCATCCGACATAATTATCCATCGCTGATCCATTGCCTACGAGGTTTTCACATATTGTGCTTCGCTTATTTACTTTTCCGTTGCTACTGTTACAATCATTACAAAACCCAAAAACATTACTTTTGTTACCGTTACCTTTAATCATATTTCTTTGCTACTAAATACTTTGCTGCAGATACTAAGTTATCCAGGTGTGGTTGAATTGACAACTCAAATGCTAATACTCAAGAATATTCTTTCGCTCCCCTTGTGTCGAATCAATAAATTTGGGTTGAATACTTTACCCTCGAAACCTATTGCGATCCCCTACACTTGTGGGTTACCACTAGGCCCATTTTTGACCCGACAATCCCAGGCTGAACCCAGCGCACTGGGGGTGCTTGGGGTCTCCGGTGGAAGGGAAAACGACACATCAGCCACCATTGTCAGGCGAAAAACTATTTTTTGCTCGTCCAACTTCGCCCCCGCGCGCACCACCCCTTCCGCCGCCGTGCTGATTGATACGTCTCTGTCGTATCTACTTTTCCAAACACTTTTGCCCTTGTTTTGGACTCTAACTTGCATGATTTGAATGGAACTAACCCGCACTGAAGCTGTTTTCAGCAGAACTGCCATGGTGTTATTTTTGTGCAGAAATAAAACTTCTCGGAATGACCTGAA